>OY759261.1:44657555-44932555 GCA_963662155.1 Lamellibrachia columna
TTTACAACATACACAGCTTTAGCCATTTTCTTCTGAATAATTACATAGACCTAATAGGTAACCATGATTTTAACAAGAATGGATGCTTTGATTTGAACCCAGGTTTGAGACATAAACTCACAATTGCTTCTTCTTTGATTTCCTGAATTTACCCGTGATCCACTATATCACACATTAAAAGAGTAGACAGTATAATAACTTATATGAATGTTATTTTACAGTTGACTGTTGTTTTACTATTGCATATGAACAGGGGATATTGTCTGGGGATTTTGTCTGAGGGATTATGTCCTAGAACCCTGTCAACCATGATTGGTGTAGGTTTTATGGCAATATAAAGAACGTCAAATTGCTTCCAAGTGTGAACAAAACAGTTGGACATGAGAAGTGCATCTGTGGACAGGGAAGTGAAAATAAGTATAGGTGAAGGTATAAAGGCTTATATTACACAGTATAGAGCACTTTATACTTCAAACCCTGGTAGACCTGTTCATTCCAACGTTATCTCGACTTCTCTGGGAAACATTCAGCCATGCTGCAATTACTGCACAAAAAATATTCATTCACATATGCACCACTGTCTGTAATCAGGTACTCATTTATGGCTGATTGAACTGAGGCAAAGTGGAGTGAACAAAATTGCCAAAGCTTCGAGGCAGCAACAAGAGGATTCGAACCTCTCGATTGAGAGTCCAACGTTCTAACCACTGCACTACTGTGCCCCACAGTGAAAAGCGGAACCTGGGGGTAAAGTAGGAATCAGACAGGGTAAGACGGTAAGCAGAATGTGCTGATTAGAGACAAGGTCAACAGGTGGTTGATGGCAGAGTTAACAAAATCAAAAGGTACAGCAGCATAGTGAAAACAGAATTAAACAAAAGATGGAAGTGATTCATGGAGGTAGTGACAATGCAGAGCTGTGTCCAATTAATAATAACAATTACACAGAAACTTCTAAATCCTCAGAAACCCAAGCTCAGATGCTCATCAAAACAAACAGGTAAAACAATTTCAAGATCAATATGGTGGGTACCTGGGCTAGTTGTAACAGAAACAACATATTTCAGTATTGCGGTTCAGATTGTAACCCGATCGAAACATGTTTAATAAATGCCAACAAAACCACAAATATATATCCTGCAGATAGCAAGTGCATAAATATATGCTTAATGTAATACTCGCTAGCGCAATTATACGTTTTATGAGGTCTCCTAGAGTTACAATTTACCATGATGCGGGACAAGTTGCAACACCCAGCGGGGCAAATTGTAACTTGTATGTTTTACCATTGAGGCAAAAATACAAAATACCTGTATAATAAATTAGTGGCTTTGAATTGTTTGTATACATATCTAGGATATATGAATCAGTTATGATTTAATTACCTAAAATACTTATATAAAAAGTAATTGACATATCCTCTGTTGGAACACCGTACAAACACTGTAATGAACAGAATCATGTTAATTACAAAACGTATTAATCACCATCTGATTCACAATGAATAATTGTATTTTTCCAACAATTTGCTACCCTTGCATGATTGACATTTTTTGCTTGAAAATGTTACAACTTACCCCAGCCAAGCAACATATCATTCATAACACCTGTGATTACATTAAGACATACTTAAAACAAAACACTGCTTAATGGCCTGTGTAACAGCTGGAGCATTTGTTCCTGACTAAAACTACCAAAGGAAGAACAACATAGGATAAGTCATGTGCACACAAACCCTTAACAGGTGGACAAACAAATTACCGGTTTTTTCTTTAAAGTGATGCCATTGTTTACCTTTGCAATAGATCCATATGATATCATGTGACATGCTTGAAACTATAGACGAACACACTGCTAACTTGCAAAATAATTTACATTAGTAGTTGTGTCTGTAGTACTTGTGTTACTGTGCAACTTACTCGTGTTACAACTAGTCCCAGTGTCCCCTACAGCATTGTCAACAGATGGATATGTTGACAATGCTGAACTACGGGGAAAGCACGGTTAAAAGTTGAGTTTTGATGATGATGAAATTGTACTATGTTTCCCGCTGACAATAGGAAGTGAATTCTAAATAGTAATTGCGGTGGCTCAGACACCCTTTGTTCCAGTGTTTGTTTCAACGCTAGGAAAAAAAACTAGACCAGAACTAGATGATTGAAGCTATCTAGGCTGTCTTGCATGAGTGAGCTGTGAATAAGTCAGCTGCTTAGATGAAAGTGCACAAAATTTCCGCTGGTCAGCAGATGTTGACAGTCGCTGCAGTCCATAGTAAAAACAGTTATTCTCCATAAAAAACAGAATGTCACGCTTGAGAAGCTACTGCCATAATGCCACCCACCTTGACACTGGTGAGAATCACAGCAATGTAGTTCTGGGGACACATAAATATGTTTTTTAAATTACAGGACATTGATGAGGAAAAGGTAAAGAAGACCATAGAAAAGCCTTCCTGCAAAAAAAACTGGATTTGCTAATATTTCTTCAGAATTATGTAACAATTGAACCTGCAATAATCAAATAATTTACTATATCAATACCCAGAGCATTAAATAGGAATATTTCCTGATGAACTAAAACATTACCAAAGTAATTCCATTATTTTAATAAAGATAACCCTACATTATTTTTAAATGATAAGCCCATTTCTCTACTTCCAAAAAGTAATAGGGAAAATAATTCTTACTCAATTATAATCATATTTAAACAGTTCTAAACTTCTTTTTGATAATCAATACAGTTTTAGACCTGAGCATTCAACATAATTGGCTGCACTCGAACTAGTAGATAGAATTATAACTCTTAAAAATATATAAAAATTATATTCCAATTAACATATTTCTCAGTCTTTCTAACAGTGCTGAATTTAGGACTGGGCAGTTGCCCAGGGGCCTCCACAAAATAATTGTTGTGGGCCCTCCTTGGCTTTTGGATGAAAATAAAATTTACATGAATACTCTGTTTTACCACTACATGGTAGCATGACAACTGACAAAGGTGATTTACGTACCCAAACCAACATTTAAAACATATTTTGCACTGACTTGCTTGATGACATTGGACAATTGATTTCTGCTATTGCCAAAGTGCTATAGAAATACCATTTAACATTAGAAACTTAACATTAGCTATTTACTAAGAAGATTTTTCACACTGAACTTTTGATGATTTCTATGCACTCAAAAGACAAACAGATAAAAATATTTTTAATGTATGTGTGAAGAAATTAAAACTTTTCCTAACAGTATAATATTAATTTAATATAAGTGTGATTTTATTTACTCGAATAGTATTTGCATAAATATGAATTTGTGATATATTTTACACATTTAATCTGGCTGAAAAACAACAAAGTATTAAAGTGATTTGGTTTATATTTTGTATGCATAATTTACTGTAGTTAATATAGGTATTTATATGCACATGTGTTTCAACTACTGGGTACAAATGTTTATTTTAAAAACACATTCACCGCAAAACCTAAGCAAAGTATGCCAGGTAAGCAAGGTGTATTGGGTAGAACATTTAATAGAATGTGTGGAATCCTTACATATTGTCTACACATATTAACTTCCATATATTACACAAATAACCTAATTAAATGAATACTACCTGTAATATTGTTTTATACCCTGACTGAATAAGTCAATTATTACATAACTTTATATATTTACTTGCTAATATATAATTATCCTTTACCCTTACATGATGAGATGTATTCTGACATTTTGTTTGATCAAGATGAACTGTTCCTGATATTGGTCAGTTTGACATGGAATGACCCTAATACAGAATGGGCAGCAACAAATGTTGACTGATATTGCTTGAAAAGGTGAAAGGTAAATGTATTTTGTTACATAGCGCAGTATCCATTCCTTGGCTTTATAATGCTTTTATCACACATTTATACAAGTCACTACTAGTTGGTCACACAACAGAATAAAATATTTATCAATTTGTATATACACACGCACGCACGCACGCACGCACGCACGCACACACACACACACACACACACACATTCTGCTTTCCACTGTAGAAAGTGCTGCCCTGGTGGAAACTTAGATTAGATAACTAGAAGTGCTACCGTCTTGTTGGGAAACTGGGCAAACCCCTTTCTCAGGGCCTGGATCCACCCACGAAAGTATGTATATTAAACCTACATATACTACATATAAACCTACATACACTGGTGGAGTAATGATAACATACTTGTAAATTACTCATTGCGTAAACATGTGAATTTAACTGGAATCTTACTATGATCTAGCCAGTGTATGTTTGTATGCTATGTTACTCCTCCTGGACACTTTGCATTTTGGACACCAAACTTTCAGGGCTTCACCTAAGACCCCACAGTCAGGTCATCTCAGTTTGATGTTTTAAAATTCCGCCCCGCTTTTACCCTTTCTACAAACAATCGAATTGCCCTTTATAGTTAGTATGCTCAATTGTATGCAATGCTATGTGAACAATTATGTACAATTGTTGACAGTTACATAATACAAGGGCTGGTATTACATCACAATTTGGAGAGATGTTGACTGGCAGCACCAAGTACCAAGGCATAGATGGATATTTCTATGGTTACGTTTTTTTATTGGTATCATGACAGTCATTTACGAACTACTCATATCCAGAGGATGGGCATTTTTGTTAGTTGTTGAGTATAGAGATAGTTGAGTATCACTGAGTATGGAGTACCTCTATACATTGGCTCCAGTTCTGATGCATTACTACACCCTAAGAAGTTAAAGTGTTATCTAAATTAATGCTTGTCATTTGAACTTTTAAGAGCTATCATAAAAATTAATACAATTGGTCCTTTGCCTCAGTTTCAGATGCAAGAGGAGAAGAGAACCAACAATAATGTGGGTTTAAAGATATGGTTTTTCACTACTTTTCATACTTACATAACATAATTCCGGCTAGGGTGACTAATGATATTGTAACTGATATGCTGTGAAATTACAGTTAACGCAATTATTTTCTGTTCAAATTGAGTTACCAATTATTTTAATTGATTACTGGCATCAGTCTCTATGAAATAATCTTGATGCCTAGACCAATATTCAGGGTTGTTTGATTTAAATCATTTGATTTAAATCATTGATTTAAATCATGATTTAAATCACTCCAAAAAAATCATTGATTTATGATTTTTTTTACTTCCGTTTTTTTAATCACTGATTTATATGAATTTAACAAAAATAATTGGTTACAAGCATCGAGATCAACAAAGTTTTGTATGTTTTTTAATACAAAACACAAAGTGCACACACTTGTGTAGCTGTATTGTCACCAGATAGCCTGATAGTCAAATATTTTATGACATTGTGTGTGTTTGAGCTATTCCCTTTCTGAATGTAGTGAAGCCACACAAACTTGTCTTCCAGAGGAAGTATCTTTTCAACACAGAAACCCTGAGTTAAAGTCCACTTATAGCTTATGCTAGTTGTTACCAATTCAGTATGTTGACTCAGTTGTTTAATACTGTACCAGTTTGTATTCTGGTTAGAGACCCTTAGAGTACACAGAGCCCTGGACAGGTATTAATCCACCCTATAGGCAAACAATAATTACCACTGCTACAGCCTCAGACACACAGCATGCTTTCCTATCCAAGACAGATTATGCAACACCCTCCCAGCATACAATAATTAGCACTGCTACAGGTACAGACACACAGCATGCTTTCCTTTCCAAGACAGGTTATGCAACTACAGGGGGTGAGGCCTTGTGGATGTTGTCTAATGTCTTTATATAAGCAAAAATCATGTACCCTCTGTTAAGACAAGAACCCAAATCGATTTGAATAGAACATGTTTGAAAGAGTTTACACATTTAAACATCTATATCAATATCTATATACCAGATTTCAAAAAATCAAATAAATCCGATTTAAATTTTAAAAATCCGATTTTTTTTTTTTTTAAATCATGATTTTTTTCAACCCTGCCAATATTATAATGTCATACATGAGGTAAGCACTGCGGATAAGAATGTGAATTTACAGTGTTCCAATGAAGGTGGTCAGGAAAATATTTTTTCTTTTAAACACTAGATGTTCTATTATAAATTCATGGATCATTTAGCATATGAATGCAACAACCAAAAGAGACTGTCCTTTGCTTCAGTTTCAGAGTGTGGTCTATCTCACAAGGAGCGATGCTGATAAACACCTTGGCAGGGAAACTAAACAACAGTTTATTTTGGATTCCCAGAGTGATGTACGTCTATAACTTGTGTCGCTGCTTGTTTTATTGGCCTCCATATTGTGGTATTTAAATGTGATCTTAACATCCACAATGGGCTAACTCAGTTGAGGAGGGAGTGCCAAATTATGTACTGAAGAGGGAACAGAACGTTAGCAACATGTGGCTACAAACCCTCAAAACTAATAGCAGATATCATGTTTAACATGCATTCAGTCTTGTGTATTACATTATTATTATTATCTAATATCCCATCTTGAATGTTTCAACTATTAAGTGCAGCCATCAAATTTTAATATATGGCTTTGTTGGGTACAATTGTTGTTGTATTTAAACAAAATCTAAACTTTAGTTTTTGTTGTTGACTAATTGTTTTGATATCAGAATGACCACACACGGCATGATCATTGATTGTTGACAGAATCTCTGGATATCTCCAAATGGCAGCTACCAGACAGAGAAAGAGTGGAGTCAGGATGTAAAGCTTGGAAGTGGGGCATACGGTGAATGTTTTGCAGCCCAGGACAAGACCAGCAAGTTTATATTTTGTGTAAAATCGGTAAATACATTTTTGGCTATAATTAATGTTGATTGATATTAAGTGTAAGGAGTAAAGGACTGTATACCACGCTTTTTAAGAGTGTGTACCTTCATCTGTTTTATATTAATGCATTTTACAAGTGTAATGCATACGTCACAAACCCTAGAAGTGGATAGTGTGTACATTCAATAATTAATGACGAATGTATGGTACTTCATGCATAGGCGGATCCAGGGGTGTCTGCGCCCTTTTTCCAGCTAGATTTTTTCAATGCATCATAATTAGTCGTTGAGACACCGCGAGAACAATTCAGCACCATTGCTATAAACAAAATACCAGAAATGCCAATAAACAGTTTCAACTGATATGACATGTCTACCAAGACGCTACCAGGCTGAATGGTTATGATGTCCACAATGGTGTCGATGTGCATTAATACCAGTTTCACTCATTATGTGACGCCACTGCTGCTGGGAATCTGTTGTGCAGCGAAAGATGATGACGCCCAAATCACCATCTGGGAATTTGTAATGCTATATTTTTTTGGACTTTGAGAATTGATGCAACTGCCCCTTATGTTAGTCCTGAGTTTCAGGCACTGCTATCACCGAAAGTCGATCAGTTTGGAATGAAGTTTGGCTATGACTTCTGAAAGATGCATAACAAAGCATACTAAGGTGCAAGAAATATGGTCAGGAAGATGAATGCTGGGGCTGCGTTGATGCACGCCAAGAACCCCAAAAGCAGTATATATGCACTGCAAGTCTGCAACAGTCATGTACTGAACATGTGTGTTGAGAAAGCCACTACCATGAAGTTTTAGCATTTAAAATTTCTACCCAAAGCGGCAGTGGAAACGCGAAAGCATGATCAAAGAATTGGTGTCCGAGGTCAATCGCTACACATTGATGGACCTTTGCGGGATGTGATGAGTTCAGTGCGACATTGTACTGAAGGTGATTGCACAAGAATTTGCCAAAAACATTTTGTGAAACATTTTACATGTAATAAATAAAAAAGTATTAATGTGATTTGGTTTCTATTTCATTTGCACATCCCTCCCTCTCTCCCTCCCTACCTCTCTCCCTACCTCCCTCCCTCCCTCCAATTTTCTTAAGTTTACATGATCTTAAATACTTGTAAATAATTTGTTAAAATTTGTTAATTAAATTTGTCTAAAATACCTTTGAATTTGGTAAACACAATATGAATAAAAATATATTACTTTATTATATTCAATTATATAAGCTAGTTGTGCATTAGCCATTTTGGCTGGAAATATGTTGACCATACATGTTAAGTCTCCTGCATTTGCCAGGAGACTCCTGGAAATCCACCAAATCTCCTGGAAAGGAGAACGAATCTCCTGGATTTTCAGTGAAACCAAAACAATTTTTTTTTCTATATTATTTTCCGAACTCGGCATGGCCTAATTGGTTTTTTTTCCGGCTGACTCGAGTATGTTTATCTCAGTCAACAAAAAATGGTCAATACCGGTTCTGATTGGCCTGATTTTCCGAGACTACCCGATTTACGTATAAATCCCCAATTTTCTGAGACCCTCCGATTTACGTATAAATCCCCGTTTTTCCGAGACCCTCCGATTTACGTCTAAATCTCCTGGATTGGAATTTCTGAAACTTAACATGTATGATGTTGACCTATGTGCACTTAAACAAGACTGGACAACAGAATGAGGACAAATGGTGTCCCTGTAACTTACACAATTACGTCACTATGGCAGCCACAGCCAGTAACAACAGAATGAGGACAAATGGTGTCCCTGTAACTTACACAATTACAGCACAATGGCAGCCACAGCCAATAACAACAGAATGAGGACAAATGGTGTCCCTGTAACTTACACAATTACAGCACAATGGCAGCCACAGACAATAACATTTTGAATTGGAATTGTTGTAACATGATTTAATCTTTCTGACCAAATTGTATGTTACAGGTACACCAAAATGTCTTCACTTTGTTTTTCAGTATTATGGAAGTTCACTGATTTTGTTGCAGATCCTTGGATGGTCATGCAATAAAGAGTGGACACACGCCTTTAGAGAGGCAAACACCTTATGCCGTCTGGACAATCCTAGGATAGTAGAATTCTATGGGATTCTGTTCAGTCCGACACATTTCTGGATCATCATGGAATATGTACCTGGTCAGTCGGATTATATTAACAGCAATAAAACTTCTATCACGACATCTAGTTACAATATTGTTTTGTTCAAAGATTATTACACACAAATGGTCTGTCCGTTTTCACTGGTGCTTGAGCACAATAAAGTTTGACGATTAAGACAAGTATGTATACAGTATTTGTAAGAACATCATTACATTTTAATGCACTACTATTAAGTAATAATATTTTGTTTATATTTATTATGTATGCAGTGTAGTAGGCTGACTTAGCATTATCTCTTGTGATATCTTGTGATATAGTAGGCAGCTTTTAAATAAACATTGGACTGGAGCCATCCACACACTCTGACTTAGACTGAAGCCATCCACACACCCTGGCTTAGACTGGAGCCATCCACACACTCTGACTTAGACTGAAGCCATCCACACACCCTGGCTTAGACTGGAGCCATCCACACATTCTGGCTCAGACTGGACCCATCCACACACTCTGGCTTAGACTGGAACCATCCATACACTCTGACTTAGACTGGAGCCATCCACACACACTCTGGTTTAGACTGGAGCCATCCACACACTCTGACTTAGACTGGAGCCATCCACACACTTTGGCTTAGACCGGAGCCATCCACACACTCTGGCTAAGACTGGAGCCATCCACACACTCTGGCTTAGACTGGAACCATCCATACACTCTGACTTAGGCTGGAGCCATCCACACACACTCTGGCTTAGACTGGAGCCATCCACACACTCTGGTTTAGACTGGAGCCATCCACACACTCTGACTTAGACTGGAGCCATCCACACACTCTGGCTTAGACTGGAGCCATCCATGCACTCTGGCTTAGACTGGAGCCATCCACACACTCTGGCTTAGACTGGAACCATCCATACACTCTGACTTAGACTGGAGCCATCCACACACACTCTGGCTTAGACTGGAGCCTTCCACACACTCTGACTTAGACTGGGGCCATCCACACACACTCTGGCTTAGACTGGAGCCTTCCATACACACTGGCTTAGACTGGAGCCGTCCACACTCTGGCTTAGAGGTGTATTGTTCAAAATTAACAATACACATCTGACATTGTATTATTACTAACAATGAAATGCAGAAATTCAATTTACGAAAGCATCTTACAAGTATGTCAAAAATATTGTCTCAACAATTGGTAAATGTTTGATAATTCATTCATTTGAATCAAAATCAATGTAATAAATTTGAGGTTTTTCTTGAAAAAAATAAACTGACCTGAATATTTTGTCATATTTACAAAGATGTTTTTAAAAAACACTGATGAAATATATAATCTGAAGTTCTGTTCATCATACACATGTAAGCATGTACGCATGCATGCATGCATGTATACATAGTACATACATACATACATACATACATACATACATACATACATACATACATATATAATTAAGTACATAACTATACACAGTTGTAGACCAACACTGTTTCATATCTTTCATTTCGCTCACCAGTATTGTACATCTGTAAACAGTTACAACAAACATACATAAAAATAATGTAGTACCAAATAAATAATCTAAGATGCATATCTTGATTCACATCATTGTTTTCAGAAGTACTGCTTTCCTGTGTTCTTCTCTAAAGTATTATTATGAAACGGGACATATTTTCTTTGCAGGCCAATCTCTGTCACAGTGCTTTGATGGAGGTAGAAAGTCAAGCCTACATCTCTGTCTCCACATACTGAGACAGTTGTTGCAATGCGCTGTTTACCTCAAGGAGAAGAACGTGACCCATGGCGACATAAAGTGTATGTTTTGGCAGACAATACATATTATGTATTCTAAGCAAGTGTACATGTAAATCAGAAATAAGAGTCATATACTTCAATTAATTTACTCTGACTCCTAGCACACTTATTATTCATAGGCTTCTCTCAAGACATTTAGAAACATTGTATTGGCATTCTTTTCAAGATAAGTCGTCTAACGGTTGTCTAACGTGACTTCATAAAGTCTAACAGTAATGGCTTTGTGTTAGAATATGGAATTATAATGTTAGACAAGACAAACTTTGGCTAAATGTACATTGTACACTGTTGTACACTGTTGTGCACTTCCATTGGTGGTGTTAATTAAATGGATTCAACTTGTTGACGAAATAAAATTCTTACAACTAACAAATCTGTGATCTGTGATTTCACCTGATGGTTTACACACTCATTGTTGCAATTTACAATGTTTCGGTAACACTTGTGGTCAATTACATCATATCGATTCCAATTACATATACCAATTCCACCTAAAAAATTCAAAGTAAAATATATTTTAGAGCAACTTTATTTAATTTCTGCATATTATTATACATAATGGCAAACAAATATGACAAACACAACCTATTATATTTTATTAATTATTTGTACCGAATAATTTGAATTAAAATGTTACACAAAGTAATTGAACAGTAATTGAAAATACCAATTACATTTTCACCAATTCCAATTACTTAAAAAAAACAGTTGCAATTACAATTCTGGAATTGGAATTGGTGCTTCAGCTACAATCTAATTGACCCCTGTCTGGCCATGGTGTCTTCTGATGGGTGCCTTTTTTGTGTTGCAGTCGATAACATCATGATCAGAAATGATGGATCTATAAAATTGGTAGACTTCGGAAATTCAGACCTGCCGTGTGCCGATGATCTTGAAAGTGTCCTCTTTACGTTCGTCCATTTAATAGCACTCTCCAAACCCTGGCGGGAATACTATAAAGGCAACACCTTGTTGCGGAAATTGGTAAGCTGTTACTTGCAACTTGTTAATGATTTGTTAGTTTTACGTATTTATTTACAACGTGTGTACGCATACTTTCATTCATGCATGTGTGTATGCATTTTACTGTGTGTGTTGTGTAGTCATGTATTTGCACGCATTTATCTTTGTGCATGAATTTGTGTATGTGTAAATTATACTGGTTGTGTAATGAGAAATCCTTGAAATGCAGATAGACACAAAGCGATTGCCGCCCATCGGTCCACCTGGCATGCCAGAAAAAGTTGTTGAGGTCATTAAGAATGGTTTGGGTTTCAATACATATCAACACAGTGCGGCAGAACTGCTGAACACGTTCAGGACTGACTTCATCAGTAAGTTTGTTTCGCCATTATGTTCATCTTACTCACTTTGTGCAATTTTTATGTTATCCTCTAAATGATAAGTTGTTGTGTATAGAGGTGTATATGTATTGTATGAGCATGCAGGCAACAGGACATTATCAGACTGTTTAATGGTCACATGTCACTGGGTTCTTCCATCACTGGTTATCTATTTTATATGAATAAGGCACGTATAAAGTAAACTTTTTGTTATATGACCAACTAGAGAGCATATGTTGTGAAGTAAATTCTGTTGTGTGGACAACACCAAATGACTAACTCAATGAATGACTTACTTTTTTCTCAATAAACAGAACATTGGATGCATCAACTGTGAAAGGTTATTGATACAACTGCAAGTGGTATTTCAACAAAATAGTTGTATTAGTCTGTATAATAAGTGATCTGTAACACTACTATTATAGTTTCCGCTGGTGATACCAGTCAGCATGCTGTTTACAACGGCGCATAACATGGCAACATTTACGTACAAACAGCTGCATAAACAATTGACCAATGAGATAAGAGTGTGTGAAGAAAATTAAGAAGATCCTCGCTTTGTTTGATCAGAAAGAAAGTATTTGTGAATGCGGATAATGAAAGTTTTTCTGATGGTCTGACTTGGAACAAACCATTCATCATTGGCATCCATATAACTTGAAAGATAATGAAGCTGCACCTTGAGTGACACTCAATATTCTGCACAGCATATGCTGTGAGTGAAATGTCTGATCTTTGAATGGCAGTCTGTGTTATTGATGGTATAGGTGTAGACAGTATGATGTAGAGGTGTGGTAGTTGTTGGGTTTTTGTCCGATGCTCTTTCTTCACCATACATCGTTCGTTTCTCCTTTCTTCTGCCTTCCTGGTACCACTCTGCGTAGCCTGTCACAAGTTATTGTGGTTTTCTGCAACAGACCCCCAGGACTCTCTGCTGATGTGTGCATATTTTACATCTCGCTTGTAATCATCCCTGACCCGCAGAGCAGGACAGCCGACACACCTTGCACCAGAGGCAGGCTCACCATGTAGAGGGTGTCCTTTGGAACATGTTCACCTCTCATTGGGCAGGCAGGCCTGAGGCACTGGAAATGGAAGCTGTTAAGGTGGCACGCCTGCTTCGCATAAGTTGTCCTGGCATACCCGAAAATAAATGTTTCTTTGCTGTTTCCCCCCGCCCTCCTGGCTAGCCTTGACTTGGAACAAACACCTTGATATCAACTGCTCCAGACACTTCCACTCTTTCAGGCCATTAAACAAAGCAGATGTAATGCTGTTTCTTATTTCCACATTGAACCACATTTTTAAATATGCTTGCCCTATGTGGCATGCAACTCTGAAGACCAATCTATATTTGTGTTATTACAGCTTACCAAATCATGGCACACGAAGCAGCAACTGAAACAGGTGGACTGCCAAACAATGAGGCAAAGTAGTTTGTGACTCTGTGTGTATATCTGTCTGTTCTCATATCTTGCTAAGTTTCGCGCGTATGGGGCTGACATTTTGTAGGCGTGTCCGGGGGTCCATTGCGATGGTTCGTACATTAAAAAAGTTTCTAATTTCCCCCGATTCCCCCAGTGATTTAACACGATTTAACAAGATTCCCATCCCAAACACCAAGTTCCAGATGGCAAGTGGACAAGGAAGCCATTGGCTTATCTAGGGTCATGATTCGGTAATACCAATTATGTGAGGGTCAATATCTTCTACCATAATGTTTAATTCGTTTTTCTTATCTACTATACTCCTAGCATTTAAACACACGCATCTATAACCTGCTTCAGACATGTTTTTTGGACATTTTGTTATTGGTTTATCTGTACTAGTGGCCTCTTGTCCTGCTTGAGGCATCTCTAAGTAATCCCCCTGCGCTTCTAGTTTAAATAGTGTTGACTACCAAAAATATTTGTTATGCTACCCATGCCACTGTCTACTGCTGCTGTGAATCCATCCGCAAATACTGCTGCCCCCTTTCCACTTAGATGAAGCCCGTCCTTCATGTACATATCAGTCCTTCCAACAAAACTTCCCCACAAATCCCACTTTCTCTTCCCTACATAGCTTCTCGACTAGCATGTCAATTGCCATCCCCCGGCAATTTCGATATCTATGACCCCTCCTTCCTATTACTGGTAAAATCACTGACAGTATTACCTGCTTTAGTGTTCTGACCAAATTCCTGTATTTCCTAACTATGGCAGTTGTACCCTCCCTCTCTACGTTATTTGTCCCTACGTGTACTAAAATAGATCCACCCTTGCCCGAACCCATGATGTTTTCTACCCTCTCAGTTATCACCTCTATTTTGGCTCCAGGCAAGCAAACTACCACGTCATCTCCCTTGTTTAAGACTCTGTCGGTCTTCCTAACTATTGAGTCCCCCACAAACACCCTCACTCTCTTTCTCACCCCATCTATCACTGCCTCAGAATATCCAGTGGGTGGGGATATTACAAAAGCACAAGTTGACATACAGATTACATATCTCGGAACAATAGTACATACAATTGTTAGCAAAGCTATATGTGTTTCGCTATGTGTGTTGCGAGTTACATGATCTACGTCAAACGTTTCCATACAAGCGCTTCATGAATCCAGCAGTTGTAGATGATTTTTAAGGCATGAAGTTATCATTGCCATTGCACTACCAATACTTGACTGGGTAGTGCAATGTGTCATAAGTTATCATTGCCATTGCACTACCAATACTTGACTGGGTAGTGCAATGTGTCATAAGTTATCATTGCCATTGCACTACCAATACTTGACTGGGTAGTGCAATGTGTCATAGGTTATCATTGCCATTGCACTACCAATACTTGACTGGGTAGTGCAATGTGTCATAGGTTATCATTGCCATTGCACTACCAATACTTGACTGGGTAGTGTGTCATAAGCACTTGCAGTGGTTGTCTTGTTGTCCCATGCAACGCCGGGTTGTTTGGCATTTGGCATTTATACAAGGGAGCAATTGGCTTATCGAGAGTCTGTGTTGGCCCATGATTCGGTAATACCAATTATGTGAGGTTCAATATCTTCTACCATAATGTTTAATTCGTTTTTCTTATCTACTATACTCCTAGCATTTAAACACACGCATCTATATCCTGCTTCAGACATGTTTTTTGGACATTTTGTTATTGGTTTATCTGTACTAGTGGCCTCTTGTCCTGCTTGAGGCATCTCTAAGTACCCCCCCTGTGCTTCTAGTTTAGACAGTGGGCACGTGACAATATCTGCATGGAGCTTCTGTTCCATGACATTTGCATGCAGCAAACACCAGAGGAATAATTGATTGACACAGAACATGAAAGCCCAGAATTAAAGTGTATATTTTTGACAAGCAATAACAGTTGAATTGTTCAAAAGCAGTGGCATGCAATATTAAGCAAATATATATACATTTATAAATGTGTATGTGCTTGTGCATAGCAAATGTGCTTACATGCGTACGTCCACGCATACATGCAGACTATTATATATTGACTTTTTTTCTTCTTGACTAACTGATAAAGAAACGTTTCCAGATGATGCTGTCAGTCGAGATCCAATATTCCGGGAAACTGTGGACCATCAGCCTGTTGAGGAAGTAATTCCACCAGCTGAGATTCCAGCTACAGTTGAGGAACTGGTGAGCCAGGGAGGGATTTACTCTTAATTAACTGGCTAAGGAAACGTGGAAATGCAAATACTGTCGTAGTTGTATTGTACATACAAACCTCAAGTGGAAAGTATGTACATTTCTTTTATCTGCCTTGTTCTCTCTGAAAATCCATTGGCAGTTTAAAATAGTGAAAATTTCCCAGGACAGTTCGTTTTCATTTTAAAATGGTTATTTTGACGTATCCAAACTATTTTTACCTATGTAGAACTTTCCGTCGTCTTCTCAAGGCGACGTCATCAGTACTAATGACGTTGAAATTCATACTGGAGACAACGTACTTCAGATTTGGAGGAGAAATTTACCAGCAGAAGTTTGGGGGAGTCCAGTATCCCCGATTGTGGTGAACTTGTACATGGATGACTTGGAGCAAAAAATAATTGTCACGGCCCCAGAAGATTGAAAGCCAAGGAACTGGAAGCTTTATGTGGATGATGTCATTTGTCTAATGCACACAGGCAAGGCTGAGGAATTACAACAGCTCACAAAAACGGTTATGTACAGGTGTGAGACGATAAGTTCCCAGGAAGGGGACAAGAAGGAAGAGGAAGAATACTTATTAAAATGAGCCCTTAGATGGTGCGGCTATCTGTCCTGGGTCCTGAACAATTAGATGAAAAACAAGAAGAGAAAAACAGCAGACAAGAGAAAAAAGGAAAAAACTACAGAAACCAGGTTGTCATCCCATACGTAGGTGTTTCACTGAGGGGCAAACATGTCTTGAAGAAATACGGGGTGACCACTGCCATGCGTCCCCACACAACACTGAGACGTTTGTTGGTTCACCCAAAGGACAAAGTAGAACCAGAAGAACAAGATGAACTAGTCTACCAAATACTGTGTCAGAGTTGTGGCGCAGCCTACATAGGAGAGACAGGGAGATTGTTTAAGACAAGAAAGATGTAGAGAATGCACAAAAAGAACAGTACATGAGGAGCGAAAAGTAGTGGTTACAGTCCACCACCACCACCACCAACAACAACAACAACAACAACACCAACAACACTGCCCTTACAGACCACACAACCAATGAAAACCGTATCATAGACTGGGAGGGGGTAAAGGTGGTATACAAGGAGTCACACTGAAGGAGATGACTTGTGAAAGAGGCCATATGGATACGAAGCCATCAACGAGGGCAGCTACGAATGTCCTCATGTGTACGAAGACGTCATCGAACGTCATTAGTACTGATGATGTCGCCTTGAGAAGACGACGGAAATTTCTACAAAGGTAAAAACAGTTTAGATATGTCAAAATAACCATTCCATTGGCTGTTATTTAAAAAAATACGTACATGTTAGTCCATTACCCACCTATTTTATTCTATTTTATCATGGCCAATTCCAGTTACTTAGACAACAATGATTAATGTCATCTAAGTGTTTAAATGGAGTGGAGTCAGTAATGTCGGAGTTCGAATCTTCTGCTTCCCATTTCGAAGCCTGGACACTTTCGCTCACTCAGCGTTGACCAAGTACACTCAGCTTTACAAATGAGTACCTGGCTATAAACAGTGGAGCACTTATGTGAACGAATAGCTTACACGTAGTAATTGAAGCATGGCTCAAATGTTTCCCAGATAATTAGATGTTGGAATAAACAAATGGTGATGTGTACATCGGTTTGCACAGTATTTAGAACTGGACACCATGCTATATAAGAACATACTTTAATTAACGTATTTTAAATGCAGACATTTATAATTATAAACGGTTTGGTTTAGCAGAATCATCTTCCATTCTAGCTGGGTTGTTCTTGCAATTACCTTGACATCCAGCAAATTCACAATTTACTCTGGCTCTTTCAGCAATATGTGCGTGCGTGCGTGCGTGCGTGCGTGCGTGCGTGCGTGCGTGCGTGCGTGCGTGCGTGCGTGCGTGCGTGCGTGCGTGCGTGCGTGCGTGCGTGCGGCATACTTATATGTTGTGTGTTGCCAGATTGATTCAGAGTCAGAGGAAGACTGAGCAGAACAAATCTCCAAGACATCGACACCACCTCGATATACGTATGTACTGTGTCTTGTTCAATATGTACGTGCGAGCGTGGCTGCTGGCTAGGGCATTCCAGCAGACCAAGCGCGCATGTAAATCCTTATGGTCCAACTGAAGCGATGGCGTAAAACAGCGCAGTTGCAACGAAACTGCTAGTCGCCAGTTGCAAAAATAAACCGCCAGTCTCCAGTTGCAAGAATAAACCGCCAGTCGCCAGTTGCAAGAATAAACCGCCAGTCGCCAGTTGACGAACCATACATCTGTTGATCTCGTCGTCTTGATGCCCGCAAATCTGTGGTGTTTTGCCGTGCTATTTGAAGCTTATGTCGCGCTGCCCCGTGGATCACGTGTTATGACATTTTTACGAGTCAGTGATACTAGTAACGGCAGTATTTTAGTAGAATGTTTTAACAATATTTACATGATAGTATGATGGCTCTTTTAAATAGACGAACCATAATATTTTGTCATAATCATTAATCGAGCCATAATATGTGATGACTTCTTTTACTGTGGGCGTGATGTCTATTTTAGCCCTAAATAAAAACTTTGATTTTCACACGACTATGTCTTACGTGTACTAGCACAATGTCTCCAGACGGGATAACTTGGGAGTTCATAAGTGACTGTCACGATAACAATATTAAAAAAATTTCACAGAAATATCCATCTATCCCATGGTACTTGGTGTTGCCAGTCAATATATTTATGGCTTCTGGGAATTTAACTCTCTAAATTGGGTACCCTGGGGCAACACAGCCCCTGGGGTAAGACGGCCCCGCATCACGTACGCAAAATATAAAACTGGACATCCCAAAGTCTAGTGCAAATTGAAGCTAACTGTTATCTTATACCCACCCCGAAAGTTCAGCAACACTAGTCAGACGTAATTAAATCATTGTTTTTTAACTTTTATATCGCCTATTATAATGCACTGATCTAATATTTTTCCAATGGTCAAATTGTGAAACTCGCTATATAACGGTGTAAATCATGGACTTAATTGGTGACATGATAATATTGTTAATCAGTTGAGAGGTCAAACAATACAGAATGGGCAATAGTATGTTGTGTTTTGTATAAGATACATGTTGTGTCCCCATGCATGCGGGGCAAGACGGTTCCCATGTCTTATTCCACACGCACATGGTCACAATGTATCAAATATATTACACATGACCAGTTATCTTTAATATATTATGAACCTAGCATATTTTACGTTCTTGTAGGTTGTAATTATGATGAAATATTATTAAACCAATATTATATTATGTATGAATTGCAAGGTATGTATTATATTTTAACCCCAATTTAAATTTAACAACCATAATGACCTGATATAATTACTATCATAACATTTGCATATATACCTTTTAATGTCAGGCAATAGTTCGTTCATATAAACGAAAACCACGGGGGAGGGGGTTATAGACCGTGTTGCCCCAGGCACGGGACCGTCTTGGACTAGTGTAAATATGTATAATCACGATGTATTGGTGCGTACCGAGTATAGAGTACCGAGTATAGAGTACTGAGTATAGAGTACCGAGTATAGAGTACCGAGTATAAGCACAGACGCCCTTTGCCTTTATTTGGTCTATAAAGAGACCGCCGATAAAATTATCCCTATTTTATCTCCGCATAGAAACGTTTTCTCTACTATCCGCCACACTTGAAACCCACTATTTGTTATATAAGACGATAGGACCTAATAAATAATGTGCGATGTGTTAAATAAGTATTCAGACCTAGACCTTAGGCGCTTATTTGCTACGCATGCCTAAAACGAAGACGTAGAAACAAACCCTTTTAATTTAGCTGATATAAATTGTAATTACTATAACGTTCACCATAATATCATGCTTCCTGATAAATATTGTCATATACACTTTCAGTAATGTATGAACCATCCCAGTGGACCCCCGGACACAAGATTTAACACGATTGCCATCCCAAACAACAAGTTCCAGATGGCAAATGGACAATGAAGCCATTGGCTTATCGAGAGTCCAACAATTTTATCATCTATGTGTAGCCCGCCCTTATCAGATGTCTGCCAATTCTATTTTTAAACATATTAACACAATCATTTGGCAGTTTGTTCCATTCATTTATCACCCTCTGCGAGAAAGAGTACTTTCTCATATCCAGCCTACACTGTTCCTTAGCTAATGCTGCTTTGTGTCCTCTGGTTCTACTGCCTTCTTTAAGTTTGAAGAACATATTCCTATCAACATCCTCATAACCGTTCACTATTTTAAACACTTCTATGTGGTCTCCTCTTAGTCTCCTGGTCTCTAGTGTTGTCAAACTACATTGTAACGCATACAAAATGTCAACCCCATACAGGCATAGCGTTGCTAACAATTGTACGTACTATTGTGCTGAGTTACGTAATCTGTATGTCAAACTTCCACGTAGGTGCCTTTGTAATATCCCCACCCACCGGGGGAATCGGGGGGAATTAGAATTTGTTTAATGTACGAACCATCCCAATGGGCATCCGGACACGCCTACAAAATTTCAGCCAAACTACTTTGTAGTATAGATGTACACAAATCCTTTGGTTGGTTTCGTGGTTTTGTAAATCTGCCACATGGTTTCAGTTTCTGCTTCTGTGCCATAATTTGGTAAACTGTACCTGTCATCTAATAATGCAAATATGGATTGGTCTTCAGAGTTGCAGGCCACATAGGGCAGCCATATTTTAAAAATGTGGTTCAATGTGGAAATAAGAAACAGCATTACAACTGCTTTTTTAATGGCCTGAGAGAGTGGAAGTGTCTGGAGCAGTTAATGTCGAGGTGTTTGTACCAAGTCAAGGCTAGCCAAGAGGTCGAGGGTAAACAGCAAGGAAACATTTAGGTTCATGTATACCTTATGACAACTTATGCGAAGCAGGCGTGCCGCCTTAACAGCTTCCATTTC
The DNA here is from genome assembly GCA_963662155.1 of Lamellibrachia columna. Lineage (NCBI taxonomy): Eukaryota > Metazoa > Annelida > Polychaeta > Sabellida > Siboglinidae > Lamellibrachia > Lamellibrachia columna. Next base: position 44,678,191 of record OY759261.1, read on the forward strand.
CAGTGCCTCAGGCCTGCCTGCCCCATGAGAGGTGAACATATTCCAAAGGACACCCTCTACATGGTGAGCCTGCCTCTGGTGCAAGGTGTGTCGGCTGTCCAGCTCTGCGGGTCATGGATGATTACAAGCGAGATGTAAAATATGCACACATCAGCAGAGAGTCCTGGGGGTCTGTTGCAGAAAATCACAATAACTGGTGACAGGCTATGCAGAGTGGTACCAGGAAGGCAGAAGAAAGGAGAAACGAACTATGTAAGATGAAGAAAAAGCATCGGAGAAAAGGCCATCAACTACCACACCTCTACATCAAACTGTCTACACCTGTACCATCAATAACACAGACTGCCATTCAAAGATCGGACATTTTACTCACAGCATATGCTTTGTGGAATATTGATTGTCACTCAAGGCACAGCTCCATTATCTTTGGAGATAATATTATATGGATGCCAATGATGAATGTTCCATGTCGGACCATCAGAAAAATTCATTATCCGCATTCAACATCCCTGCTGACAAATACTTTCTTTCTGATTAAACAAAGTGAGGATCTTCTTAATTTTCTTCACACACTCTTATCTCATTGGTCAATTGTTTATGCAGCTGTTTGCACGTAAATGTCGCCATGTTATGTGCCGTTGTAAACAGCATGCTGACTGATATCACCAACGAACATGTAAGTGGAAACTATAATAATAGTGTTACAGATCACTGTACAGCGCCCCTTACACTCCCAAGCCTTCACATTCAACAGCGTCCCTTACACTCCCCCGTCCTGCACACTCCACAGCTTCCTTTACACTCCCCCGTCCTGCACAATCAACAACGTCCCTTGCACTCCCCCGTCCTGCACAATCAACAACGTCCCTTGCACTCCCCCGTCCTGCACACTCAACAGCGTCCCTTACACTTCCCCGTCCTGCACAATCAACAGCGTCCCTTACACTCCCCCGTCCTGCACAACCAACAACGTCCCTTACACTCCCCCGTCCTGCATACTCAACAGCGCCACTTACATTCCCCGATCTTGCACACTCAACAACGTCCCTTACACACCCCGTCCTGCACAATCAACAGCGTCCCTTACACTCCCCCGTCCTGCACACTCAACAGCGTCCCTTACACTCCCCCGTCCTGCACACTCAACAGCGTCCCTTACACTCCCCCGTCCTGCACAATCAACAACGTCCCTTACACTCCCCCATCCTGAACACTCAACAGTGTCCCTTACACTCCTCCGTCCTGCACAATCAACAACGTCCCTTACACTCCCCCGTCCTGCACACTCAACAGCGTTCCTTACACTCCCCCGTCCTGCACAATCAACAACGTCCCTTACACTCCCCCGTCCTGAACACTCAACAGTGTCCCTTACACTCCCCCGTCCTGCACAATCAACAACGTCCCTTACACTCCCCCGTCCTGCACACTCAACAGCGCCCCTTACACTCCCCCGGCATGTACAACCAACAGCGCACAGATCCCAAGTAATTGCCCCTTTATGTAGGGCCAAACTCTGTTTCCCTGACGGTAGAGGCGCTCCGATTGCTAATGGGAGATTGGTCCACACTTAATAAAGGCTACCACTTCCTCCCCTGGACACTATGTCACCCACCATTATTCGAGATGCCTTGTGCAAAACTTACGCCTTGGACAATCCACAATACTAAACCCAATAATTCACTCTTAGGAACAAGTCAGAGCTAGTCGTAACGTCGTCGGCAAAGCATAATAAATCCATTCGGACTGGTGTTATGGTAAACTCCCTATATATGATATTATAATAACCTCATCCGGATAAGTGTTATTTTTTGTGATCGACACGAACTTATCCAACAATTTTCATTGGGGAGGGGACGGAGGCGGGGGGCAACAATCTTTAACGCCAATCGATGTGCGCTCGTGGTAGCGAACTTGTCAATCACCTGGTGGACGATTAAGCAAGTATTCCTATGCAATGGGAAGATTGAAAGTGGATGAAAAGGGGGTCCCTGTTATGTCTTTGTAATCAAACACAATTGACTTAACTGAACACGCACATTTATTCTTCCTCGTACAACGCGCACAACACACACCGTCCTCGTCTCAACTCGCATTACTCGAACACTACATTTCCTTCCTCCGTTAAACGTATATTTTCAACACGCAGTTAACAACTTAGACTACTGGCATGTACTACACAGCTAGTTTAACAAATTCAATCGCAATTATCGAGCCTTCAGCTTCCAAGCTAGTTACTAGAGTCCACATGTTGTCCATTTAAAGTCCAAAACACATTTGCTAATTAAGGTCCAAACATATTTGCCACTAGGCTTTTATAGCATTTACCTGAGGGCGCAAGGCTCACATCAGTATCTGACGTGCATACTTTATTTCACTACATAGTCTTGGTACTTCACAGGTACCTTCACCAAACGTTTCGACCTCGTTCGATGCGGTTACCCCAAGTTTGGTGTCTTCGTCGGAGTACTCATGCTTGGTGACTTCCTTGGAGTATTGGCCTGCGATCCTCCTGTTTCTGCACAATCAGGCACAGAAGACCTTTGGTTCACCGTTGATGAAGTTGCTCCTTCAGTAGGTGTGTACGGTTTCACGAACGAGCTGTTTCTCCTGTACTCAACACCGTCCGGTGATCTCACTGTCAGTTCTTGACCGTCTTTCTTTTTGACTGAACGGAGTGTGCTCAAAGTTGGTCGACAGTTTTCCGGATGTCTTTGTGTTCTTTAGTGGAACTTGTTCTCCAAGTAACACTGGGCTTAACACGGCTCCACGTCTGCTATCTGCATATGCTTTGGTAGTTAGTTTGTGGTTCCAATCACGGTCTCGAACATTCTCGTCCAGAATGTTTTTGTCACTTCAAAGTTCTGGCAACTTTGTTTTCAGCTCTCTGCCGAACATGAGATATGCTGGAGTCACACCTGTACTAGCTTGTGGTGTAGTTCTGTGTGCCAACAGAAACTTCATGAGTTATCCTTTCCATCCCTTTCCTTCCACAAAGGCCACTTTGAGTGTTTTCAGAAGTGTTCTGTTCTGTCTCTCCACCTCCCCATTTGCTTGTGAGCACAAACGTGGTGTTCGATTCCATGTTCCTGTAAGAAACTCTTGAATTCCTCAGATTGGAATTGACTGCCGTTGTCTGATTTCACCGAGAACGGGTATCCATTATCCGGCAAATATAGGAATTAGAGCCCCGATGATTTTCTGGGTTGAAGTCGACTGCATGATGACAACTTCGAAGAATCGACTATAATAGTCAGCTATCACCAGCAGATTTTCGCCCGTAGGCAAAGGTCCTATCATGTCTATGGAAACGTCTTGCCACGGTCCTGTCGGTGGTTCAGTTTTCTGCATCAGCTCTGGCGGACTCAATTGACTGACACCTTGACATCCATGACATGATCTGCATATTTTCTCAGCATCATTGTCCATTCTCGGCCACCAGACTTTGCTTCTGAGCCGCTGTTTCATATTTACGATCCCTTGGTGTCCTTCATGAGCAAGGTGTAAGACATCATCTATAAGTCTTCGTAGTATTACAATCCTTGTCCCACGTAATACCACCTTCCCGAGAACACAGAGTTCATTCTTCACACACGAGTAGTATGGCATCTTGCACTCATGCCAGTTCCCGTGATGTATGTAGTGTCTCACACTGGTCAGCTCTGCGTCTTCTTCTGTTGCAAATTCTACGTCACGTGCTGTGAGAGCAACTGATGTGCTTTCCTCAGCAATCATCCACACCACCTCAATTTCTTCTCCACTCATGTATTTTGGTGTCATCCGATTTAGTCGTGTGAGCGCAATGTTTGTTTTCCCTGGTGGGTAGATCACCTCGTACTGGTACCCTTGAAAGCGAAGCACCCATCTTTCTATCCTCGCCGATGGCTTCGATGTTCTGCTGTAGATGCATTCCAACGGTTTGTGGTCCGTCTCCAGTTAGAATTCACGTCCATACACATACAGGTGACATCTATCGCACGCCCACACGAGTGCCAACGCATCTTTCTCTGTTTGGGAGTATCTCCGCTCTACTGCTGTGCGGTTCCTTGACGCGTATGCCACAACTCTCCATTGTCCCTCCTGGAGCTGTGTCGAACTGCTCCGAGTCCTGTTGGTCCTGCATGTGCTACAACGCGTGCTTTGCAGTCATTCTAAAGTACGCCAGCGACTCCACGCTTGTCGCGAGCTTCTTCAACTCTCTGAATGCTTCTTCTTGGTCCTCTCCCCATATGAACTTCTGATCCTTTCTGGTGAGGATTCTTAGTGGTTCGGCCACCTCTGCGAAGTTCGGCAGGAACTTGGCAGAATATTGCACAAGTCCGAGAAATTATCTCACTTCTGATGCATTCTTTGGGCTTTGTGCGTTTACGATCGCATCTATCTTCTCTTCACTTCGCCTGATCCCCTGTTTCCCCAGATCATGGCCGTAACATGTCAGTCGAGGTAATCTGAACTTGCATTTACTGCCGTTCAGTGTCAAGCCACACTCCTTGAGACGATTCAGCACGTCAAACAAGTTATCGTCGTGTTCCTTGAACGATCACGTTGTCTGCTATGTCTGCTGCTCCCTTGCAGTTTCGCAGTACATCCTTCACGATCTTCTGATAGTTTTCAGGTGCCGAGGCAATGCCAAACATTAGCATGTGATACCTGTACAATCCTTGGTGCGTCACGAATGTAGTTATTTCCCGTGATTCTTCTGCCAGCTCCACTTGGTGGAATCCCCATTTGAGATCTAGCTTGCTAAACACCGTCGACCCACTTAAATCTTGGAGAACTTCCTCAATGGTTGGAATAGAATGTCTCTCTCTCACAATTGCCTCGTTGGCTCTTCGCATGTCTACACAGATGCGTATATCGCTATCTGGTTTGGGCACTACAAGAGGTGATAACCACGTCGTTGGTGCGTTCGAAACTAATTTCTCTCGTAGACAGAATGGCAAACGACGTACTGGTTGCGCGATTGGTTGTACGTTTTTGTCGACGTGTAACTTCAGTTAGTAATTCTTGAGTTTTGGTACGTCTGTGAACTTCCAGCGTATGTCAACATCAGTCCCCTCTTCTATGACGGAGTAGGTGTGTGGGTGTTCGAGGTGTCCAACCCTCAACACAGCTAGCTTTTCAACTGTACGTCTTCCAAGTAGTGGTTTACTGGTCCATTTTATGACAGTGAATTCACCTTCACACTTCCTGTCATTGTTTTCACACTCAATCTCTGCCACAAATGTTCAAAGGACTTCAATGGGTTTCTCTTGTTCATATGTGAACAGTTTCTTGTATGTTCTGCGTGACACATATTTTACACCATCCTTCTTGAGCATCTCCCATGTGGCTTTGTCCATAATGTTACAGGTTGCCCCTGAGTCGATGAGTATTGAGGTTATGGCCACCCCTCCGACCTTGAGGTCCACAACTCCCGACTCGTTTCCAGTGTTGTCAACTGTGAAAGCATAGTCGTCTCTGTTTGCACCCTGATTGTTTCCGGTCACCTTTCAACAGGTTTTCACTTTTGGGTTGGTGGTATCACTGGTCTTCCATGTTGGCTTTCCAGACCCCTGTGTTTTACAACACACTGCATAGTGACCACGCTTCCCACACCGTTTACACACCTGGTCGCGTGAATGGCACTCTGCGTCACGCGCAAAATGTCCCTGTTGATTGCAACGGTAGCATCTCTGTTCCGTTTGCCTGTGAGATGTTGTTCTTCCAGTAACACTATCATTTCCCTTTCCTTTCCATTTTAGCTTGTTTTTGTTGACAGCATTCACTTGTGCGTCAATTGATGCTCCTGGATTTTCCATTGCCTTCATTTGAAGGTCTACTGCTTCGAATGCTCTGGCGACATCTTGTAAATCTTTCAACAGTATGTTCCCCGACTTTTCAAGGAACTTTCTCCGTAGGTGCATGCTTCTGCATTTCTCTATTACCTGGTCTCTGATAGCTTCATCAACATTGTCAAAACCGCATGATATTGTTTTCTGTCATAGGCGAGACACAAATTGGTCTACCGTTTCGTTTTGTACCTGATCCATCTTTCGAAAAAGATGTCCCTCGAATGGTAGGATCATTTGAGGTTGGAAATATCCATCTAACGTCTGAACTGTTTGATCGAATGTTAATTGGGCATTTTCGGGAACGATTTGGTAGAAGACTGCCTGGAGCTCCATTCCTCCCATGCACGGGCAACTGAATCAGCTTGAGCCAGGTGTAACTAATATATATATATATATATATATATATATATATATATATATATATATATATATATATATATATATATATATATATATATATATATATATATATAAAAGGGTATGCAACTAGGAATGACCCCACTCACCTTGCGTTCACGAGAAAATATTACCGGAAGTGACGTGCGCGTCCCATGATTAGTATGTGTGCAATACTCAATCAAAGCTTCTGATTGGTTGAAATTTGAAATGGAGCGTTCTGATTGGTCGTGCGCTTATTGCCGCAAGGGGCGCCATGGTATAATCCCCTATTATCGCTCAAATGAGGTTTTGGGTAAACAATTGATTGGTCCAGAGCAGTTTCACCACCAGGGGCGCCACTGGGTAATTGTGTCGACGGATCTGATTGGTCGAGAGCTGTCACGTGACCTATGACGTCAAAGCTCATTTGAATAAAATTGCATAAATTAGCATAAATCACACCCTTTTGTGGTGAGACCGTCGCCAGAGGGCGCAACGTGTCATCCCTTATTATCGCCCCTGAGGCACTGTTTTGCGGTAATATTGTCACGAGGGGCGCTACGGGTCAAGTGTGTCGACGGCTCTCATTGGTCGAGAGCAGTCACGTGACTTATGACGTCACAGTTCCTCATTTGCATATCACGTGACCTCTCTATGGAGGTCGCCATCTTGTTTTGCCAGACGGCGCTGCGGGGCAAGGTCGAAGGTCAAAAATCACCGACCTTTTGCAGTGATACAATTGTCAGTTAGGGTTTGGGTTAGTAACCATAATTCTGTCGTCTGTAGTAAAACCTAATACGAACCCTGTAGGGTTAGTAACCCTAATGGAAGGTCAAAGATCACCGACCTTTTGTACTTATTCAATTGCCAGTTGGGGTTACTGTAACCCTAATTCTATCGTCTGTACTGAACCCTAATACGAACCCTGTAGGGTTAGTAACCCTAATGAAAGGTCATAGATCACCGACCTTTTAGTAACCCTAATTCTGTATTCTTCGGTTTACTACTGACGATTATGGCGCGCTTTTCGAGACGTGTCTGGGCACAGAACCGTTTTGAACCGGTTTCGTGTAGTTTTTTTTCTTCTTTTCTGGAACGTTCGAACGACGTCGTGGAATTTTCCACGCTCACGAAAAGAAACACGATCCCGCATTTTCACCTTTCTAGCAGACTGAAACCTAGCGGTCGAAAGTTCGTGCATGCAGCGGGAAAAACGTAGCCGTGCATTTAAGCTATACGACGCATCATTGCATTATATTGAGAACTTTTCGACATATCGTTTCGCGTCGACACTTACATATTGCCTATTTCACCACGAGTCTACAAGAACACCGCGAGGTCAAAAGGTCAAGGTCAACAAAAAACACCGCCGCTTTCTGGAACGTTCGAACGAAGTCATGCCTTTTCATCCAGCTAGCAGACTGAAATCTAGCAGACGAAAATTCGTGCATGCAGCGGGTAAAACGTAGCCGTGCATGTAAGCTATACGACGCATATCGCATCGTTGCATTATATCGAGAACTTTTCAATGTATGTCGTTTCGCGTCGACACCTACATATCGCCTATTTCACGAGTCTGCAAGAACACCACGAGGTCAAAAGGTCAAGGTCAACAACGCCACCGCTTTCTGGAACGTTCGAACGAAGTCACACCTTTTCACCCTGATAGTAGACTGAAATCTAGCGGATTCGTGCATCCAGCGGGAAAAACGTAGCCGTGCATGTAAGCTATACGACGCATATAGCATCATTGCATTATATCGAGAACTTTTCGACGTATGTCGTTTCGCGAAGGTCAAGGTCAACAAAAAACACCGCCGCTTTCTGGAACGTTCGAACGAAATCATGGAATTTTCCATAAACACCGCGAGGTCAAAGGTCAAGGTCAACAATGCATAAACACCACTGCACCTGTGAGTTGTGTATGTCTTACGCCAGCTGCATGTCTTTATTTGGTATTGTTCTGCATGCTATGCACGTGATGTTCACATACTACGCGCGTGCTGTGCACGTGTTGTGCGTCAGAACCGGTTCAAACCGGTTCAAACCGGTTCAAACTAGTTCAAACCGGTTCAAACTGGTTCAAACCGGGAAAACCCCAAGAAAAAAGTGCACCGTCAGCAGTAGCGACAGGCTGTGTAAACCGATCCGCTACTGCAATTGCCATCACAACCGTTCTCCGATCTCTACAGAGCACTTCGATTGAACACCACAGTCACGCAGCAACACGTCAAGATGCCGCGACGGTAGCGGTACACCAAGTTTTGCAAGTATCTATTATATATTATCTTTGTTTGTACGAATGCTAACTAATACATAGGAATCACAATCATTCTCCGATCTTTGCACACCTATTTCGGCGCATCACCAGCAACGATGAAATAAACATGTTCAAAATGCAACAAAGTGTTTGGAAAAAAGCACCATATGCTGAGACATGAAAGAACGGTGTGTAATGCCACCACCACCACCACCACCACCGTTTCGCCTCCATCAGTATGCATAAAATGTGGTAAGGTGTTTGCAAATCATTACAACTTACAAAGACATGAAAGAACGACATGTTTCGATACCGATTCACCACCATTACCAAAAAGAGCGAAAAGGGAAGATACTACACCTCGCCACCCGTTCATTAGCGAAGATCCCATCGACCCGCCCGATCGATTTCCCTTCCCCGACGCTCTGTCAACAGATTTGTTAGAACAGGGTAAATTTTAGACTATGCAGTCTAGATAAGACTACTCTAGAAACTCCACTGAAGACCATGTTCGAACAACAGACCAATGCTTTCAAAATCAACTTGAGTTATGGATTTGTTTTGAAAAACAAAAACACAGGATGTTATAGGTACTATCATTCCTCCTGCAATTGCTGCGGTCGATACCTGGACGAATCCAGTCTCATCACCAATCGGGATGAGTTTGATGTTTTTCTTGAACGTATAAAACAAAATGATATCTTGCAGTGGGTCATATCGCAGAGACCCGATTCGCAATGGATTTGCGAATTGGTGACAAATGTGACTTTTTTTATTAATAAAATCATAAACCATCCAATTGGGTGCGTCAGCATGAATTCCCTGCCGACATACATCAAGAAGAACAAAGCCGTCATCTGTCTGGAAACGGTGCCTAATCATGGAAAAAGGTATAAAGATAATTTGTGCCTCTTTAGATTCTGAGCTCTTCATCGGGGTGGTGATGTCCGTTGTTTGGAATCTGCCGTTACGCAACTTTACGAGACGTACAAACAGGATGACGATGTACCCATGGAAGAATTTGTCGGAGTCACACTCGGTGACCTATATCGTATAGAGACCACTTTCCAAACGAACGTGTGCGTTTATGAACTCGTCGAGTCTGATGATGATGATGACGGAAAGAAACCGCAGAACTCGTCCGTCGATCGTTGTGTCATTATTCTGACACGATGTATCTCAATCTTCACGAGACAAACTTTTCGTACATACAAAACATTCAAATGTACTGCCATTCCTATAAGTGTCGGAAGTGCGGTGAGAGCTTATGGAAAAACGCATGTTGGCTAAGCCGACACGAGCGCACGAGTACGGGAGGTGTGCGTCGGGTCTATCCCGGTGGCGTGTACTATTCGACCCCGTCGGTGTTCGAACGTCTGGACGGCGAGAACATCCGAGTCCCCGAATCGTTGCGGTACTATCCGTACCGAGCCACCTTTGACTTCGAGTGTTGGTTCGACACCGCACGACTTCCTGTCGACAGTGACAAGGTCCACTGGGTCGCGCGTCACGTCCCGTTGAGCGTCAGCGTGGCATCCAACCTGCCGGGACACGAACAAGTGCAGTGTCTCGTCACGGATGGAGGCACCAACAAGTTGATGAGCGCCATGATGGACATCTTGCAATCGATGAGTGACGCCGCCTACGAAAACATAAACAATTCTTACGAGGACGTGCTAGATCGACTGGTAAAAGCACGATCGAACTGGGACGAAACATTGCGCAATGCACAATCACCTGACGACGAGGAATCTCGTCAACCGAGCAACCCGTACAAAACGCTGATGAAACAACTTCACGACTGGCTTCATAAATTACCAGTCATCGGCTTTAATTCGGGGAAATACGATCTCAATGCCGTCAATCAGTTCCTCGTTCCCTACTTCCTGTCAAAGAAAGAGGAAGAAGAAGAAGAAATGGAATAGGACGACAAAGAGAAAGAAAAAGAACAAGAAGAAGAGAACGATGGCGTCGGGTCGTTTTTCGTCATCAAGCGCAACGACACGTTCATGTGTCTGTCGACGGATAAGCTAACATTCCTAGACATGACCAATTACATAGCCCCGGGATTCAGCTACGACACATATCTGAAAGCGTACGGTTGTAAAATAACAAAAGGGTTTTTTCCCGTACGAATATATGGACTGTCTGGAGAGACTCGACGATACCGCATTTCCACCAAAAGAAGCCTTCTTCAGTCAATTGAAGAACGAGGGTATTTCCGACGAGGATTACGTCGGTTGTCAAGAGGCCTGGCGCGGTAACGGCATGACGACCTTGCGGGACTGTCTCGTCTGGTACAAAAACAGAGACGTGGTTCCCTTTCAGTTCGCCTTCTACCAACAACGCGGCATAGTTCAAGCAGGGCATCACCGTACCCTGTCTGACCTTGCTCTACCTGTTCAACTATCTTCCGGAGAAGACGTACTTTACGCTCTTCAACGAGAAGAATAAAGATCTTTATCAGCTCGTCAAAGATCACGTGGTCGGTGGACCTTCGCTCGTTTTTCACCGCTATCACGAGAAAGAAGTTACTAAGATCCGTCAGAGCGACTACGGAGAGACCGCCCGATTGTGCCGTTCCATCTTAGGGTATGACGCCAACGCGCTCTATTTATGGTCATTAACCCTAAATATGCCGACCGGTTGGCACAGACGTCGACGTGAACAAAATGCGTTCCGTCCCGAATCGGCGCAGCTGCACGGACAGATGGCCGTAGAATGGCTTACATGGGAAGCTGCAAGAACGGGACGCGCCTTACGACATCAAGTCAACGGTCGAGAGAAGAGGATCGGTAAACTTCTGGTGGACGGGTGGTGCAGCGAGACGAACACGGCGTATCAGTTCCACGGATGTTTCTACCACGGTCATCCGTGCTTGGGTCTAGAAACGAACGCCGGCAACGGGAAACCCATGACCCAACTGCTCGCCGAGACCCGAAAGAACACCGCCTACCTACGTCACTTTATCAAGGTCGTCGAATTGTGGGAATGCGAGTGGAAAGAGACGAGAAGAGATCCGGTCGTGAAAAAGTGTCTGGATGCCGCCTTTCCACGACGACGCCACGTGTGGTGGACGATGACGTCGCAACAGATCCTGAGAGGCGTGCGTGACGGAACCATATTTGGATTGATCGAATGTGATGTTTCGGTGCCGATAACATTACACGCGCATTTTTCCGAAATGCAGCCGGTGTTTAGAAACATCCGTCTGACCCGCGACAATATCGGATCTTTCATGCGCCGATACGCCGAAGAGCACGACATCATGACGACTCCGCGGCGCATGCTCGTGGGCAGTTTCCACGGCGACAAGATATTACTCGCCACGCCGCTCCTGAGATGGTACCTGGAACACGGAATCGAGGTGACGCGCGTCTACCAGGTCGTCGAATACACCCCAGCCCGTGCTTCCGGCGGTTCGGCGACGCCGCGTCCACGGCCCGACGCGAGGAAGACGTCCACCCGCACAAGGCCTACATCGCAGACACCATGAAGTTGCTGGGGAACTCGGGTTACGGGAAGACCAACACCAACGTGGATCGACATCGCGACGTGAAATACTGCACGGAGATGGCGGCATCGCTCATGGTCAACGATAGACGGTTCCGACAACTCGACGTCGTCGTCGACGATGCATACGAGATAGCGATGAACAAGAAAACCGTCACGTACGCCCTGCCCGTACACGTGGGGTTCTTCGTTCTGCAGTACGCCAATATGTGAATGTTGCAGTTCTATTACGTCTTTATCAACAGGTACCTGGAGCGTCCTCTTTTCCAGTACTGCGAGATGGATACAGCTTCCGCCTATTTGGCCTTGGCCGGCGAGTCCGTCGACGACCTCGTGACCCCGGAACTACGAGAACATTATTTCCGGCGTCGATCCGAATGGTTGCCGTCCGAATGTTGCGACGAACATCAGAACGAGTACGTGCGCTGTCGACTCGCCGATCGTCCGTGGGTCGGTGACGAGGCGTGCTGTAAGGCGCGCAAAGGCGTACGACAAGAGGACACCGGGTCTGTTCAAGGTCGAGTGGTCCGGTGACGGGTTCGTGGGGTTGTGCAGCAAGACGTACTATTGTTTCGGAGCCACCGACAAGTACAGCACCAAAGGACTGACCAAGCGTCACAACGCCATCAACAAAGACGCGTTCCTGGAGGTGCTCGCCAACCGTCGGAGCTGAAGTGGAAAGAACCGCGGGTTCCGGGTGCATCGCTCGTCCGTGTTGACGTACTTGCAGGAACGAGCGGCTCTCACCTACTTCTATGCCAAACGCGTGGTGCACGTGGACGGAGTGAGCACGGGTCCGGTGGACGTGTAAAAAAGAAAAGAAAAGACGATGCATGCCGGTCGTACGGCCTGTTGACGTAGTGCTAGGCGACGTGTTCGTACTCGTTATAATCACCGTCGTAGTTTTGGTGTTCGCAAGCGTTATAGACGGCGAATTTTTTATAAGAGGAGACGTGCTAGAACCTTTCGTCGTAGAGCACACTGCTATATTCGTAATGAACAGCATGGATCTTATTTCATTGCTGGTGCAGGAGGGTGGACTTGCTTTAATTCGAAGTTCTCGTTTACGGAGTTTCCGTACCAACTTCGTGCTCTCTGGTATGATAACTTTGATCAGGTTAAGGTACTGTCTGTTACATAGAAGATATGGATCCGTGATGTTAGTCCTGTCCAATCAGTGTCTCAAGGTGATGCTTTGGTTCCTGTCATGAGAGTTCCTGAATTCCGCTGGAGTTACGATCCCGAACTTTCAAAGAACATTTTCACCTGCTGTGTTGTCTATGCATCCTACATCTAAAACGATTGTTGTAGTCGGAAAGCGCGGCATCAGTAGTAGTAGCGACAGACTATATAAACAGGACGTGTAGAAAAGGCGATGCACACTGGTCGTCTTTCATAAGTGACCATGGACGTACGGTGGAAACATCCTTTCACGTGCATCGTCGCCGGACCGACGGGATGTGGTAAAAGTACTTTCGTGACGCGTATGCTACATCACGCTGCTACGATGATCGATCCACCTCCCGAACGGATCACGTAGTGTTACGGAGAATGGCAAGAGGCCTACGCAACGATGGACTTAGTCGACGTGCGGTTCGAGGAAGGGTTGCCGAGTGCGAGCATGCTCGATTCGACAACGAGGAACCTCATCATCATAGACGATCTCATGGCGGAAACGGACGAACGGGTCACGACCTTGTTCGCTAAAAAAAGTCATCACAGGAACACGTCCGTGCTGTATCTCGTACAGAACTTGTTCCCTAAAAATAAGGAGAGTCGTACCATCAGTCTGAATTCTCAGTACATGGTGGTGTTCAAGAATCCTCGTGACGCATCGCAGATGTCTGCGGGTACTGTATTTCTGCCAACCCGCATTCCCACTCGCCAGTCAGATCGATACGTCGAGGTAAGTCGGTGATGTAATGGGCCAACGTATTGTCGGGATACATCTTCATGGAAGCGTTGCTAGGCAGTGTCAGGTAGAAATCAGTCGCCATTACGTCTCAACGTGGGATTGGGGAGCAGGTAACCCAAATAACTACTCAACAGGGCCGTCCACAGATTATAATTCTCGTGACCTGTGGTCAGGTTGTAAATACTTACCAGGATGACCGTGAACAAGACGAGGACCTGACACAGAAAGACAATTTCCTCTTTAGGACACACGGTACCGAACAGATGCCAAGGAGTGCTGCTGCTGCTGCTGCTGCTGCTGCTGCTGCCGCTGTCCTCTGCGTCATGCGCGTCAGTACTGTCCTCTGTTGCTGCTACTACGTCCTCTTGTTCTTCCTCTTCCTGTTCTATGACGGTGGTGGTGGTGAAGTCTCGTGCCGTCGTGTCTTGTGTCATTTCTCGAATGAAGTGTCACCGTACGCGTGGCTAGTCTTTATAGTAGAGTGGACGAGTGCCTTGGCATCGATCCAACTGTTGAATTTGGAGGGGTAGCCGAACCATTTCACCAAAGCCTCCGTTCGTCTACCTACCTTACGACGCTGCAGTACCGCTTCCACGTAGTACAGTTTATCGGCGGGTACCGACACCTTCTGCAGCTCCATTTCGTAGAAGGTGCCTTCCAGCACTTCGCCGAGATCGTCCCTCAATCGATACACGGGTGGTTCGGAGGGATGAACCTCGTGTATCGTGAACATCTCGTGACTCCAATTCGCCGCATAGCCTTTTTCGAACTTACCTTTGTACTTGCTGATGCGCACGCGATCCGACACGCGCAACTTGGGCACGCCCTTACCGTCGTGTCCGTACAGACGCTGCCACACCTGTTCTTGATTCTGGTAACTTACCTGTGACGGAGCCATGCCGATACTGCGGTGGTGGGTGTTGTTGTACGATTGCACCAAGTCCCGAAGGACGTCGATGTATCGCCACGTCTGGTGTTTCGTGAAGTATCGCCACATGCGCGTCTTGAACGTTCTGTTGAATCTTTCCACGACGCTCGCCTTCGTCTCCGCGTTGTGCGTGGAGAAGTGATGGATGCCGTGCTTCTTCAATAGAGCCTGAACGGATTTATTCAGAAATTCCAGTCCTTGGTCTGTCTGCAACGTCTTTGGCCAGCCTTTGTTGAACGTGCTGTCAAGCGCTGCTACCAACGACGCCGCGGACTTGTTCTTCATGGGAACACACCAGGCCACTTTCGAGAAGACGTCGATCACCGTGAGGAGAAAGGTCATACCGTTGTTGTCCTTTTTCAAATTCGACAGATCGACGAGATCGGCCTGCCACTGCTGGCGTAGACCACTCACGATGACGCGTCGTCTCTTGAAATGACGTCTAGCCGGCTTGTGTAGGGTATAGGCGTCCTGTTCCGACAACCATTCCACGACTCTTTTTCGTGGCATGCGCGTGACGCGTCGCAACGCATCGACTCCGCCGTAACTACCTACCCTTTTCGGATCGAAATAGACCGTCCTCAGTGGATGTTCTTTCCTAGGCGCCATTAAAAGTGTTCCGATGGATTGGCAGTTGTGATGTTGACTCTGTAGCACGGTTCTCGATGAGTGACAACGAGTACGCTGACGTACACCAGAAGACCCACTACCACACCTACGACGATGACGAATGATCGATAATCTAGTACTGAAACCATACCCCAAATAGCGACTGTTGTAGAAGACTTCGAGCTATAGCGTCAACAATCAAGTAAAGTCCACCGAAAATTGCTGCAACGATGACGGAACGGTACGTGGTGTCCTGTGGATCATTCGACATCGTAGTGCACACTGTGCTATGGACACGTGTTGCACCGTCTTAAATGTCTTCCCAACTAGCCAATGACGCCAGAGCCTTGCGTTGACGTTCTGGAGGTGGGGTGAGCATGGAATGTTCCATCTGACCGCGTCGACGAGCGAGGGGTGTCCAACTGAGCGTTCTTCGTGCGCTACCACCGCCAGAGCGAGGGGTAGTCGGCATTCGACGACGGCGACCTGGAGTGGATGTCGTCGGCGTCGGCGTCGTTGCCTGACGTATGTAGGCTCTCCTGGTGACGTTACCGACCAACTCCATGGGTAGGTTCATGGCACGGAGTTGTCTTGCGAACGGTTGCCATCCCGTTGGATCGGTCTTTCTCTTACGCAACAGATCATTCACGAGATCCACCACGTTACTTCCGGCAACCGGCACACCCTCGTGGATCAGTTCGCCGCGAGCGGTCCACGCAATATCTCTTTTGAGATGTTCCATCAAACGTCTGGCTTTGCCTTGCATGGTCTTGGGAACGGTGTCCACGACGTCGGCCTCTATCCCAGTAGCAGGAGCTCCTACTGCTCCCTCCGCCACCCCCGCCCCCGCCGCCCCCGCCCACGTCCCAGACTCGTTCACCGTGACCACGCGTACAGGTTCCTTGACGTGTTTATCGGACAAGACGTTATACCGTTGCAATACCTGATTGTACAGTGTTACCTTGGTCCTGTCGTCGAGGTCCTTTCTGTCGAGGATGGTCTTCATCTCGTCATCGAGGGCTTGCACCTTCTTACCTAAGGTGTCCGTCGAGGGTGGTGGTGAACGAAGCGTGTCCAACATTCGTGGGTCCACCAAGGCCATCTTGCGTGCGTGTTCCATCTCTCTCTATCTCTTGAGCAGCACCTCTCGGAGCAAGGGTAGAAAGACCGAACTTGCCAACGGTGCTAAGAAGGCCGATAGGAAACCACCGCTCTGTCCCTCGCCGACCTGCTGTTGCAGCAAGATGCGTCTTCTCCTGGCAGCTGGCGTTCGTCTCTGACCCAACTCGCGTAACTTCGTCCTGTATTTACTCAAACGACGCCTCTGTAATTCGGTCAATGGAATGTTCTTTTTTAATATGTTGTAGGCACACTCGGCTAGTGCACACAGCAGATCGGCGTCGGCGTTGGCGATGATGGCCCTTTTCAATTTGTTGCTCTTCATTCTGTTCAGTGCCTGTATGCATACGATGTGTCTCTTCACCAGCGCAGACATGGTGCGAATGAAGAGACTATCCACGCGTGCGGTCTTTTTATACCTTCGGCAAGTACACGTACTGAACACCGTCGTCTGGAAAGATGGCCGTGCGCAGACGCATGTCCTCGGGCGTGTCCTGTTTGAGATCGACCAATAGATAGCCGTACGGTACCGACGTGGCGTCTTTAAAAGCCTCTTGAACGAACTTGACGCGCCCCGGATACATATGTCGAGCCAAGTGCGACATCTGCGATGCGTCACGAGGATTCTTGAACACCACCATGTACTGAGAATTCAGACTGATGGTACGACTCTCTTTGTTTTTGGGGAACAGGTTCTGTACGAGATACAGCACGGACGTGTTCCTGTGATGACTTTTTTTAGTGAACAAGGTCGTGACCGGTTCGTCCGTTTCTGCCATGAGATCGTCTATGACGATAAGGTTCCTCGTCGACGAATCGAACATGCTCGCACTCGGCAACCCTTCCTCGAACCGCACGTCGACCAAGTCCATCGTTGCGTAAGCCTCTTGCCATTCTCCGTAACACCACGTGATCCGTTCGGGGGGTGGATCGATCATCGCAGCAGCGTGACGCAGCATACGCGTCACGAAAGTACTTTTGCCGCATCCCGTCGGTCCGGCGACGATGCACGTGAAAGGATGTTTCCACCGCGCGTCCATGATCGCTTATGAAAGACGACCACAGTGCATCGCCTTTTTCTACACGTCCACCGGACCCGTGCTCACCCCGTCCTCGTGCACCACGCGTTTGGCGTAGAAGTAGGTGAGAGCCGCTCGTTCCTGCACGTACGTCAACACGGTCGAGTGACGCACCCGGAACCCGCGGTTCTTTCCACTTCCGCTCCGACGGTTGGTGAGCACCTCCAGGAACGCGTTCTTGTCGATGTCGTTGTGACGTTTGCTCAGTCCTTTGGTGCTGTATTTGTCGGTGGGTCCGAAACAATAGTACGTCTTGCTACACAACCCCACGAACCCGGCACCGGAACACTCCACCTTGAACAGACCAGGTGTCCTCTTGTCGTACGCCCTGCGCGCCATACATCACGCCTCGTCGCCGACCCACGGTCTATTGGCGAGTCGGCAGCGCACGTACTCGTTCCGATGGTCGTCGCAACATTCGGACGGCAACCATTCGGAGCGGTGCCGGAAGTAATGTTCTCGTAGTTCCGGGGTCACGAGGGCGTCGACGGACTCGGCGGCCAAGGCCAAATAGGCAGAATCCGTATCCATCTCGCAGTACTGAAAAAGAGGGCGCTCCAGGTACCTGTCGATGAAGTCGTAATAGAACTGCAACATGCGCATCTTGGCGTACTGTAGAACGAAGAATCCCACGTGTACGGGCAGGGTGTACGTGACGGTTTTCTTGTTCATCTCTATCTCGTACGCATCGTCGACGACGACGTCGAGTTGTCGGAATCGTCTATCGTTGACCATGAGAGATGCTGCCTTCTCCGTGCAGTAGTTGACGTCACGATGTCGGTCCACGTTGGTGATGGTCTTTCCGTAACCCGAGTTCTCCAGCAACTTCATGGTGTCTGCGATGATGGCCATGTGCGAGTGGACGTCTCCCTCGCGTCGCGCCGTGGACACTGCATCACCGAACCGACGGAAGCACGGGACGGGATCGTACTCAACGACCTGATACACGTGCGTCACTTCGAGACCGTGGTCCATGTACCAGCGCAACAGAGGCGTGGCGAGCAATATCTTATCGCCTCGATAACTACCCACGAGCATGCGTCTCGGAATCGCCATGATGTTGTGCTCCTCTGCGTATCGGTGCATGAACGGTCCGAGATCGTCGCGTGTCAGACGGATGTTCTTGAACACGGGCTGCATCTCGGCAAAGTGTTCGCGCAATGCTTCCGGTACGCAAAGGTCACACTCGATCAGACCGAACACGGTTCCGGCACGCACGCCGTTCAGGATCTGTTGCGACGTCATCGTCCATCGTGCGTGACGTCGTCGTGGAAATGCAGCATCCAGAAGCTTTTTCACGACAGGATCTCGTCTCGTCTCTTTCCACTCGCATTCCCACAACTCGACGACCTTGACAAAGTGACGGAGGTAGAGGGTGTTCTTTCGGGTTTCTGCGAGCAGTTCAGCCATGGGTTTCCCGTTGACCTCGTTGAACTCTTTACCAGTGCACGAGTGACCATGGAAGAAACATCCGTGGAACTGATAAGCCGTTTTCGTCTCGCTGCACCACCCGTCCACCAACAGTTTGCCTATTCTCTTCTCTCTACCGTTGATCTGGTGTCGTATGTCGCATCCCGTGCGTTCGGATTCCCAAGTCAACCATTCCGCAGCCATCTGACCGTAAAACTGCGCCGATTCGGGTCGGAAGTCGTTCTCTTCCCGTCGTCGCGTGTACCGTCCCATAGGCATGTCTTGCATGAGTGACCACAAGTACAGGGCGTTGGCATCGTATCCGACGATGGACCGACACGGACGAGCGGTCTCTCCGTACTCGTTCTGACGTAGCGTGGTGACCCCTTTCTCGTGATAGCGGTGAAAAACGAGCGAAGGTCCGCCAACCACGTGATCTTTGACGAGGTGATGAAGATCTTTATTCTTCTCGTTGAATATGGTAAAGTAGGTCTTCTCTGGAAGGTCGTTAAACAGGTAGAGCAAGGTCAGACCAGGTACGCTGATGCCTTGCTTGAACATGTCTATGCCACGTTGCTGATAGAAGGCAAACTGTCTGTCGAGAAAAGTCTCGCAAAGTCGTCATGGAGTTGTCGCACCAGGCCTCTTGACAACTGGCATAATCCTCGTCGGAAATACCTTCGTTCTTCAGTCGACTGAAGAAGGCCTGTTTCGAAGGAAGTGCGGTGTCGTCGAGTCTCTCCAGACGGTCCATGTACTCGTACGGGAAATGACCTTTCGTCACCTCGCATCCGTACGCCTTCAGATACTTGTCGTAACTGAACCCGGGGGGCTATGTAATTGATCATGTCTAAGAATTTCAGCTGATCCGTCGAAAGACACATGAACGTGTTGTTGCGTTTGATGACGAAAAAAGACCCGTTACCCTCGTTCTCTTCTTCTTTGTCGTCTTGTTCTTGTTCTTGTTCTTGTTCCCCTGTCTTTGACGTGGTGGTGGATAGGAAGTAGGGTATGAGGAACTGTTTGATGACATTGAGATCATACTTACCCGAATTGAACCCGATGACGGGTAACTGATGCATCCATCCATACAGTTGTCCCATCAGCTTTTTGTATGGATTGGTAGTTCGACGAGATTTCTTCTTGTCGTTGGCTGCTCGTGCAGCCTGTTCTCTTTCATCCCAGTTCGTCAGTTCCTCTGCGAGTTGTTCCAAGACATCTTCGTACGTGTGTTTGATCTTATCGTACGCGGCGTCACTCATCGCTTGTAAGATATCCATCATAGCGCTCACCAACTTGTTGGTGTCTCCATCTGTGACGAGACATTGCACTCGCTCGTGTCCGGGCACGTTGGATGCGACGCTGACGCTCAGTGGAACGTGACGCGCCACCCAGTGGATCTTGTCGCTGTCCGACGGAAGTTGTTCCGTGTCGAACCAACACTCGAAGTTAAAGGTGGCTCGATACGGATAGTAGCGCAACGATTCAGCCACGCGAATGTTCTCATCGTCCAGACGTTCGAACACCGATGGAGTCGAATGGTACACGCCACCAGGATAGACTCGACGCACACTCCGTACACGTGCGCTCGTGCCTATGCAGCTTAGATGCTTCTTTCCATAACGAGTCACCGCACTTCCGACATCGATACGAGTGACAGTACATGCGGACATCTTGGATGAATGAAAAATGTGTCTCGTGAAGGTTGATATACATTGTTTCGGGGTACTTGCATAACGATTGACGGACCAGTTCGGCAGTCGACTTACCATCCTCCACATCCTCTGCATCCGGTTTGACGAGTTTATACACGCACACGTTCGTTTGGAACGTGGTCTCTATGCGATAGAGGTCATCCAGCGTGATCCCTGCAAATTCTTCCATGGGTACGTGGTCTCGATCGTATGTCTCGTACAGCGTCTTCACCGCCGGTTCCAATCGATATAGATCGCATCCTCGATGTAGGGCCAGACATCGGAAGAGACATAGGTTATCATTGTACCTCTTGTTATGGTTGGGTTCCGTTTCCAGACCGATGACGCTTTTCTTCTTCTTGATGTAGGACGTTAGAGGGATCATACCTACACATCCTATAGGGTGATCGATGATGCGGTTAACGAAGAAAGTGACATTCGTCACGAGTTCGCACACCCACACAGAATCCGGTCTTTGATTGATGGCCCATCGCAAGACGTCGGTTTCTTGGATGCGTTCGAGAAAGTCATCAAAGTCCTTGCTGTCGGTGACGAGACTGGGTTCGTCTAGGTAGCGTCCACAGCAATTACACGAGGAATGATAGTACTTGTATTGACCCGTGTTCTTGTTTCTCAGAACGAACCCGTAACTGAAGTTAATCTTGAACGCATTGGTCTGTTCCTGGAACATGATCTTCAAAGACGGTTCTAGGACGGTCGTGTCTAGCGTGGTTAATATGTAATCGTACCTGCATTGGAGAGGACTTCTTGACACGTGGGTCCTTATAGCAGACCAGTGCGCACGAACGACATCTAGCAACTCCGTCGACAGAGTGTCGGAGAAGGGAAGTCGATCGGGTGGTTCTAAGGGATCTTCCTCGCTAACGAGTGGGTGTTGGGATGGGGTAGTGTCTTCTCTTTTTGATCTCTTTGGTGCTGACGGCACGGTGACGTCGGTACACGCGGTTCGTGCGTGTCTGGTCAGATGGTCACGTCTTTCGAACTTCCGTCCACATTTCTTACACGTGTAGACGGTGGTGTTTCTTCTACTACTACTACTACTACTACTACTACTACTACTACTACTACTACTACATTTTTTAAATACTGGGATAACTTTGGCCACTTTTAGTTTATCGGGGAATATCCCTGTATTAAAAACTTGTGTTAGTAAAAGCGTCAGAGGTTTGATAATGGTTGGAGCTAGTTTTTTAAATAATTTGCTCGAGATTCCATCAAATCCGCTACTATTTTTTTTTGGAAGTGTTTCTATTATTTTTAGTATTGTTTGTTCATCGATATCGCTTAATACAAACCTGTAATTTAGTTTTTTCTTCAGGTAGTGTTCAAAGTTTTTTTGACCCGTGTAAGTTATATTATTTGCCAGGTTTATCCCAATATTTGTAAAAAAAATGCATTGAATTTATTGGCTATGTCTAGTTTGTTTGTTATTTCAGTATTATTTATGTTAATATTATTAATGTGGGGAAACTTTTCTTGTTGCTGTTTCTTGAAATTATTTCATTTATTGTTTTCCATGTGTTTCTAATATCGGAATTATATTTAGCAAAAGTAGAAGCAAGGAACTGTTGCTTAGCTGCACGTATGCTTATCTTTAATATTTTATTATATGTCTTAAGGTTAATATATATTATTTCATACTCTCTTGAGGTGGGATTTGTTAATTTCATTCTTTTGTATAGATTGTCTCGGAATCTTATTGAGTTTAGTAGTCCTCTTGTTATCCATTTAGATTTTTTATGTTTATAATTGTTAAATTTCACTAATTTACACGACATATGCTTATTTTTTGCCTTTTCAATTTCGTCATGTATGATATTATAACTTACATTGGGATCTGCGGTCTGACTTTTATCTAGTTTATTATATAAATCAGCACTACTAATCTCATTTATAAATTTGTTGATAGCTTCATCATTTTGCAAGTGTATTTTAATCAAGTTTGGATTTGGTATTTTGGTGAGAGCAATGTCCAGTAAAACAAAGTATGGTTGGTGATCGGATAATTTGTTTAGCAGGATACCGGCAGTGGTAACCTTTGTTGTTTGGTAAACTTTGCAGAACACATTATCTATTAACGTACCACTTGTGTGAGAAAACCTAGTTGGAAGGGTAATTTGAGGAAACAGGCTATGGGATGTCAGCAAGTCAAAGAATTCACTACACATTCCATTTTCGTTAATTTTGAGTAGATTTAAGTTGTAGTCCCCGGCTATATTAATACTCCTATTCAATTTGTCAAGGGACAGTATGAGTGAGGTGAATTCATTAATAAATTGTTTAATTTGATCTCTTAACATTCTTGGTGGTCTGTATATATTGCCAATAATTATTGGTTTGGGTAACCCTCCCCCTTTTAGATATATTATTTGTCCCTCCCAATGTTCATACATATTTAAATTTAAGCATACTTCGTATTGGAATTTTTTGTCAACATATGTTATTAACCCTCCTCTGTCACTGCTGCTCTTACCCTGAATTATGCATTCGTATCCCGGTAATTGTATATTGAGAGAATAAGTCTGATCGGATATCCAGCATTCTTGTAGACATATGACATTGAATTTATACTCTATATTGTGTAGTTCTTCAATTAATGCTTCCAATTCATCAAATTTAGCATATATTGATGGTATATTTAAACTTAATATGGAGATCATATTCTTTTTTTCATTCACTAAGTTCTTAAATTTATCAAGATCATAATACGATGAGTGTTTTATTACTTCTAGTTCGTTATTATTAATGTCGAGAATGCTGATTAAGCTGTTGTTTTAAAGCCCACCCAAATGTGAAAGAATAGAATGATCTGAAAGTTCCATCATTTAATCAATATTTTTTAATCAACCGCAGGTCGTTCTCCGCTAATGGCGGCGTTATTCGTTTGCGCGTCGCCGTTGTCGTTGCCACCTTCTCGTCGTCGTCTCTATCATTTTCGTAGGCCTCACGCAACTGTAGGAGCCCGTTATGAATCTATAGACAGGACAACAAAAGACACACCTGTTTAATCACTGTCGACAACATCGTTCTTATCTGCATATCGACTGGCTATGGTCGCTCTGACCGTGTCTGCCATATCGAGACTCCATTGCATTTTCCCAAACCTCTCCTCCAACGCTATGACAACCCAACGCAAGATGTGCATGATAAGACCGGAAGACGGTACGTAATACTCATCTTCCGATAGATCTAATATACGAACCACCTCGTTACATGCATAACGAACGCACGCTGCATCTACCGCTGCGTCGAAGGTATTTTGATTCATCATGGCTTCCGCACGATTCCAAATTATGTCTATGTTCATTACCGTCACCTGCATATCATGATCGTTGTCGTTGTTACTACTGTTACTACTGCTACTGCTTATGACCATAGCTGCATCGTTACTGCTGCTGCTGCCGCTGCTTACGACAATAGCTGCATCGTTACTTTGCTCGTCTGCTATAAACAGAGTCGGTTCGGTAGAGGAAGTGATGGATGGTGAGGATGGTAACAGATTACGATCTTCATACGCATCTAACCACTCATGTACCTTTTTGTTCATGGTTGTTTCGTCGGGACCTGTGCTGCTGTCAGCGCTGGCGTCGACGACAGCATTCTCTTTGTCTTCCTCCTACAAAGAGAATGCCTCGTCAAGTACTTCCAGCTCAGACGCGTTGTAGTTGATGTAGCTGTTGTTTATGCGTTTTTTAATGGTCGCCCTGACACGGACCCCCCTCAGCACCGACAGCGCAGCCGACCGTTCTTCGTCTGACGTCATAGCGACGTAGGCGTTAGCGCTAAAGCCAAGTACTTTCGCTGCCACTTCGTTAAATACACTGACCCAGGTTTCAGCGCCGATCCAATCTTGCAGGAGGACACGCAGGTTGTATCTGTACGTAGGAGATCTCTGCCATTTGTGAAATGGACAATAGTAGCCTTGATTATGCCTCTGGACACCTTTGGGACACTGCGAGCACGCTATATACACAACATATTTCTCCTGCGTTGCACAAGCGACTATAGTTAACGGTCTTGCAAATTTGTAAGTTCCAGCACTTACCTCTGACTGCAATCGTGTCAGGTTCATCATCCTCTGTTCTTCTTCTGCGAACTGCTGTGCGGCGGCCATGGCTTGAGCGTATACGAGACAGGAGACAGTCGATCGATCGAGAGAGTTGGTTATGGCAGTTAGAGCTGCGAGTCACTTTATATAGCGGGGCCGCTTGCCTGGCGCGCCTTTCTTATCTCGCCAGCTGGGGCTCTGGTATGCGTTGCGCTATCGCCGCGCATTCCTATCGTCTGGGCGTTGTTGACGAGCGAGACTTCCCGTCGCCTGGTTTTTTCGAACGAACTCGCGACAATTCACTAGTATCTGACCCAACACGTTCTGTCCAGGCTGTCCAGTGTAGGTGAGCATGCTCCAGAATCCTTCCCTGCTTCTCACGCATTCCATTAACGGCGATGGATATGTGTCTAACAATCGTTTGCGTAGTGTCGTGTCGCGAAATTTAATCGCAACTAACGCGGTCATTACAGATCGTCTCTGTTTGTTCCATTGTGCACGTAAATGCTCCTTCTCACGAATGTTCTTGCTAAGGTATTTCGCCTGTAGTCCGGTTCGTGTGGCTAGCACCTTTTCCGCCGTCTCGACATCGCCGTAAAAGATGCATTTCCTGTACTGGTACGCAGCTTCAACGGTGTTAAAAACATGACCCCATGCATCTATCCTACACGCGTAGAAGTTAGATAGGAAACTGTTTCCTCCTCTGAAGTATATAGGACGATTCATTCTGATTTTATGTTGTTCAAAATTACATGCGCTGTATTTAATACCGGTGATATTCAACATTTGCCTAGGACTCGTTGACTTGGTTTTTTACGCGTGATAGATGGGATTTCGGATTCAGCGTGGGTTAGTTGACACTTCTGCGGCGGCCTTATCGCTGTGAGGGATTGCTTATTGTTTTACGTCGAATGTCTGGAATTCGATGCAACGATGGTCTAGGACTCGTTGACTTGGTTTTTTTACACGTGATAGATGGGATTTGGCTTTCAGCATCGATTCTCTGACACTTCTATGACAGACTTAACGAACATGTTTTTCTTTGTGAAGGATCGCTTATTGTTCTAGTGGGTTTGGGAGTTGTTTTATGGCATTCCAGTTTGATAAATTTTATTATTGTTCTCTAGCAGCTGTCTGGCGTTTTCTTTTCGCATAACTTTCTGACTTTGACAGATTTGTTATTGTGTTATAGTGGCTTATGTCAGCTGTCTGCATTGTTTAGCGTTTACTATATAAGGCCGTTCTGAGACTAGGTATATCTTTATACACTTACCGTCGTTCTGTTGCTGTCGTTCTGTTGCTGTTGTTGCTTCTGACGTCACGATGCTGTCTAGCGTTGCGCTGTTCACCGATCTGATGGTGGTCTACGTTGAAGTCGGGGTCGCATTGACCCTGCTACTGCATCGATCGTAAGTACATAATGTCTGTCGTTGTTTGCACGATTTGTAGCTAATACATACTCCTATGCTTTTAAAAAGCATCTACATAACACGCAGTTTAACTTTAAGAGACATCTTTTATGCGACTGTGGCCTATTTCACAACGCCTGGTAGCCGGTTGCTAGAAGTCTACTCATAAACAACACACGCCTCTTGCTAGCCGACTGGTAGCCTAGCCATAAATAACACACGAGCCGAGCCGGGTCGTCGGGTCACTGATATCGTCTGTGCGTGACCTACTTTCTACACGCCTGCTAGTCGCTTGCCACCGGCCTAGCAATAAAAACAATCAGGCCGACTTCCCTATCGAGTCGGGTCTAAAGTACGCCTTTCGGCGATCTCGGATTTTCCAATAGCTTATTAACACACGCATGTGTTATTTAAGAAACGTATATAGCATACTTTTAACAAAGTCTCGAATGTACCTTTAACAATGGCTCGATTTTCATGTGTCTTTCACTCTGGTTTTCAGCTTCCATAGACGACAGTGGCCAGCTGTGATGGAGGAACTGGGTCGCCATATACCACGCATAGACAATGATGACGACGATGATGATGGCTACGACACCCCTGTGGCTACGGAGAGTTGGGATGATGCATGTAATGATTATGCTTCCTTTCTTGAGCACACGTGCGCGTGTTTAGATGGAAATGTTGCTAGGCTGCAACGCCCAAGGCGAGCCACGACAACGGCCTACCAATGATTATGCTTCCTTTCTTGAGCACAACAAAAATGTGGGCTGCCGTTATGACGGAACTTGGGATGTTTCGTCGACGTGCGGTGGTTGAGATGGAAATGTTGCTAGGCTGCAACGCCCAAGGCGAGCCACTACAACGGCCTACCAAACTCATAGACAGACGCGGGAAGTCGCTGCCGCGCCTGAACTTCGATATTTTTAAATAAAGCGAAGAACGATGAACAATATTTATATGACTATTTTAATATGATTTGATATATGACCGCTTTAATATGATTTGATATATGGCTATTTTTAAATAATTATATTACTATTTTCTGATGTATCGTTATTTTTAAATAATAATAAAATTTCTTTGTGACTTCATTCAATGAGGTGTGTCGATTTTGTCGGTTAACGACGCTAGTAAAAGAAATATGACCACGTTTCACCCTGCTGCTACCACATACAATAACGAACGGATGAATAGGGTAACGCGGGTTACAACGAACCGGGTGATTGTAGGCTATAGAATGAGGATAGGGTATCGCGGACGACAATGAGTCAGGGGTTAAATGCCTTGGGGTACAATTAAAATTATTTCGCTGGGGATTGAGGTCATCACGTTAGGGTAGCGGTCACTCCGTTAGGGTCAGGGGTCACCACTGATGAGGTCAGGTCGGGATCATGTCAAAAGGTTGGGGTTACGATGGTTAGGGTTAGCTCCAGTCGCCAGGGGGCGCTCTAGGGGTATATAGGTCGTCGCCAGGGGGCGCTCACGATACCCAGAAGGCTCTGCGACCGGAAGTCACGTGACCCTCCCTACTGGTCCCCTCTTTGGCCTGGTCATTCCGACACTATAACTACTAGCGGTACAACGCCTTGTCCGATAAACACGTCAAGGAACCGGTACGCGTGGTCTCGGTGAACGAGTCGATATCAGCAACAGCACCATCGGGGTCAGGAACGGGAGTGGATCGGGACCTGTGGTGGAGGGAACAGTAGGAGCTCCTAGTAGCGGAATAGAGGCCGACGTTGTGGACACCGTTCCCAAGACCATGCAGGTCAAAGCCAGACGTTTGATGGAGCATCTCAAACGAGATATCGCGTGGACAGCACGTGGCGAACTTATCCACGAGGGTGTGCCGATTGTCGGAAGTAACGTAGTGGATCTCGTGAATGATATGTTGCGTAAGAGAAAGACCGATCCGATAGGATGGCAGCCATTCGCATGACAACTCCGTACCATCATCCTACCCATGGAGTTGATCTGTAATGCCTCCAGGAGAGCCTACATACGTCAGGCGACGACGACAGCCACTCCGTCTCGTCGAACTCGTGCTGGTGCGAGTAGTGCGCGGAGATCACTCAGTTGGACACCCCTCGCTCGTCGACGTAGTCGAATGGAGCATTCCATGCCCACTCCACCCTCAGAACGACGACAACGACACAAGACTTTGACGTCATTGACTAGTTAGGAAGACTTTTAAGGCGGTGCGGTACCTGTCCATAGCACAGTGTTCGCTGCGTTGTCGAGCGATCCACAGGACACGGACCGTTCCGTCGTAGTCGCGCTATTTTGCGGTGGACTTTACTTGATCGCCGACACTATCGCTCGATATCTCATACGAGACGTACTATTTGAGATATGGTTTCACTAGACTTTCAGTCGTTCGTCATCATTGTGGTCGTGGTAGTGTCTGTTCTGCTTTACGTTAAGACCCGTGATACACAGTCAACGTCATCACCACTGTCAACGCATCGGATATGTTTTAATGGCGTCGAGAAATAAACGACTGAAGAGGGTCTACTTCGATTCAAAAAGGGTTTCAAGTTACGGAGGTGTCGACGCTTTGCGACGCATCACGCGCGTGCCGAGGAAAATCGTCGAAGAATGGTTGTCGGAACAGGACGCCTATACCCTACACAAACCGGCGAGACGTCATTTCAGGAGACGACGCGTCGTCGTGGGAGGTCCACGTCAGCAGTGGCAGGCCGATCTCGTCGACCTGTCGAATTTGAAAATCGACAACGACGGTATGACCTTTCTCCTCACGGTGATCGACGTCTGCACGAAAGTGGCTTGGTGCTTTCCACTGAAGAACAAATCCGCAACATCGTTGGTGACGGCGCTGAAAAGCACGTTCACCGAAGGCTGGCTAAAGACGTTGCAGACAGATCAAGGACTCGAATTTCTGAATCGGTCCGTTCAGGCTCTGTTGAAGAAGTACGGCATCCACCACTTCTCCACTCACAACGCGGAGTCGAAAGCGAGCATCGTCGAAAGATTCAACAGAACGTTCAAGACGCGTATGTGGCGATACTTCACGAAACACCAGACGTGGCGATTCATCGACGTCCTTCAGGACTTTGTGCACTCGTACAACAACACCCACCACCGCAGCATCGGCATGACTCCGTCACAGGTGAATGCAAAGAATCAAGAAGAGGTTTGGCAGCGTCTGTACGGTCACGACGGTAAGGGCGTGCCCAAGTTCCGTGTGTCGAATCGCGTGTGCATCAGTAAGTTCAAGAGACTGTTCGAAAAAGGCTACATGGCGAATTGGAGCGAATAGATGTTCACTGTTCGTGAATAGATGTTCACCGTTCGCTATAAACGAGGTTCACCCCTCCGATCCACCCGTGTACCGATTGATCGACGATCTCGGCGAAGTGCTGGACGGCACCTTCTACGAACCAGAGCTGCAGAAGGTATCGGTACCCGTCGATAAAGTGTACGGCGTGGAATCGGTACTGCAGCGCCGCAAAGTGGGTAGACGAACGGAGGCTTTGGTGAAATGGTACGGCTACCCCTCCAAGTTCAACAGCTGGGTCGATGCCAAGGCTCTCGTTGGCTATAAAGTCTAGCCGCGCGTCTGTCGTCACTTCATTCGGACGATGACAGACGAGTCGATAACAGAGGACTTCACCACCGCCGCCGCCACCACCGCCGTCATAGAAGAAGAGGAAAGTACTGACGCACAGAGCGAGGAAGACAGCACTCCTTGGCATCTGTTCGGTACCGTGTGTCCTCGAGAGGAGATAGTGTTTCTGTGTCAGGTCGTCGTCTTGTACACGATCATCCTGATAAGCATTTACAACCTGACGACAGGTCACGAGAATTCTAATCTGTGGGCGGCCCTGTTCAGTAGTTCGTTGGGCTACCTGTTGCCCAATCCCACTTTGAGACGTCATGACGAATGATTTCTACCTGACGCTGCCTAGCAACGCTTCCATGAAGATGTATCCCGACAATACGTTGGCTCATTACATCACGGACCTACCTCAACGTATCGATCTGACTGGCGAGTGGGAGTGTGGGTTGGCAGAGATACAGTACCCACATACTTGGTACAACATCGGAGTGGACGACATCTGGTTCTTCCTCAACGAGCACGAACATGTGGGTCAAACACCGAGTGCAAGGATAAGTGCTGGATATTACAAAGGTCCTGTGACATTGATGAATCATGTCAACAAAGGACTGAGTCGAATGTGGACGGATAAGACACGGGCAAAATTGAGCTACAGTTCCATCACTCAAAAAATGACGTTGCACATGACACCAGGCACCGAGTTCACCATACCGTACCACAGCGCGCTGGTAAGAATGTTAGGATTCGAAACTTCGGTGGTCAGCAGTCCACCAGCAGCAGACAGGACACGCACGCACGTACACCCGAGACTAGGTGGAACGGACATCGGTCTCACGCCGTCGTCTAGCGTGGTTTTGCCACCCGAAGAAACTCCCGACGGTTCGTACACCTATCGTAAAGAGGCCGAAAACGCGGTGCACATGGATCAAGGGTTCGATACCATCTACGTCTATACAGACGTCGTGACAGTCTCGCTCCTTTGTTGCGAGCCCTCTCGGTTAGCGGAAGTCACGGCGCCACGGTATCCGATCGATTCACTAACATTCACTACGTACCTGTGTTGTACTCGCACTTCCACTCGATCGAGATGGATATAAGAAACGACACCGGACGACGCGTACCATTCGAATACGGTAGAGTGACGGTGACGCTTCATTTTCGAAGGCGTAGGACCGGACTGTTCTGAAGATGAATTACAAAGACTATTACGCGTGTCAGGCGGGTGGTGCTCTACCCTACTTCGGTGGTGCTCCGTACCAACGGGGTCACGGACTAGGTAGTCTGTTCGGAGGTCTGCTGCGCAGCGCCATGCCACTCATCAAGAGAGGTGCAGTGGCTTTGGGAAAGGGAGCGTTGAAGACCGGCGTGCGCATCGCCGACGACGTCTTGTCTGGACAGAGCATAAAACGTGCTGCTAAACGCCGCGTCGCGGATAGCGGTAAGACTATGCTGCGTGATCTTTTGATACCTGGCGTGCGACCTCGTAAACGTATAAAACACACGTCTGCAAAGAAAGGAGGCACTACAGCGACGAGACAGCGCAAGAGACAGATGTTCAAGAAACGTGAAGCCAACATATTCGACGACGACGACGACGACGACTATGACTTTCGTACATAGACAGTCGTGCGATGGGGTCAAGAGCGAACTGGATCTCTTTACCGTACCCCCGACTCAGAACAGCATCGTCGACAGTCGCATAGTAGAACATCAGCCCATGGCTTCTCTGGACTCGGGTGGACCGATAGAATTCCTGATACCCGGATTGGGAGACGATTACCTAGATCTCGCCAACACGATGCTACACGTGCAGGTGAAGGTGACGCGAGCCGACGGGGACGATCTCCTCTTCGCCCTTCCCGTGGGACCAGTGAATAACTGGCTGCATTCGCTGTTCAGTCAAGTCGACGTCTACCTGAACGGTACGCTCGTGACCCCTTCGACCAACACGTACGCGTATCGTGCCTACATAGAGACGCTGCTGAGTTACGGCACCGATGCCAAGGACACGCAGCTAACGGGTCAACTGTGGCACAAGGACACGGCCACTCGCATGGATGCCGTCGAGATAGACGACGGACCGGCGGCTAACGCAGGGTTCGTGGCTCGACGAGCGAACATCCTATGGAGTCGGGTCGTCGACATGATGGGTCGTCTACACGTGGATCTGTTTCTGCAAGATAAATTCCTGATAAACGGCGTCGATGTCAAGATACGTCTGGTGCGCAGTAAGCCTGCGTTTGCACTTATGGCTGGCGGAGTCAACCCCGATTACAAGGTCACCATCGTCAATGCCACCTTGTTCGCAAAGAAGGTCACTCTGAATCCGACCGTGCAGATGGCTCACATCAAGGCTCTCGAGAAGAGCACGGTCAAGTATCCGATGCGATCCGTCGATTGTAAGGTGTACTCCATTCCCACGGGCGCTCGGTCGCACACGCACGAGAACCTGTTCCTCGGCATCCTGCCGAAACGTCTGGTGCTGTGCTGCATCGATAACGATGCGTACAACGGTGCGTACGACAAGAATCCGTAACTTCCTCGCAGTGTACGTGGACGGACGACAGATACCCTCCAAACCTTTCCAGCCCAATTTCGAAGACGACCTCTTCGTCAGGAGCTACACGAGTCTGTTCACCTCGACCGGCAAGATTTGGCAGGACGAGGGGAACGGTCTGACTCGCAGCGACTTCCGGCACGGCTACACCTTCTTCGGTTTTGACCTGACCCCTGATCAGTGCGATGGTCCCTGCTTCCATCTGGTACAAAAGGGTAACCTGCGCATAGAACTGCATATCCGTAACGCCCTGCCGACCACCGTGAACGTCGTCGCCTACGCCGAATTCGAGTCCGTGCTGGAAATCGACAAGAACCGCAACGTCATCTACGACTACTGAGATGGACACTCTGCAGATCGACAGACTACTGGCGATGGACCCGCGCACCAGACCGATATTTCGCGGTGTCGTACCCAAAGACGGACTGTCTACGACGACGACGGACGGCGTCCTGCCTGCGGCCTTCGTGTGCAACACCGACGACGGTGACGAACCGGGCGAACATTGGATAGCGCTGTACCTAGACGCCGACGGACGCGGCGATTACTTCTGCTCGTACGGTCTACCGCCACGACACGCTGCGTTCCGCACCTTCATGAACGAACATTGTTCCGAGTGGACTCATAATAGCAAGAGACTTCAGAGTCCTCTTTCTAACGTTTGTGGACAATATTGCATAGCTTATGTATTGTTTCGTTGTAACGGTTCTCCGAAGAGAACTTTTATCAACTTGTTCGGCACCGATTTAGTAGCTAACGATTGCCGTGTGCTTGATTGGGTTAAACAGTAGACTGTACTATCGCACATCAATCGAGCCTCTGGCGCGGTGGTAAACACTCGTAAGCTCGCGACCTCTGGCGTGATGATAAACATCCGTAAGTCGTCTCATCGTCATCGTCATCATCATCATCACCCTCGAGCCTATGGCGCGGTGGTAAACACTCGTAAGCTCGCGACCTCTGGCGTGATGGTAAACATCCGTAAGTCGTCTCATCATCATCATCGTCATCATCATCGTCATCACCCTCGAGCCTCTGGCGCGGTGGTAAACATCCGTAAGCTCGCGACCTCTGGCGTGATGGTAAACATCCGTAAGTCGTCTCATCATCATCATCGTCATCATCATCGTCATCACCATCGAGCCTCTGGCGCGGTGGTAAACATCCGTAAGCTCGCGACCTCTGGCGTGATGGTAAACATCCGTAAGTCGTTTTTGCGATATTACATGCTACCCTCGTTGTATCGTCATGCTGTTTGTGTCGTTCAATAAAATACGTGTGCACTCGTACGACATCGTGTTGTGTTCGTTTCTCGTTTCCTCGTTAGCCACTTCGAACCCTATTAACGACCCTGTTAATGACCAATGCTGCTGCCGTCGCTGCTGCTAACAGACCCTTCGTTCTCTCCCGAACCCCCTCTCCGACAATCGTATCACCCAGGAGAGCGCCTCTTGGTGATCATATCACCCAGGTTCACCTCAAACCTGCATGTCCTTTTAGGGTTAGGGTCATGGTTCACTACAGACGACAGAATTAGGGTTACTAACCTTAACCCTAACTGGTAATCGTATAAGTACAAAAGGTTGGTGATCTTTGATCTTGAACATGACCCGCAGCGCCGTCTGGTAATCGTATCAACGCAAAACAACATGGCAGCAAAACAACATGGCAGTCTCCATAGAGAGGTCACGTGTTATGCAAATGAGTAACTGTGACGTTGTAGCAGCGCTTCCTGGTGACCGTATCATCGAAAACAACATGGCAGCAAAACAAGATGCCAGTCTCCATAGAGAGGTCACGTGATATGCAAATGAGGAACTGTGACGTTGTAGCAGCGCCTCCTGGTGACCGTATCATCGCAAAACAACATGGCAGCAAAACAAGATGGTGGCCTCCATAGAGAAGTCATGTGATATGCAAATGAGGACCTGTGACGTCATAAGTCACGTGACTGCTCTCGACCAATGAGAGCCGTCGACACACTTGACCCGTAGCGCCCCTGGTGACAATATTACCGCAAAACAGTGCCTCAGGGGAGATAATAGGGGATGACACGTTGCGCCCTCAAAAGGGTGTAATTTATGCTAATTCATGCAAATTTATGTAAATGAGCTGTGACGTCATAGGTCACGTGACGGCTCTCGACCAATCAGATCCGTCGACACAATTACCCAGTGGCGCCCCCGATGGTGAAACTGCTCTCGACCAATCAAATGCTTTCCCAAAATGTCCTCATTTGAGCGATAATAGGGGATTATACAGTGGCGCCCCTGGCGGCAATAAGCGCACGACCAACCAGAACGCTCCATTTCAACCAATCAGAAGCTTACCCAAAATCTCCTCATTTTGGGTGATTGAGAATTGCACACACTACTCCCATGTTAGCCAAATATTCAACCCAACAAAATGAGTCAATTTATATATTTAGAAATGACACTAGGAACAACAAGGACACAACCTCAGAAATGAAATAACTTTATATGTATAAATTGTAGTAATCTTTAAATACCATTAGTGGAGTATGCCTCTAGCGGACTGTAGGAGAACTGAACCGGTATCATTTCTCGAGCATTTGACAACGCTACAGTTTATTATCTACCCATACGGTACTGTGCTTTATACTCGTTTATTCATTGCTGAAGATGCGTGTAAGTTGTTGCACTACATTAAACATCGAGGCAAATACACAAGGGTGTTATTTATGAATAAACGGACAATCTGCAGCATTGTATTAAGCACTCGTCGACGGTCCGGGCTATTATCGCTCACGCCCGCTTACGCAAATACGGTGGTCACACCTAGTGCATAATCTGTCGTTGTGATCATGGATCCGGCTACGCCCACGGCAGCTGTAAAGTACCCCGTCGACAAATGCGAATACCGCCCGAATGTCACCGACGCCGCGGTCGCAGCCACACTCCTCACCATCCACGCGCAGAGCCAGCATGTCGACACGCCCGCGCCCAGCCGCGCTGCCGGCGCCACGGCCAAGGTAGAGAAAATTAGTCGCCCGACTGTCGATGAGGGGATCTCCCTGGAAGATTGGCTGTATTTCGAGCAACGCTGTGACTGCGCTGGTGTCCGACCGTTCTGCTGCAAGTCGGGCTGGAAAGTAGTGCTGGTAGGCAGCCGTTTCACACACGGCGCTGGGTCACGTTATGCCCCCATCGAGGGCGAGGCACTGGCAGTTGTAGACGCCCTTGACAAGGCTCGACATTTCACCCTGGGATGTTCGGACCTCATGGTAGAAGTAGACCACACGCCACTACTCAAGGTGCTGGGTGACCGCGCCTTCGACGACATCCCAAACCCTCGCTTGCGGAACATTAAGGAGAAGTCACTGCGGTATCGATTTCGCGTGCTCCACATCCCCGGCGTCCGCAACACCGTCGCAAACGCCCTATCACGGCACCCTGTGGGCGTTGCCGAGACTCCCGACCTGCCCAATGATGTGGCCGCGGCAGCCCTCGCAGCACTCCGATCCCGCGACGACCCGGCGCCACCTCGCTGCTCACAGACTTGCGCGTCCACTGCCACGGAACTCATCAAGTCGGTCACATGGGATTATGTGCGCACTGCCACGGCGACATGTCTGCTCTAGTGGATGCCATCCACAACGGCTTTCCTGACACGCCATCAGCCATGCCCAGTGCCACCCGCACGTACTACCAGTACCGGGAGAAGATAACCGAGTATGACGGCATCATCCTTTACAAGGACAGAATCGTCATACCACCCACTCTCCGAGCAAGTGTCTTGCAGGCACTCCACTCGGCTCACCAGGGTGTTTCGATGATGGTGTCGCGAGCAGAGGGGTCATTCTTCTGGCCAGGTATTACTTCGGCAATTGAAGAGACACGTGCACTCTATACAGCGTGCAACCGCATGGCCCCGTCACATCCAAACCCGCCACCTACACCACCAACACGACCAGTCTACCCCTTCCATGCGATATGCGCTGACTACTTCAGCCACGGCGGTCATCACTACCTCGTCGCCGTAGACAGATACTCCAATTGGCCTATCGTAGAAGAGAACGCAGAGGGCTCCAAAGGCCTCATTGCCGCGCTCCGACCAGTGTTCGTGACCTTCGGCATCGAAGAGGAGCTCTCATCGGACGGGGGACCTGAGTTCAAGGCAGGCGGTACAAAGACAT
The DNA here is from genome assembly GCA_963662155.1 of Lamellibrachia columna. NCBI lineage: Eukaryota > Metazoa > Annelida > Polychaeta > Sabellida > Siboglinidae > Lamellibrachia > Lamellibrachia columna. The sequence continues at coordinate 44,714,704 of OY759261.1, forward strand.
TCCTCAAGAACTGGGGTATACGTCACCGCATCAGTAGCGTAGCAAACCCACACAGCAACTGCAGGGCAGAAGTCGGAGTGAAAACGGTCAAGCGGATACTGGTTGGCAGCACGGGCCCAGGCAGTTCCTGAACACCGACGCATTCCAACGGGCCATATTAGCTTAGAGAAACACGCCAGATCCGATGACGAAGGTCAGTCCTGCCGAAATCATCTTTGGACGCCGCATCCGGGACTTCATCCCAGTGCCGCCTGGACAGTACCTACTCCATTGGACATGGCGCGAGACACTGCAAGCAAGAGAGGACGCACTACGTATCCGACACATGAGGGCACATGAGCGACTGTCGGAGCACACACGGGTCCTACCTCCACTCATTATAGGCAATTGCGTAAGGCTACAGAACCTGGTTGGCCCGCATCCAATCAAGTGGGACCGCACCGGAATCGTGGTTGAGGTACGACAGTACGACCAATAAGTCATACGAGTGGACGGGTCGGGGCGTGTCACGCTCCGCAACAGGAAGCACCTACGCCAGTACACGCCGCATATCGCCAGGGCCCCGTTGATCAACTCACCATCGGTCATTCCCCTCGCCACGACCATGCCACCGTCGCCCATGCTACCCGAGACACCAACCCAGCACGCCGACCCAGTGTCGCCCCTACCCAGGCCGACTACACCCGTGCCTGCGACCCCGGCCAGGCCCGAATCCGGTGCCGGGCAGCCTCCTCGTGCTAGTCGTGAGATGCTCCAGCTGACCGCACCCTCACCCACACCAGCCGCCGAGGTTCCGCCACCGGCCGCTGAGGTTCTGCCACCGACCCCTGTTCCGTCACCCGCTGTTCGGCGACATGGCGGTCGCACCCGGCAACCTCCAAGAAGACTAGTGGAGGAAATGTAGAGGATCACACTTCCATTGTCAGCCCTCGGACTTGGGGGGCATAGTGGAGTGTGCCCCTAGAGGTCTGTAGGAGAACTGAACCGGTATCATTTCTTGAGCATTTGACAACGCTACAGTTTATTATCTAACCATACGGTACTGTGCTTTATACTCGTTTATTCATTGCTGAAGATGCGTGTAAGTTGTTGCACTACATTAAACATCGATGCAAATACACAGGGGTGTTATTTAACCATAAAGAACTTACCAAAACGTTATGTCTTCCGTAGTCTTCATTGAGAAAATTTCACCTGCTGTAGAATGTGTCCGACTGATCATTGACTCCTTTTGTTGGGTTGACTATTTGGCCAACATGGGACGCGCACGTCACTTCCGGTAATATTGTCACGTGAACGCATTCGTCGCAGCGTCGGTCTGTGCGTAAAGTCGTTAACATACCTCTTTTCATAAGAACTCCATATATGTTTTTAATGACAAGTAGGTATAGTGAAAGTTTATTCATTGGGACATGTGTGTATAGTCGTAGTATTCGGATTACGCATCGCAACGCCGAGATACGGATGTTGAAAAGGTGAGTGGGGTCATTCCTATAGTTGCATACCCTTTTATATATATATATATATATATATATATATATATATATATATATATATATATATATATATATATATATACATATACATATATACATACATACATACATACATCAGGGCGTTTTTTAACATACAAAGTGGGGGGGCAATGCCCCCCAGCCCTTTCAATTGCCCCCCCAGTCAAGCCAACTTGCCCCCCCCCAATGCGTGCCCCCATTCTCCTTAACCAGCCCCTTGTATTAATGTAGGTCTTAATTTGTATTCTTTTTGTTAGTGTGTTTTAGTTAATTTTCATTGGTGGTAAAATAAAAAAGTTCCAAAGTTAAAGAAGGGCAATATGTCTACAAAAGATCAATTTATTGATATGGGAATGTAATAGCATCATAGCAATAACAGTGACGTATTGCCGAATGGCTTCTTCGTACAGTTCATGCGAAGAACTGAAAACGTGCTTTGGCATAGCCATACCATAGCCATAGAAGTGTTTACTTATGACGTCAGTGTTCCGGTTCTAGAATAGCTAATGATTATGTATATGTAAATATGTGTACCTGCATGTTACTGTTTGTTTCAATTGTGTATAATTCAACAAGACGTGTCATCACATTTTACACGATTGAGCCGCGTGCAATCCAGTTCTTTACAGTGATGTTGAAATAGCTGTTAACATAAACCGGTGTCCTGGCCGCGAAATTGCGAAACGTACCCGGTATAGCACAGGCGAGACTAAACCTCGCCCATTCGCTATTACCACTGGTCGAGAGCGAGCGGGCGGGGATTAACGATGTATCAACAACCTGTCAGTCGGCTGTTTTTTTTTCAAATAATAAATAAACCTGGCAAAGTGTGTGTAGTGTCCAACGAAAGCAATTGGAAACGTTTAACAAATATCACAAAATAATCACATTTTAATAATGATCCCTCTTGTAGGTAAGATGATACAAACATCATAACAGTCATCAACCTGTCAGGGTAGATTTTGATTGAGGCAGTAACCTAGCCAATTCATTCTCTGCATCTTTGAGAAATCGAAATTTTAAGCATGGTAACTCAAATAAGCATATTGTATACATACTAAACAAATAAACTTTAAAATGTATGAGTAGTTGATAGTGTTCTATATGTGAAATGGAAAGTTGGCGGTCAGCAGGGACATCAACTTTTGAAAATTGTTACTCAAAAGTTGGTGGTGCACATATTAACATAAAATGTAATCAACATTTGCACATGTCAGTTTTGGAAGTACGTATTTTCTATATTTTGATTTGTTATGTACTTAGCCAACCATTTCATTGATAGACGTGGTATGCATGTTTTGTATTACTCTCTTTTCTGCCTTAAGCCTATATCTTCAGTATATTTATGTCTAGAGTCTAGAGCATGTCGCCACTCGGATTGTAAGTCCACTATACAGGTGTTTAAAATAGACATGCTTTTCCTGAGTTAGTTATTACATTTAACCATTTAATTTGTCCAGATCGACATCCTGCCAGTCATGCCTAAGAGAGATAGAAATGCAAAACGAAGACAAGAAGAGCTACAGAAATCTGCCGCAAAATGTCAACTCCTAGACACAATTTTTCGACGCAGCCTCAATGACTCATTGCCAGAAATACCCACAATGCCGCCAGGGAACTATGATCCGTCCGCTGCCATCACATCTGATGACACTCCCAAAGATAAAGTGTACCACCAGTCATAGAGATACTGCCTTCGTCGTGTTCTCGCCCAATAACCAGTTCATCAAGCAGACATGATCCGTCCACTGCCATCACACCTGACCACACTCCTGGCGACAAAGATCACCACCTTACCCAGACACTTGGAAACCGACAACGCAACTTCACACCAGAGACCGCCAAGTTCCACCACACCGACGTACAAAGGAATTCCGTTAACTATTGCAGATGTTGTCAACAAATTCCCCGAGCTTCGCTCATATTCGGCAAAGAAATGTGGCCGAACAAGGGCTCACATTCTATGCACAACATGTCAGGAGTATGAAGAGATGGCAAAGAAACGTTCTAAAAATGGCACTATGCCAATAGCAAGAGGCGTCAGGACGGACTGTAGTGATAAGCTGGAAAGGGTCATTGACCATATGACCTCTGAACCGCACATGGCAGCTACAAGCAAGAAGAAGATGGACGAAGCCTAGGAAGAGTGCACAACGTCGCATCCATGGCTACGCGCACTCACTGCTTACAATAAGACTGTTTTTGCGATGTTTCTGCGAATGGCCGTCGACGTATACAACGACTGTCTAATCGAAACGGTCTCCGCCCGATCGTGGCCGATGCGATATCTGGCTTGTTTGGCGTCGGACCATCTGTTGGCCACTATGCGACAAAATGGCGCAGACGGGGCAGCCGAGCAATGTGAGAACATGATGAATGTGCCGTTCCTGCCTGATGGCTGTGATCTCGGTTGTAAGATGACTGTCAGATTGCGGCAACTTCTGCCAGTCACCACAGGTTCAGTTCAGAAGGTGTTGGCATCTCTGGCTTGCATGAGTCCACACTCTATGCAGACCGAAAGGATCGTGAGCCACCACAACCTCGTGGTCGACAATCACCGCACCAGCATGGGTGAGGACACCAGAAACGCCCGCCTCATTGTGGCACTGAATGTTGTGGGCACCGCCTACTTTGACCCTCGACCCGCTCTCGTCAAATTCATGGAGAAGACCAGAAGATGGGGGCTCCAGATTTGGACATCTACGGGCAGCGTGAATTCGTTAGGAAATTCACCCGCGAAACGGGGCTCGTCTAATAAAATTGAGACGACTGTCAAACGTACTGACTTGCAAGTTGCTAGAGACGTGTTCTCTACTACTGCATCAGTTTGTAATAAAACATGTTTCTGGGATATATGTGTAACATTAATTTTATACCGAGATGCAGTCGTCAGTGTGCAACCATATGGATAAAAAGATACTGATATATATATATATATATATATATATATATATATATATATAATTATATATATATATATATATATATAATTATATATATACATATATATATATATATATATATATATATATATATATATATATATATATAATTATATATATATATATATATAATTATATAGTCGTCAGTGTGCAACCATATGGATAAAAAGATACTGATATATATATATATATATATATATATATATATATATATATATATATATATAATTATATATATATAATTATATATATATATATATAATTATATATATATATATATAATTATATATATATATATAATTATATTTATATATATATATATATATATATATATATATATATATATATAATTATATATATATATAATTATATATATATATATAATTATATATATATATATATATAATTATATATATATATAATTATATATATATATATATATATATATATATATAATTATATATATATAAATATAAAGCTTTCATACATTCCTAAGGGTTATGTAAATAATCATTAATAATGCGTAAGCTGCCCTTTTTAACCATTTGGAGTGCCCCCAGTGAAATTTCAGTAAAAAACGCCCTGACATACATGCATATATATATATATATATATATATATATATATATTAGTTACACGGGCTCAAACTGATTCAGTTGCCCGTGCTCCCATGTGTAGCAGCAACGCAATCTTCTGGCCATCACTATCCACACCTTTTGCCGCAAGATACAAATTTAATGACCTTATAAATTTTTTCCGTTTCATCCACAGGGTATTTGGTTCATCCGTTGTGTCGAATGGAGGAAATCCTGGTACCAGTATCTCCATTACACGTGGTGCCACAACCGCAACGCCTGCTCCCTCGCCTCCCGCTTCGGTTTTTCCGTTGTTGCCTGGCATGACTAAACGTGTCTTCTTCAACGAAATAAATCAAGGTTACTTCATATTCAGTACCTCCATACTTTTATCTTTCTCCGCTACCGAGTTTTCATCCTCGTCGCCATTGTTATGTATTTGTAATCAGACACAATTGACTTAACTGAACACGTACATTTATTCTTCTTCGTACACCGCGCACGACACATACCGTCCTCGTCTCCACTCGCATTACTCGAACACTACAGTCATGCACGACGCAGATAGCAACAACAACAAAAACAGCGATATGTAAGCAACGTTAACAGATAAACAAAACTTAAGGAAAGGTAAGGTAGGTATTAGGTAAGGAAACCATGCAAGCAGCTAGTTTCCTACCGCGGGGTATTCGGCCGACACCTCTACGAGACGGGCACGGCATAGTTCCGCCGAAAAACTCGTATCCGTTTCTCAAGTCTCAAATTGTTACACTCCAAACAGCCCAATCTTGGGCTAACGCAGGAGTTTGTGGTGATATGTGCGCATGCGCTGTGAGTGGTACATAAACTAAAAGACTAATATATTTAATTTTAGTGAAAGGGTTTTTAGCTGATATTTTAATTGATTTTATGTATAGGATGTCAGTTGAAAATTTTGGGTCGTCTCCATCACTAGTGGATTCTCGATGCCTTCATCTATGCGTTCTGTGACTGGTGTCATGGCCATATCTTAACAAGATCCCTGTCCCAGTCCGGTGGTTGTGACCTATCTTATTTGTGTACAGAAGAATTAAATCATGTGACAAAATGAACGCATTGCAGTTATTTATAGACGGCCTTGACATTAGTAGCCTCGTTTATAAACGGGGGGATCCCGAGCGCCCATGTTGTTGGTGTTTTATGAAAAGTAGCAGTGTCTGCATAGTTCATGTTTATGTCATGAACTAAGCCATGTCAGACAGAGAGTTTGCAAATACATTTCCAGACTACAATGGAGAGAAATTGTTGAACGCACAAGGAAAGATTCGTGCAATGATTCGAAAGTTATAACATTTTATAACTTGTCCAAAAACTGTCAGTGTCAGTGACAGTGTCAGTGTCATGCAGTCTCAGATGTCTGAGATGACAGAATCAGACTCCAGGGGCAGCCAGTAGAAAATACCATTGGTGGCCATGTTAACGTTTTGTCTGATTATAAGAAAACGTGACCATCAAAAAATCTGAAATTTTTTCGCACCAACTGCCATCATCTCATTCATATGCTGACCAAATTTGGTCAAACTCACATACTTCCAGCTCTTTTAAAACGCCCCGATGTGCGATGCCCGTCAATTTTTACAAAAATAGCCATGTATTCATGCGCCCACGTGGCCCATAGCAGAACAATTCCCATATATCCCTCTGTCTGTTAAACAAGAAAAAGCACTATTTCACAGCCAATAGTAAATATGCCTGCTCATTTGCACTTATGTCACACCAATTGTTTAAATTCACATATCACAATTTAATGGGCTATTCTCACAAAATCTCTGACAGTTGGCTGAAAGGTCATATTTTTGTTCTCATTAAACTTGCGATAACTATTATGAGGATAAAGCACATACCATACAGAATGAAATTGTGAAGTTGTTTTATTTAAATCGTACAACTACTATAGTTACAGGCACAACAACCATCGTTGCACTTATGCTATGTTACACCTGGTACCAAGGTACCTAATGAGTACTTTCACCGTGGACAAACAACAGCACCAATAAAATACAATTACAATAATGTTATTCGACAAACGCGATGCTCAACCTTGATATAAAAGAAAAAAGTGTGACAGCAGACCTAAAATTAACGAAATGAGATACCTTTTGAAAGCATGCTTAAAAGCTGGCTCGAAATTGTACAATTATTACACAGATCGAACCTGTGCAGCTTGATTAGCTGCACTAAAAAAATGAATGCTAGATCCCTCACACTGCTGTGTTACTTGGCAACAAAAATGCAATACAAAAACATTGAATTAAATACGCGCAGCCATAGTGCAGTAAACGTAATCACTTGGTATCTAACGTAACGTGATTTTGATACCGGACGTAACCACTAGCTGTTACTTCTGTAATGTCCGGGCCTGGTGTTCAATTGATATCAATCATGATTGGGGCACGCATTTATGAGTTGTACAATGTATGTCAACTGTACTCGTGTTGACATTAGTGGATTATTTCTTCTTTTTCCCATGAATCGACCTGCGTTCTCGACCTCGGTTCTTTGGGCCAGGATCTTCTTGCATACCAATCGTTTGCCGTCTGGCTGTTGTTCTCACCCACCCAGCGCAATGTCCGATGAATCTGTTTGTCGTAGAATCGAAGCAACAGCTCTTGTAGCATGACCTGTCTCGTGTGTATAAATATGGTCCTTGAACCATTATGCTGTGTACATTCATGATGTTGGGCACTCTGTGTTGTTGCCAACCATCCATTTGTTCTTTTGCTTTGCTGACATCATTGTTTGACACGAAAATGTATTTGATCGTGCTAGATATGTCTCCCTGTGCCCACTTGAAGTAGTCTTCAGCACAGTCAATGCCCACGACTTGCTTCCGTTTGATGGCCTCATCAGCGCGCCGTTTTGATACACCGCCGACGCCATCACAGGGGCCTTTGCTGTGTCCGGCCTCAAAGAACAGACAGTCGGTTCTAAGCTGAAACATAGATTCGTGTTTTAGTAGCATGGTGGTGATGGAGACCTTCCTTCAACATGGGCATGAATTGCTGCAGAGTAGCAAACACTATACTTGCACTGTGTGACCTACTGTCTACTATGGCCACGTACGATCTGCATGCTAATTCTTCGTCGTCATTTTCTGCACCAGCATTCTTGTAGTGTACTACCAATGGATGCAGTGTAACCGAGTTTTTGTTGAAATATGCTGACTGAATTTCTTCGCCATAGGTGGATATAAAGTTCTCAGCAAAATACATTTGCACAGTACATGTCTGCTCGTTGATATTCCCCTTTAGCTGCTGCACCATGCTGTACTGATTTTTGACAAGTTCCATGTATCTCACAAATGCAGTGTATTCTGTGCAGAATTTCGCCTTGAAGTCATCGGCTGCTACTTCCTCTGTCACGAGAGTGATCTTCTTGTATCCGTTCTCTAGTTCAACTCGCTTCCACTCGGACATCGTCACTGTACGATCCTCTATTTGCTGCAGCAGCTGTTGGACATCGGTCTCCTGGTGGGTCTGGACAAAGCGGTCAGGGTCACTTTCGACGAGAACAATACCCAGTGATTTCAGTTTTAGGGCGAAGTTTGTGTGCTTGAAGCATAGACAAGATAGCTTCTGGGCATACTTGACCAGTTTTACTTCCTTCGGCCTGCTCCTACAGAACAGACTCAAACTGATCTTCTTCGTCGGGTTTTCAGCAGAATACTTGTGGTAGAGGTTGTGCAGGTACTCTTTCAGAACATACACCTGTTTCTTCTCCTTTGCCACCTTTACGCAGTCCTTTTGCCTGGGAGACAGGTCGCATTGTCCAATCGGCAGAGAAAAGCTTGTACGTGTTTCTTCTTCAGCATCGCCTGCCTTTTGTGTATTGTAGCTACCGCTATAGCCTTTGAAAATTGTCCACTGTATGTCCCCCCTCTCACTGAAGCAAACCTGCCCAGCTTCGAGATTGCTATTTTACTTTTCGAACATTCTGACGAGTTGATCGCACCATCGCTCAGAAAGACTTCCGCCAGTGACAGACATTTTTTTATTCTGGGATACTTTCTGGGGCTAACGCCCTGTTCTCGCATCAAATCGTGAGTTCTCTTTAAAGGTGTGGTCAGTCGATGTGCCCGTGGTGTTGTTGTCTTTGTGGCGCTGTAATTTCTAGTATTTCTATCTTCCTTTGGACTCTCACCGGAGTTCGATTTCAAGCGTTTTATCTGTTTCTGTAACCGCCATACTTGACGCTGCAAATTAACGCAGTCCTTTTTAGCAGTTCGTAACTCCTTTCGTGTTCGTGAATGAGTTGGTGTAATCTTTTGTCGTTTTTTCTCGAACGAAAAATCAACGAAGAGTCTCTTCCGGCCTAGGGTTCTACACTCATCGACTTCAGAAGTTTCGTGGGTCCCACTGAAATCAAGAAAAGCAAACTGTACGTTTTTTAGAACATTATTAATTAGGCTAAATAAACTCAAGGTGTTAAAATTGACAAAATACTTTGAATAATTTTAATTTTAATGATGATAATTTCACGAACACACGCACCTTGTGCCGGGTTGGTCTTCTATGCTGACGTTGGAGCTTCTGAACAACCGCTTCACTGGACTGGGATTTGAAACTCGCTTGGCAGGCTGCTTTACCGGTGTATCTTGCGCTTCAGAAGGTTGTTTTTTCTGCGACTTTCTCTCTCGATATAACCTCATCCTCGCAGCTGCCTTCTCATTAGACTTCTTCTTTGCATCAGGTGTCATGACCTTACGATTTTCTTTTTGCCGCAGCGCTTCCCTTTTCTTGATGACTGGGTTATTCTTTTCCCTCTGACGTTGTCTGCTGCTGATCTCTCTACGCGTTAGCTTTCGTTCCTGTGAAGAGAAATGTGATCGGGTTCAGTTTCGTTACGTCCGATACCAAGTACCGTTACGTATGATACCAAGCTCACAGCACTAACATTATAGACCTACTCACCTACAGGCATATCAATATACTGCATGCCTTAACACGTTGGAATAGCTAGTTAGTATATGGCATTTACATTATGCATTAGGGTGCCCTGTGTACGTAGAGCACGTAATCCGCGACTTGAAATCAAGAAAATATTTCATCTCGTCATAAAAATGAAGTATTACTTACTGTTTTTCGGTAAACCACGGTCGTTTTCACGTGCTCTAGAAGGTTCTATATAATGATCGCCAGATGGCGGAACCAAACCAGTTTCAGCAACAAAAATGGCGCACCACAGCTCCGGTACACTGCATATATAGTTTGGTAATGGTTGTAACAGTTTTGATCACCTGCACAATGTTCATCCCATTTCAGGCTCCATTGACACCATCCTCACAGAAATTAAATGTTATATAGAGAAATAGCTGTCATTGATATAATCAGCGATGGGAGTGAACGTTGGTAAGTGGGTATTGCTCAGAAGCCAATGATGCTTGATACCGTATGTAACAAGAAAAGCTGTGACAATTTAGCACTTGTCATCATATCAACACGTAATGCAGTATAAGCTATGGCTGCCTCGTTGTAATACATTAGCCTAAACGACGGTTGGTTCCTTTCTGCTTGTTATGGGCCAGATAAACCTTGTGATTCGGTAATTTTTTTTATTATGAATATTTTAAAAGAAGCTTGGTACTTGGTGTAACAGTAAAAATTAACAAAGTTTACTCATGAAAGGAAACTTTTAAACATTAATCAACATATCAACTTTTGAGTTATAAATATAGCTGTTTATGTTGTCTTTAATAATATAACAAGAGATGTGAATTATGCATGTGCATAATATATTAAATTATATATTTATAATTGATGGCAGCATTTGGAAAGCAAAATATACCATGAAATCTTACTCTAAAGCGTATTTTAAACCTAATATTAAATAATTTGATAGGAAATGTATATATTCCCTGAAAGACCTTGTCAACACGAAACCAGCGGTGCCCCTATTTTCAATTTTAAGAGATAATTGAAGAGCTAATGAGTCGTGGAAAGTTCAAACAACATTGTCAGACAATTTGTGACAATAGCCCTAATACACCCTACATTCGTGTGAAACAATAAAGCAAGGTCAACTGTGGTCTTACCCCTCCAGAGACCCTCACACTGTCACGATCAGTCAGACAGTCATAATCATAAGGTTTCGTAATTGTTATTTTGAATTATTGTAAAAATCAGAGGTGCTAAGTGTCCTGCTTTGGGAAGGAAATTTCGAATCTCTGTTTTTTGTTAATTTTGTAATAATTTTGTTCATCTTGAGTCATGTCTCATGATCGGGACTAATCTGTTTTCCTCAACAAATATATCCTTCTTTTCAAAACAATTCCACATTTTTGATAACAAAGTGGCTACATAATGTCGTAATTATAAGCTGCATGGCACAAAATAAATGAAAATATTCCAAACAATTTTAAAATGAAACGCATTATTTGTAGAGCGCTAACAGCAGAAAACATGTAATATATATATATATATATATATATATACTGCCACCTACGGCAGACCACCACTTTAAGTAAACCAAAGCTTAATAATGTTTAGATGTGTAAGACGAATCCGTTTTAGTTTAGCATCGCCATTGGTAGTGCATACAGTTTAGCCGAAAATGAAATAACTTGTATTATTATTTACCCCACAATTTTTTTTGGGTGATTTTGACCACATTTTTTCCAGAGCGTTATATATTTTGAATTGCCATATTTGCCACGTACAGCAGACTGGGGAAACTGTATATGCATATAGGTGTCAACGTAAATGGGATCTATATAAATGATGTATATAAAAACATTGCAGTTATCACATTATCGGTTTTTATTATGTAGCCTCAAGCATCACTATAGCTAACAATTTAAATGTGGTTTTTTTAAATGCATTTGTAATTATCTTAAATATTATTTTAAAATGCTGTTTGTGCTTCACAAATAATGTGTTTCATGTGAAAATTGTTCGGAATATTTCCATTTATTTTGTGCCATGCAGAGCAAATAAAATGTTTCTACTTTATTGTTTTTTTTAATTGAAATACTGATATAACCCCTTTGTGTGTTGACTCACCTTCGTGGTTCTGATACAAACTGTAGTGTTATTAGTGCTCAGTCTATAAACACGCCATATTGAACGAATGAAAACACGGCTAATGCTGCTATTCGTAGCAATTCCGATCGCTAAAACTGCCCTAAAATACAATATTTTGACAATCATATGTGCCATTTTAAAATGATGTAGTATGATGTAATGAACGTCTTGGGATATAAAGCAGGCTTGTTAACAAATGCAAATGCATTTGAATGTTGAGCATTTGAAAGCGCATTCAAATGCCTCCATAAAATTGTTAATGCATTTACATTTGAATGCATACGTTAAACATTTGCATTTGAATGCGATCCACAAACATTTGATTAGTCCAATGCACAATCAAATGTACAATCAAATGCATGCGCAATTCTTTGAATAATAATTATTATTGTTAGATTCACTTTCACAACAAGTTCACAACATGCCATTGGAAAAAAGTGCTCTGTAATGAGCAGTATCCTCAGCTGATTATGAAATCAATTTCTGACCTGTGAGTTCTTTGAAAAAGTGCTCTTTAGGTCAACTGGTCAATGCCTGAGCTGTTATTCATACAACATGAAAAGACCAACTGGTCTATTTTGATGGCTTCAGAGATTAGTCTTGTTCATTGAAACAAATCAAACAATGCAGACAATGTTTCTTGTGCTGGTGTGATCTGTTGTTTTGGTCCTGTTGGGGTGGCAGCTCATTGGGGGTGGGGAACATTAGCAATGCCAGCCCTAAATATTTACAGCCAGAGAGAGTGATTAGTGGTAGCTGTACTTATCCACCAAGTTATCTTCCCAGTGACCCCACCAGTGGATAGTCTATTGTCTTGGGTTCCTTTCCTTTCTGGCATACCTGAAGGATTAGGCCATGGTTCCCAGTAAACTGTCAATTGTCTATTCCTCCCTCCCATTTCCACCACCTCTGCAGGCCTGGAACTGTGTAACTCATTGTATGACTCTATAGACACGTTCATGTAGTCGTACTTAGTGGTTACAATAATGTACTATTGTATTTATTAAATAAATTAATAATGTATTTGTATACATTACATTGTTTTTACTCCAAATAAAACAAATTGTTAATATAAAATTAATTCAAATGCATTTGCAAATGTGTAACCAGAACATTTGCATTAATTTTCATTTGAATGTGTTCCTGGAAATGGCATTTGCATTTGAATCAAGTGAAACATTTGTATTTGCATTCAAATGCGTTGACATGCATTTGTTAACAAGCCTGATATAAAGTGAGGTAAGAGTGAAACACAAAGCCACAATAATCTTGGCCTGGAATATGCAACAATTTTATTTCTATTTTTTGCTACAACGTTATATAAAATCGCCTTGTTACACCAGAATTTGTTTAGACGGTTTTTAAATTAATTTATGCATTTTGCCTGTACTACTGATTCAGGGAGGGTATTTCATGGTTCAGTCACTCTATATACCTTATATCCTCCCTCATGATTTTTTAGCTTTATAATAATTGGCACCTCTGAAAAACTATGGTAAAAAATAATTGTTTTTATTGTGTGATAATTGTAACCTTTAATGCTATTCCTAGATATTTATTATTTATGTCTTTGAAACTTCACTCTTTGAAGCCAATGTCAATGAAGGTACGTGTTTTGGTGGATTTATATCTAGTTCTGAATACAACACATTAAGTACTTCTATGCATTTAGAAATATATTGTAAATATATTTATTAATTAAATCAACTGCATCCCAGTATGAATGTTTACTAGTTATTGTGGTAATTAAAACACTCTTCATTATTGACTTTCTTGTCCAGATCTCAGATGACTTACAGAAGCGGTTGCAGACTCAAATTGACCGTCAGCTGCAGAGGAGGGGCTAGATAGTGTTGACCAATCAAACTACTCCATATACACAGGGAGCACAGGTATATGACAAGTATTGAGCTAATATGGGACACAAGTCTCATCAGCCGCCATGTTGTTTCGATGCAAATATGCCCATAAACGCTCACGTCGGATGCCCAACGACACACTGCCCGCCATCGCATTTCACACATGAACACTTTTAGAATTAAAACAGAGAGAAAAAAATTAACAATAACACATTTTACTTCTATTATTTATTAAAACAACCAGCATTAAAATGTGTTCAATGCTAATGCCAATGGTTTATTTTATAATGGCATAGGTACATTTAATGTGTTACAGTTTGCACATCTTGGGGGCCGGCAGTGCATTATCTCGTCAACCATCGCATCAAAACGAGATTAATTTGTTTCCTTATTGTCTGGAATGGTCTGTACGTGACGTTCACTAGGTGCTGCAATGTAGGCTCTTCGTAATCTGCTAGGTGGCAGCACCTATTTGGATATTGTAAAACCACACCATGCCACTGATCTATATATAACTGGATGGCGCCACTGATCTATATATAACTGGATGGCGCACGTCGTATCCATTTGCATGGCGCCAGGTGACGCCGGCGGAAGTCCAAAACCGCCATATTGGATAGATCACCTAAACGCTGAATCGCTATTAGGCAAAGTTGTCCGCCCCAAGTGGGGCGAAAGTCGAGACCGGCATTTGCTAAAGCATGGTTTTGGGAGTTCCGTAGCTAAATGGCTACGGAACTAATAACTTAAGTTTTAAAACCAATACGCACTAACCGTTTCACATGTGTATTCTGTGACATACAACCGACAATTGGGCGTCAATAAACTGAAATGTGCTCCAAATAATTACTTATGAGTACTTTTATCGGTGACATAGAAAACATTTCACAATTAGCCGCCATACTGTGCACGTGATGTTGCCTTTGGGTCACATAATCAAACGCGATTTCGTGTAGAATGAGGCCAGAATGGGCCAGCAGCACAGACATAAATTAAACACCCGTTAGTAAGTTAGTAGTTTATAGGGACATGATTAATGATGTAACTCCATGGCCAGCAGACGGCAATTCTTAGCGTAACCTTATATAGATCCACGGGATTCCCGCTTGGTATTCTCGCTCACAACAACATCCGGTTATATGCAAATGTTGACAAGCACATGCGTTCTGACAAAAAGGTAATAATTTCACACTTTTAC
This sequence comes from Lamellibrachia columna, assembly GCA_963662155.1. Taxonomy (NCBI): domain Eukaryota; kingdom Metazoa; phylum Annelida; class Polychaeta; order Sabellida; family Siboglinidae; genus Lamellibrachia; species Lamellibrachia columna. The sequence continues at coordinate 44,729,850 of OY759261.1, forward strand.
ATGGTTATTGTCAGGTAACTTTAGTGATATACATATAAGAATGCATTCAGACACGAAAGACGTGTTTATTGCTCTGTTTATGGCGTTTTTGTAAGGTTTCACGTTTCATGAAAATACTTAAGCTTTTGATGAACGAGATCTTCGCCCCTACTACAGCAACAGCCAGATAGAAAAAAATTGCCTAACTCGCTATAGATTAACGTGTGTTTGGGCCGGATAACCAGAGAAAATAACTTGCTGTTGTGCATTCGGATGCTCAAATCGATCATCTGCAAAACTACGCAAGGACTATGGTATCTCCTTCCATTCGTAAGTATTTTCTGACTTGTACGTTTCGTACATTGTATTTTATGTAAAGTTTTGTGATGGGCTCCGTTTAAATGTTTTGTCTAGGAACGCCTACGGCCTGCCCTTGTAGCACGTCATGGGCCTGGCCTAGGCTACGCTACTATTACTGCTTGTGATGCCATTTATCAGTCTGACTATGCACATTAATATCAGTTTGACTAATTGTATTGCAAGAATATTGTGTGTTGATTCGCTTATTCACACACTTATATATTTTGCCCTTTAATGGCAATAGCCAATAGCGCATTTAATCGCTCAAAACTCTGAGGACTGAGCCCAGTCAATTGTGTGTTATACTACAATGAATTAATAATTCTGAATGCTGGATAGCATGGTGCTGAATTAATTATGTAATTTAAGTATTAACATTTCGATGTTCTTGGCCACACGCCTTACGTAACTGTGACCTACTATGAATAGGGTCGCCATCCTACAACACAAATCACAATTCATCTCGTTTTCATTTCATATTATATTCCACAGCACCTGAACAACACCACATATGGTTGGTCAATTTGCGGCGTGAAGGTTTCAAGCCAACCAAATTTAGCAAAATTTGTTCAGCACATTTTGAGGATAGTTTTATCGATAGAACTGGTCAAATTGTGCATCTTCGAGCAGGTGCAATTCCAACAAAATTTGATTTTCCAGCATATCTTTTTCCAAAGACAGGTACAAAGCGAAAGCTTTCTTTGAAGAGAACAGCCCCAGTAAGTATTGCATCTGTTGGAATACCCGTCCCAGAATGTGGACCATCTACAGGTGATCAGCCACTGTCCACTCTCATCTGTGATCATCCTTATGATATTCAGAAAAGCCCCTGTAAGTTAGAGAGAGCTAGATGATGCTTTGCTTGCAGTAGATAGGTACAAAAAGAAAGTCAAGGTGTCTCAACGGAAGACTTCGCGCTACAGAAAAAAAGTAAAAAACCTGTCTCAATAACCATCTCTTTTCTCATCTTGGGAAACAACACACAGATGCGTTGCAAGGTGAAAAGATTAGGAAGAAGTTATCGAAATTAGTACTGTTTAAACATCAGTGAGGGTTCTACCTTTAGTACACTAGTTATTACTTAGGAGAATTAGTTGGTCTGCGCACTTGTGACGCTGGGGAGTGACGTTGCCGTTACCGGCTCCTTGCTAGTGACGCAAGTGTCTGACCAGTACTCGGTGACGTATCGATTTGACAGGACAGTAATATACATGATACATGTACTTTTATTTAAATAAGTTTTAGTTAAGAATTTAAGATAAGTGTTAATTGAAATAAGTGTTAGTCGGGATACGTGTTAGTTGAGACAAGTGTTTCGCTATTCTTGTTCTTGTTTGTTCACATTTATACCACTCAGTTTTCTTACATGCATGGGGCATTGGACTGTCCCATGTATGGTTCTTCCTGGGTTGAATGCTGATGTCACATATAATAAAAATTATTTACCCATGGGCAGGCATGGGGTATATTACATTGAGAATGTTGGTGTTTTTGCCTGCCCATAGGGTACATCAACAAGCGATGTTATTTTGGGATCCTAGGTAGTACATCTATAAAACGCATTAAGCAGATGTCTGTATTACAGCATTATGTTGATAGCATTTATGCCATTCATGATTTCTAAAGCTGCTCATATGCAACAAATTAAAAACATACATTGACTGTCATCTATCTTCATGACTATTTCTTAAATATTGGTCTAAAATCCCATAACCGAAGTCTTCAACTTTCTGATCCAACATTTATGATGTGACATTAGCATGTAATTAAGTAGAAGAAACTGTGCATCAGGTTTCCATGTTGACGTCATTGCAGCTTTTACCAAGAGAAACCATGTCCAAAAACCTAATATGCTACTCATGAGAGAGAGAGAGAGAGAGAGAGAGAGCGAGAGCGAGAGCGAGAGCGAGAGCGAGAGCGAGAGAGAGAGAGAGAGAGAGTATTGATTTTGAGGGAATTATAAATAAAAATAGAAACGTTCTACATTATGCCTGTTGTCTTCTTCTGCAAACTAGCCACGATTCCGAGTCGGAGCGTTGTCCCACTCGAATAACGAAAATAAATATATATCTACATTATAACCAACAACTGTCTATAAATAATACATATATATATATATATATATATACTATGATATCAGTACGCATTACGGCAATGGACTGTACATACTAATGAAATCTTATTTATAACTGATGAATTAAAATGGCTATATTTAGCACGCAGAATTTGCCGATGATAATTTATAGTTTTTTATTTAAATATGTCGGACTATAATAAAAAGGCCCGTTATAGAAACAGGCCGAGATCGCTGTCATATAAGTCAGTCCGACCATGCACCATGCAATAGTGAACATTATTGAGTCGATTATATAGCAATTATCACAATACATAATACAAAGTTATATTTTACAAACACTTATTTCTGGACAACATCACTCCCTCGAACAGGCCGAGATCACTGACCAGACAAGAAGTTTGAGCTAACGTTCGTTTTTATAGAAAATTACAGGCCGAGATCACTGCCGCACAGGCCGAGTTCACTGACGGACACTCATTTCTGACCAACCTCACGCCCTCAAACAGGCCGAGATCACTGGCTATACAGGCCGAGATCGATCACTGTTGTACGGGCCGAATTCACTGCCGCACAGGCCGAGTTCACCAAAACAGGCCGAGATCACTCAGGCCGATCGAGATCCCGAAAGGCCGAACTCACTGTGAAGCCCTGTTGACTGCACATAATATGTGCGAACTGCACTGACTACTTTCTAAAACTGGCTCCGATCGTTAAACTCGCGTCGCCGTGTAAATCTGACCCCACCGAGAGGTCATCTTGAATAGAGCCTGTCAGTCTCTATTCAAGATGACCTCTCGGTGGGGTAAGATTTACACGGCGACGCGAGTTTAACGATCGGAGCCAGTTTTAGAAAGTGGTCAGTGCAGTTCGCACTGGACCGGGGAAGACGACAGACGTTGTTCTATGCAAACAACCTTCTCGCTGCTCCGTAGACGTATTGACAATTTAGACTCTGGTGAGTCACTTTCATAATACTTATATAGTGAGATTTTATTTATAAATTATTAGAACATAAAGTTGTGAAACTTTATGTTAATTTAAGTTTAATGTTTTGGAAGCCGCCACTTTACAATTCAGTTAAGGGCGTGGCGGCAGTAGCTGTGCTGGCAGTACTACTGGGTAACTTTGTATTGTCGTTATATATCTTATGTACAGGGTTGGCATGTAACGAAGTAAAAGTACTTCGTAATTGGCGTGTAACGAAGTAGAATTTGACTAAATACGTTTTACTTGTAACGAAATAGTTTTATCTAAGGTAACTTTTTACTCCGTTACTTTTATTTACTTCGCAATATATTTTCGTTACATTTTTTTGGGCAAAACCGCTGCTGCCGGTGGCGCTCCACCGTCAACGACATGTTCATTCAATCGCATGCCAGTTCGCGATCATATTTGCATGCATACCTCTCTTCGGGAAATCGACGCAACTACTGTTTTATATCTACGTCAGTGAACGAAGTCTGCCAAATATCGGCATAGGTCAGGTCAATTAAGGCCGTTGACATGAAATGTCACTTCGAGCACACAACGCTTGAACGCCATCTCAAACCACGATGCAAATGTCTCCGTTGCACCATATAAACTACTAATCAGTAAGTTTCCAATACGTATTATAATGTTAAAATTTGCAATTTCGACAATGTATTGATAATCCCCATACACTGACACAATTCTAATATTCGTGAGCGAACGCGCATCGTGGATCGAGAACGAGAACCGATTTTCGCCCATTGACATTGTCAGCAACGGCCTTACCGGCTTACGTCAGCATTAAACAGCATTTTACTTTCACGAATAAAATTCATATTGAGATGTTTAATAAATTCATAATAATGATTACTCTATAGAACTATAAACAGTAAACATTTTATACTCTGCCATTTGGCAGCACCTTTTCCCAGCAATGGCTTATTCAGGCTGACCTATAAATAATAGGCTGTTGCTATAGGTCCGGACCCGGACGGAGTACAAAACGGCTATTGGTCCGTCATTTCATGTGCACATGCGCAATGAAAACCTGCCGGTAAAAAAATCGCAGTTCCGTCACTGCCAGACAACGTATGAATCAGCCATGCTAGTATAGGTCCGGTGTAACGGGCCCAGAGTAGTCCGTGCCGAAAGTCTGCGGATGTATGCCTCTTGCGTTTTGCGCATGCGCGCAGTAAGCGCCTACTTTCGGCCCGCGTATACACGGGCCCAGAGTAGACCCGTGCCGAAAGTCTGCGGAAGTATGCATTTTGTGTATTGCGCGTGCTGTTTATGCGCACAGCCGGGAAACAACAAGTGTGGTTGTGATTATATTAACCTTTAATATCCAGTGAACCTTCTGACATCATTATTCCTTATCAAATATCTAGACTAAGTAAGTGGCCTTCTTCTATATGCAAGTATGTTTTCAAACGCATGAACAGTTCAGATAACATTAGTAAAATATATTTTTTAAATGTGAACAGTGACATAATTATATGTACAATAATCCAAACTCTGTATAATGAAGTGCTGGCAGACAAAAAACATTTCAACAAATCTGCTACAATATGACATTTAAACAAGCAAGTAGTCAATTGTTTATTCTTGATGCTGGAGGAGCTGTGCCAAGACCGCCTTTCTGAATGCATCAACATGACACTGACGCATAACGCATGGCTGTATCCCATCACTGATTGCCTTTGCTATTTATGTAACACTTACATTTCTAACACAATATCCAGCAGATGTATTTTAATCACTTATGTAGATTTTTACGTCCTCTTTCAAGCCTTTCCAGTAATACCGCTGGCTAATTTTGTCCACAGTAGCATTGATGGCACTGTGGCCAGCATGTGGCGCAGAGTGAATATGCCACAAGAACTTGTCTCTCTCTTTCTCATCAGTCACAATCTTCTGGCGTATTTGCGTATGTGGTGGGATATACACTAATGCTCCGGTGTCTGCAATTATTGATCATAGTTATAGGCATTTTTTATGAAGTACTGTAAGTAAAATTACATATCCTCTACAGCACTTGTAGTAGCAAAATCACTTGGGGAACAATTTGTGGAAAGATCTGACAAAGTAATGGCTGCACTGTTTGCTAAATTAGCAAAATACTATATTCGGGTTGCAATCGATCATAGCACAAGATTTATTTACTACATGTTGCCACTGAATATATAGTAATTGGGACCCAGGCTTTCAGAATCTAACGTCAGAAATGATGTAGCTACAGTACAATGCAATAAAGAAGATTTCTATAGCACTAAACTCTTCAGAAAACCGAGCTCAGCAGCACACCAATACCAAAGTGTTAGGCAAATCTTACTCCAAATTCAATTCCGAATTGTCAACAGTGATGGTGGTGCGCTGAGGAGCTATGGGGGATATACCAGGTCAAATAGGTAGATTTTAAGATGCCGCCGAAATGTTGATATATATTTTCTATAGCCAGTGTCAAGCTATGATGCTTCATTTGTGACTTCAATTCATCAGAGACTATGAAGGAGACTTCCACTGAGAACCCTGGGTGATCTGATACAGTGAATGGGATATTGCACGAGTAGAAGAACTTTGCAACAAGAACATCCAGGTTGTCTTCGGTAGAAGCATTTGTCTTGGTGAGAAGAGATGAGATGTTCTACTGAATGATGACTTTGACCAGGGGTTCTTGATTAAGATCTTGGCCCAAGGGATGCTTGAGAGTAAGAGGAGTAGCAGGCATGGCTGTTGGCTCATTCACAGGTTCAGCTGCTGTCTGGAAATGTAAAAAAACAAAGTAAAGTAAGCATATCTGCTATATGCAATGAAAGGGACCAAGATTAAATGACAGCATGGCTAGTATTGATCTATTTCTCACTCTCTTACCAAAATAACTGACATTTGGAAGCTTCTTTGTCAAGTTGTGTGCGACAAATGCTTAGAGCTTATAATTCAAGAGATAAAACATTTACTGCAATGATGTTATTTAATTTACAAAAAAACATTAAGTCATATTCATAAATACTATTACTCATTCCTACCTCATTTGCAAATGTTGCACAGTTGTTATGATGGGACCACATCCTGCAGACCTTGATACTTTGTTGATGAGCACAGTAGTTGCACCTAACCAAAGCTTTCCCAGCAACTTCAACACGAATGAAGTGCTGCCATATTGTATCTTTAGGTCTACCTCCACGAGGCATGTAGACGTAAACTTTGTACTGCTGTAACACAGCAACTCTGCTCTAACTTAGTAATACATGTGCACTACTGAACCAGTGAACAAGAAGTAGCTTAATGGACTAGGTGGCTGTTATACAAGAAGTGAAGCCATTTAATCTTCTACTTTGTGGAAACAGCAAGACAAGCCTCAATTAAGAAGCCATAACTTAAGTGACACAATATATCATTAATGACCATACCAATATGGTAATTTTGCAAATAGCAATAACTATTTATGCAATGCCAAAAGCTAGTGCAGCTCAGCAAATAATAACAACCACACTTTTGGTAATTAATAAGACCTGCAGAGCAGCTGTGCGAATAGCCACGTCCTTTTGTCGTTTGATAATCGTACTTCTTTCAAATGCAAATTGTCTAACATTTAATTTGGGTGCTTGCACTCCTACATTTGGTCACTGGTGATTTAAAATAATGGGTATTACCAAATAATGGCTATATATTTTATATATATGTATATATAAGGGTCTCAAAGTTATATAGGCCTACTCACCGTCTACTTCGTACTGCCACTGCCTGCACTGCCACTGGTGTCGTGATCTTTCGTTGCCTTCAGGCTTCAACACAGCATTTCTCATGCGCCTGTCACTCACAAGATTTCTTCTGATGCTCCATCACTTTCCACGTTCTAATCAAATGACTTTCAACGTTCTTAAAAAGGCCTCGCGTGACGAGCTCGCTGACAAAATAAGGTCAACATCGTGGGGTCATGTGGGTCAGCTGAGTCTGCATTAGTCTCGTTGATCGGGTTACCTGAGGTCATGTTGCTCACGACTTTCGGCACCTGACTACTCTGGGCCCGTTACACTGGCACTACAACATTGCAACACTAACCGCCGCACATCTCGAGGCATATGTTTATTGCTATATTGGAACATCATTGTGTGTGTGTGTGTGTGTGTGTGTGTGTGTGTGTGTGTGTGTGTGTGTGTGTGTGTGTGTGTGTGTGTGTGTGTGTGTGTGTGTGTGTGTGTGTGTGTGTGTGTGTGTGTGTGTGTGTGTGTGTGTGTGTGTGTGTGTGTGTGTGTGTGTGTGTGTGTGTGTGTGTGTGTGTGTGTGTGTGTGTGTGTGTGTGTGTGTGTGTGTGTGTGTGTGTGTGTGTGTGTGTGTGTTATGTATACAAAATGTAATCGTTGTCAATCATTGAAGTATGAAGATATACCTGCCTGCCTAAATTAAAGATGTCTAATACTTTTGAGATCGTTGAAGAAGAGAAGAGACCTATCCTAGCTATACTGTTAAAATAAAAACGTATCATTACTTTGTCAAATTTGAGCGTATCAGATAATATTCCGGTGCTTAGTACACAGACCGTTTGTAATCTGCATGCGCACATTATATGCCACTGGGAATACGCACACACACACTTACTGCACATACAAAACGGACAGTGTGCCGGACCAATAGCTGTACAGTTGTGCTTACGGGTCCGGAGCGCTAGCCATTTCGTAAATTAATATCAAGGACAGGTCACTTTTAATTGCAATTAGCAACAGCATTCTTCTGTTGCACTGGTCTGTCTTCTGATCAATTCTAGCCCCAGCTGGTACCAGGTAACCAACACAGCTAGCTGCTAAAGCGTGTTGTTTCAATGTTTGTGTGAGCTGATAAGACATGTCTGGGAAGACATGAGAAGGTGGGGGTTCACAAGCCAGAGGGCTTCCACGCGATACAGTGTCCTATGAAGTTTATAACACTTGGAATTTTGTTGATATCTACATTATTTCCGAAGTTATTCCACTTTTTTATCTCTGAAAATTAGCATTGTCTATTCAATTTGGACTGTATTTCATTGATATGAAAATAGCAATAGTTTTTAGTGTATTGAACATATTGATTGAAGTAAAAATGTATGCGACCCAGAAACGAATGTTGATAATATGACCTTGACGACATGACCTAATTAGTTGACCTACATTTAACCTTTGACCTATTTACATGGAGTAATGGCATTATTTGGTTGTAATTAATTAGTAGATGGGTTTATTAAACATTTAGGGGATGGAAATTGTCAATGTATCCACTTCAATGTTATGTGACTAGGTAAACCCATTTCACCTATTTATGTGGATTAAGGGCTAATTTAGCTGTTATTTAATAGGTAATGGGCCTATTTAACTTTTAATGGATGGAAAATGTCAATTTATAAACTTGAATACTATGTGACCTTGTAATGTTTACATTACCTAATTAGTTTACCTGCATTACATACTTGACCTATTTACAGGGAGGGATAGCATGGTAATAAGTTGGTCCACCCATACAGGGCTAGGGGCATCAAAATAATTGTATGTGTTTAGATTATACTACAGTTAATTGTAAATACATCACCATGTATAAATTATCAAAAAGTTATAGCATGTTATTCAAAAGCAACTATATATTTTGATATGTACATACTTTTCCTCAGACAATGCCAATGTCTATCAATGTTCATCATATTTTTTTATTTCTTGCAAGCAAATGCAATGGTGTGTCAATGTTCCACAAGCACAGTCTCAGCATCAAGCTCATGATTTTGTTTATCATGTTAGATGAGTGTATGGCAATAATTTCCATGTGTAAGAGTGTATGGTTATCGTAGATGCCAGCACATTTGTCAAAACCAGAATTGATCACTTTGATGTCGCCCATCGATGGACAATGAATCTATCTCAAATTGTCACTGAAGAAAGGAACAGTTGTCCTGATATGAGGTCTTATATGATGTTATAACAGTGCATGCAGTGTTATCCAAGGTGTTCATCATTCGATTCATTGGCATCGTAACAGCTGATTGTAATCCATTTGAATCACAAACTAGCTGAAGTACGTACACACTAGTTGCTGTTGAATACCTTTACCTGTATCACAAAATACATTTCAATAATTAAATCAGATGATATAATTTACAAATATCAAAAGTACATTTTGGAACAGTAAATCTTGCACAAATAAAAACAGGATCTCCTAAAATCTAAGAAGGCAAATAATATTGTGTAAAATAAAATAATTATAATTAAGAAAATACTCAAGTTGGTATAAATGATCACTGCAAATTAAAATTAACAAAACACAAACAGTGGCAGATATTAAGAATAAAATATGCGTAATTAAATATTAAAGTGAAAAGTATCTGCAGCTTTAAAAAAAATTATTACTTGGTTTTTAATAGTGAGCACTGGAAGGCGACCGAACATAAGTATATACAAATACGCAACGATTTTTTATTCATAATAAAGTATTCATTATCAATGCATACCTTAGAAACACTACACAACTCTTACAATTTACAAATTATATAATCGGTAATAAAAGGCATGCAGTAAAACGCAACCGAAAAACCAATAACAAATAATGTCTGACATAACAAATAGTAAATACTGCTGCACAAACTACAAAAATACATATAATTTGTTATAACAAATGTTATAAACAAAATGTGCCAGCAGTTAATTGTTGAAATGTGGATTGCTCGGATTCTTCGAAGGATTCCATATTCACGTATTGAAAGACATCATAACGCTGTAAAATCATCTTGCAAAAATTTACTTTTCGTAATTTTTAACATAAAAATATTGACGCATAGACAAAATAATACATTTATAATAACTTTTATCAACAAAACATGCAATTATTTCATTGCAGAAATACGTATGTCAATGAATTACGATGCGTTGAACGGTCTTTAAAATATTCGTTCACGCAAAGCCACCGACCACAGCTTCTGAACGCCAAAACAACTAATTAGCGCGCACCAGGTCATTCTTCTTTCAATTATATCTACTTTTTACCAAGCATTCGCAAACAAAAACTTTCTTACCTTCGTAGTTTCTTTGAAGCGTCAGAATAAAAAAAATTCCAAGCCCATGATGTAAAGAAGACATTCATTGGTCGATATAAAGGTAAACAAGCTCGACTACGTCCCAGCTAGCATACCTACAGCGGCCCGAGAGCGGCAAAGTTATCGGTCCAACATCGGCATCCGCCTGCGGGCACATGTAAGTTTTGTCCGTTGGCTCAACATCGGTCCGAGGGCGGCAAACATCGGCATCCGCCTGCGGGCCGATGTAGTTTTTTTCCATCGGGCCAACATCGGCATCCGCCTGCGGGCCGATGTAAGTTTTGTCCGTCGGCTCAACATCGGGCCGCTCATTCGCCGAATGTGCCTAGTTTTGATAAATGTGTGCATATTATATATATATGTATATAATTATTATATACACACATATATATATATATATATACATACACACATATTAATTTTGGCAAAACTAGGCACAGTCGGGCTATGAGCAACTAATCATCGGTACATTGTCGTCCAATATATATATATATATATATAAGCAAAAAAACAACAAGTCCAATGAAGATTGAAATAGGCCCAACAAAGGCATTTAAAATTTATTAATCAATATGAGTTGTACAGTTTTAATAAGATACCTTCCACAATGTATTTTATTAAACCTATTAACATTAAGTCACTAATCATTCCCCATATAAACTTGTAACAGGTATACATAATAACAAAACTACAGAAGTGTGCGACAAAAATGATAACAAACAGTCAGTATATAATGCACACACTTCTATCCATTGCTAAAAAGTATCAAACTGCTAAATAAAAGTTGAAGATATCTTTAAATGACAATTAAACTGTTATCACTAATATGTCAACAGAAACCTTCCTGAATACCTAAAAAATGTAAGCATAATACATAATTCTGGTGCGCATGCATATGGCACAAAAGTCATGGGAATATCCACATTTAAAGTACAAACACTGAACTGACAAACAAACGCATTACAGATAGCATCACTTGAATATTCAATAACACCCCTAATCCAATCACAGTAAAAATCCACACTCACTCTGTTGAAAGGCTTCAGTATGTACACAACGACCTATATAATTTCAATGTACTGTGCAACCTTCCTAGACATTGCTATGAATATATATGTGCACATTCAAACTTAAACTGCCAGTTAACCGTTCAAATGTATATTTATGAATACAGATTATACAGTATAATTTTACTATGATTTTTCCAGGTTCTCTTTTAAATAAACAATGCTCTTGGATTTTTTTTTAAACTGATCAATGCAACGCCACCAAAGCACCATGTCATTACTTTCAATACAAGCATATTAACTTATACATATATTGTTAACATTTTATCACAAATGTTTTGAGGTTGATATATGTAATCGTATGTGGATTTGTGTAATTTATTATACGATAATATTTAATAAATAAGCGTTGACCATCTCTTACTTGTACTTAAATGAATGTACTCAAAAACATTCACTTCAATTGTTTACTCCTGCCACATCCTGCTTAGCCTATGTTCGGTCCATTCGGTGCTTCCTACCACCATCCCGATCAGAGACAGAGGCAGTTCGGAACCATTCCTGGATGACTCGCTTTATGTCATGCTCATGGTTGTGCCATTTGTTGTCACCTCATTGTTTCGGACAGCATCTGAAATATTAACAAAACAATTAAGTTAACAATACCAAGTGTCCACGGCCCATGGAATTGTGAAAATATACCATGGTAAATGCCATGGTGTTTTGTGAAAATATACCATGGTAAATGCCATGGTGTTTTGTGAAAATATACCATGGTAAATGTCATGGTGTTTTGAAACAGGTAAACCATGGTAAAATACCATGATATACCATAGAAACCATGGTGCTTTGAAACAGGGAAGCCATGGTAAAATACCATGTTGTTTTGAAACAGGTAAACCATGGTATACCACAGTTTACAATGTATACAACATTTTACTACTATAAAACAAGTATATTGATCGAGAACGAATTAAGCAACCGATACAGGGCAGAATGAAATGAAAATTTCACAGAATATAAAGATGATTTCCAGTTCTGGTTCAGGTGCACAAATGTACGTAGTAACAGCTGTTCAAAATCTTAATCTTAACTAACCATTCAAAGTTCTTTAACTAATAGTTAAACTTATAGCACAAGTCAAACTAGATACTGTTAACAGTACCAAAAATTAAATAACTTCTACCTTTCCCAAAATAACTTTAACTTTGAAATCGAATTTTTCCCGCCATATTAAAGTAAACAAAGGAAAAAAGAACCCCAAGCAACGCTCGACATACAAAACTTAGACATAGGAAATTAGACATAAACATTAGTTAGACATAAATACACTTCTTCAACCATCCTGCACAAATTCTTGACCTTATACTAATTTGGCCCTTTCATCAAGGCAACTCAATATACCCATAGTCGCCCTGGGTATCACTCTTCGTTTCTGTAAATAAACCACTGAGTCTCCGATCTACCCCCCAGACTCAATCTCTTTCTCCCAGCACTGCCTTGATCCCTTGCACAACATAATATTAAAAAAAATATATATAAGCAATAAATAATAGTTACTCTAATTCAGTCTTAAAGTAGACATAAAATAAATAAAACTAAAGTAGCCAAGTTATGGCAAGTAAAAAAAAACCAAGGACAAAAAGTAAAAATGACTCTGTATGGATGACCGATGATGATGATGACGTATGGATATGCACAGGGTGTAAAAAAAATTTCAAAGGACCTAACCACAAATTGTTGGAATGCGAGTACTGTGATAAACATTACTGCATTGAATGTGTTGAAATAACGGATAAAGAATATAAAATTATGACGGACAAACCACAAATTCACTGGTTCTATCCATGTGACACAAAAGTAATGAAAAACTTGAAAAATGAAAAAAGCTGCGAAGAAAGGTGTCAGAAGTTCCTTAAGAAAGTGGAAGAGAGAATCATTGAACTAGAGAAAGAAATCAGAACCAAAGTGGACGAAACAAGAGTCATCGAAATGATCAAAGAAGCTCAGTTGGAATAAACCCAAGCAGTCATCAGCCCAAATGAAGTTAAGGAAGTCGTACAAATTCAGGTAAAAGAACAGAACATGGAATCAAAACAGAGAAAAAAGACTCAACAACGTAATAATTTTCAACTTACCAGAATCTACAACACAACTAAAAACTACGAGACAACAACATGACAAAGAACAAATTTTAGAAATGTGTACAGAAATAAACAATAACTTCACAGACACTGATGTCACAGAAACGAGGAGGCTTGGGGAAGCCAAGGAAAATGCAACCGGTCCCAGACCAGTTCTAATCACATTAACACATATTGACAAAAAACGAACCCTTCTTCGAAGGTTCCATCACATCAGAGAAAATGACAAGTTCAAAAACATAAAAATTGATCATGACAAAATTAAACAAGAAAGGGAGGAATCAAAAAAGCTCTATGAAGATGCAAAGAGGCAGGAAGCTGCAGACAAGTCGGGGGAATACCTGTACAGAGTCAGGGGTCCACCATGGGAGAGAAAAATAAGAAAGATAAGGAAAAGCCAGTAAAGACTACACATCCACCTAGAGTGACGGATGGTAAAACAAATGTTAATAAAAATAATCTTAATGACATAGGCAACATTCTGTGTTTTTATACCAATGCTGACCAACTAAGGAACAAGCAAAATGAATTTGAACAAAGAATTGAAACCCCACATAATAGCAATTAATGAGGTAAAACCAAAAAACCCCAAATGCACTGTAACCATACCAGAATTTTCCTTAGAAGGCTATACATTGTTCTCCAAGAATATAGAAAATAATGAAGGTAGGGGTATTATAATATACGTCTTAAATTCCCCATACGCAGAAAATATAAACCTGGTCTCAACCTTCAAGCAATGCTTATTTATAGAAATTAAACTCAAAAATAAAACCTCTTTGGATGCATATATAGGAGCGATGGGGGTCAGAAGAAAATAACGCAGAACTTGTAAATATGATTAGATCCACATCAGGACTTAAATATTCACACATTGTAATTACAGATTTCAAACTCCCAGATATTAACTGGAAACATTGGACGACCAAATCAGTTAAACCCAGCAACTTAAATTTTAAATTTATAGACTGCCTTAGAGACACATTCATGTTTCAACATGTCTCAAATCCCACTAGAGGACGAGACACAACTAACACAAACCTTTTAGATAAGATTTTATCAAACAAAGAAGACATCATAGGGTAAATAGAGTATCTCAGCCCTCTAGGTAAAAGTGACCACTGTGTCATTACATTCAATATTTTGTGCAAAGTTATAAAAAATATATACACTAAAAAACGGAAGCTATTTAATAAGGCAAATTATGAAGGAATGTGGAAAGAGTTTTCAGATATAGATTGGGAAGAGAAATTTAAAGACTGTAAAGACAACGTTAACGACCAATGGGAAATCCTTAAAACAGTACTAAAATTATTAGAAGATAAATACGTACCTCAAAAAGAAGTTTCAAATTACAGAAAGGGAAATTTCCCCCTGAATGCAAACACCAGAAAACTAATTAGACGTAAAAATAGATTATGGACAAGATACATTGAAACAAGGGATGGGACAAAATATTTAGAGTATTGTAAAAGCAGGAATAAAATCCGAGCTTTAACCAGAAAGCTCCGAAAGGAGTTTGAACGAAATTTAGCCACTCAAACCAAGAAAAACCCTAAAGTCTTCTGGAACTATTATAAATAAAAAAATACAGTTAAACAAGGAATTGGGGAACTGAATATAGACCACACAAATCCGAAATCCCAAACAACAACTGAAGATGAAGAAAAAGCAAATTTTTTTTTCCATTTTTTATCAATAGTCAATTCTTCCATGTTGTGCCTTAACTTCACTGGTGGAATATGAGGGATATCACCATCTGGCTCTGCAGTAAAAACACTTGAAAAAAATATTTCCTGAGACATCTGCCTTTTCCCTATCAGAGTCTGAGTCCAGATTTAGGATCTGTAGGGTCTGTGTTCAGGTCTGAAACATCTTCCCGATTCTTGGTTTTAGAATTCATATATTTTCACACTGCTTTAGGGTTTGCCTTAGCCTCTGTTGCTAACTTCATCTCAAATTCCTTCTGTATCTTCCTCGTTAATTTATGGACTTGATTTCTAGCCCTACAATATTCAGTATAGTATTTTTTTTTTAATGGATAGATGATCTGGTTTCTTGGTTATTAATATTAAGCATAATTACCTCTCAAGAAACTTGAAGTTTGTTCTAAATATTTCGACTGCATCTCGCAGTCTTCTTCAGCAGACTGAAGTTACGGATGTGTCACATGACCAATGTCATGTGACACAAGCTGGAGTAGGAGAAATATTCAGAACAAACTTCAAGTTTCTTGAGAGGTAATTATGCTTAATATTAGTATTTTCTTCTTTTGTCTCCATATAACGTTTCCATAAAGAGGGTTTTTTCTTTACTGATTCCTTGTTTAGGGGTACTTTCCCTTTATGTCTCTTAATATTACTCACAAGTCAATGAGGGATGAATTCATCCTCTATCTTTTTAATATATTCTTTAAAACCTAACCATTGATGGTTTATAGTGCTCGTGTCAAGTATCTCGCTGCAGTCTTTGTGGTCTAGTTTCGTCTTCATACTATGATAATCCCCTTCGTCATAATAGTATTTAAGTCCTGTATGGTTTGTTATTTCTGCATAGCACCTAAATGTAATGATGAGGACAGAGTGATCACTCTTACCAAGTGGGCTTTCAAACATTATATCATCTACGATATCTTCTTCATTGGTAAAAACTAAATCAAGAGTGTTCGATTTATTTCTGAATCGCCCCCTTGTGGGGAGTGTGACATGTTGGAAGAGGGAATTATCTCTTATACTTTCTTTAAATTTAGTGTCTGGGCTATTACCAGGTAGTATTCTGTGAGAGTGTGCCTAGTCTATGTTGGGGTAATTAAAATCTCCAAGCAAGAGAAGATGTGAATGTTTATAGCGCATTACCTCACTAATCAGTTCATTTAATTGTTTATTATTGGTGCCAGAGCTGCCCGGGCTTTTATATACACATCCTATCAAAAAAGTGTCTTTTTTGTTTAATTTTATCTCGACCCACATCGATTCTTGAAAGTTAGATTCTAAACATAGGAAGGGTTTAGTGTTCTGTGGGTATATATACAAACACCTCTTCCTTGCTTATCAATGTTATGGAATAAATCATAGTCGCTCAAACCCAGTTCAGCTGTGTTTAATAGAAATTTCTGGTTTTTCGGTTTAACCTCAGTGATTGCAATCACCATACACTTATGTGATTCGACTCGAGCTTTGAACTCAGTAAATTTATTGATTAAACTTAGTATTGGTGTAGAAACATTTTAACTGTTTATGTGTATAATTTGTATTTACAGTGTTTTTGTGGTTAGATGATCTTTCTTGTCTTACTCCTCGTCCCTTCGAGGTTTGAATCTTACAGCTTTCTGGCCCATGGTGGACCTCTCACCCTGTGCAACCATTTCCCCTCATCATTTATCTCTTTTGTCCTGGCCTCCTCTAGGAGTTTCTTTCCTTCCTCTCTTTCTTTTTTTGATAAGTCGTGTTGGATGCTGATACATTTATATTTGTCCTCTGCATCTCTTAAGTTTGATAGTCATTTGAACAATTCCACCTTTTTGTTAGTGTCTTTCATTACTACCTTGAGAGGTCTGGGCTTTTGATCAGTAACACCTGTATCCCCATCTGTTTGTTTTTACCTAGCCTAATAACTTTGGTTATCGCATCTTTTACGTCTAGGTTCAGATTGCACACCTCATTACACAACCCTCCAACGAACTCCATATCTATCCTCACCCTCTCTTCCTTTAGGTTTGTTTTTGGTTCTGGGGCATCGAATATAAGGAAATTTGCTTCCCTATTTTTTCTTTTATTGATTTCTTTTACTGTTTCCTCCACAAAATTTCCACTATTTTGGGTGGTTTGTAGGTTCCTGCTTTCATCATCATTTGGCCTACATGTATGCATTGCATCCATTTATTGCCTTAATATTTCTTTTACTTCTTTACTATCGCATTTAGCATCCAGTTTTTTCTCTATGGCCTCAAATCTTGTGTTCATAGTTTTGAAATACATCTCACATCTCTCTTCGATAACTTACTCGTTGAGAATATTTTTGTAAATTTTTAGTTTGCATTTTAAGCAAAATCACATGCATCCGGGTTTCCCCATTGCCTCATATTCGCCAGGTTTGAATTTCAAGCATTTAATGCAGTATCGGTTTCCGCAGTACTCGCACTCGAGCATTCTGTCTTTCTCACTTTTAAAGATTTTCTCACAGTCTTTGCATTTCCAAGCTTCTCCACCATCACTTCCCGATTCAGAGTTTTTGCTACCCCTCCGTGTCCCCTTATTTTTTAGTTTTGTGACTGGAGCACTAGAGTTTTAGGAGAATTTAGGAGAAAACGCCATCAGGCAGAACAGTGATTTTGAGCTTCAATATAAACTAAATGAGTTTTTCCTAATTTCTGTGCACCCAGTATACCCATTGTCCTTCCCCCTTTCATTCTCGAATTTTGCATTCACAATCTATACAAACATATCTACATTTTCAATAAATTTAAGATACATAGCTTGATAACTAAGTTAGATGCATATAAAATATGTAGCAAGTAATGAGTACAATTTTGGGTGCTTACCCTTTGTTCACGTTATACTAGGGCATTATAGAGACAATTTGTATGTAAATGCTTAGTTTTTTGCATAAGTGCTGAAGTATAGCCACTTAGTCATTGGTTAAAATTTAAGTAAATTCTGAGACATCATCTTTTTGACCATTGGTTGATTTCACATGGAATGACCCAGGTACATATAATCTTGAACTATGTATTCAGAAGGTTTTTTTTGTAGTTGACAAAAAAATTTACACAGTTTTCTTACTAGAGATGGAATAGGTAGTAAGATCAGCCATAGGATTTGATATTGTGTTGTTCTATTGATAAGTTAAAAACACAAAATATGTCTGTTTGATATATTTTTTCAATATGAAGCCGTTTGAATAGGGAATCCAAATATGGTGCATTACACATGCATCATTCCTGCCTTTCATATAAAAATAAATTGGGAATTTTGGCTCCATTGCCACATAGCATTTCTACATATGATGGAGAATAAGCATGCCAAATTGCAGAGTTCTAGCACAAATAGTTTTTGAATTATTGGTATTTTAAGTATAACAAGAAATCTTAATGATTTTAAAAAATTGGCAAAAACAACAAGATCCGCCAAATTTTAAATGGTCATAACTAAAGTTGTGATGTGCCTATGACCTTGTGTTCCCAAAGATTTTGGCATTGTATGTTGGTTTGTATTCTTACAGGTCAAACAATGATTTGGCCACTAGGCTTCATGAAGAGCCAACTGTCATGGATTTTTGGAAGCAAGAAATCATTCAAATATGCAAATGATCTTCCACGTAATCGAGGCGGGCCGTACATTACCGATCCAGCCACCGACCTCACCAGGTGGCGCCTCACCTGTGTGGAAGGCCGACAGACATGGCGGTACATTGGAACAGATGAACCAGTCGACCGAGAACAGACAATGTTTGAATTGCATGCCCTTGGATGTGACACGGTATGGCTTTACTATTTCTTCTGTAGCCCTAGTCTCAGTTAGGCCATTGGTGCCTCCTTGCAATCTCTCTAGCCACTTTGAGTCCAATATCTGTCCAATGATTAATGTTGTCAATCCAGTCCATTTTTCTTCTACTTTGGATGTTTTTTCCTGGTAGTTCTTCAATGCTGGTAGGTACCAGATTCTCTGGTCTTCTTTTCAATGGCCGTACCTAACTAACCTCTCTTCATGAAACATAGCAGACCTTCCTTAACCCCTACTTGACCTCTGACCTAGATGTTAGTTTTTTTCTGTGTCCAGCTTATCCTGACCATTCTGCGCTGTACCCACATCTCGAATGCAGGTATACGTTTCTCATCCTCTTTACTACTATTGCTTATAAATAGCTTGGTTTTCTTCATATGAGGAGTTAACTGTGGTCATTTATGTTGTGAATAAAGGTATCATGTTACGATAAGAAAACTGCATCAAGGCGGATGTGAGAAAGGCAGGAAGTCCCCCCTCCCGGGGAGGTTGAAACATCGACAAAAAACGGTGTTGAATGGTGATGCGCAAACAAATTATGTGTGTTTACATAATCGATGTGTCTAGACACTGCTAGTTCTGTCAGTTGACTTGTGCCAATCCCCACTTGCATTTTGATGAAAGGTCAATGAGTGCAGCACGTGTCGGTCAATGGTCAACTGAAAATTGGACCCAGTTCTACTGCGCGATCATAGCCACAAATAGTCCTCACTAATTGGATCCGTGAAGGTGTTTTCAAAAGTTTTTTTTTCCGATTATGTCATACAACACAGTGTTTCCCCGATATGAAATTATCGGACAAAAATCGCCTTATTCCTATCTCCACATGATAGCAGTTAGAACGTCGGCTTTGAATCCTCTTGGTGCTGTGTGAAAACTTTGGTAATTTCATTCACCCCACATTGCCTCAGTTCACTCAAACGAGTACCTGGCTGCAGACAGATAAGTATATCTAAATGAATAGTCTTCGTGCAGTAATTGCAGCATGGCTGAAAGCTTTCCAGAGAAGTCGAAATGGCGTTGGAATGGAACTCGAGCTTTCTCGGTTGCCGCACCAACTCTGTGGAATTCACTGCAGCGTAAAATCAGCAGGAAATATAGTTTCATCTGAAAACCTATCTTTTTAATATTGCCTATCCTCCTTAGCTTCTTGGCACATCCATTTTGTTATGCCACTGAGTTTGGATTTTCCGAGGATATTGGCACCAAAGTAGTCATTTTATTATTATGAACAGGTCTGCCAGGGGGTGAAGTGTAAAGCGCTTTGAACAGTCCCAAGGACTGAATACAGTGCTATATAAGAATGTACCTTTAACTTAGAGAGTTCTGCTCAGATGTAACCATTGACAAATCCATAACAAAATCATTCATGTTTATTTCCCCCCGTTCAAAATTAACTGAATTACGTTTCCTGTGGCGGATCTTTTACCATTAGATCATATATACTATTTACTCTACCAACTTCTTATTGAATAATAAAAGTCGAATTATTATTACAGAGCAAGTTTGCCCCGCCGCTACCAAAGGCTACGACAGCCCAGGAGGCAGCCCACAATGCAATGCAGTTCTACAGCAAGCTGCAAGCAGAGGACGGCCATTGGGCAGGCGACTACGGAGGACCTCTCTTCCTTACCCCAGGTGACCTACATAGATATTTTGTCATGTTTACCCCGGGTGGATCCAACAGAGGTTGTGACGTTGATTCACTGTTGAACCATGACTGAATTTATTTCCAATCTCTCTAAAATCTAGTTTTTGTTTGTCAGAACATGCATGGTGGTAATTGTTTAAAATCATCTGCTGAGAAGTGAGAACAAATGAAATATTGAGCTTGTTCACCACTGACTTGAGAAATTAGGACTGTTCAAACAGTTGCCTAGATCTTCTTTGATGTTGACAAGTTCAGTCTGATCCTGTCTAGTGAAGCTGTAACTTCCTCCCAGACCTGAGCAGGTGCAATAAAATGAGCTCATCAGTGTTACTGGATTTTTTTCAGCATTTAAAAGTAGCAATGTAAACTAACATCAAAAGTACATTTCAGTGTGACCAAAACACATTCAACTATATCTCAGAATCAAACAAGTTGACACCTGGAGAGTAAAATTTTTTTTTTACCAGCAATGGGATGTCCAAGTGGTGTTTTGGAAAAGTACAAAACCCAATCAAGACAAGGGATCACCAGTAGATATTATCTATTTTAATTTTCAGAAAACTTTTGACAAAATGCCACATCAAGGTTACTACTTTAATTAAAAGCCCATGGTATCGGGGATGGCATAATCGACTGGATAGAGCAATGGCTGACTGACAGAAGACAGCATGTTGTAGTAGATGGGGAGGTTTCAAACTGGAAATAAGTTTTGAGTGGGGTACCACAAGGATGAGTATTAGGACCTTTGTTATTCTTAATATATATATGTATATGCATATGCATATGCATATGCATATGCATATGCATATGCATATGCCTATGCCTATGCGTATGCATATACATATACATATATATATATATATATCAATGACTTGGACGATAACATAACAAGCAATGTACTGAAATTTACGGATGATACAAAAGTGTTTAGAACAGTGATGTTGATAAACAACATTTACAAAATAATCTAGACAAAATAGCTAAATGGTCTGAAAAATAGCAGATGTTATTCAATTTTTAGAAATGTAAGTGCCTACATACAGGACATGGGAACTTGGATGCGAACTATAATATGGGAGATACTGTTCTAGGTACAACTGTAAAAGAAAAGGACTTAGGAATAACAATAAGTGCTGATATGAAAGTTTCAGAGCAGTGTGGTATTGCAGCTTCAAAGGGTAATCAAATTCTTTGGTTGATTAGGAGAAACATAACGTACACGAGAAAAAAAGCTAATTATATCTCTTTGTAAAGCAATAGTTAGACCTAGCTCTTTTAGAATACTGTATACAAGCTTGGAGACCATATCATAAGAAGGATATAGATACACTTGAACAAATACAGAGAAGAGCAACTAAAATGATTCCAGAACTGAGAGACCTTAGTTAGGAAGAACAACTGAAAGAATGTGATTTAACAACCCTAGAGACAAGGTGGTTAAGAGGAGATCAAATTGAAGTTATTAAAATATTAAGTGGGTATAAAAATATTGATAGAAATATTTTTTTCTCACTCAAGAAATATAGTAGAACTAGAGGTAACATTAGTAAAGGATCAGAGTAGATTGGATATCAGGAAGTACTCGTTCTCACAGAGGACAATCAATGAATGGAACAAATTATCTACAGATTGTGAAACTGCTAGCAGCGAGAATATATTAATTAAAAACAGGGTTGACACATATCTTAGGAGGGCGGGTTACACATAGATTAAAAATGTTGGATGCTCGATAAGCCAATGGCTTTCTTGTCCACTTGCCATATGGGCCTTTGCATTGGATGACAATCTTGTTAAATCTCGAAATCAACTTGATTTAAATCAACTTTTATATCACCACGCCTAGCAAGTCCCTCTTGTTTATGTGCCAAAACATCATCAATTTGTGAACCTTGATCAGTAATGATCAGTTAAGGTTACTTTGATGGAAAATGTTACTGTAATTTGAATATATCTACAATGTAGTAATGACCATGGTTGTTCGGTCTGTTATTTACAATTTACATCTTGCAAGTTGCAACAAAAATGTGTGACATAAATTTATATTGGTGGCAATTTGTAAAAGATTGAACAAACTTATTACTAACATGGACACTGTGTAACGCAGGCATAATTTGCTTAAGAAAGCATAAATGAGTTGGAACAAAAAAGCAACAATTGAGTATCCTGTATGTGATCAAACCTCTTAACAAAATCATCTTGGAATAAAATGAACTAAAAGACATTTGCTTATTATGAAATTATTTTATATTTTTGAACAGGACATGTCTGGAGTCTTAAATTGGATTTTGTGTTTCAAGGTCTTGAAAAGTTCTCAAAAAAGGTTTTAAATTTGGTTTCATCAAACTAGATCCTGTGGTTATAATTCAATGAAGATGGCATGGAAGTTGCATATCACTGAGTGATATTTTAATTTTTAATCAAATAGTACAGTTTGATTAAGAAATAAATAAATGGCTCCTAGATGGTGTTTTGAAAAATATTTGTTGATATTTTTCATTTCTCAAAAAAAGGGTCTTCTTCAAAGTATTAATCTTAAAAAGGTTGTAAGCTGATCAGTCCTAGGCTGCACTCACCCTAATTTAAACCACATGAAAATGTCTACCAGACAATGACACTTTACAGTGAAGTTGTGAAGTCACTGTGTGTGACCAGTTTTCTTGTCTCCGTGTTTTCTAGGTCTGGTTGTCACCTGCTACATCACAGACACACCATTCACAAAGGAACAGAAGGCGGAGATGATTCGCTATCTGCGCTCCGTTGAGTGTCCTAGTGGTGGTTGGGGACTGTGAGTATGCTGTCATTTGATTGGCTATAATTTATTTGTGGTAATGGGTGGTCTAAAAAAAGTTTGTAAAGTATACAAAGATGTATAGCATTACTTATTGGTTGGTGGTGGTTTGATCGTCACTACATTTTGCAAAAAAATAATTGCTCCAGTGGCTCCACCAAATGAATGAAACTGATATTAATGCACATCGATGCAGTTGTGATTATCAGAATCATGGATAATGTTGTGGTAGTCATGTCACATCAGAGCATTCCTTCTCAAATAAACCAAAATAAGAAAATATTGTTGCACTCTTTGAATTCTCCCAACATTTTACCAATTAATGTATTGTCAATATAACCACAAATGTCAAACCATAGGGTGGTAGCTATGGTTATGACCATTTCAAATTTTGCAGATTCTGTCATTTTTGCCAATTTTCAGAAATCACAAAGATTTCTTTTTCTACTAAAAATCAATGTTTGCACAGATCCCGAATGTTCTTGATTATTCTTGAATTTGAAAATGTCCTTTAAGTACCTTTGAATGTTCTTGAATTGATAGCGATGTTCTTGAGTGTTCTTGAAAACACATTATTGAACAATGCCGCTGTGTGTGTCGTGTAGCCTCATGCTAGTGTGACAACTTTTGACAAGCAATTAGGTTGTTTTGTGTTATTGTTTTTTGTATATAGTTAGTTAGTTGTTTTTTAAATAAAGATTTGACATGAAATATTTCAAGTTGTTTATTAATTAATTTTCCTGCGGTGTTCTCCTGAAAAATGTTCTTAAAAAGTGCTGTTTTTCCCCACAAATGTCTCTGTATGAGCCCTGCTTAAAATACATATAACTCAAAACCTATTTGTGCAAAAACTCTGACATTTGGTATGCTTATTCTCGATCATATGTAGTATGATGTAGATAGTAACAGACATACTGTAATTTCACTTCTGTATGCTTAGTTCTCCTACAATCTGCCATTGAAGTTGTGTAGAAAATATGAGTGCAACACACCTTGCTTGATCTGAGATGGAATGCCCCATCAACTAAATCGTATTAACCTGCCCATTCAATTGTTCTTCTATTTGAGGGTATCAAGTGCATATTGTGTACTTGAATTGTCATGAGTGAGCCAATGTGGCAGCTTTGCACATCCGGCGAATTCATCGCAGCTTGAGCCAATCAGCAGTATAAAAATGTATCATATGATTGGCAATTTGTAGGTTATCTGAAGTCCCACACCGCATATTGGGGGTGGTGGGTTTTAACCAATATTAAAAAAAAAAATTTACTTTGAAAATTCCTGAGACCACCCCTAAGGTTTCTTCTGAGACCACCTCTGTGGCTTCTTCTGAGACAATCCCTAAGGCTTCTTCTGAGACCACCCCTAAGGCATCTCCTGAGACCAACCCTAAGGCGGCACATTTTCCTTTAATTTTGTCCTGTTTTGTAGACAAGCTACCTATGTTTTGTTAACAATAAGTTGTGTAATAATAAAATTCATTTATCTACTATTTCCTGATTGTATTTGCGTGTAGACACACAGAGGGACCGCCCACAGTCTACGGGTGTGCCATGAACTACGTGACGATGCGCCTGCTGGGAGTTCCTGCCTCTGACCTCTGTCTCATTCGCTGCAGGACCCTCCTGCATAAATTGGGTGCGTCGTTTATTCGTGAAAATGGTCATCAAGTTGGACGAGAATCTTGAAGTAATGATTTTCTTCCAATCATAACTATTGAGATTTACTTACTCAACGTTTCAGTTACTGTCGGTAGCGGCCTGCATCAGGAACTGAATTCTGGGACGACAAGTTCTTTTGCTTGGCAGTTGGCATAGCAAACAGGCCGCCCCATTCGTGGCCGAGTCCCCTCTCATCTTGATTCATGATTTCAGTCATCTTTCTGATCCATATGGCCTCTTTAATCCATCTTGCATCTCTGTCTATTACCTTTGCTCATTGCATCAACGACTGGGCGGGAAGAAGAACCAGTCGTTCCATGCAGAACTCAGTTCCTGGTGAAGGCCACTGATGGTAGCAGAAACATTGAGTAAGTAAATCGCAGTAGTTGTGATTCAAAGAAGAAAATCATTACTTCATGTGACATTTATGTTTTATACAAGGAATTATACATGTAACTCTAAGTCGAGTTTATGTCATCTCCCAATAACTGCTACTAAACAGACTATATAGATAATGTGTCATTGAGGAACATTATACTTAGATAACATGCTACATATCAGACAGGGTATGTAAATTTGTGTGTACAGTGTGTCAGCAAAATGTACTTTACTTGAGGTACCATGGACATGGTTTCATGTGTACACATGGGAGAAAGGTGACGTCTGATGTTCTGTGATCAAAATGATAAAAATTCCTGTGATGATATTAAAAATGTTTTTTTGTCTAACACATCAACCAATGCTACATATTCTAAGAAAATTAATTAACTTAGTAATTACCACTCAAGAAATTTTTAGCAATCTTTCCACTTTTAGTAATCTTGTCACAGGGCTGAAATATTCCAGGAGAGTTAAAGTTTCTTGAGAGGTAATTTTTGTATTACCATATAAAATTTCACATTCCAAGAAACTGGATTATCAGTCCATTGTGCATAAACTATTATGTTGTTATTTCACAGTTTTAAACATCAATATCTGTATCCAGGCTTGAGTTACCATATTTGACTTAATTAGCATACACCCCCTTTTTTAATCAGTAGGATCCATAATTGTAATTTGACTAGTGTGGAACAACTGAAATGTGTCACCATTTGGTATTAAACAGTTGGCACCACTTTTCAGTTGTTCTAAACTAGTCACCAAATGACACTATTAGTGTTAAACAGTTACCTTATTGTCCAGAGAAAAAAATTTGGTGTGTGTTTATAAGAACGGATTCCATAACATTTTTCCATGGCCCAATTTTTTTTCGTACTGTATACTTATTAGGTTGAATACAGTATGTTCCGTGCCTCCTGAATTTTGTATTTACTCACTAGGTGGAGCTGCTGCTATACCGTCTTGGGGCAAGTTTGTTCTGGCTCTTCTGAATGTCTACAGTTGGGACGGACTGCACAACCTGTGTCCAGAGATGTGGTCAGTATAGCCAGGTTGTGGGACTGAACAAACTAATTTTTAGAAAACCAAACACAATGAACAGTGTTCATGTCAAACAAATGCTTAATATTAAAAATAGGCACCTCTTAATGCACTTTTTTATTTTTAACTTTGGCAGCTTGAAGCTGCTTTGACCTAGAAACAAAGTTGCAAGATACAAACAACTGGCTACCTTTCTTTTAGTGTAACATGAGCTATAATAATATATTTTATATAATATACAGCCTAATTCAAGATTATTTGTGTGTCATTTTATGCTATGTTAAGGGATTGGGCTCTGGTCGATTCTACTTTTTTATGCATACAAAAAAGTAGAATCAAGCAGAGCCCAATCCCTTAAATATTAAAAGCATAGTGGATACTTGCTATATATATATTTTTGAACATATTAAATTTTTATAAAATGTAAAATAGATTTTAAATACAATGTTAAGTGCAACGTTAAACACGATTTAAAAAATCTGTATAAATTATTTTGAAATTATTTTTTTTCATGATTTTTATATATTTTTTAATATTTCTTTTAAATAAACATTGATAATTTACACAGCTAATTATATTTATCAATAGCAAAATATAATTTGAAAGAAAGATATTAAAAGTAAACAATTACAACAATCAAAACCCGATGTTGTGTATTCTGTGGCAGGCTAATGCCGGAGTGGCTGCCGTTTCACCCGTCAAAGATGTGGTGTCATTGTCGACAGATCTGTCTGCCTATGGCCTATTGCTATGGCAACCGGGTGACTGCGAAAGAAACTGACCTCATTCGCGACCTCAGGAAGGTCGGATGTAGTGTTGCAGAAATCGCTTGATAAAGATGTATAAAAGTTGTGTGAATTTAGTTATTAATTTAGCGATTACTTACTTTACCATTTGTACAGTAATTGCAATATGGCTGAATGCTTTCCAAAGAGAATGAACTGGTGTTGGACAACCTCGTCTACCAGGGGACTATGTATAAATAGGACAAGATATATTATATGAAATTGTACCTTTACATTTGCATAAATTATATTGCCCTTTTATAGTCAACATTAACCTCTGCGTATGACCTTGATAGGACAAGATGCAAGGTGAGAATGTAATGGTTTTGTTTGCCTTGTAGGAGATTTATGTGGAATCATGGGAAAAGATCCGGTGGCCTTCCCAGCGAAACAACGTCTCCTGGGCTGACCTTGTCTCCCCCCATAGCCTCCTTCTGGACATTGGCTACTGTGAGTGACCTTGACCTTTATCATTAGGGATTTCCAAAACCATACAATAAGAAATAGTGTTTTAGCACACAAAATACTGAATTATTGCACCAATTTGGAAAACAGTTATGTTAAAATAATGTGACAAATATATGCCAGATAATTTAGATCAGACAGTCACGCACCAGTTAGTAAAATATTCAGTTATCTTATTCTTTATATCAGTTGTGTAAAAAAAATCCATCCTTTAAAAAATAGTCCTTTTGGAAACTTCCTGACTTTTAGGGAATACTGACGATGTTCCTATAGTAACAATAGCATGTGCTTCAATCAGTGCACTCTTTGAACCAGCGTAAAGTTGTTTGTTGTCTGGTTACTGTGATTCCAGTACACATCAGTATTATATCTTCCTAAACAACCATGTTCTTAAACCGGAAATATCAGCGTTAGCGTAGTTAATTCTACCTTTGAAGCCATAATGGAAACAGCCAGTAGCTGTGACCTGGTGACCCCGTCCGATAATGATCGGTAGCTGTGACCTGTTGACCTGTCATGATAACGGGCCAATGAAAATGATAGTAAACACGCCACGCCACATGTTTGTTATACGGCTTGTATAACCTAATATTGTGGACGACAACACATTGCAAATACAGATTCGAAGGTCATTATGGTGACAAATTAAGGGGACATGTCAATTTTTTAAATGGCCATTATGTTTTGTTAGCAATGCGTAAAACACCAGTGAAAATCATCACATTTCAAGCATGATGCATGTATCTATTAACATTTCTGTTATCATTAATAACCATTACCTAATTAAATGTTTTATGAAAACTACAACACCTATAATGCTAAAATGTGACATATAAAATGAACGTATCCGTGAGCAAAATCGCACAGGTTTCTGGAACGAATGGTAGAGGGGTTGTCTAAAATTTTTGGCTGTCATTCTAAATTTTGCTAAAATCTTCCTGGTGCTTTAGCAGCTGTAATTCGTTCATGTTAACCAAAATAACTTGTGGGATCACCAGTGACAGTGTCATACTTTTAGCTATGTCATTTATTTGTTTGGGGGTTTCTCAAAATTATATCTAATGGCATCTTGTGGGTATTTTTTTATATTTACAACAAATGTTTTTAAATCATGAAACATCACCAAATAAATGAAAATCTCTTAAGTTTTATTACTGTGGAATATTATTTAGTATTTCAACTACAATATATGAAGAAATAGTTGGTTTATCTAAAACACTTTTACTGAAATAACTCAATTCAAAACAAGAAAAACATCTTACGACACAGCTGCTGTGGCAATTCCACCCTCAAACACTGCTGGCCATAAAAGGACATTCTTACCAACTGCCTCCCACCTCAGGAATGAACCCCCAGAAGGAATTGTTGAAATCAGGGAGAGAGAGACAAGTTCAAGACAGAAGTCGGTACCTTCCTTGGTGCCTTGCGCCCGCCCCCAGAGTGGGAAGGGATAGCTGCTCTGCCAAGAAAGAAACACCCATAGAAAAAAGCATAGAATAGCCATCTCAGCTACAGAAACAACCACAATATATTGCGATACATATCGCGATACAGTCCCTCTGTATTGCAATATATATCGCAACACAAATAGATATCCTAATATGCAAGTGTACAAATATGGTGATTTTGTTATGTCTGCAGACATTCTGGACTGGTACGAGGTGTTTCACGTGAGGTCATGGCGGAGGAAGGCCATCAGCATGATCTATGAACACGTCTGTGCCGACGACAACTTCACCCACTGCATCAGTTTAGGGCCGGTGGGTTCATAGTAGCACCCTTGTTGCACTGCCAGTATATGGCCAGTGGGTTCATAGTAGCACCCTTGTTGCACTGTCAGTATATGGCCAGTGGGTTCACAATAACACCCTTGTTGCATTGTCAGTATATAATGCAGGTGAGTTCAAAATAACACCCTTGTTTCACTGTCAGTATAGGGCCAGTGGGTTCACAATAATATCCTTGTTGCATTGTCAGTATATAATGCCGGTGGGTTCAAAATAACACCCTTGTTTCACTGTCAATATAGGGCCGGTGGGTTAACAATAACACCCTTGTTGCACTGTCAGTATAGGTCTAGTGGGTTCATAATAACACCCTTGTTGCACTGTCAGTATAGGGCTGGTGGGTTCACAATAACACCCTTGTTGCACTGTCAGTATAGGGCCAGTGGATTCACAATAACACCTTTGTTACACTGTCAGTATAGGGCTGGTGGGTTCACAATAACACCCTTGTTGCACTGTCAGTATAGGTCTAGTGGGTTCATAATAACACCCTTGTTGCATGTCAGTATAGGGCCGTTGGGTTCGCAATAACACCCTTGTTGCACTATCAGTATAGGGTTGGTGGGTTCACTATAACACCCATGTTGCACTGTTAGTATAGGGCCAGTTATGCCAACGCCCCATCTTGTTTCCGTGTCAACATTCTGGATGGAAGTAAAAAATAATTTGCTAAATTAAATAGTTTTATTAGATCTGTTAAGGACCCCCCGCAATTCAATTTCACAAGTTACCCTGTCTCGTAATCAAGGTCAATTCTTTCATTGATTTTAACAAATGTGTGCAGCATTTTATTAAACTGGCTGCAAATATTAAAATATTCGCACACAACACATTTTTATTTTAACGAGCCTGATTTGCAGAGTTTCAAGTCTGCAGTTTGCTTTCATTAAAATGTTACGGTTAATTTACCAGTTCTCATCCATACTGTGGCATTATATTAAAAAAAATTATTTAATTTGACTTATACTTATGAATGTTGTTTTGCGTTCTTTGAAACAGTGGATGTGCAGCTCGCACATGATTATTTTTGGGTTTTATGTGTTAAAATGTGTTCGAAACATCATAATTTATATCACTAAAGTTTCATTCATCACTTTCAGAATCTTTTAGTTTTAGGTTTTTGTTGTTGGAATTATGTGTAAAATTGGTCAGTTGGAAAAAAATAGTACCATATTGGCCAAATTCAAACACTTAAGATAATAAAATTCTCAGCTGTCCGGGTACACAAAAATAATTCATAGTTTCGAGAATACCTCATGAAGATGACAAATACAATCGTATTTGAGAATATGATCGAGACAAAACAGTTTTTTTTACAAAAACTGAAATATTGGGTCGGCAGATGCTAATAAAATAGGCTTGAATAAAACCTGTTTGTTTATCTCTGGCAGATGTCGAAGATGTATCAGATGTTGGTGCGGTGGCACTGTGATGGACCTAATCACCCAAAGTTTAAGGAGCACCAAGAAAGAGTCTGTGACTTCTTATGGTATGGGTGCTGCTATGTGTGTACTGATATATTGTAGTACTTTTAAAATTTTATGCATAATGGCAATATTCATGTATTTTCCTCTTGACCAAACAGCAGTGTTCCAGTCTCTTAAAGGGAAACAAAACTCATGGTTTTGGGCCTATGCACCTAGAAGAGTTACTAAAACATAACCATTTGTAACTACATTAAGAACCTCACGCCAGGAAAACATTGTTGAACACACAGCATTTTAATTTTTCTGGCAATATTCGCTGACCAAATAAAAGTCTAGTTGCAAATATGTAATCTTATACTTGCCAATAGGATGTGGCCATGGTGTTTGCGTCAAAACTCAACTTATGTAACATATTTTGGCCTTTGTTTACAAAACTAGTTTAATACGTCATTTTGGTAGTCTAGGTTATCTATCGTTTGCACCGGGTAGCATGTCAGCGCCCAATTAAACGGAGACTTCGCCTGAATATCCCATCTTGAGAACAAATTCTGAGAAAACCACTAGCGTAATATTCTTGATTGTAGTTGCAAATGATTAGTTTGTATTAATTCTTTTAGGTGCATAGCCCAAAACCAAGGTTTTTGTTTCACTTGAAGTTTTTTAATTAAATTCACTGGGGAAAATCACTTTTTTATAATTCCATTATTTGTTAATGCAGATCGCTGAAATTGTTATGGAACGTTAAGTAAGTAAAAGTATGCACAAGATACTTTTTTTTGGATTTGTTGATTGACCGTTACTATGGATATGGCAGCCATCTTGGATTTGAAATGCAATTCTAACGAGGAAGATATCTTTAGATTGGGCAATCCAAATTCAACATAATTTAGTATGCAGATGCTATACATAAACCTACATTGGGCTATGGAACAACATTTTGAATAACTTTAATATTTAAATTTTTCCCAATTTTTATACGTTTTGAGGTATGAAAGCCATATTCATGTAATGAAAGTTGTTATGTTTACAACAATGTGTTTCCAAAGCCCCCCTAGAGCATACAATCAAGAGATACTGACAGAAATGTCAAGCAATTTTATTGAATACTAACCAAAATATGCTCATACTCAGTGACTTTGTTGTTGTTGAAATATGTAAATGTGAGAAAATCACATTTGAAGTTTGAACAAACTTTCATAGCACATTTTACTATATAAAATGTCATTAGATCACTGAAACACTACAGGAAATATATGAATTATCCACAATGTCAAATGGACAATGTGAAAATAATAGTCATATGTCAACATAATCTATTTAGCGTGGATCTAACAACCAATTCGATTGATGTCCACGCGTCATCCACGATCCACAGAAGTTGACATTGATGTCGATTGGACCATCCTCATCGATGGAAGGGTCGAGCTCCTTGTACACTCGTCTTACAACCTCTGCAGCGTCATTTGTCATCTGAGTTACAACCATAATTGTTCGCCTGCGTGATGGCCTTCACGTGCGTGCTGTAAGTGCTGTGGTGCATTGGAGCCATGTACAAGTACTGACACAAGTCTGCCATGTCCAACGCCCATATCCATGGTTGCAGCCACTGCTGATTGTGTCACAAATGCCACATTGGCCGCCTTCTCCTTGTCGAGTCGGTCGGAGGTTGACACTTTGTTCACGACAACATCACACGTCAAACATAACCAAGATCCCAAGTGTGCTGCATTCACACGATGGGCACAACAAGTTTTTCACAAGTCCATCCAGCATACTCGTACGCACAGTGATGGTCGATCGGAATCAGTACCTGCGTGATCTCTGGCTAGACTTGAAGTCTCGTCGATAAGGCACCTGTTCCCAAATTTCTTTTCTGTTGCAGAAATCCTCGATGTTGATGGCTGAGCAACCTGAGGAGATAACAGTTGTACTGTTATTCAAGTTGTGTAATAACATACAAATCATATGCATGTTCGTTCAGTTGTCAACAAAACAATGTCACATGTCAACACAATTTTTTTTATAGAAAAACTGCAATGTCAATGTCAAAGACAGGAAATAAAACTGAACTAATTACTAATAAGTATTATAATGATTGTAAAAGTTGGCTTCATATGGGAATTTGATATACGCATAGCTATAATTGTAAGCGCATGACTCTAGTCGTAGTATACATATAGTACCCCTGCCCTGGTCTAGTTCCAGGCCTACAGCCAGTAAAACAGTATAGTGCCTGAAACTAGCTTATATATTGTATATATTGTTTACCTTGCATGTACAGCTTTACTGACTATATATTAACACACGTGTATATATTGTATATATTGTTTACCTTGCATGTACAGCTTTACTGACTACACATTAATACACATGTATATTTATTATATTGTATATATTGTATGTTTACCTTGTACAGCTTTACTGACTACATATTAACATACATGTATATATTGTTTATCTTGCATGTACAGCTTTACTGACTACATATTAACATACATGTATATATTGTATATATTGTTTATCTTGCATGTACAGCTTTACTGACTACATATTAACATACATGTATATATTGTATATATTGTTTATCTTGCATGTACAGCTTTACTGACTACATATTAACATACATGTATATTGGCCACTTACTTTTGTTGTTGGTAATTGCAAAGATTGTCCCTTCTTATTTTTCATTAAAAAACCCTGTTGAACTTTAGATTACTTCAACTTAAATAATTAAAATGTACAGCTAATATTCCACATATTCGTAGTCATATTTGTGCAAGTTTGGTGTATGGTAGTTGCTTTTGTAATTCCGGGGCTGATTTTGCACACATCTGATCTGAGTATGACATTTTATTTCAGGCTCGGCAGAGATGGCATGAAGACAACAGTGAGTAGTTGTTTTACAAACTATTGATGACTTAGTAGGGTAGCGGTACCATAACATTTAGAATGCCAAACTCTCAATCGGGAGAACTCGGGTTCGAATCCTCTTGCTGCCGCTTCAAAACTTTGGCAGTTTCATTCGCCCCACATTGCCTCAGTTAACTCAGCTGTATAAATGAATACCTGGCTACAGACAGAGGTGGATATGTGAATGAATAGTCGAATACCACAGTAATTGCAGCATGGTTTGATTATTCTCAGAGAATTCGAGATGCTGTTGGGTATATCAGGTCTGCCAGTGGTGTCATGTGAAACGCTTTGAGCAGTCCCAAGGACTGGATACAGCATTTAATACGAATGTACCTTTTTAGTAGAATTTATGTATCGAGGAATATCGCTGGACATTATAGATCAGCAGACAACTATACATTAGTCTGTATACAAGTGGGTATTATTGGCGGTGACACACCTATTACTCCAAGGGTATTCGGGTCC
Source organism: Lamellibrachia columna (assembly GCA_963662155.1). Taxonomy (NCBI): domain Eukaryota; kingdom Metazoa; phylum Annelida; class Polychaeta; order Sabellida; family Siboglinidae; genus Lamellibrachia; species Lamellibrachia columna. The sequence goes on from OY759261.1 coordinate 44,764,299, forward strand.
TCCTCTCAGTAATGTAATTACAAAACAAATAAATGGTGAACAGAAGCACAGAGAAAATGATTGACTAAATGTTGTAGTGCTATAGTGTGTAATTGTTCATTAACTGATTGATTGGTAGTAAAAATACATGAGAGTGACTTTGTTTAGACCGGCCATTAAATACAATTTCCCAGTATTAGGTTCAGTTGTAATTGTGCTTAAGTTACGGTGTAATTGTAAAAACAAAAACATGTTGTAATTGAGATGTTACATTGTTGTGTAATTGTAATTGACCACTGTAACTGAATTCAACTCTGGCAGTAAGAATGCATGAATTCACATAAATCCTGTCTAGAAAAGAGCAGTACTGACATGTGTAATCTTCTTTTATAAAACAATGTTGTTGTACTCAACCTATGAACCATTGAAGCACCGTAATTTTAATTGTAACTGATTTTTGAAGTATTGTCATTTTAATTGTAATTGATTTTTTTAAACGTTTTAATTTATATGTTAATTTGTGTTGTAATTGACCTCTTGTGAACCACTGTAATGAACCCAACCAAGTCTAGTATAAATTTGTGAGTTAACCACTTAGTACATATTTGTACCCATGTATCTGAACCAGAGGACAAATATCTGGGATAACAGACTGCATGTTTTGGGTCAGGGGCTGCAGGCCCGGTCAGTTGTACACATTGTCACTGCGCTGTTTTCCTGAAGACTTTTCTTTATGCAAGCAGGTGCATTTGTACGCATTTTCCAATTAATTGTTCTACAGATAACAAACGGTTCACAGTTATGGGACACAGCGTTTGCCATCCAGGCATTGCTGGAGGTAAGTCAATTCATGTCGTTAATTACAGTCTTCTGGTCTCTGATCAAAGTATGTCCGTAGACCAAGATATTCAGCATATTTATGACAGCTGTCATTGAATATGTTTACTAGAGTTTGATGGGATAACGTGAAAATAATATTTAGCTTGTACTATTTAGTAGGTTTGTGCCACAGAGAAAGGAGGAAAATCAAAGTAATTAAAATGGAACTTCAATAGCGCCTAAAGAGCCACAGCGGATTTAGGGAGGAAATGCAATTTCAGAAAGTTGGAAGTTGATTTATAAAGTGTACGTTATGGTGACAGAATTTCATCCAATTATATTTTGTTTTGGTTTCAGTGTGGGGCAGATGGAATGAAGCGGTACGAGAAATGTCTGGATCAGTCCCACGCCTGGATGAAGTTAACTCAGATCCCAGATAATCCACCCAACTACGAGAAATACTACAGGCAGATGAACAAAGTGGGTAGAAAAGTTCACTGCATATTCATTTTGCTTTACAACTACAGTCAAACCTGCTCAAGCGACCACCTGCATTAAATGACCACCTGTCATTGACGACCACAACTCCTTTCACAAGAGTTTCACATGTTAAATTATCTATATTAAGTGACCACCTGTGTTAAGAGACCACTATGTCCATTGAGCGGTCGCTTAAGACAGGTTTGATTGTAGTTCCATAATTTTCTGCAGAATCATTGGATAAAATGATACGTAGATGTTATTCTTTTGTACCTTCACCCAAGTTGTTATGTAGAATTATTAGAGTAACATCATAGAAGTGTCTACTCAGAGACATTGAGTCCTAGCAAAGAAGCGACAACAACATTTTCACTGTGTATAGCTAGACGGAGCGTCCTGCAATTAATTTGAGAAGAATTTTGCTGAAGATGTTTAGTATTTCACGTCTTTCCCCTGCAGCCTACAAAATATGTCTTGGAGGGAAGCGAAAATTAGAAAGTATGAAAGAAAAATGCAGACAAAAATCTTTCAGGTAAACAGAACAGGTGATAAAATTAATCTTTGGGGATTGAGATGGAGAAGGGTGGAGACGGAGTGAGATAGAGGAGAGGGTGGAGATGGAGTGAGATAGGGGAGAGGGTGAGAGAGAGGGTGGAGGGGGAGAATAATATATATATATGAATACAGTTTATCACATATCAGTCTATTTCTACCCTTTGGGGTGTTTCTCCGTATATAACCCCTACACACATTATCCTCTGATTGATATTCCTAGCATTCAATCAATACCTTCCATCTGATTCCTTCCCTTAGGGAGGGTTTCCCTTCAGCACCCGGGACTGCGGTTGGATTGTTGCTGACTGCACAGCAGAGGGACTGAAGAGTGTGATGTACCTGCAGGAGAAGTGTAGCTTCCTCCGTCAGTACGTCTCCACGGAACGGCTCTACGACAGTGTCAACGTGGTAAATATAGCAAACACTTCTACAGCGCCTATATCCTCAGGAACCCGAGCTCAGGGGCTCAAAAAAGCAGAATCATTAAGCATCATGAACAGGGATGCACTAAAGTCATCACCAGAGTGAGAGACCACCAAGGATTTAAGGGGGAAATGCAATTTTTAACAAAAACGTCTGTTTTTACGGAAGGTAGCTATAGTTTTAGATGATTTAACAAAGTTGTATTAACATAGTTAGTAGTAACCTAGTTAAAGTACTGAGGTTATTTTTGATTGAGTAAGCATTAAATATTTGTTTTATTCATCATTTAAAAAGCTATGTGTAAATGTTGTCTCTTATTAATGTGCACATATAAGCTGATTGAGTATAACTTATATAAATCAAATAATTATTCTGGATTTTACAGTGTAATTCACAATTATGATGATCTCCATAATGATTTTATGGTATTCATACCTGTTGTTTTAGTCACGTAGATCATATTTAAGATAACCTTTCGAATTCACACTTTTTTCATGGATTTAGCAGTACATATAAGACTTGTTTATAACTTTGGCTACTTGTAGTGTATTTATTGTAAAGTCTTACACATATCTGTTTACAGCTGCTGAGTATGCGTAATGCTGACGGAGGCTTTTCTTCATATGAAACACAACGTGGCGGAGTCCTCCTAGAGCTGTTGAACCCCGCAGAAGTCTTTGGTAGGAGACTTGTAGGGAGAGATTCATTTCTGACCAATCGATAAAACTTGATTTTGTCATTATCACTGGTATTCCAATATCATTAGTTGATATGAAACCAAAAATGATTAACAGGTATCTTCTAGGAATTGGCTACAATGGTAATATTTCTTGCTAAAAAAAATTATAGATCTATTAATCAGTTTGAACCATTGTGTCTTTTTAAGTATAATTGTAGTTGCACTTTAAAATAATTTTAACTATATTCTTCTGTGAATTTTTATTCTATGTACCTCACACTGTATTGTTAATAGTATGTTTTTTGTCTTGCAAAGTAAAATGTTGCATAATGTTGACACGGTTTATGCATGATAATTTATTTTGAGACAAATAAACTTTTTCTGATGATGTTGTATTTTCACAGCAAACATTAATGCAGCTGCTTGATGGATTTTACAGGGGACGTTATGGTGGATTACACCCACGTTGAATGCACATCTGCAGTGATGCAGGCATTGAAACACTTCACTGACGAATATCCACAGTATCGAGACAGAGAAATAAGGTGTGTTCGTCAATCCCTGCATAGTTTCAGCCTTGAATTTTTCTTTTAAGAACTTGAATGTGTGGGTGTGAAAATTATAAATGTTTTGTGTTTGTAATTTTTTTGTGGTATCGGAAGTGCAACTTCATACTTTCTAATTAATCTACGCATGGAAATAAGGCTGGTCCTGCACTCCATGCACAGTTTCAGCCACATGTTATGAGCATTTAACAACATTTAAAGGTTGTGTTCCACTACAGCAGAATCTTATAAAGGTCACCCTCAGGACTGGGTCAAAGTGACCTGAGTAGCGAGGTGACCGTATTAGCAGGACTTAATGTCCTATACTTTACTGTTATGGAAAATATTTGGGACTGTCTCAGGGTGTCCATAATGGTGAGGTGGTTGTATTACTGAGGTGACCATAAGGCAAGGTTTGATCATATATGTAATTGTTTATATAGGAGGTAGTGGTCAACATGGGCAAGACATAGTGTATTTAACTACCATGCTCAGTGTGTGTGTGTATGGGTGTGTGTGTGTGTGTGTGTGTGTGGGTGTGGGTGGGTGGGTGGGTGTGGGTGGGTGGGTGTGTTAAGACCACTGAAGATTAAGTACTGTTTTAAGTATTAAGCCAACATTCCTGGATCCTGTCTCTCACTTTATTTATTTAGTAAAATTATACTGAACAAAAGAAGAAACTTGACAAGACACGCAGCAAAATTCATTGTGTTTTTGGGCTGTTAACTTTATTGGCCGGGTACTAGCTGCCCATACTGCAAAATAAATGTTCACTCACTGTTCCATGCATGCATATGTGAACAGGAGGAATTGCTCATGCAGTCAATGCACCTGCCTCGTTTTTACAATGAAATTGACAGCAGCAATCAGAGAAACAAAATGTCGCATTTGAATGCCACTTTTTGGGAATATCATCACATGACGATCACGTCTTGTTGTCCGCTTGTTCTTTATACCCAGTGCATCAGGATGTTGCAGCAGCATCGTATCTAACCTTCATGTTGTATGATCTGGACACAAAGTATCTACCTGTCATCGTATCTAACCTTCATGCTGTATGATCTGGACACAAAGTATCTACCTGTCATCGTATCTAACCTTCATGTTGTATGATCTGGACACAAAGTATCTACCTGTCATCGTATCTAACCTTCATGCTGTATGATCTGGACACAAAGTATCTACCTGTCATCGTATCTAACCTTCATGTTGTATGATCTGGACACAAAGTATCTACCTGTCATCGTATCTAACCTTCATGTTGTATGATCTGGACACAAAGTATCTACCTGTCATCGTATCTAACCTTCATGTTGTATGATCTGGACACAAAGTATCTACCTGTCATCGTATCTAACCTTCATGCTGTATGATCTGGACACAAAGTATCTACCTGTCATCGTATCTAACCTTCATGTTGTATGATCTGGACACAAAGTATCTACCTGTCATCGTATCTAACCTTCATGTTGTATGATCTGGACACAAAGTATCTACCTGTCATCGTATCTAACCTTCATGTTGTATGATCTGGACACAAAGTATCTACCTGTCATCGTATCTAACCATCATGCTGCATGATCAGGACACAAAGTATCTACCTGTCATCGTATCTAACCACCATGCTGTATGATCTGGACACAAAGTATCTACCTGTCATCGTATCTAACCATCATGCTGCATGATCAGGACACAAAGTATCTACCTGTCATCGTACCTAACCACCATGCTGTATGATCTGGACACAAAGTATCTACCTGTCATCGTATCTAACCATCATGCTGCATGATCAGGACACAAAGTATCTACCTGTCATCGTATCTAACCACCATGCTGTATGATCTGGACACAAAGTATCTACCTGTCATTGTATCTAACCATCATGCTGCATGATCAGGACACAAAGTATCTACCTGTCAAGTTTCTCTTTTTGTTCAGTATTGTACCTGATATTAAATTTTTTGACTTCCTAGAAACTCAGGAAATAGTACAATGGAAGTACATAGTATAACGGAAGTACATAGTACAACAGAAGTACATAGTATAACGGAAGTACATAGTATAACGGAAGTACATAGTATAACGGAAGTACATAGTATCATTATGTGATGTCTTGAATATCACAAAAGGTGGGATAATATTTTATACATTCACTGTTCCCTTCCAGGCAGTGTCTTGTAGATGGCTTACATTTTGTGAGGCGGAACCAGCGAGCTGATGGGTCGTGGTACGGGTAAGTGAGACACCCCATGGAATCAAAGTCAGGTGGATTAAGAGTGCCACATGACAGTTTTTATTTGCTTTAAAAATCCTGTATTGTAAATGTTATGACAAATATATAAGAAAATAAAGTATATGAAAATTGCAAAAAAACAGTTGTTTCACTTTAATTGTTACTATTTTTCAGACACATTTGCAGTCATCATCATAATATACTAACTTGTAGTATCCAACATATGATTCTGCATGTGTCGGTTAGTTCGTAAAGAATAATGAAGTAACAATCTTCTTCTAATGACAACAACTATTGAGGTTTTCTTACTCAACACTGAGTCTATCTACCGTGTTTATTACAACATAATAGTTACCATGTTTTTTACAACATAATATCTACAGTGTTTATTACAACATAATATCTACCATGTTTATTTTCAGGAACTGGGGAGTATGTTTCACTTATGGAGCCTGGTTCGGACTCGAGGCGTTTGCGTGCATGGGCTGTAGATACGACTCAGGGTAAGAGCAGAGGGTTAACATTAACCCCTTAATATCTACGAAAGCATTCTTTGTTCAGTTCTTACATTATATGCCAGAAATTTTGCTGATCAGATGTTTTTAGTTTTGTTTTGGCATTTGAGTATATTCTGGGAGGTTTTTTCCAGAATCCATGATGTCAGATGTGGTTGAATTGTAGAAACAACACTAGGGTTTATGATTGAGAAATATGAAATAAAATATCAAACTTAATTTTGTTCAAATTTAGGCAATGTGTGAAAAACAAAATGTGTTGCACGTTGTATCATAGCTTAACTGTTACAATAATTAGCATACCTATACGTGTGTAAAATAAAGAAGATTTTCTCTTGTCAAATTATATACACAGAAAGAAAACTGGTGTTTGGTTAAGCATCTTTATTTTCCTCCATAATAACACAAGTTTGCAATTTTAATGGCACACAATCTAATTGTCTTTATTCTAACATCATGTTATATAGTATAAACCATATGTATTCTAGCTAACAACCTTACTTCCCCAATCTGTTTTAACCACAGACGTTCACAGTTTTGTTAATATAATTTGACCTTTATAATTGTTAAATTACACTTAAAAATTGTGGTTCATAGAATACAGTTGTGCAGTGAAGATGTTATAATATATATTATTACATGGGTAATTGCTACTGCAGGGGTGAGATTTAGCGGTCGTCTGGTCACCAATGCTGGCGTCCAAAAATGGCTTCGGGCGACTTAAATTTTTGACTACAGTGGCCCGCATGGCAACTCAAAATATTTTCGGTGCTGCAATATTTTAGGCCCAGCAAAAATAAATGGAATGTTAATAAACATCTCAGAAGTCCTGGCTATATGTTAACCATAAATCATGTTTGTGACACGTTTGACATTGCAAGAAATGTTACTAAACCATAGCCGAAGCGATACCAATAGAGAAAATTCATTGTATTTTTAATCAACTACATCGACGCTCAACATGTAACTGAATGGTCATTGTACATTGAAATAATAACCGGTCATGTTAATAGTCTTGGTGCCGCGTGGCACCACTTTTATATATATACTAGCAAAAATGCCCATCCCCGGGATAACATGGTAGTTTATACGTGACAGTCATTATAGTAATGTTTACCAAATGCCTCAGGCCAATATGCCATCAAACTCTGCATGTTCAAAATGTAGAAGGTCGCACGCATTTAGACCCATGGCATGGCCCATGGGGCATGGATACTTGTGTCGGTTGTAGAATAGTAGCATATCTGCTTTCTACTGTCTTTTATTGTGTATTGGCCTGAGGTTGCGTGGGTGCGTGCTTTCTACTATAATAATATAAACCGCCCATATGGCACTATAAAGTACTCTCAAATGGTTTACGTACCGAAGTATTCGCCACGGCGCGCGTGGTTTCTGCGATTGTTGGATTTACTATAAAAACCACTAAGAACCCTTGATATACGGGGTATTTCGAAAAAATAAAGGTGTTACGTTTCATTCGGGGGGGTTGTAGATTAATCCCTGAAAGTTTGGCGCCTGAGGTGCAAGCCATCTAGGAGGAAAATGTGAACATAACCACATATAAACATACATACATAAAAACAAACGTTATCTCGATTATAGTTACATATAATTATCTCCATGGTGCGCAGAGCACTTCTAGTGAAATTATCGGGAATCTGGTTAAAGTTTCTCTAGGCTAGGGTAAAATCAGGTTCTGTAAAAAATCAGCAAAACCGTTCAGTTCACAGGACCTGATGTCCTGTGACGCTTGGAGACTTTTCACGTAGACTGTTGGTGTACCATGTTATGAAAAAAAACAACCTGTGTATAATTGTGTACTGTATTTTATTCAGTATTATGTATCACATTGTATTAATACTGCCTTGAAAATCAATGTTTCAAAACAGTTTTTTTTTTATTTGTCGTTGATGTCATTCATACATTCTATCTTCAAAGTATTTACTTTCTATCATCAAAGTATTGATTAGCAAGTGGGCTACCTAAGAAGCTGTCGGACTACTTCACTTTGCAAGGTTGGTAGCCCGACTGGCTACCTTCCATGACTTGCTAAATCTCACCCCTGCTACTGATAACACGCTATCTACAGTGATATATGCTGTGCTGCACAGTGCGACATCCAGTGCAATAATAAATGGTATCACGCTGTTGTGCACACGTACCACACAATTAATTAAAACACCGCTTACCATTATGATGCTTAAATCACCGTTTTATTGCATTAAATGTGCTGAAATGTTAGTTATGAACGAATGTAATAAATACCATATCGAATGGTAATGGGGCTCGCAAGTTCGCTAAAATACAACATTCTAAAGCAACTTGTGCATAAAACCTAGTATTGTTCAACAAGTGTGGCCGCGATGGCACAGCGGTTAGAATGTTGGGCTCTCATTTGAAAAAAACTGGGTTCGAATCCTCTTGCTGTCATTTCAATGTCATTTCAATGTCATTTCAATGTCATTTCAATGCTGTGGCAATGTCATTCATCCCACATGGCCACATTTCACTCAGCTGTGTAAAGGAGTACCTCTATAGCAATATAGACAGAACAAATAGTATCTGAACGAATTTGCGCAGTAATTGCAGGGGGGGCTGAATACTTCCCAGAATAGTTGAGATGGCGTTGGAATGAATAGCTCTGCCAGGGGGTGAAGTGTAAACGCTTTGAACAGTCCCAAGGTCTGGCTACCACGATATATAAGAATGTACCTCTAAGTGTATAGCTACCTTCTGAAAAATCTTTGTTGGTCCCTCGTTCTGATAATGACTTGTGTGTCCCTGTTCACAATTATGCTTAATGTCTCCGTTTTGTTGCGCCTCTGGGCTCAGGTGCTTGAGGATATAGGCGCCATAGAAGTTAGTTATTATTTATTAATTTATCTTTAAGATAAACACATATTTTATTGTATTAAGAGGATTGTTGCTTTCAATCATATAGGAGCACACCACCTGAGCTGAAGAGAGCCTGCCTGTGGCTAGTGGAGCACAGACTGCCAGACGGCGGGTGGGGGGAGAACTTTGAGTCATGTGAACAGAAGGTCTACGTGCCGGCCGAGACATCACAGGTCGTGAACACAGCCTGGGCTCTCCTTGGTCTGCTTGCTGTCAGGTGGGTGGTCTCTAACAGTTCCTCCTCAGTTGTGATTGTACAATTTTTTTAGTATATTCCAAAGGTTTTTATTTATCTGTAGAGCTTTCACAATGTTATCAAGATGGCTTCATCAGTAGTAATAATGATGACGTCCTGGTAGGATGACATCATCGTAGATGCGTGGAAATTCATAGTTGCTCTCATCTCGGTTGATCGCTGCCTCTGCCCATATTGCTTCTTTTACGAGACTCGCTTTCTACCACTTTTATATCTATGATGATGTCATCCTACTAGGACATTAGTACTGAAGAAGCCATCTTGACAAGATTGCGAAAGCTCTACAGGTAAATAAAAACCTTTGGGATATGACAGAGGAATTGTGTGATCATGAAAATGAACTATCCTGAGAAATGTTCAATAAACCCCCCTCAGTCCATTAGCCAAACATGTTCCTTGATGTTTAAGTAATATGCACTGTTGGTTTGTTAAAATCATTAAAAGAACTGACTTAGCTCGTTATATCGGGTAACTTGCAAAAACGTGATTAGCCTTATGGCGTTGTATGTAGACACGGAAACATTTGCCCTTTTCGCCTAATTTTTACTGGGCCCAGTCAAAAATAAGTTTGTGCAATGATTTCACCGCTGCAAGATCTGTCAAGAGCACAGTTCATCCAGAAGGCGACAATTCAGTAGGTGGTTCATGATCTGGATCTCGCCGCTGGTTTCAGGGTCACTGTTGCGTGTATGAACAAGACCTGCCAATACCCATTTTTAGTGGACACACCTTGGTCATGTGACATGCCCTTAGTGAAGTCAGTCCGCCGATGAAGGCCGAGCGAGTTGGCTGAAATATGAGGAACGCATACCAGATTCTGAGAGGTAATCACCGTGGCAAATTTAATAATAGTAAATGTTGTCCATGACAGGTACCCGGATGTTGAGTTGTTGAAGAAAGGTGTACATATTCTGATGGACAGACAACTGGACAATGGTGACTTCCCCTTGGTCAGTCTTCCTACATTTCTTTCGTTGTTTCTACCTGCTTCACTTTCTCCAAATGCTGATAATGAAAAAAATAGTTTTTTATTTTAAACTTGACGCCCATTGTTTTTTTGATATCGCTGTTGAAGAGTCAAAACAATGGAAATCCATTTTGATTTGCACCATAAAGTTGATTGAATATTAGTCTATTAGAGGGAGTCATATTGGACAGAAAAATTTTGAAAAAGCTGAAAGGGAATGTCCGAGGGACGATAAAAGATGGAGCGAGGGTGGCAGCAAATAGAAAACTATGGAAAGAAAGAGCAGAAAGAGTGGCTCGACAATACTTTACCTGACCCTCACCCCTGTACAGCAGGGAACAAGGAGGAAGAACACAAGACTAACTTCTAGTACGTGAAAATGGACTTTCATTGTTTTAATTCCTCAACAACATCTGTCGAGTGATCAAAACAATGAAAATCCATGTTCGTGTGTTAGAAGTTAATATAATAGACACATATCCAGCCAACGACATGGTGCAGATAAAATGGACTCTGTTTTGACTCTTCAACAACCAGCCACATGGTGTAGATAAAATAAAATAGAAGCTTAGACAATTTTGTTGACCCCACTTTGCCTGTCTCTTTCGGAAGAGACACTGAAAGCCATTGGTTCTGTGCAAGGGGAAGTAAAGATCATGAATCTTGGTGAACATTTATTACAGTATTAAATACTACAAATATGAATAATGTTTCTCAAAGGGAATATCTTCCCGTTGTCACTGTTACTCTAATCAGTTCTAGTATCCCACCCTGCTAGTAGCAGTCAAAAACTGTATGTTTCTCTCTAGAAGAAATGCTATGTCAAAGTTGTTTGCTGTTCTAGTAATGGAGTGTGGGTTGTCTCTATAAATGCCCATCCATTACTATTTCTTTTATAAACTTTTGATGTGATCTGATTTATTAAATGCGGTATCCAGATGAAAGTCTTATTCTAAATAATAACGTAGCCAGCAACATTTAAAATGACTGAGGTTACATTTAACAAAGTTGCCTTTCAAAACAGAAACCAAAGAACATTAAGAGACCACCTGTTGCTCGTAAAGAGACCACCTGTTGCTTGTAAAGAGACCACCTGTTGCTCGTAAAGAGACCATGACAAAAAATTAATGGCAGAACCTCAGCCGGGACATTCTGAAAGTGCCACTACCAACGTTGCACGACACAGTACTTATAAACACACAAACGTTAAATAACCATTACAGTATGTGCCAGTGCTGTCACAGTTCCGGGTCGGGAACCGAAACTATGGGTCCCAATGAGTACCACGGGTCTCAGTTCTACACCTGTCCAGACTCTTATCAGTAATAAAGTCACACATTCTTTATCTTCTAAACTCAACTGTATCAAAATTCTATTCTAAACTCAACTGTATCAAATGTCCATGCACGTGTTGACTGTAACATAGTTTCTATTCTTGAAATAAAAATTCTTCAGTTATGTAGTTACTTGTGACTGACCTACTTGATCTCTCTGTTGGTGCATTTAACAACTTTAAGAGTTTTCCTCTCTCTCTCCTCTTCCAAGAGTAGACATCTCCCAGTCTCCCTCACTGGAACTGTAGCAGGCCCGTACTCTGAATAAATGGTCATTGAGAACCTACGGACCCATGACAACTGGACCCTTGACATCACTAGTACGTGCTATCTCTACAGTACTGATGCAGGTTAAAATAAAAATACAGTATTGAAACGCTAAGATATTTCTGTTGCAGGAGAATATTACAGGCGTTTTCAACAAGTCCTGTGCCATCCACTATGATGCCTACAGAAATGTCTTCCCCATGTGGGCCCTTGGGCGATTTGTTGCCCTCTACCCCAATGAACCTCTTTCAAAGAAACAGTGAGATGACAAGACACGAGTGTTGTCTGTGGGCATATATGCCTTTCAACGTCAACTTTTGTCCATGGTGAACCAGAAGACATGACATGATAGAAATTGAGTCTATTCCATGTTCGTGACAGAGTGTACTATGTCAATGTACAGGAATTTGTTAATTTTGTACATTGTAAATAACATCACAGTTAGACGTTCACATCACCTATTTTTATGTACTTATTCATTTGTGTATTAACTTTTTGTTCTCTCAATATTCAATGCATGGTTAAACCTATTCAATAAATATATCTTTGTAGAATAGAGAATAGAAAGACACTATTGCACTCATAATGGTAATATATGACAACACTTACTTTCTTACTTCAGGAATCATTGCACTATCAGTTAAGGTGTCAACAGTAATATAAGCTGCAGTTAGTTCAGGTTAACTTAGTTAAGTTTATAAAAACCATATTGCTAACTAGTGACATTCATAACAGTCAAACCTGCTTAAGAGACCACCTGCCATTAACGACCACAGTCAACTCCTTCTTTCACAAGAATTTCACATGTTAAATGACCTGCATTAAGCAACCACTTTTGTAAGAAACCACGTTTGGACTATCCACTGAGCGGTCGCTTACGACAGTTTTGAAGTTGATATTTTGACAAGCATCAAACTGGATGCAGAACTAGTTGATTTACAGTAACTGAACCAGATTATGCAAATGTTATTAAATTGATGAGATTAACTGTAGGTATATGTTCAGTTCACTCATGTTATGTAACTATTGTATATAATTTGGATCTTATTTTGGTTGTTACTTCACAGCATCATCTAATCACATTTAGAAACATTGTAATGTGGAGGTGTTGCGTTGCCAGAAAGATTTAGTCAGGAAAGAAGACTACAGGGTAATCACATTTCTCATTGTTTGCTTTGTTAATTTGTATGTTATTTGTATTATATACTAACCATATCTTTCGGTTTCATGCAATAAATGACATTCTTTAACACCATCTTTTATAGAATAGTCATTTCAATGTGTAAACCAAAACCAAATCCTGTCCCAGGCAGGGACTGGGATTAATGGGGATAGGGTGGAATATTAGCGTTAAACAAGTTTAGTCAAATTCACATCATTATTTCTAACGCTTTTCATCTTGTGCTTATCATTAAAACGTGCAGTTTTGAAAAAATATTAATAATACTATGGAGTTGCCAAAGAAATCCATACTGAACCTGGTGAACTTGCTTTATCAAAACGATGCTTTATCAAAACGAACAGTTTTGGATAAGGAGACACGGAGGTCTTCCTTCGTGTGCTGTTGGGCACGGAATTTGGTTTTCTTGCAGAACATTATCGAGAATACTTGTTCACAGAGATAGGGAGATGGAAACATGTGGATATGTCCCACCAGCTCTAGCTTAATGATTAATGCTTGTACGTCGTCTACGAAATCAATGCCCATGATGAACCGGCCTTGGAGGGACTTGTTTAGCGAGTTCGTGTGGAAAACGACGTCGCTCAAACACGCCAGCTTCAAGAAACACACTTGTCCGAGAGTTTCCCTGCAAATTGTCGAGACTGATCCTTGGCGACGTTCTCAGTGGGAGCCAGTGGACCTCGATGTGGAAGACCAGCACCTCTTTGTCGTCTTCAAACTCTTGGCTTAAGAGGCGGTAGAGCCGGGTATTGAGGGCGCTGGACTTGATTCTAATAATACAAATATGGATTGGTCTTCAAAGTTCCATGCCACAAAGGGCAGGCATATTTAAAAATGTTGTTCAATGTGGAAATAAGAAACTGTATTACATCTGCTTTATTTAATGGCCTGAGGGAGTGGAAGTGTCTGGAGCAGTTGATATCAAAGTGTTTGTTCCAAGTCAAGGCTAGCCAGGAGGGCGGGGGAAAACATTTATTTTCAGGTATACTGGGACAACTTATGCGAAGCAGGCGTGCCGCCTTAACAGCTTCCATTTCTAGTGCCTCAGGCCTGCCTGCCCCATGAGAGGTGAACATGTTCCAAAGGACACCCTCTACATGGTGAGCCTGCCTCTGGTGCAAGGTGTGTCGGCTGTCCAGCTCTGCGGGTCAGGAATGATTACAAGCGAGATGCAAAATATGCACACATCAGCAGAGAGTTCTGGGGTCTGTTGCAGAAAACCACAATAACTGGCGACAGGCTATGCAGAGTGGTACCAGGAAGGCAGAATAAAGGAGAAACGAACTATGTAAGATAAGAAAGAGCATCGGAGAAAAGGCCATCAACTACCACACCTCTACCTCAAACTGTCTACACCTGTACCACCAATCACACAGACTGCAATTCAAAGATCGAACATTTTACTCACAGCATATGCTTTGCTCCATTATCTTTCGAGATATGTGGATGCCAATGATCAATGTTCCATGTCGGACCATCAAAAAGAGCTAATTATCTGCACTCAACACACCTGCTCACAAATACTTTCTTTCTTTCAATGTTACAGATCACTGTACAATCAACAGTGCCCCTTACACTCCCCCTTCCTGCACAATCAACAACGCCCCTTACACTTCCCCGTCCTGCACAATCAACAGCGCCCATTACACTTCCCCTTCCTGCACAATCAACAGTGCCCCTTACACTCCCCCTTCCTGCACACTCCACAGCTTCCCTTACACTCCCCCGTCCTGCACAATCAACAGCGTCCCTTACACTCCCCCGTCCTGCACAATCAACAGCGCCCCTTACACTCCCCCTTCCTGCACAATCAACAACGCCCATTACACTCCCCTTCCTGCCCAATCAACAGCGCCCATTACACTCCCCTTCCTGCACAATCAACAGCGCCCATTACACTCCCCCTTCCTGCACAATCAACAGCGCCCATTACACTCCCCTTCCTGCCCAATCAACAGCGCCCATTACACTCCCCTTCCTGCACAATCAACAGCGCCCATTACACTCCCCCTTCCTGCACAATCAACAACGCCCATTACACCCCCCTTCCTGCCCAATCAGCAGCGCCCATTACACTCCCCTTCCTGCACAATCAACAGCGCCCATTACACTCCCCCTTCCTGCACAATCAACAGCGCCCCTTACACTCTCACTTCCTGCACAACCAACAACGCCCAGATCTTTAGAACTAGCCATGCATAAAACACCGACATAGGGAGTTATGTACCATATTGGTTCGTAAAGACACCGGGAACAGCACTTGTAGTTATCCGCATTTCCACGTGGACAGCGCTTTATAGACGACTGCATAGTGGAACGTAAATGAAAAATAGAAAAAAATTACCATTTAACCGGTTTAGCTAAACATATGATGTAGCGGTTTAGCTAAACATTTGATCAAACATTTCAATGATATAAAATATATTTCACATACGAAAAATACGACCACACTGATAAAGAGCCTGTAAATTACAAAAGGAATTAGTATGTATGAAGAAATTATTGACAGCAGAACATCGATGTGTGTCTTGGTGTAAGGGTGGTGAGAAAACTGTTATAAACTGGTTGATTGATTATGCAACCGCAACAGAACAACCTGTGCTTCTAAATGGGGATGACAACGCTATTCACGGCATTGATAAATGGTGTGGTGCTGGTAAAGATTCTCCGATGCAAACAAAGCAACATCGTCGGCGTCCGTGGACAATGTCTGTCATCGTTCGTTGCACAGACAATACTATCACATCAGAAAATGCTGCGCTGTAATTGGACCATTGCTAGGATTTACTGTTGTTGGTGAATTGCTGACCTGGGTACATTGACCGATTCTTCGAGAGATCTTACACATCACACAACATGAGTTGCTGCGATTCAATTTTCGAATCGGTTCAACAACTGTTGCTACTGTCACATCACGCGAATCGTGTCTTGTCCAGTGGGACGACTGGTGAGTTTTAAGTCAATTAAGCATACGACTCGCAACAACAATTTAGCAATTTATGCCTATCGTGCAGTTAACTGGCTTCAGTGCTGTTTTTTTTTACAGGCGATGCTTTAACATACAACATCTGCATTATGCCATTGACTGAACTGGAGTACATAAAGTCATGTATTCAGGGAAAGCTGCTATCCTCGCTAAAATAGTAAACGTCTACATTAAGGACATAATTAGGAAAGTCGCCATCAAGGTGATGCTCTGATACCTTGTCCACAAAGCAGGGGTTTCCCGTGAATAGATCTCTCTCTATATAAAACATCTCTCATGCATCATCTTCACTGATGACATGACATACATTGTACAGAAACCTGCCACCCTCTATGGGGTGGAGGGGCAGCGGTTCCCAACCTGGGTACGCGTACCCTCGATGGTACGCCAGAGGATACGCAGAGGGTTGGGTAGACAAATTAAGGTTTTTGCAACGGTGCAGTAAAGCTGTCACTTTGTGTCGTCCACGGAGGAGAACACGTGTTTCTGCAACACTATCAAATTCAAAGAAACATTCTGTTCAAGCAAACATTCAACGCTATTATTCGTAAATTACGACGATTTCTCCTCATTGCAACGATTAGTGCCTAACTGGTAAATCAAGTCCAGCGCCCTCAATATCCTCTTTGTTTAAGAAGACAAAGAGGCGCTGGTCTTCCACATCTAGGTCCACTGGCTCTCACGGGAACGTCGGCAAAGATCAGTCTCGACAATTTGCAAGGAATGTGGTTCTTGAAGCTGGCGCGTTTGAGCGACGTGGTTTTGTACACGAACTCGCTAAACAATTCCCTCCAAGGCAGGTTCACCACGGCCATTGATTCCGTAGACAACGTACAATCGTTCATCATGAAGCTAGAGCTGGTGGGACGTATACATATGTGGCTGATGTGTCTGTGAGGGAATTGTTGATGTTTCCATCTCCCTATCTCTGTGAACAAGTATTCTCGATAATGTTCTGCATGAAAACAAAATCCTGTGCCCAACAGCGCACGAAGGAAGACCTCCGTGTCTCCTTATCCAAAACTGTTCCCCGAATCGAAGTCGTCGTTTTGATAAAGCAAGTAGGGATTTCTTTGGCAACTCCCTAGCATTAATACTGTTTTCAAAACTGCACGTTTTAATAAGCACGTTTGAGAAAAAATTAAGTGTTATAAATAATGAGCTGAATTTTACTAAACTTGTTCAACGAGATAGTAATTTATTTATTGGCGGCTTAACTGTGTTTGAATCGCATAAGTGGTTATGAAGCCTGCAAAATTAAAAGTTATATCATGATCAGTATGTTTTGTGTGGAAAATTTAGTATCACAAGTAACCAATGTCTGGATTAGAATAATTTATTTCCCTCGCTAATATTCCACCCTATCCCCATTAATACTCAATGTGCTTTCTGGGTCTCGGTCTGGGACAGGATTTGGTTTTTGTCTACACATTGAAATGACTATTCTATAAAAGATGGTTTTAAAGAATGTCATTTATTGCATGAAACCGAAAGATATGGTTAGTATATAATACAAATAACATACAAATTAACAAAGCAAACAGTGAGAAATATGAATACCCTGTAGTCTTCTTTCCTGACTAAATCTTTCTGGCAACGCAACACCTCCTCATTACAATGTTTTTAAATGTGATATGACATCATGCTGTGAAGCCACAATTACAGACATTAGTTACATATCATATCAGCTGAACAAATACCTACAGTTAATCTCATCAATTTAATCACATTTGCATAATCTGGTTCAGTTAGTGAAAATCAACTAGTTCTGTATACAGTTTGACGTTTGTCAAAATATCAACGTCTTCAACAACTGTCTTAAGCAACCGCTCGATGCATAGTCCAAATGTGGTCTCTGAACAAAGGTAGTCCCTTAATACAGGTAATTTAACACATGAAACTCTTGTGAAAGAAGGAGTCGACTGTGGTCATTAATGACAGGTGGTCTCTTAAGTAGGTTTGACTGTATTTTATGTTTGTCACTAGTTAGCAATAGGGTTTCATAAATTTAACTAAATTAACCTTAACTAACTGCAGCTTATATTACTGTTGACCCCTTAACTGATGGCGCAATGATTCCTGAATAAGTAAATGTCATATATTACCATTATGAGTGGAATAGTGTCCTTCTGCTCTACAAAGATATATTTATTGACTAGATTTAACCATGCGTTGAATATTGAGAGAACAAAAAGTTAATATACAAATGATTAAGTACATAAAAATAGGTGATGTGAACGTCTAACTGTGATGTTATTTACACTGTACAAAATTAACAAATTCCTGTACATTGACATAGTACACCCTGTCACGAACATGGAATAGACTCAATTTCTATCACGTCATGTCTTCTGGTTCTCCATGAACAGAAGTTGATGTTGAAAGACATATATGCCCACAGACATCACTCGTGTCTTGTCATCTCATTGTTTCTTTGAAAGAGATTCATTGGGGTAGAGGGCAACAAATCGCCCAAGGGCCCACATGGGGAAGACATTTCTGTAGGCGTCATAGTGGATGGCACAGGACTTGTTGAACACGCCTGTAATATTCTCCTGCAACAGAAATATTTTAGCATTTCAATACTGTATTTTTATTTTAACCTGTATCAGTACTGTAGAGATAGCACATACTAGTGATGTCAAGGGTCCAGTTGTCACGGGTCTGTAGGCTCTCAATGACCATTTATTCACAGTACGGGCCTGCTATAGTTCCAGTGAAGGAGACTGGGAGATGTCTACTCTTGGAAGAGGGGAGAGAGAGGAAAACTCCTAAAGTTGTTAAATGCACTAACAGAGAGATCAAGTAGGTCAGTCACAAGTAACTACATAACTGAAGAATTTTTATTTCCAGAATAGAAACTACGTTACAGTCAACGCGTGCATGGACATTTGATACAGTTCAGTTTATAATTTTGATACATTTGAGTTTAGAAGATAAAGAATGTGTGACTTTATTACTGATAAGAGTCTGGACAGGTGTAGAACTGAGACCCGTGGTACTCATTGGGACCCATAGTTTCGGTTCCCGACCCGGAACTGTGACAGCACTGGCACATACTGTAATGGTTATTTAACGTTTGTGCGTTTATAAGTACTGTGTCGTGCAACGTTGGTAGTGGCACTTTCAGAATGTCCCGGCTAAGGTTCTGCCATTATTTTTTTGTCGTGGTCTCTTTACGAGCAACAGGTGGTCTCTTTACGAGCAACAGGTGGTCTCTTAATGTTCTTTGGTTTCTGTTTTGAAAGGCAACCTTGTTAAATGTAACCTCAGTCATTTTAAATGTTGCTGGCTACGTTATTATTTAGAATAAGACTTTCATCTGGATACCGCATTTAATAAATTATATCACATCAAAAGTTTATAAAAGAAATAGTAATGTATGGGCATTTATAGAGATAACCCATACTCCATTACTAGAACAGCAAACAACTTTGACATAGCAGTGCTTCTAGAGAGAAACATACAGTTTCTGACTGCTACTAGCAGGATGGGATACTAGAACTGATTAGAGTAACAGTGACAAAGGGAAGATATTCCCTTTGGAAACATTATTCATATTTGTGGTATTTAATATTGTAATAAATGTTCACCAAGATTCATGATCTTTACTTCCCCTTGCATAGACCAATGGCTTTTAGTGTCTCTTCCGAAAGAGACAGGCAAAGTGGGGTCAACGAAATTGTCTAAGCTTCAATTTTATTTTATCTACACCATGAGTCAAAACAGAGTCCATTTTATCTGCACCATGTCGTTGGCTGGATATGTGTCTATTATATTAACTTCTAACACACGAACATGGATTTTCATTGTTTTGATCACTCGACAGATGTTGTTGAGGAATGAAAACAACAAAAGTCCATTTTCACGTACTAGAAGTTAGTCTTCTTCCTCCTTGTTCCCTGCTGTACAGGGGTGAGGGTCAGGTAAAGTATTATCAAGCCACTCTTTCTGCTCTTTCTTTCCATAGTTTTCTATTTGCTGCCACCCTCGTTCCATCTTTTATCGTCCCTCGGACTTTCCCTTTAAGCTTTTTAAAAAAAATTCTGTCCAATATGGCTCCCTCTAATAGACTAATATTCAATCAACCCTATGGTGCAAATCAAAATGGATTTCCATTGTTTCGACTCTTCAACAGCGATATTAAAACAATGGGCATCAAGTTAAAAAAATTTTTTTCATTATCAGCATTTGGAGAAAGTAAAGCAGGTAGAAACAACGAAAGAAATGTAGGAAGACTGACCAAGGGGAAGTCACCATTGTCCAGTTGTCTGTCCATCAGAACCTGTACACCTTTCTTCAGCAACTCAACATCCGGGTACCTGTCATGGACAACATTTACAATTATTAAATTTGCCACGGTGATTACCTCTCAGAATCTGGTATTCGTTTCACATATTTCAGCCAACTTGCTCGGCCTTCATCGGCGGACTGACTTCGTTAAGGGCACGTCACATAACCAAGGTGTGTCCACTAAAAACGGGTATTGGCAGATCTTGCTCATACACACAACAGTGGGATTACAACAATGACCCTGAAACCAGCGGTGAGATCCAGATCATGAACCACCTACTGAATTGTCGCCTTCTGGATGAACTGTGCTCCCGACAGATCTCACAGCAGTGAAATCATTGGACAAACTTATTTTTGACTGGGCCCAGTCAAATTTGGCGAAAAAAGGCAAATGTTTCTGGGTCTACATACAATGCCATAAGGCTGATCATGCTTTTGCAAGTTACTGGATATAATGAGCTAAGTCAGTTCTTTTGATGATTTTAACAAACCGACAGTGCATATTACATGATTCATGATTAGCTAATGAACTGAGGGGGGAGTTTATGGAACATTTCTCAGGATAGTTCATTTTCACGATCACGTAATTCCTCTGTCATATTCCAAAGGTTTTTATTTACCTAGAGCTTTCGCAATCTTGTCAAGATGGCTTTTTCAGTACTAATGTCCTAGTAGGATGACATCATCATAGACATAAAAGTGGTAGACAGGGAGTCACACAGAAGGAGAAGACAGGGAGTCCCACAGAAGGAGAAGACAGGGAGTCCCACAGAAGGAGAAGACAGGGAGTCACACAGAAAGAGAAGACAGGGAGTCCCACAGAAGGAGAAGACAGGGAGTCCCACAGAAGGAGAAGACAGGGAGTCACACAGAAAGAGATGACAGGGAGTCCCACAGAAGGAGAAGACAGGGAGTCACAAAGAAGGAGAAGACATGGAGTCCCACAGAAGGAGAAGACAGGGAGTCCCACAGAAGGAGAAGACAGGGAGTTACACAGAAAGAGAAGACAGGGAGTCCCACAGAAGGAGAAGACAGGGAGTCACACAGAAGGAGAAGACAGGGAGTCCCACAGAAGGAGAAGACAGGGAGTCCCACAGAAGGAGAAGACAGGGAGTCCCACAGAAGGAGAAGACAGGGAGTCACACAGAAGGAGAAGACAGGGAGTCCCACAGAAGGAGAAGACAGGGAGTCCAACAGAAGGAGAAGACAGGGAGTCCCACATAAGGAGAAGATAGGGAGTCCCACAGAAGGAGAAGACAGGGAGTCATACAGAAGGAGAAGACAGGGAGTCCCACAGAAGGAGAAGACAGGGAGTCCCACATAAGGAGAAGACAGGGAGTCCCACAGAAGGAGAAGACAGGGAGTCCCACAGAAGGAGAAGACAGGGAGTCCCACAGAAGGAGAAGACAGGGAGTCACACAGAAAGAGAAGACAGGGAGTCCCACAGAAGGAGAAGACAGGGAGTCCCACAGAAGGAGAAGACTCATAAAAGAAGCAATACGGGCAGAGGCAGCGATCAACTGAGCAACAACGAATTTCCACGCATCTACGATGATGCCATCCTACCAGGATGTCATCGTTATTACTACTGATGAAGCCATCTTGACTTTTGGAATATACTAAAAAAATTGTACAATCACAACTGAGGAGGAACTGTTAGAGACCACCCACCTGACAGCAAGCAGACCAAGGAGAGCCCAGGCTGTGTTCACAACCTGTGATGTCTCAGCCGGCACGTAGACCTTCTGTTCACACGACTCAAAGTTCTCCCCCCACCCGCCGTCTGGCAGTCTGTGCTCCACTAGCCACAGGCAGGCTCTCTTCAGCTCAGGTGGTGTGCTCCTGTATGATTGAAAGCAACAATCCTCTTAATACAATACAATACAATACGTGTTTATCTTAAAAATAAATAAATTAATAATAACTAACTTCTATGGCGCCTATATACTCAGGCACCTGAGCCCAGAGGCGCAACAAAACGGAGACATTAAGCATAATTGTGAACAGGGACACACAAGTCATTATCAGAACGAGGGCCACACTTGTTGAACTATACTAGGTTTTATGCACAAGTTGCTTCAGAATGTTGTATTTAGCGAACTTGCGAGCCTCATTACCATTCGATATGGTATTTATTACATTCGTTCATAACTAACATTTCAACACATTTAATGCAATAAAGCGCTGTTTTAATTGTTCAGTACGTGTGCAGCGCGATACCATTTGTTATTGCACTGGACGTTGCACCGTGCAGCACAGCATATATCACCGTAGATAGCGTGTTATCAGTAGCAACTACCCATGTAATAATATGTATTATAACATCTTCACTGCACAACTGTACTTTATGAACCACAATTTTTAAGCATAATTTAACAATTATTTGTTTAATTCGAATGTTTTGCACCTAATATCATCAGATAAGGGTCAAATTATATTAACAAAACTGTGGATCATTAAAACAGATTGGGGCAGTAAGGTTGTTAGTTAGAATAGGTTTATACTATACAACATGATGTTAGAATAAAGAAAATAAAATTGTGTGCCATTAAAATTACAAACTGGTATTATTTTGGAGGAAAACAAAGATGCTTAACCAAACACCAGTTTTCTTTCTGTGTGTATAATTTGACAAAAGAAAATCTCCTTTATTTTACAAACATACAGGTATGCTAATTATTGTCACAGTTAAACTATGATACAATGTGCAACACATTTTGTTTTTCACATATTGCCTAAATTTGAAAAGAATTAAGTTTGATATTTTATTTCATATTTCTCTCATAAACCCTACTGTTGTTTCTACAATTTAACCACATGTCACATTATGGATCCTGGAAAAAACCTCCCAGAATATACAATTATATATATATAATGCCAAAACAAAACTAGAAACATCTGATCAGCAAAATTTCTGGCACATAATGTAAGAACTGAACAAAGAATTCATTCGTGGAAATTAAGGGGTTAATGTTAACCCTCTGCTCTTACCCTGAGTCGTATCTACAGCCCATGCACGCAAACGCCTCAAGTCCGAACCAGGCTCCGTAAGTGAAACATACTCCCCAGCTCCTGAAAATAAACATGGTAGATATTATGTTGTAATAAACACGGTAAATATTATGTTGTAATAAACACGGTAGATATTGTTGTAATTTTTTTTAATATATGATAAACATGGCAGATATTATGTTGTAAAACATAGTAAATATTATGTTGTAATAAACACGGTAGAAATTATGTTGTAATAAACACGGTAGATATTATGTTGTAAAAAACATGGTAAATATTATGTTGTAATAAACATGGTAGATATTATGTTGTAAAAAAAACATGGTAAATATTATGTTGTAATAAACATGGTAGATAGACTCAGTGTTGAGTAAGAAAACCTCAAAAGTTGTCATTAGAAGAAGATCGTTACTTCATTATTCTTTACGAACTAACCGACGCATGCAATGTTGGATAATACAAGTTAGTATATTATGATGATGACTGCAAATGTTTCTAAAAAATGGTAACGATTAAAGTGAAACAACTGGGCTTTTTGCAATTTTTTAATACTTTATTTTTTTATATATTTGTCATAACATTTACAATACAGGATTTTTAAAGCAAAAGAAAACTGTCACGTGGCACTCTTAATCCTCCTGATTTTGATTCCACTACCTGTCACACTTACCCGTACCACGACCCATCAGCTCGCTGGTTCCGCTTCACATAATGTAGGCCATCTACAAGACACTGCCTGGAAGAGACAGGGAATGTATAAAAACATTATCCAACCTTCTGTGGTATTCCAGACATCACGTAGCGATACTGTGTACTTCCATTATAATGTAATATCGGGTAGAATACTGAGCAAAAAGAGAAACTTGACAGGTCGATACTTTGTGTCCAGATCATATAGCATGAAGGTTAGATATGATGACAGGTAGATACTTTGTGTCCAGATCATACAGCATGATGGTTAGATACGATGACAAGTAAATACTTTGTATCCAGATCATACAGCATGATGGTTAGATACGATGACAGGTAGATACTTTGTGTCCAGATCATACAGCATGAAGGTTAGATACGATGACAGGTAGATACTTTGTGTCCAGATCATACAGCATGATGGTTAGATACGATGACAGGTAGATACTTTGTATCCAGATCATACAGCATGGTGGATAGATACGATGACAGGTAGATACTTTGTGTCCAGATCATACAGCATGAAGGTTAGATACGATGACAGGTAGATACTTTGTGTCCAGATCATACAGCATGGTGGTTAGATACGACGACAGGTAGATACTTTGTGTCCAGATCATACAGCATGGTGGTTAGATACGACGACAGGTAGATACTTTGTGTCCAGATCATACAGCATGAAGGTTAGATACGATGACAGGTAGATACTTTGTGTCCAGATCATACAGCATGAAGGTTAGATACGATGACAGGTAGATACTTTGTGTCCAGATCATACAGCATGAAGGTTAGATACGATGACAGGTAGATACTTTGTGTCCAGATCATACAGCATGAAGGTTAGATACGACGACAGGTAGATACTTTGTGTCCAGATCATACAGCATGATGGTTAGATACGACGACAGGTAGATACTTTGTGTCCAGAACATACAGCATGGTGGTTAGATACGACGACAGGTAGATACTTTGTGTCCAGATCATACAGCATGAAGGTTAGATACGACGACAGGTAGATACTTTGTGTCCAGATCATACAACATGAAGGTTAGATACGACGACAGGTAGATACTTTGTGTCCAGATCATACATCATGAAGGTTAGATACGACGACAGGTAGATACTTTGTGTCCAGATCATACAGCATGAAGGTTAGATACGATGACAGGTAGATACTTTGTGTCCAGATCATACAGCATGAAGGTTAGATACGATGACAGGTAGATACTTTGTGTCCAGATCATACAGCATGAAGGTTAGATACGATGACAGGTAGATACTTTGTGTCCAGATCATACAGCATGAAGGTTAGATACGATGACAGGTAGATACTTTGTGTCCAGATCATACAGCATGAAGGTTAGATACGATGACAGGTAGATACTTTGTGTCCAGATCATACAGCATGAAGGTTAGATACGATGACAGGTAGATACTTTGTGTCCAGATCATACAGCATGAAGGTTAGATACGATGACAGGTAGATACTTTGTGTCCAGATCATACAGCATGAAGGTTAGATACGATGACAGGTAGATACTTTGTGTCCAGATCATACAGCATGAAGGTTAGATACGATGACAGGTAGATACTTTGTGTCCAGATCATACAGCATGAAGGTTAGATACGATGACAGGTAGATACTTTGTGTCCAGATCATACAGCATGAAGGTTAGATACGATGACAGGTAGATACTTTGTGTCCAGATCATACAGCATGAAGGTTAGATACGATGACAGGTAGATACTTTGTGTCCAGATCATACAGCATGAAGGTTAGATACGATGACAGGTAGATACTTTGTGTCCAGATCATACAGCATGAAGGTTAGATACGATTACAGGTAGATACTTTGTGTCCAGATCATACAGCATGAAGGTTAGATACGATGACAGGTAGATACTTTGTGTCCAGATCATACAGCATGAAGGTTAGATACGATGACAGGTAGATACTTTGTGTCCAGATCATACAGCATGAAGGTTAGATACGATGACAGGTAGATACTTTGTGTCCAGATCATACAGCATGAAGGTTAGATACGATGACAGGTAGATACTTTGTGTCCAGATCATACAGCATGAAGGTTAGATACGATGACAGGTAGATACTTTGTGTCCAGATCATACAGCATGAAGGTTAGATACGATGACAGGTAGATACTTTGTGTCCAGATCATACAGCATGAAGGTTAGATACGATGACAGGTAGATACTTTGTGTCCAGATCATACAGCATGAAGGTTAGATACGATGACAGGTAGATACTTTGTGTCCAGATCATACAGCATGAAGGTTAGATACGATGACAGGTAGATACTTTGTGTCCAGATCATACAGCATGAAGGTTAGATACGATGACAGGTAGATACTTTGTGTCCAGATCATACAGCATGAAGGTTAGATACGATGACAGGTAGATACTTTGTGTCCAGATCATACAGCATGAAGGTTAGATACGATGACAGGTAGATACTTTGTGTCCAGATCATACAGCATGAAGGTTAGATACGATGACAGGTAGATACTTTGTGTCCAGATCATACAGCATGAAGGTTAGATACGATGACAGGTAGATACTTTGTGTCCAGATCATACAGCATGAAGGTTAGATACGATGACAGGTAGATACTTTGTGTCCAGATCATACAACATGAAGGTTAGATACGATGCTGCTGCAACATCCTGATGCACTGGGTATAAAGAACAAGCGGACAACAAGACGTGATCGTCAGATGATGATATTCCCAAAAAAGTGGCATTCAAAGGCGACATTTTATGTTTTTCTCATTGCTGCGATGTTAGGCTTAACAACTGTCAAGTAAAAATGAGGCAAGTGCATTGACTGAATGAGCAATACCTCCTTTTCACATATGCATGCACAGAACAGTGAATGAACATTTATTTTGCAGTATGGGCAGCTAGTACCCGGCCAATAAAGTTAACAGCCCAAAAACACAATGAATTTTGCTGCCTGTCTTGTCAAGTTTCTTCTTTTGTTCAGTATAATTTTACTAAATAAATAAAGTGTGAGACAGGATCCAGGAATGTTGGCTTAATACTTAAAACTGTACTTAATCTTCAGTGGTCTTAACACACCCACCCACCCACACCCACCCACACCCACCCACCCACACCCACCCACCCACACCCACCCACACCCACACACACCCATACACACTGAGCATGGTAGTTAAATACACTATGTCTTGCCCATGTTGACAACTACCTCCTATATAAACAATTACATATACGATCAAACCTTGCCTTATGGTCACCTCAGTAATTCAGTCACCTCACCATTATGGACACCCTGCGACAGTCCCAAATATTTTCTATAACAGTAAAGTATAGGACATTAAGTCCTGCTAATACGGTCACCTCGCTATTCAGGTCACTTTGACCCAGTCCTGAGGGTGACCTTTATAAGGTTCTGCTGTAGTGGAACACAACCTTTAAATGTTGTTAAATGCTCATAACATGTGGCTGAAACTGTGCATGGAGTGCAGGACCAGCCTTATTTCCATGCATAGATTAATTAGAAAGTATGAAGTTGCACTTCCGATGCCACACTAAATGAACAAGCCCAAAAACATTTCTAATTTTCACATCCACACATTTAAAGTTCTGATAAGAAAAATTCAAGGCTGAAACTGTGCAGGGATTGGGGAACACACCTTATTTCCCTGCCTCGGTACTGTGGATACTCATCACTGAAGTGTTTCAATGCCTGCATCACTGCAGATGTGCATTCAACATAGGTGTAATCCACCATGATGTCCCCTGTAAAATCCATCATGCAGCTGCATTAATGTCTGCTGTAAAAATACAACATCATCAGAAAAAGTTTGTCTCAAAATAAATTATCATGCATAAACCGTGTCAACATTATGCAACATTTTACTTTGCAAGACAAAAAACATACTATTAACAATACAGTGTGAGGTACACAGAATAAAAATTCACAGAAGAATATAGTTAAAATTATTTTATAGTGCAACTACAACTATACTTAAAAAGACACACTGGTTCAAACTGATTAATAGATCTCAAATTTTTTGAAGCAAGAAATATTACCATTGTAACCAATTCCTAGAAGATACCTGTTAATCATTTTTGGTTTCATATCAACTAATGATATTGGAATTCCAGTGATAATGTTTTATCGATTGGTCAGAAATGAATCTTTCTCTACAAGTCTCCTACCAAAGACTTCTGCGGGGTTCAACAGCTCTAGGAGGACTCCGCCACGTTGTGTTTCATATGAAGAAAAGCCTCCATCAGCATTACGCATACTCAGCAGCTGTAAACAGATATGTGTAAGACTTTACAGTAAATACATTATAAATGGCAAAAGTTATAAACATGTCTTATATTTACTGTTAAAACCATGAAAAAAGTGTGAATCCGAAAGGTTATCTTAAATATGATCAACGTGACTAAAAGAACAGGCATGAATACCATAAAAACATTATGGAGATCATCGTAATTGTGAATTACATTATAAAATCCAGCATAATTATTTGATTAAATGATTCTGCTTTTTTAAGCCTCTGAGCTCGGGTTCCTGAGGATATAGGCGCTGTAGAAGTTTTGCTATATTTACCACGTCGACATTGTCGTAGAGCCGTTCCGTGGAGACGTACTGATGGAGGAAGCTACACTTCTCCTGCAGGTACATCACACTCTTCAGTCCCTCTGCTGTGCAGTCAGCAACAATCCAACCGCAGTCCCGGGTGCTGAAGGGAAACCCTCCCTAAGGGAAGGAATCAGATGGAAGGTATTGACTGAATGCCAGGAATACCAATCAGAGGATAATGGGTGTACGGGTTATGTGAGGAGAAACACCCCAAAGGGTAGAAATATACTGATATGTGATAAACTGTATTCATGATGCTGTCTTTCTCTCCTCTTTCTCCTCCTCCACCCTCTCACTCCCTCTCTACCGTCCCTCTCACTCCCCCTCGACCCTCTCACTCTCTCCCCCCTATCTCACTTCCTTTCCACCCTCCCCTATCTCACTCCCTCTCCCCATCTCACTCCGTCTTCACCCTCTCCCCTATTTCACTCCGTCTCCACCCTCTCCCCTATCTCACTCCCCCTCCCCTATCTCATTCTGTCTCCACCCTCTCCCCTATCTCACTCCCCCTCCCCTATCTCACTCTGTCTCCACCCTCTCCCCTATCTCACACTGTCTCCACCCCTCTCCATCTCAATCCCCAAAATTAATTTTATCACCTGTTCTGTTTACCAGAAAGATTTTTATCTGCATTTTTACGAAGACCTTTTCTAATTTCCACTTCCCTCGAAGACATATTTTGTAGGCTGCAGGGGAAAGAAGCAAAATACTAAACATCTTCAGCAAATCCTTCCCAAATTAATTGCAGGATGCTCCGTCTAGCTATACACAGTGAAAATGTTGTTGTTGCGTCTTTGTTAGGACTCAATGACTACGAGTAGACATTTCTATGATGGTATTCTGATAAGTCTACATAACAAATTAATAACAAGTTACAAATGAATATGTATCATTGTAATGATTCTGCAGAAAAATTATGGAACTACAATCAAGCGTCTTAAGCGATCGCTCAATGGACATATTGGTCTCCTAACATAGGTGGTCACTTAATGCAGACAATTTAACATGTGAAACTCCTGTGAAAGGAGGAGTTGTGGTCGTCAATGACAGGTGGTCGCTTAATGCAGGTGGTCGCTTGAACAAGTTTGACTGTAGTTGTAAAGCAAAATGAATACGCAGTGAACTTTTCTACCCACTTTGTTCATCTGCCTGTAGTATTTCTCGTAGTTGGGTGGATTATCTGGGATCTGAGTTAACTTCATCCAAGCATGGGACTGATCCAGACATTTCTCATACCGCTTCATTCCATCGGCCCCGCACTAAAACCAAAACAAAATACACTGGATGAAATTCTGCCACCATAACGTACACTTTATAGATCAACTTCCCACTTTATGAAATTGCATTTCCTGCTTAAATCCGCTGTGACTCTATTGAAGTTCTATTAAAGTTACTTTGATTTTCTTCCTATCGCTGTGGCACAAACCAACTAAATAGTACAAGCTGCATATTATTTTCAAGTTATCCCATCAAACTTTAACTCTACTACACATATTCAATGACACCTGTCAAAGATATCCTGTATATCTTGGTCTACAGACATCACTAAGACCTACTTTGATCAGAGACCAGAATACACACATTTAACTGTAATTAACAACATGAATTGACTTACCTCCAGCAATGCCTGGATGGCAAACGCTGTGTCCCATAACTGTGAACCGTTTGTTCCCTGTAGAACAATTAAGTGGAAAATGAGTACAAATGCACGTGCCTGCATAAGGAACAGTCATCAAGAAAACAGCATTTGTACAAATGCGTACAAATAACCATGATGAATGTACAATGGAATGGTACAATGGAACAGTACAATGGAATGGTAACCAGGCCAAAGCCTGACCCAAAACATGCAGTCTGTTACCCCACACCATTTCCTCAGATATTTGTGCTCTGGTTAAGATACATGGGAATAAATATAATAATAATAAATTAGCAAAATCTAAATAAAAAAATTACACTTAAAATAACAATGCTTCAAAAATCAATCACAATTAAAATGACAACGTTTCAAAAATCAGTTACAATTAAAATGACACTGTTTCAAAAATCAAGTACAATTAAAATGAGTGTTTCAAAAATGGTCAATTGCGATGGTTCATAGTTTTAGTACAACAACATTGTTTTATAAGATTACCTGTTATCATTACTGATCATTTTTAGATTTAACAAGATTTGCCATCCAAGGCAAAGGCCCAGAAGGCAAGTGGACAAGAAAGCCATTGGCTTATCGAGAGTCCAACAATGCTCATCTACGTGTAACCCGCCCTCCTGAGATATGTGCTCACGCTGCTACAGCTACACAACACACAATTTTTAGACAGGGTTTATACGATTTCAGGCATTCTAACCGCCAGAATTGAATTCAGTTACAGTTGTCAGTTACAGTAATCAATTACAATTACAAAACAATGTAACATCTCAATTACAACATGTTTTTTAATTAGACTTATTACACAATTACAACTGATCCTAACCCCGATACTGGGCAATGGTATTTAATGGCCGGTCTAAACAAAGTCACTGTCATGTATTTTTACCACAAATCGATGATAATACCCACTTGTATATAGATTAATGCATAGTTGTCTGCTGATCTATAATATCCAGCGACATTCCTGGATACATAAATTGTAGTAAAAAAGTACATTCTTATATAACGTTGTATCCAGTCCTTGGGACTGCTCAAAGCGTTTTACATGACACCCCTGGCAGACCTGATCCATCCAATGCCATCTCAAATTCTCTGGGAGTAATTAAACCGTGCTGCAATTACTGCACTAAGACTATTCATATATCCACCTCTGTCTGTAGCCAGGTACTCATTTATACAGCTGAGTGAACTGAGGCAACGTTGGGTGAACGAAATGGCCAAAAGTTTTGAAATGGCAACAAAAGGATTCGAACCCGGGTTCTTTCAATTGAGAATTTGTCATTCTAACTGTTATGATACCGCACCCCTCCTAAGTCATCAAACATTCGTAAAACAAATACTCACTGTCATTTTCATGCCATCTCTGCCGAGCCTGAAATAAATGTCATACACAGATCAGATGTGTGCAAAATCAGCCCCAGAATCACAAAAGCAACTACTATACACCAAACTTGCACAAATATGACTATACATATGTGGAATATTAGCTGTACATTTTAATTAATTAATTTGAAGTAATCTAAAGCGCAACAAGGAGTTTTTAAATGAAAAATGAGCAGGGACAAGCTAGTGGCCAATATACATATATGTTAACATGAAGTCAGTAAAGCTGTACAAGGCAAACACACAATAAATAACAGCATAAACATTTTCGCAAACCTGTAGATTAACGTACTATAAAGTACGGGAGCGATTTTAGAGATATTGATCAAGCAAAAAGTTAACAACTGAGCAGATTTATTATTAAAAAAACTTCAAGTGAAACAAAAACCCTGGTTTTAGGGCTATACACCTAAAAGAATTAATACAAACTAATAAATAATTTGTAACTACAATCAAGTATATCACACTGGTGGTTTTCTCAGAATTTGTTCTCAAAGTGGGATATCCAGGCAAAGTCTCCGTTTAATTGGGCGCCGACATGCTACCCGGCACGAACGATAGATAACTTAGACTACTGAAATGACATATTAAACTAGTTTTGTAAACAAAGGCCAAAATATGTTACATAAGTTGAGTTTGGATGCAAACAGCATGGCCACATTCTATTGGCAAGTATAAGATTACAAATTTGCAAATAGATTTTTATTTGGTTAGTGAATATTGCCAGAAAGTATCTGAAAAATGGCGGGACCCATGAAATGTGTGTTCAACAAGGTTTTCTTGGCGTGAGGTTCTTAATGTAGTTACAAATGGTTATGTTTTAGTAACTCTTCTAGGTGCATAGGCCCAAAACCATGAGTTTTGTTTCCCTTTAAGAGACTGGAACACTGTTGTCTGATCAAGAGGAAAATACATGAATATTGGTATTATGCATAAAATTTAAAAAGTACTACAATATATCAGTACACACATGGCAGCACCCATACCATAGGTAGTCACGGACTCTTTCTTGGTGCTCCTTAAACTTTGGGTGATTTGGTCCATCCCAGTGCCACCGCACCAACATCTGATACACCTTCGATATCTGCCAAAGATAAACAAACAGGTTTTATTCAGGCCTTTTTTATTAGTATCTGCCGACCCAATATTTAAATTTTTGTAAAAAGCTGTTTTCTCTCAGTCATATCCTCAAATACGATTGTATATGTCATCTTCATAATGTGTTCTCGAAACTATGAATTAGTTTTGCGAACTCGGACAGCTGAGCATTTTATTATTTTTGAATTTGGCCAATATGGTACTATTTTTTCCAACTGATAAATTTTACACAGAATTCCAACAACAAAAACCTAAAACAAAAGTACGGATGACAACTGGTAAATTAACTATAAAATTTAAAGAAAGCAAGCTGCAATGAGTTACCACTTAAAACTCCGCAAATCAGTAATTAAAATAAAATAAAAATTTGTAGGGTGTGAATAGTTTAAGTAATATGTGCAGCCGGTTTAATAAAATGCAGCATAAGTTTGTTAAAATCAATGAATGAATTGACGCTGATCATGAGATAGGGTAACTTGTGACAGAAAAAATCTAATTGCAGAGGGCCCTTAACAGATCTAATAAAACAATTTAATTTAGCAAGTATTTTTTACTTCCGTCCAGAATGTTGACTTGGAAACAAGATGGGGCATTGGAATAAACCCACTGGCCCTATAGTGACAGTGAACAAGGGTGTTATTTTGAACCCACCGGCCATATACTGACAGTGCAACAAGGGTGCTACTATGAACCCACCGGCCCTATACTGATGCAGTGGGTGAAGTCATCGTCGGCACAGACGTGTTCGTAGATCATGCTGATGGCCTTCCTCCGCCATGACCTCACGTGAAACACCTCGTACCAGTCCAGAAAGTCTGCAGACATAGCAAAATCACTACATTTGTGCACTTGGGTATTAAGGTATCTATTTGTATTACGATATATTGCAATACAGAGGGACCGTATCACGATATGTATCGCAATATATTGTGGTTGTTTTTGTAGCTGGGATGGCTGTTCTGTTTTTTTTAGTGCTTCTTTCTTAGCAGAGCAGCTATCCCTTTCCACTCTAGGGGTGGGCGCAAGGCACCAACGAAGGCACCGATTTCTGTCTTGAACCTGTCTCTCTCCCTGATTCCAACAATTCCCTCTGGGGGTTCATTCCAGAGGTGGGAAGTAGTTGGTAAGAATGTTCTCTTATGGCCAGAATTGCCACAGCAGCTGTGTGGTGAGATGTTTTGCTTGTTTTGAATTGAGTTATTTCAGTAAAAGTGTTTAAGATAAACCAACTATTTCTTCACATATTGTAGTTGAAATACTAAATAATATTCCACATTAATAAAACTTAAGAGTTTTTCATTCATTTGGTGATGTTTCATGATTTTAAACATTTGTTGTAAAAAAAAAAAATACCCACAAGATGCCATCAGATACAATTTTGAGAAACCCACAAACAAATAAATGACATACCTATAAGTATGACAGTGTCACTGATGATCCCACAAGTTATTTTGGTTAACATGAACGAATAACAGCTGCTACAGCACCAGGGAGATTTAAAAAAAATTTAGAACAGCCAAAAATCTGAGACAACCCCTCTACTATTCGTTCCAGAAACCCATGTGATTTTGCTCACGGATACGTTCATTTCATATGTCACATTTTAGTATCATAGGTGTTGTACTTTTCACAAAACATTTAATTAGGTAACGTTTCCTGGTTGTTAGTGATAACAGAAATGTCAACAGATACATGTATCATGCTTGAAATGTGACGGTTCACTGGCATTTTACATATTGTTGACAAAACATAATGGCCATTTGTAATATTGACATGTCCCCGTAATTTGCCACCATAATGACCTTTGAATATGTATTTGCAACGTGTTGTCGACTACAATATTAGTTTACTGACAAACACATGGCGTGGTGTGTTTACTATCATTTTGATTGGCCCGTTACCCTGACAGGTCACCACGTCACAGCTACCAGTCATTATCGGACAGGGTCACCAAGTCACAGCTACCGGCTGTTTCTGTTATGGCTTCAAAGGCAGAATTAACCATGTTAACGCTGATATTTGCCGGTTTAAAAACACGGTTTGTTTAGGTAGATATAATACTGATGCATACTGGAATCACAGTAACCAGATGATATGTTCCGCATTCAAAATGAACAACTTTATGCTGGTTCAGAGTGCGCACACACTATTGTTACTATGGAAACATCATCAGTATTTCCAAAATGTCAGGGAGTTTCCAAAAGCAATGTTTTTATAGGATGGATTGGAAAATGACGATGTTAGTGGTGCGTGGTTATTTGTGGTGTTGACGTTCAGTTCAATATTTCCTAGCATATATTATTAGGGGAAACAAAACTGACATGTTAGTCACCCCAACCGTAAAACTGACATGTTAGTCACCCCAACCGTAAAACAAATTAGTAGTTTTTACAGAATTACTATTGTGCATCAAGTGTTCAACTAAATTAATAATTTTTACGTAATTTTAAAGCAGAAAGTGTAGTATATTACGTACTAAGAAAACACTACAGTTGAAATGGTAGAATTATGTGTTTAAAATGAGCATAACTTTTGCAGAACAGGCAACATATTTTTTACACAATTGATATAAAAAATAAGATAACTGAATATTTGACTAACTGGTGCATGACTGTTTGATCTGAATTATCTGGCATATATTTGTCACATTATTTTAATATAACTGTTCTCCAAATTGGTGCAATAATTTAGCATTTTGTGTGCTAAAACATTATTTCTTATTGCATGGTTTGGGAAATCCCTAACGACAAAGGTCAAGGTCACTCACAGTAGCCAATGTCCAGAAGGAGGCTATGGGGGGAGTAGAGGTCAGCCCAGGAGACGTTGTTTCGCTGGGAAGGCCACCGGATCTTTTCCCACGGTTCCACATAAATTTCCTACAGAACAAACAAAACCATTACATTGTCACCTTGCATCTTGCCCTGTCAAGGTCATATGTAGAGGTTAAGGGGAGACACCCCAGGTGAAATGTCATTTTTTTATAAAAATATTCAAAATGTGTTTCTACTGTATTCTAATAGCTTTGTATATTTATTATTTGTAAAGTTCACTTTTATAGCAATTACATACTTCTAAACCACTTTAATGGATTAAGCATGCCTCTTTCAAGTAATAAATCCCCTTTTTGACGGCCGTTTTCTCAAAAACATGTTTTCTGCATTTGGAAAAAGGATATCTCTCAGAGTAATTAAGCTATCCAAATAAGGTTTTGAATGTTGCATTCAGCATACTCTATTTGCACAATGATCAGAGACATTTTAAAAATCATCAATAGTTTGAAAGATAAACCCGTATCTGTTGCCAAAAAAGAAGTTTTTTTGCACTTGACCAAAAAATTATTTAAAAAGTAAAAACAACATTTTAACAAATGCTTTGGTCATTGTACAGTAGAATATGTATTGAACATGGATTTGCAAGAATTATAATCATATATGTGTTCAATAAAGAATGGCAGTGTTTTTAAATTTGCCAATATTTGCTAAAAATGGCAGACATTTTGTTTCTTATTATGGAAACGAGGGGTCTGGCTGAAAAAAGTTCAATATATTTTTTACTCAGTAAGACCCATTCTATACCTTTGGCAGAAAATTGCTTCATTTGCACAAATAAAAAATTATCCTATCTACCTGCCATGTGTGGCCTTAACGTTGACTATGAAATAGCAATATAATTTATGCAAACATAAAGGTGCAATTTCATATATCTTGTCCTCTGTATATAGTCCCCTGGTAGATGAGGTCAGTCCAACACCAGTTCATTCTCTTTGGAAAGCATTCAGCCATATTGAAATTACTGCACAAATGATAAAGTAAGTAATTGCTAAATTAATAACTAAATTCACACAACTTTTATACATCTTCATCAAGCGATTTCAGCGACACTACAACTGACCTTCCTGAGGTCGCGAATGAGGTCAGTTTCTTTCGCAGTCACCCGGTTTCCATAGCAATAGGCCATAGGCAGGTAGACCTGTCGACAGTGACACCACATCTTTGAAGGGTGAAACGGCAGCCACTCCGGCGTTAGCCTGTCACAGAAGACACAACATCGGGTTTTGATTGTTGTAATTGTTTACTTTTAATCTTTCTTTCAAACTATATTTAACTATTTGTAAATATATTTAGCTGTGTAAATTTTCAATGTTTATTTAAAAGAAATATTTTTAAATTAGAAAAAATTATGAAAAATTGTATTTAAAAATCTATTTATTTTTAAATCGTGTTTAAAGTTGCATTTAAAATTGTATTTAAAATCTGTTCTACATTTTTGCTAAATAAAAAAATATATATATATATAGCAAGTATCCACTATGCTTTTAATGTTTAAGGGATCAGGCTCTGGTCGATTCGACTTTTTTGCATGCATAAAAAAGTAGAATCGACCAGAGCCCAATCCCTTAACATGTTATAAAATGGCACACAAATAATCTTGAATTAGGTAGTATATTAAATTAAATATATTATTATAGCACATTGTCAACTAAAAGTAAGGTAGCCAGTTGTTTCTATCTTGCAACTTTGTTTCTAGGTTTAAACAGCTTGAAGCTGCCAAATTTGTAAAGAAAAAAAGTGCATTGAAAGGTGCCTATTTTTAATATTAAGCATTTGGTATGAACACTGATTATTGTTTGGTTTTCTAAAAATCAGTTAAGTTTGTTCAGTCCCACAACCTGGCTATACTGACCACATCTCTGGACACAGGTTGTGCAGTCCGTCCCAACTGTAGAGATTCAGAAGAGCCAGAACAAACTTGCCCCAAGACGGTATAGCAGCAGCTCCACCTAGTGAGTAAATACAAAATACATAGGTTGAATACGGTAACTCAAGCCTGGTTACAAAACTGCAAAATAACAACATAAAAGTTTCTGCCTAATAGACTGATATTCCGGTTTCTTGGAATGTGAAATTGTATATGGTAATACAAAAATTACCTCTCAAGAAACTTTTACACTCTTGGAATATTTTAGCCCTGTGACACGCCTGTAACGACGTCGGCCTCCCAACGAAGGCCGAGAGTCAGCTGAAGTATTTGGAAAGATTACTAACAGTTTCTTGAGCACTAATTACCATGTGAAGGTGAATGAATTTTCTCAGAATTGGTTGATGTGTTAACTCTGGTAGACAAAAGAAATATTTGATAATATCACCACAGGAATTTTTATCGTTTTGATCATAGAACATCAGACGTTGCCTTTCTTCCACATGTACATGTAAAACCATATCCATGGTACCTCAAGTAGAGTACATTTTACACTGTACACACAAATTTACATACCCTGTCTGATATGTAGCATGTTATCTAAGTATAATGTTCCTCAATGACACATGATCACGCATACATGTTACTTCCAACTGTATAATCTGCTTAGTTGCAGTTATTGGGAGACGACATAAACTCGACTTAGAGTTACATATATAATTCCTTGTATAAAACATAAGTGCCGCATGAAATAATGATTTTCTTCTTCGAATAACAACTATTGTGATTTACTTACTTAACATTTCGGCTACCGTCAGTGGCCTTCACCAGGAACTGAGTTCTGCATGGAACGACTGGTTCTTCTTCCTTCCCAGTCGTTGATGCAATGAACAAAGGTGACAGACAGGGAAACCAGCAGGAATGCATGATGGATTAAAGAGGCCATATGGATCAGAAAGATGAGAGGGGACTCGGCCAAGAATGGGACGGCTTGCTTGCCCTGCCAACGGCCAAACAGAAGAACTAGTCGTCCCAGAATTCAGTTCCTGATTCAGGCCGCTACTGATAGTAACTAAAACGCTGAGTAAGTAAATCTCAATAGCTATGATTGAAAGAAAATCAGTACTTCATTATTCTCGTCCAACTTGATGACCATTTTCACGAATAAACAACGCACCCAGTTTATGCAGGAGGGTCCTGCAGCGAATGAGACAGAGGTCAGTGGCAGGGACTCCAAGGAGGCGCATGGTCACGTAGTTCATGGCACACCCGTAGACTGTGGGCGGTCCTTCTGTGTGTCTACATGCAAATACAATCAGGAAATACTAGATCAACACATTTTATTATTACACAACTTATTGTCTACTAAACAGGACAAAATTAAAGGAAAATGTGCCGCCTTAGGGTTGGTCTCAGGAGAAGCCTTAGGGTTGGTCTCAGGAGAAGCCTTAGGGGTGGTCTCAGAAGAAGCCACAAAGGTGGTCTCAGAAGAAACCTTAGGGGTGGTCTCACAAGTTTTCAAAGTCCAAAAAAGTTTTAATATTGGTTAAAACCCACCACCCCCAATATGCGGTGTGGGACTTCAGATAACCTACAAATTGCCAATCATATGATAAATTTTTATACTGCTGATTGGCTCAAGCTGCGGTGAATTTACCGGATGAGCAAAGCTGCCACATTGGCTCGCTCATGACAATTCAAGTACACAATATGCACTTGATACACTCAAATAGAAGAACAATTGAATGGGCAGGTTAATACGATTTAGCTGATGGGGCATTCCATCTCAGATCAACCAAGGCGTGTTGCACTCATGTTCTACATAACTTCAATGGCAGATAGTAGAACTAAGTACAGAGAAGTGAAACATACAGTATGTCTGTTACTATCTACATCATATGATGGAGAATAAGCATGCCAAATCTCACTCAGAGTTCTTGCACCAATAGTTTTTAAGTTATTGGTATTTTAAGCAGGGTTCATACAGAGTAGGTGAAGTCAAATTCAAGAACATCTGGGAGGAAAAACAGCACTTTTTCAAGAAAATTATTCAGGAGCACACTACAGGAACATTAATTAATAAACAACTTGAAATAGTTCATGTCAAATCTTTATTTAAAAAACAACTAACTAACTATATACAAATACAATAACACAAAACAACCTAATTGCTTGTCAAAAGTTGTCACACTAGCATGAGGCTACACGACACACACAGCGGCATTGTTCATTGTTCAATAATACGCTTTCAAGAACATTCAAGAACATCGCTATCAATTCAAGAACATTCAAAGGTACTTAAACATTCAAGAACATTTGGGATCTGTGCAAAGCCTGATTTTAAGTAGAACAATAAATCTTCGTGATTTCCAAAATTGGCAAAAATTACAGAATTTGCAACATTTGAAATGGTCATAACCATAGCTACCACCCTATGTGCATTAATACCAGTTTCATTCATTAGGTGGAGCTACTGGAGTATTCACTTTTTTTGCAAAACGTAGTGACGATCAAACAACCATCAACCAATAAGTAATGCTCTACATTGTTGCATACTTTACAAACTTTTGTGACCACCCATTACCACAAATAAATTTTCAAATATCTATAGCCAATCAAATGACAGCATACTCACAGTCCCCAACCGCCACTAGGACATTCGACGGAGCGCAGATAGCGAATCATCTCCGACTTCTGTTCCTTCGTGAATGGTGTGTCTGTGATGTAGCAGATAACAACCAGACCTAGAAAACACGGAGACAAGAAAACTGGTCACACACAGTGACTTCACAACTTCACTGTAAAGATGGTGTCATTGTCTGGTAGACATTTTAATGTGCTTTAAATTAGGACTGATCAGCTTATGACCTTCTTAAGATCAATACTTTGAAAAAGACCTTTTTCTGTGACAAATGCAAAATAAAATATCAACAAATTTTTTTCAAACACCATCTAGGAGGCATTTATTTATTTCTTAATCACTTTCAGATCACTCAGTGATATTCAACTTCCATTCCATCTTCGTTGAATTATAACCACAGGATCTAGTTTGATGAAACCAAATTTAAAACATTTTTTCAGAACTTTTCAAGACCTTGAAACACAAAATCCAATTTAAGACGTTTTAAGACTCCGGACACATCCTGTTCAATATATAACATTTCATAGTAAGCAAATGTCTTTAAGTTTATTTTACTCCAAGATGATTTTGTTAAGAGGCTTGATCACATAACTGCCCAGGATACTCAATTGTAGCTTTTTTGTTCCAACTCATTTATATTTTCCATGTGCTTTTTTAAGCCACTTATGCCTGCGTTACACAGTGTCCATGTTAGTAATAAGTTCAATCTTTTACAAATTGCCACCAATATAAATTTATGTCACACATTTTTGTTGCAACTTGCAAGATATGAATTCTAAATAACAGACTGAACCACGATGGTCATTACTACATTGTAGATATATTCAAATTACAGTAACATCAAAGTAACTCTAACTGATCATTACTGATCAGGGCTCACAAATTGAAGATGTTTTGGCACATAAACAAAAGGGACTTGCTAGGCGTGGTGATATAAAAGTTGATTTCCAGATATCTCTGTAAATGTTGTTTATCACCATCATTGTTAACCTTTCTAAACACTTTTGTGTAATCCGTAAATGTCAGTACATTGCTTGTTATATTATCATCCAAGTCATTGATACATATTAAGAATAATAAAGGCCATAATACTGATCCTTGTGGTACCCAACTCAAAACTGATTTCCAGCTTGAAACCTCCCCATCTACTACAACATGTCTTCTGTCAGTCAGTCATTGTTCTGTCCAGTCGATTATGCCATCCCTGATACCATAGGCTTTTAATTTAAGTTGTAATCTTTGATGTGGCACTTTGTCAAAAGCGTTCTGAAAATCTAAGTATATAATATCTACTGGCGATCCCTCGTCTATCCACTTAGTGATTTCTTCCAAAAAATGTAACATATTTGTTAAGCATGACCTCGCTTTCAGAAATTTCAATCAAGATTTATATCACTGATTTAAATCACTTGATTTTTTTAAACCATTGATTAAACTAATTAGATTCACTGACCTAAAACCCAGGATTGTGTTTTTGAATTATCCAAAACACCATTTGGACATCCCATTACTGGCTAACATTTTTCGAAAACTGTGTCAGCTTGTTAGATTCTCAGATGTAGTTGAATGTGTTTAATGCTAGTTTACATTGTTACTTTTAAATGCTGAAAAAAATCCAGTAGCACTGATGAGCTCATTTTATTGCACCAGTTCAGGTCTGGGAAGAAGCTACAGCTTCACTAGGCAGGATCAGACTGAACTTGCAAACATCAAAGAAGATCTAGGCAATTGTTTGAACAGTCCCAATTTCTCAAGTCAGTGGTAAACAAGCTCAAGATTTCATTTGTTCTCACTTCTCAGCAGATGCAATTATCGCCACGCATGTTCTCACAAACAAAAACTAGATTTCAGGGAGTTCGGAAATAAATTCAGTCATGGTTCAACAGGGAATCAACATCACAAGCTCTGTTGGATCCACTCGGGGTAAACATGACAAAATATCTATGTTGGTCACCTGGGGTAAGGAAGAGAGGTCCTCCGTAGTCGCCTACCCAATGGCCGTCATCTGCTTGCAGCTTGCTGTAGAACTGCATTGCATTGTGGGCCGCCTCCTGGGCTGTCGTAGCCTTTGGTAGAGATGGGGCAAACTTGCTCTGTAATAATAATTTGACTGTTATTATTCAATAAGAAGTTGGTATAGTAAATAGTATAAATGATCTAATGGTAAAAGATCTGCCACAGGAAACGTAATTCAGTTTATGGTGAACAGGGGGAAATAAACGAGCGATTTTGTAATGGATTAGTCAATGGTTACATCTGAGCAGAACTCTTAAAGCCTCTAAGTTAAAGGTATGTTCTTATATAGCGCAGTATCCAGTCCTTGGGACTGTTCAAAGCACTTTACACTTCACCCCCTGGCAGAGCTGATCAGTACAATAATAATAATAAAATGACTTTTTTGGCGCCAATAAATCCAAGCTCAGTGGCACAACAAAATGGATGTGCCAAGAAGCTAAGGAGGATAGGCAATATTAAAGACAGGTTTTCAGATGATGGCGAAATGAAACTATATTTCTTGCTGATTTTACTCAGTTTTGGAGTGAATTCCACAGAGTTGGTGCGGCAACCGTGAAAGCTCGAGTTCCATTCCAACGCCATTTTTACTTCTATGGAAAACATTCAAAGACTATTAATTTAAATATACATATCTGTCTGCAGCCAGGTAATCATTTATGCAGCTGAGTGAACTGTGGCAATGTGGGATGAACGAAATTGCCAAAGTTTTGAAACAGCGCCAAGAGGATTCAAAGCCGACGTTCTAACTGCCACGACAGTCCAGATGATCTTCTATCATGTGGAGGCAGGCCCTTAGCCAGGGACCCGTCTGCCCGTCTTCAAGACGGGCAAATGTCTTACCATGACGGGTAATATAAATATAAGACGGGTTTTTCTTTTCATAAATTTTTTTTTAACAGCCTTAGATTTATAGTGACTCTTAGGCTTTAGCGCATGCAGTCGCGATTCGACAAATGTTGTCAGCGGTAGAATAGCGAATACCACCGATCTATAAGACTATATATTTCTAACCTTGACATAATTTGAAAATAATGATACTGCGTAAGATCTCTATTTATTGTAATCGTGTATAATATCATTGGTTGGGAAACGCGTTTCTATGGCCTTTCTCAGTGCCTATCCGTTGGCGCTCTCATTTGAAGAAACAATCCCATGACCTGGATGTCGTGGGGCAAGTTCAAAATGGCACCTGCCAAGCGAGTGAAAAGATGCGATATGTCAACGTCAAAGTTCACGACAATCGATGCCTTTTTCGTAAACATGAATAAAAGCAGCTTTCCTGAGATTGTCCATGAACAGTCCAAGTCAGCATCCTTTGTTACGTTGGTGGAGATCCATAATGTTGATGTGCCTGCCGCTAGTAGCCGATACGCTACTGTATTGTCGCCTACCACTGCCCTGGCACTCTGCAGCGGCCAAGTGCGATCACAGTAAACTTCGAAATTGAGTCTGATTTGTGCTCCTATTCACATACATAACTGGCGTGTAGGCCCAACTATTGGCAGCAGTTTTCTGGTTCCTCAGCTCAAGCAGCAGGCAAACCACGAA
This sequence comes from Lamellibrachia columna, assembly GCA_963662155.1. Lineage (NCBI taxonomy): Eukaryota > Metazoa > Annelida > Polychaeta > Sabellida > Siboglinidae > Lamellibrachia > Lamellibrachia columna. Next base: position 44,808,084 of record OY759261.1, read on the forward strand.
TGATTAGGCTGTGCTCAGTCTAGTAAATTCATAGTTTTTTGTCCAATAGCCAGGGAATACTGAATCTAGATGTTTTATCAAAGAAGTAATATTTCAATGTATTACTTTAAAAACCAGTTATGTTACTGAGTGCTATATCTTACACTTAATGAACACATTTCGAAAACACATAATGAGCATTTGTAAGGCTAGATTTTATAGTTTGCCCATATATGAACCCAGTTTTTATCTATTGTATTTTTATTTGTTGTCTTGTTTTACTTTTAGTGTCAAGCATTTGATTTTGAGTCTAATTGTAATCATATTTGTTCATATTAGAAGTATTTGCAGGCATGTACTTAAAGTCTTAAGATGCTCCAAACATTACTTCCATGTTTATATACTTAAAATAAATTTTCAAGTTACTTTTTTATGAACCTTCATGTGTTGGCTCTTCTTCTATTAGTATTACTGTGCAGGTGATAACGCCAACCTCGCTGCACAGCTAGTAAGACTTGATTGGGCCAATAATGGTTAAACCGGACTTGGCCTGCCATTGAAAAAACCTAATTCGGCCAATAATGGCTATCATTTGACATTTGCTCAACTTGCACTGGCTTTACCAGTGCAAAAACAAAATGGGCCAATAATGGCTGTCACTATGTCAACCAGCATTGGCTTCCCATTGAAAAAAACTTAATTGGGCCAATAATGGCTGTCATAAACGCGAACGGCTTCCACGGAAGCCATTTGCATGTTTAAGTTTTTTTTGGAATGTTCAAGACTGGCAAAATTTAATTTCTGGCTAAGGGCCTGTGTGGAGGTAGGATTAAGGCTCATTTACACAAGCAATTTTTGTCCGATAATTTCATATCGATGGAACAGTGTGTTGTATGACATAATCGGGAAAAAAATTACTCTTGAAAACACCCTTACCACCCTTGTGGCTATGATGGCGCAGTAGAACTGGGTCCAATTTGGAGTTGACCATTGACCGACATGTGCTGCACTCATTGACCTTTCATCAAAATGCAAGTGGGGATTGGCACAAGTCAATTGGTTGAACTAGCAGTGTCTAGACACATTGATTATGTAAAAATGCATAATTTGTTTGTGCATCACCATTCAACACCGTTTTCCGTCCATTTTTCAACCTCCCCGGGAGGGGGGAGTTCCCGCCTTTCTCACATCCCTCTTGATGCAGTTTTCTTATCATAACATGATAACTTATCATAACATGATAACTTTATTCACAATATAAATTATCACAGCAGGGAACATTTTGTTTGAAAATTTTGATTAGCAACAATTGCTAATCAATTTGGAAATTGATTAGCAATTGCTCATTTTGTGTAGCAATTTTTTAAGGCAAGATATAAATCCAATTTTTTGCAAAAACGTTATCGTGTTTCTAACCTATAAGTATTACAGCAGAACTTCGCATCTGACTCCAGTTTTTATTTGACATGACCACTAAATCAAAAGTCAGGGACAAATTCAATTCAGGTACACCCACTGAACTGTGTTGTACAACAGTCATGTGTAGTGCCTGTAGGTACACCCACTGAACTGTGTTGTACAACAGTCATGTGTAGTGCCTGTAGGTACACCCACTGAACTGTGTTGTACAACAGTCATGTGTAGTGCCTGTAGGTACACCCACTGAACTGTGTTGTACAACAGTCATGTGTAGTGCCTGTAGGTACACCCACTGAACTGTGTTGTACAACAGTGATGTGTAGTGCCTGTAGGTACACCCACTGAACTGTGTTGTACAACAGTGATGTGTAGTGCCTGTAGGTACACCCACTGAACTGTGTTGTACAACAGTCATGTGTAGTGCCTGTAGGTACACCCACTGAACTGTGTTGTACAACAGTCATGTGTAGTGCCTGTAGGTACACCCACTGAACTGTGTTGTACAACAGTCATGTGTAGTGCCTGTAGGTACAACCACTGAACTGTGTTGTACAACAGTCATGTGTAGTGCCTGTAGGTACACCCACTGAACTGTGTTGTACAACAGTCATGTGTAGTGCCTGTAGGTACACCCACTGAACTGTGTTGTACAACAGTTATGTATAGTGCCTGTAGGTACACCCACTGAGGCTGTGTCCTCAGGCTGGGAACACACAACAGTCATGTGTAGTGCCTATCACTTTGTCCGCTGTCGCATAGCGAACTGCTTGTGCAGTTTGTCTACCACTAGGACTACTAACTTTACTAGACACGAAGTCGTTAGTTGCCGCCATTTCATTTTCCATAAACGAACCACAACCTTGAACTTGACATCGTTTTGTGTGCGATTGTTGCGACACCACGCGGATAAAGGTGACGACTGCTATTAAACAGACCGAAAACTTGACGTAACTCTGCATGCCGTAATGACGAGATTAAGGTTTCGTTTGGTAGTTAATAACAAACTAGCACACGGATATTTTATTACCGCCAAATATGGTTCGCTATTTTACACGATGCGTTTTTAGTACTGCGTAGCGGTCTGCGTAACATGTATCGTGATTCGCGAGATGATACTGAACAAAATGTTCCCTGCACAGTTAACTCCTCATATGAAGAAAACCAAGCTAATTATAAGCAATCGTAGTAAAGAGGATGAGAAACGTATACCTGCATTCGAGATGTGGGTACGGCACAGAATGGTCAGGATAAGCTGGACACAGAGAAAGACAAACATCTAGGTCAGATATAAAGTAGGGGTTGAGGAAGGTCTGCTATGTTTCATTAAGAGGTACGACCATTGAAAAGAAGACCAGAGAGTCTGGTATCTACCAGCATTGAAGAACTACCAGGAAAAAACAAAGTAGAAAAAAAATGGGCTGGATTGACAACATTAACCATTGGACAGATGTTGGACTCAAAGTGGCTAGAGAGATTGCAAGGACCAATGGCCTAACTGAGACTAGGGCTACAGAAGAAGTAGTAAAGCCATACCGTGTCACATCCAAGGGCACGCAATTCAAACATTGTCTGTTCTCGGTCGACCGGTTCGTCCGTTCCAATGTACCGCCATGTCTGGCGGCCTTCCACACAGGTGAGGCGCCACCTGGTGAGGTCGGTGGCTGGATCGGTGATGTACGGCCCGCCTCGATTACGTGGAAGATCATTTGCATATTTGAATGATTTCTTGCTTCCAAAAATCCATGACAGTTGGCTCTGCACGAAGCCCAGTGACCAAGTCATTGTTTGACCTGCAAGAATACAAACCGACATACAATACAATGCCAAAATCTTTGGAAACCTAAGGTCATAGGCACGTCACAACATTAGTTATGCCCATTTCAAATTTGGCGGACCTTGTCGTTTTTGCCAATTTTCGGAAATCATTCAGATTTCTTGTTCTACTTAAAATACCAATAATTCAAAACCTATATTTGTGCTAGATCTCTGTGATTTGGCTATGTGGCAATGGAGCCAAAATTCACAATTTATTTTTTATATGATAGGCAGGAACAATGCCTGTGTAATAAACCATATTTGGATTCAATATTCAAATGGCTTCATGTTGAAAAAAATATATCAAATAGACATATTTTGTGTTTTTATCTATCTTAATAACTACATATTCCATCTCTAGTAAGAAAACTATGTAAATATTGTTGTCAACTACAAAAAACCCTCTGAATACATAGCTCTAGATTATATGTACCTAGGTCATTCCATGTGAAATCAACCAGTGGTCAAAAAGTTGATGTCTTAGAATTTACTTAAATTTTAATCAATGACTAAATGGCTATACTTCAGCACTTGTGCAAAAGAACTAAGCATTTACATGCAAATTGTCTCTGTAATGCTCAAGTATAATATGAACAAGGGGTAAGCACCCAAAATTGTACCCATTACTTGCTACATATTTTTATGCGCGTCTAACTTAGTTATCAAGCTATGTATCTGAAATTTACTGAAAATGTAGATATGTTGGTACAGATTGTGAAAGTAAAATTCGAGAATGAAAGGGGGGGACAATGGGTACACTGGGTGTACAAAAATGAGGAAAAGCTCATTTAGTTCATACTGAAGCTCAAAATCACTGTTCTACCTGATGGCATTTTCTCTTAAATTTATCCCAAATTGGCCAAAAATATACAAAATAAATGTGGCAGAACACCATCCTGAAAATTAAATATGTTGTTTACCTAATATAGGACAATTCAGAGTGAAAAATTGTGGTCTTAGGACTTGTCCCACATTCTCATTTTGGGTGCTGAAAGTCGTAAAATATAAAGTTTAAGACTGAATTATTCTGAAAATATAGTAAGTACATATCTACTAAACTAAAAGGTTCTTGCCAGTATCCCTGATAATAGAGGGTTGCAACAATGAAATACAGGCTGCTGAAATCATTTAAAAACAAAAAAAATCCATTTTTTTGGCTCCCAGTATACACATTGTCCTTCCCCCTCTCGTTCACAAATTTCGCATTCACAATCTGTACCAATATACAGGGTTGAAAAAATCATGATTTTTATAATAAAAAAATTGAATTTTTTATTTTAATTCGGATTTATTTGATTTTTTTATTTATTTGATTAAAAAAAAATCTTGTATATAGATATTTAAATTTGTAAACTCTTTCAAACATGTTATATTCAAATCGATTTGGGTTCTTGTCTTAACAGAGGTTACATGATTTTTGCTTAAATAAAGACATTAGACAATGTCCATAAGGCCTCACCCCCTGTAGTTGCATAATCTATCTTGGAAAGGAAAGTATGCTGTGTGTCTGTGGCTGTAGCAGTGGTAATTATTGCTTGCCTATAGGGTGGATTAGCACCTGTCCAGAGTTCTGTGTACTCTTAAGGGTTTTGGTAACAACTAGCACAAGCTATAAGTGGACTTTAACTCAGGGCTTCTGTGTTGAAAAGATACTTCCTCTGGAAGACAAGTTTGTGTGGCTTCACTGCATTCAGAAAGGGAATAGCTCAAACATACACAATGTCATAAAATATTTGACTATCAGGCTATCTGGTGACAATACAGCTACACAAGTGTGCGCACTTTGTGTTTTGTATTAAAAACAGACAAAACTTTGTTGATCTCGATGCTTTTAAAAAACCGGAAGTAAAAAAATTCATAAATAAATTTTTTTGGAGCGATTTAAATCATGATTTAAATCAAATGATTTAAATCAAATGATTTAAATCAAATGATTTAAATCAAATGATTTAAATCAAATGATTTAAATCAAATGATTTAAATCAAATGATTTAAATCAAATGATTTAAATCAAATGATTTAAATCAAATGATTTAAATCAAATGATTTAAATCAAATGATTTAAATCAAATGATTTAAATCAAATGATTTAAATCAAATGATTTAAATCAAATGATTTAAATCAAATGATTTAAATCAAATGATTTAAATCAAATGATTTAAATCAAATGATTTAAATCAAATGATTTAAATCAAATGATTTAAATCAATCAACCCTGCCAATATATCTACATTTTCAGCAAATGTCAGATACATAGTTAGAAAACTTCTCAAGTTAGAGGAACATGAAAACATGTAAAAAATAATGGGTACGATTTTGGGCACTTGCCCCTTGTTCACGTTATACATAGCATTACAGAGATAATTTGCAAGTCAATGCTTAGTTCTTTTGCACAAGGGCTCAAGCATAGCCACTTAGTCATTGGTTGAAATTTAAGTGAATTCTGAGACATCAACTATTTGACCATTGACTGATTTCACATGGAATGACCTAGCCTAGGTACATATAATCTAGAACTATGTATTCAGAAGTTTTTTTTGGCATACAATTTGACAATATTTACATAGTTTTCTTACTAGAGATTGAATCTATTGATTAGATAAAACACAAAATACATCTATTTGAAATACTTTTTTTCAACATGAAACCATTTGAATAGAGAATCTATGTATGGTGTATTAGTGTATTAGACAGGCATTGTACCTGGGTACTACCTGCCCTTCATATAAAAAGTTAATTGGAATTTTAGCTCCATTGCCACAGACTAAACGAGATAGAAACTTCAAACTTCTCATATACCTAGATATGTATAGGTGTATTATTGATCCAAATAAGATTAATTTGTGTTCCAACATGTTTTATTTTAAATATGGATCTAAAATCACTTGTTGGCTAAATTTCGCACGTAAAAACACAAAACTTCAATGGCAGATTGTGGGAGAACTAATTAATATACATATGTATGTTAATTATTATCTATGTGTAATGGAAAATAAGCATGCCAAATATCAGAGTTCTAGCACAACTACTTTTTGAGTTATTGGTATTTTAAGCAGAGCAAAAATCTTCATGATTTCTGAAAATTGGCTAAAATGACAGAATCTGCCAAATTTGAAAAGGTCATAACTACAGCCCCATGGTTTGACATGTGTCATTATATTGACCTGTGGATTTATTGGTGACATGTTGGTTGAATTAAAAAATATGAATGTAAGATGCATTAGTTGATCTGAGACAGACTGCCCCATGTATACATAAAACATTAAAATTATGAATATATCTCGGTCATTAAAAACACAGGGAAAGTGACATTAAAATTGTTATACATAGGCTAATTTTTTTAAATATGTCTAAATGTTTCCTAAAAGAGCTGAGTCTTCAGTTGCTTAATGTTTTCAGTCAGGTCATTCCATATACTATGGCGGCGTGGCGGCTAACTAACATTTTAATTATCATTATGAGGCAACAAAAATAAAAACAACTGACAAACTCAGAATACAACATTTCACTTTCAATATTTGTTCAAATGAGCAGGTTATGACAAAAAGCCGGAGGTTGGCCTCAGAAATAGGTGGGAGGTCAGACTGGTGACAGGTAAACTCTAAAAATGGTGGCAGGTGGGATGTTGACCCCCAAACAGGTGGGAGATGGGAGGTTGAGACCCCTGCCCCCCCTCACAAATGTACGAAGTTCTGGAAACCTGCTGCCATGTCTATATTTATCGCCTGATCTTTATTTAGCCCAAGCGCTTTATGAAAGGATACATGATAGCATGTGATCAGCTACAAAACTGTGAACATGCCTGGAAGCATGTGCCAGGTATGTTCTTATTATGAGACACGTGTACTGACAGGAAGAATAGCTATGCCTGCAAAGGTATGCATGCTCGTAGACATGTACACATTTAATGGGAAGCGGGTCATCTATGAATTGATGAGTCATATGGCCAAACCTTACACCTTCAAGAGCTTTGACAAGCCTTTGTAGATTTTGTTTAGAAAAATATGCTAAATAAAATTGCATGTTTCCTTTTAACATGTTTTCGTGGCTATGCCTATGACAACGTACAGGCATGTTCCACCGGCAGTGTCCTTGTCAGTGGTATTTCAACTACATGTATGGAGATGTTTAACTTTGTCTTTGACATGCTGCATGCAGGAAACCAATAAAAAAAATTAGTCTAGATTAAAATTATGGAACGATTACAATTGAAAGTAGTATTAACACACATAAGTTTAATATGCAAAACATTTACATACTAATAGACAGCAAGAAATTACCACAGTGGGGCGCTGTCACTTAACGGGTAATAAATAGTCAAGCCAAGCCCAAGTGACCGCTCGGTTTCCATGCAACTAACTTACTTTGTAAGGGGCGGTGAAACAAACACTGGTAAACTTCTTGTTTGTACGAACGCACACGAACGAAGCATGCACTATACTATATATAACAAATACGGATCTCTACGCGCTTTCTACTGACTAATTTGATGCAATTTTGTTGAAACAACGAGTGTGTGACTACAATTCTTTGCAAACGAATAATCTTACCACTCAGCCAATTCATTCTGGGAGCGAAATTTTGGCCAACAGGTATTCCCCCAAATGACGTCACATGAGGCCATACCGAACAGCTAATGAAATTCGCCCATACATCACATGTAATTTGTATTAATGCGCATGCACACTTTGAATATGGCCATGCTTTTAAATTATAATATGTTTGTTGTTACACTGTCACCTAAGTTATAGCATTCTATAAATTCCACACTTTTTAAGCAAAATAACAATGATTTAAAGGTTGTTATGATGTTTGCTTGCTTGGCGGATGGTTATGGGGATTCCCTTGGTGTAATGCGGTGCATCAGGCGACTTGTCTGCCGTGGAAACGGTTCGGTTGTTGCATTGTTCAAAGTAAGCTATAACTGAACAATTTACAGTTACGCCGTTCACAGTTTACTTTACCTGCAGACATGAGTACGTTGGGTACTGACAACCCATTTTTGGGTGCAGCCGCAAGGCAGATAACGGAAGCCAGTGTAACAACGCTGGCTTTGCTAACCACGACGGTTCTGCTTGGAGTCACGTATGCAGCGTCAAAACTGCTCTCGGAGCAGAAAGTGGAAGGAGTAAGTAATGTTTTGTTACAAACACACAAATAATGTAGGTTTAGCTATGTTACTTCAGATTGTCATATTTGTTTAACGCTGATTAATATCTAATTTAGCTAACTGATATTTGTGTAATCACTGACACTGTCTAAAATATAGTTGTGCATGTCGCGCCCCCTGTAGGCTCTCACGACGTCGACTGTGATTTATGATTTAGGCAAAGACCCCACAGTCCATCCTCCCGGCAGGAGCTTATGCCTACGTCAGTATACTGGTTGCCGGATTAGTTGCTATACGTAATATAATATGCATTTTTCAGAAATACGAATGAATGGATTTATTCAACAAAACACATTTTCATAATTCATACTGTACATAACACTAATTGAATTTGTCGAAAAAGGGTAAAAAGAAGTGTAATACTTACACTGTTTACCCTTTTAGTAATTTAACATATTGTAGTGAACGCATGTTTATGAGCTGACATTTATTCTCGAACTGGGGCTGAGAACCGTAAGGGAACTGGTAGCCAAGTACATAGGGGCTCGTAAGTACAATAGCCATCGCATATGCCACACATATCTAGAATAAAATACTTGATTGAACGTATAAATACTGTATTCATTAGAGTGCCATTATTGTCAAGATTCAAAGTGCAACAACACAATTTACATGTATATTCATAGCAGGACAAAAGAAAATATTGGAACATGAATTGAAAACCTTAATAACAAGCTAAAATAACAATCTACAATACTTCTAACATTTTTACAGTCTACTGATTATTAATTTAGTTTACACTAAGATGATAAACACAATAACTGAAGTTACTAATTTTCTACAAGAAATGATTAAGAACTTGGCACATAACTATTTAATACTTTGTCTGTATAATACTTCTTGAACTGATGAACGCTTCTACAACTAATCAATGAACTATTGAGAGCATTCCACAGTTTTACTCCTTTAACAGATATACACATGCTTTTCAAACTGGTACGTGCATATTTTTTGTATAAAATTACATTCCTGTCGGGTTAAATAAACTTCATATATGCTGAAGAACTGCTGTACATTCAGTGGTAATAAGTTGTGAAATGCTTTAAACATAATAATTGCAGTTTTTAATTCCACTATATCTGGCACTTTAAGAATGTGCAGATTATAAAATAGCATAGTTGTATGGTCCAGCCTCTTGGCACCACAAAGTAACCTTATAACCCTTTTCTGTAATATAACTAAACATTGAACATTTGTTGCATATGTGTTGCCCCATACTTCAGCACAATACATAATACTTCAGCACAATACATAATACTCGGCAAGAAAAGAGAGTAGTACAATATCAGAAAATACTTTTGTGTAAGATTTTATTATAAAAATCTAATAAGTAATGGTTATTTGATCAGTGCAAACAAACTGTTGGAAAGGTTGTCTTTAGATTATTTTGAGTCATGAAGTAAAAAACAAATTGCATACACTTAGAACTATAATTTATAGCACCTCACTTAAAATGCATTGATGTTGTAAGTCATGTTTTATGATTTGTTCGTATAGAAGATTCCTCCCCACATTCCGTCATCAATCCCCTTCCTGGGACAGGCAATCAGCTTTGGACAGGATCCCGTCCAGTTTTTGCTGGCTGCATACGAGAAGGTAAGGTCAAACTGTCATTGATGTAATCATGTAAAGTGCCTGAGTTATTCAAGTCTCCATTGTACCTGTGTAGTGTGTTATAAATGTGACTATATGACTTGTTAATACAAACTTATGATGATCTAGTTTCGACACACAAAAACTGTATTAGCAAACTGTGGCTTTATCAAAATGTTTATGATAAAATAATATCACATTGTACAGGGTTGTTAAGTTTTCTTGTTGATTAGTGATACATGACTTGGTTTCGGTTTCACTTTCTCTGTTTCTACCATCAATCAGTATGGACCGGTATTCAGCTTCACGATGGTCGGCAAGACCTTCACTTACCTGATCGGCTCTGAGGCGTCTGCTTTGTTCTTCAACAGTCGCAATGAGAACCTCAACGCAGAGTTGGTTTATAGCCGTCTCACAACCCCCGTGTTTGGCAAGGGTGTCGCCTATGACTGCCCCAACTCAGTGAGTCTGTGTAACTGTGGTCTTTGGGTTGGTGTCCTTCTATTGATGCAATGTCAGAGAGCTCACCCATCTGGATGATTGACAGGAGGCACTGTAGATTACTCATAGTCATAGTAAAACATGCACTATCTTGTACACCATCAGAATAGTGGTAATTGTCTCAATCTGTAAAACATCTGTGTATCACTTGCTACATCACGTGGAGCCAATATTTAAGGCAACATTGCTGTGTTGCTATTTGTTTAGATTTAACTGTGATGTTTTGCTGTAATGGTGTACTATTCAAATATAGTGGTGTAACATTTAATAATAATATACTTTATTTATTCACCATCAAATCCGGGACTAGTGCCCCGTTCACTGGTGATTACAAAATCGACAAACTTCTAAGAAACATAAAGATGCTTTTAAGAGAGATAAGTAAAAAGTAAAATTAGGAAACAAAATGCTAGTATGATGTATACATACATACATTTATATAAATAAACCTATGTATAGTAAAATTACAGGTAAGTGCAATGATAAAGCAAATGATTTAATTGTAATATTGTTATATTAACTGTAATACTGTTATATTGACCGTAACAGTGCAGTGTTTATATTGTAATATATAACAGCAGTATTGTACAATTTAACTGTCATTGTACTTGGTATATGTCATGTTGTAATATGTCCTATTGTAATACTTGATTTTCTACTGTAATATTCAATTGTCATATTGTAATATTTAACTGTTTTTGTCTGTTGCTGCAGCTTTTCCTGGAGCAAAAGAAGATGTTCAAGACCGGTCTCAACATCGCCCGCTTCCGCCAGCACATTCCCATGATTCAAGAGGAGACACTGACCTACTTCAAGCGGTGGGGGGAGAGCGGCCAACAGAGTGCGTCATTTTTAATAGTAATTCTACTCATTTTTGCTAGTGCACCTATTATATAGATCTACACTATATTAATCTGTTACATGGCTGATTTTACTACTTTAGTCATATCTGGCGTGGTGTGTCATTTATGGCTTCTCATTATCACTTCCTGCGTGGATTTGTAAATGGAATACAAGTTCTATTTAGTCGAGTTGATATGCAAAGAAATCCGATTTTCTTAGTAAATTTGCAGTGATAATAGTATACATCGATTAAATATATGTTGCTTTAGGATCTACTACTGTGAGGGAAAATCTCATCTATTGGGGATGATCTAAAATCGTTGATGTGGTAAACCATGTGAAACCAATGTTGTGTAGCCTCTGACCCACTACATGAAACTAATGTTGTGTAACCTCTGACCCGCTACATGAAACCAAACTTGTGTAACCTCTGACCCACTACATGAAACCAATGTTGTATAACCTCTGACCCGCTACATGAAACCAATGTTGTGTAATCTCTGACCTGCTACATGAAACCAATGTTGTGTAACCTCTGACCCGCTACATGAAACCAATGTTGTGTAACCTCTGACCCGCTACATGAAACCAATGTTGTGTAACCTCTGACCCACTACATGAAACCAATGTTGTATAACCTCTGACCCGCTACATGAAACCAATGTTGTGTAATCTCTGACCTGCTACATGAAACCAATGTTGTGTAACCTCTGACCCGCTACATGAAACTTGATTGCGTCGACCTGCATACAACTTCATAATCTCCAATTGGCAATTCAAGTAACACAATGCTACACTGCCTGTTGCATTAGTGGTTTTTTTGGGGGATACATCAGTCTACATATGAGACTAAATTAAACATCTGCTAACACACCCCTCCTCCATAAAACAACATTTGTGTCATGTTGTACATTGGTATTTTGAGAAAGAACAGTATTTCAAAATGTAGACTAATTAGTCTGCATGTTCCAGTTCTTGAGTTAACAATGTGTGTTTGTTTTGTAGATGTCTTCCAGGCCCTGTCGGAGCTGATCATTCTAACAGCCAGCAGCTGTCTACATGGTAAGGATGCCTCATGGTAAACATTTCGGTGTGAATTTGTTTATTTTTTTAACATTATTCAGAGAGTGACTTTGTAGATCTATGTTACATTAACATCACTGTTGTACCTAACACAGTCAGATCCCTAAAACAGCAGTTGAGGGTTTACACTCTAAGCTGACATGTGAGATTACCCATATACAATGTGGGTAAATACCTGTATAAAATGGACATTAACTCTAGTGACAAACTGGGTACTGCTGGCATGGCTGTTTGCCTTTGTCCATTGTTGAAGTGATTGTGTGCTGTTTGCAGATCAGTTGGATGGGCTTAATTTCCAAGTCGTACTAATCCCGCAGCAAGGGTATTGTCTAGTCAAATTACATGAAATTCGCTGGGATAAAAAGGACGAGGCAACTTGATATGTGTTTAACAGACTTTAGACTAGTGTTAAATGTGTTTTAATTAATTAGATCATATATATAATCAACTTCAATCGGGATTCAAATCACTCAATGGCATTAGCACAAAGACTGAATCTTTGTATTTGTTTCAACAAATTGTTTTTATAGTAAATACAAATTTACTGCCATACAAAATCTTCAATCCATCACAACATTTTATTGTGCTTTTTTATTACATGTCATGAAGGTAAATATGGATTGTTATTTTGTAATGAAGACATTACTTCTGTGATAATTATTCGATACTTTGTAACTGGCGTTAGTGCTGTCATTGTAGTAGCAGATGTGTTTTAATGAATAACAATTTTAAAATGTAATCTGACCGTTATCTCTCTGAATATCGGCCTTGCCAGTTAGCATGGAATGTAAACATGGTATTCAGCATGAAACATTCAGATTAAACATATAGCCATCAAATTATATTAAAACATTTGGATGGTCAAGATGTTTGAATAGATGTAGTTTATGCTTTATAACATTATTTTATGGAAAAAATGAATAGACTTTGTACCTTTTACTCCCTTTGTTTGGAGACGGTAAATCCAGTGGCAGTGATAAACTAGCCGATGTCAATGTGTGCATATGCTGACATCTTAGGCGGCAGACTGCACCAAGCAGTAATACTCACTTCTGTTTGTTAAAAAATACCCGTGAGCACAGTGCAACTCTCGGCTTCAACAATCTTTGAGTAATATATTTCAGTACTAACTAAATCAATAAGAAACTAAGCCTCGGTTCGGTCTGTAATCTTGGAGGCACTCGAACATTGATGCCACCGTTATAGCCTTTCCATCACATAGATTAACTTCTGTTGAAAAAGTATTTGGTACAAACTCCTAAGTTTGTCTGCGGACTCCCAGATATGAACAGAGTGGGAGTCCACTAGACTCCCACTAATTTCCCATGAAAGTCGATGCCTGACATTGCAGAATAGATCTCTTTGTATGTGAAGTAAATGTGAACTGTTGTCTTTTATACAGGGAAGGAAATTCGCAGTATGCTTGATGAGTCTGTCGCTAAGTTATACTGGGATCTGGACGGAGGCTTCTCCAGCATGGCCTGGCTTCTTCCCGGCTGGCTTCCTCTTCCCAGTTTCAGGTAGGCACAAAGGTCATGCCAGAAAAAAATTATGTGAATATTTTAAAACTAAAAATGTCCCACAGTGTATATCACCTTGTCCCACAGTGTACATCACCTTGTCCCACAGTGTACATCACCTTGTCCCACAGTGTACATCACCTTGTCCCACAGTGTACATCGCCTTGTCCCACAGTGTACATCGCCTTGTCCCACAGTGTACATCGCCTTGTCCCACAGTGTACATCGCCTTGTCCCACAGTGTACATCGCCTTGTCCCACAGTGTACATCGCCTTGTCCCACAGTGTACATCGCTTTGTCCCACAGTGTATATCACCTTGTTGAGATGTCTGGATAATTTTATTCATCTTTCATCTAGTGAAAATAATTTTCCATATTTCTTTATCAAGTTTGTGTCTTACGTTGTCATGCCAGAAAATGTGTAAATAGTTTTAGATAAAATTTTTGCCACAGTATATACATCATCTTGATGGCCTTGTCCGGAGAATTTTACTTCAATAAAAACTTGTGAAAATACTCTCCACATTCCTGTACCAAGTTTGTGGTTTATGTTGTCATGCTAGAAAAGTTTGTATAAATATTTTCAACAGTCATTTTGTTCACAGCATACACAAGGATTAGCCTACAAAATGTTATGTAAATATTTAAAAACTAAACAATTTCTGGAGAATTCGATCCTTAATTGAGAAATGTTACTCTCTATAACAATCTGTGATAATAACTTTCCATATATCTTCACCAAGTTTGTGTTTTACGCTGCCAGACGACGTGATGAAGCTCACAAGAAGCTAAAGCAGCAGTTCTACACGGCGATACAGAAGAGACGAACATCAGGAGACGTGGAGGAGGACATGCTGCAAACGCTTCTCGACTCAACCTACAAGTAAGCTTCCTTCGTCCACTGGTGTTGTTTCTCTCTCTCCATCTCTGGGGACAACTTTTGTGTCTACTTGTGGGGCACAATAGCACAATGGTTTAGGTCAATCTAGAGGATTATATAAAACTTAAGGGTACCATTTCTAATTAAAGCTGGTTGTGAAATGATAGCATGAAAATAACAGGTGCATTGCAATACGGTAAAAGCAATGTTTTTGTTTTGTCCCACAATATCTGCTTGATAACTTTATTCGTGTTAACAACTGGTGAAAATAACTTTCCACATACGTTTACCAAGTTTGTTTTATGTTGGTAGGAGATTTGACTGTACCATTTGGTAATTATAGCTGGCTGTGTTTGACCTTTAACCCTGGGAATGACCACTGGGTCGAATTCGGCCCGCACGATCAGTTTGAAAAGAGTTCCGGCCGATTTTGGTATCACTCTGTAGGAACAATTTTCATTTCCATCACCAGTACCTCACACGGGAACAAATGGTGTCATTGGAAAGCTGAATCACTCTTCATTCTGGTTCATATTTATTCATGAGCATTGTCGATGATAGCTAATGATGATCTAGCCGCCCATAAAACGTGTGAAATAGTTGGCGCCCATATTTGGCTGCTTTTACTATCCTCTGCAGAATAAATTTTTCGTTTCCATTCATAGTATCTAAATATGTAACATGTGAAAGCTCTTTGATCGGCCTATTCGTATACATGTGAATGAGCGAGCGGGCTATATGCAGCGAATGAGCAATCATTGTTTCAAACACATGTTGTCTGGGCCATCTGAGCTTTTTATTTACTAATATGCCATTTTGTTTTCTCACTTTGTTCTGTGTCAGTTCACCTTAGGCCAGATTATTTCCACATCACTATTTTGGCAAATTGAATGACAGCATTAGTGAATCACATTATTATACTAGTTCAGACAGTTAGAAAGATGTTGTTGGCTTTTTTGAAATAAATATCAGCAAGTTGCCATCGCGATTTCTGCCGGCTTCGACAGCCCGCACTGCCATGGTAAACGACGCGGAATCGATGGGCCTGTCTGAGTCGGCATAGTCTGGTGTTGGAAAAAAATTGTAAAAATAAAAGTTCTCAGCATATTTTATTCATTTTTGTTTTATTTTGCAGCTAATATGTATGGCTACATTTTTCTAATTGGACATAGGGACATAGAGCCACTCAGTAATTATCTAGTAGCAGGGTGAAAATATAAAATTAGTTTTTTTTATGACATTCAAAAAGTAGTATCCCCATGATGACATTATGTGCTGTAATTTTTATTATGATGAGTCTTTTTAACAAAAAAATTATACCTCAATCACAATTATGTGATAATTATTAGCGATGTTATGATTTTTAAAAAACACCCTTATGAATAACTCCAATTTGCATACACTGTGGAAATTTATGATTGGTCACTCCTAGGGTTAAGTTACTGTGAATTTGTAGCATGAAAATAAATTGCAATACAATAACAATTCTCAGTTCCCAGTATTTGGATAAAATTATTAGAAATATTGGAAACAGATTATACATGTTTGTAAAAGTTGTGTTTCAGCTGTGGAAACTTTCATTAATTTTATTTCTATATATTTACTGCTGTGAATGACGACACTTTATGATTGGTTATTATTTATTATAATTATTTATGTTTTTATTAATCTTATAGTACTCAATATATATATATATATATATTTAATAATGAGGTTGTGGTTATGACTGGGCTAGTACCTGATATGTACGTTTACTACATTATGTATATTGTGTTGTTATGTTGCTAAATAAATTTATGTTATGAAATGTGGCGCATAACAAATTAAAAACAATTATGATAATAATAATTTACAAACCAGTATAACTGTGTGTTGTGAGAAGTAATTATTTTACATTGTTTTGTGTAAAACTATTATCAAGTGGCTGTATGTTTCAGGTCTGGGCGTCACCTGAATGACGATGAGATCGCTGGCATGCTGATCGGTCTCTTGCTGGCGGGACAACATACGTCGTCCACCACGTCCGCGTGGATGCTCTTCTTCCTCGCCAAGAACAAAGACCTCCAGGTACGCTGGTCTAGTAGGTGTTTCAGGGCCTTTATTTTGGAAAGTTTTCCGAAATATGGCGGCACAGCAGCCGGGGCAGTCGCTCACAGAATATCTAATACCAAAACAACATGGCGAATGTAAGATTATAATGCAAGCCAGACAGTCCTGGCTGACATTCAACGTTGATTATGTAATACTTCAATAGGCCCATTCACTGTTTGGCACATTGGATAATATTTACGCAGATATTCCATGAGTGTCCCCCCCCTCCCCGGGACAGTTTAGCCGCCATATTTACGGAAAACTTTAGTTATGAGAATACAGGCTCTGACTTTTGATGCTATGTCTTGGCTAACCAACCGTGCTACCTGCTAAAGCCTGTTTTTGTTTTTCTGTGAGCTAATAAGACATTTCGCCATTGGTAAAAAAGTTATATGATGCATGTACCTATTTGGTGTGTGAGAAGGAAATGGGAATGTTGATCGCGATGGTACAATAAATAAATATAAACAGAAAAGATGACCATTTTGGGGAGTTTCTACCATAACAGCAGAAACTTGCAGAGAAACATTAGGTGAACGATCGCTATTGCTCACTAATTACTAGAATCACAATTTCTCCAGTTTAATATTTACGTTGCCCCAGTTTGTAACTGAGTATACATACTTATCCTCTTCATGTTGATGTTATTCTAACGTCTGCTGTTTATCAGTTTGTGACTTGCTTATCCTCTTCATGTTGATGTTATTCTAACGCCTGCTGTTTATCAGTTTGTAACTGAGTATACTTATTTATCCTCTTCATGTTGATGTTATTCTAACGCCTGCTGTTTATCAGTTTGTGACTGAGTATACTTACTTATCCTCTTCATGCCGTATGACACATAAGGTTCGTACAAGATCTCGCCAGACCCCTCTGTCTCGGGCTCTCCTTGCTGCTGTGCCCCATGTTAACCCAGCAGCCTTCAGTTCCATCTGTCTTGGGCTCTCCTTGGTGCTGTGCCCCATGTTAACCCAGCAGCCTTCAGTTCCATCTGTCTTGGGCTCTCCTTGGTGCTGTGCCCCATGTTAACCCAGCAGCCTTCAGTTCCCTCTGTCTTGGGCTCTCCTTGCTGCTGTGCCCCATGTTAACCCAGCAGCCTTCAGTTCTTCTTCCATTGTTCGTCGCCACGTTGTTTTCAGCCTGCCTCTTTCTGTTTCCTTCTGGCATCCAGGTTAGCGCTGTTTTTGGTGGCTGAGTATATTGAGAGGTAAAATTATGAGAAGGAATAGATTTAGTGCATTTACTGCAACTTGGCTGAATGCTTCCCAGATAAGTTGAGTTGTTGGATTACAGTTGGAATAAACAGGACTGTCATGGTGTGAAGTATTTATTTTAAAGATTATTAACGATTATATTTGCAGTTTTTTCAATATTTAAAGTAGATTTAAACATGATTATTGTATGTGTAGATTAAAGACGACACTGTGGATATTTAACTAATGCGGTGATTCGTCCCCAGGACCAATGCTACGAGGAACAGATGAATGTGTTTGGCAAGGACGGGTCGGTGGACTACGACGGAATCAAGCAGTGTGAGCTGTTAGACCGCTGCATGAAGGAGTCTCTGCGTCTGCGTCCTCCGATCTTCACCATGATGCGCCTCTCCATGAGTCCACAGGTGGGCTGACATGTCGTACTTCCTTTACATGGCTCCTGCGAGTGTATTTAACCCCCTTATGAGTTGTGATGCATGTGAAGCCGTCCGAGCGCCAAATTGTTAAAATGATGTTCAAACCGGTTATAAACAGCTAAAAGTATACACAGAGTTTCATGGGGTGCGTGTGACGCTGTTTTTCGTTATCGGGGTTGGCTCAAATGTGTACGCAGCAAGGGGAACTGATTGTTATTCTTTGTCTTTGTGTTTCTTATCACTGTCCGTTTTGATCTGCACCAAGGGTCAGTTGGATATGTGTCCGTTTGACCCTTCAAATAATCAGGGCAGTTAGTTTGAAAGCATTCACCAGGAGGTGTTGTAGTCTAATTTGACTTCTGTATGTTTGTAAGCAGTTGTCGATATGGCCGAAGGTCCATACTATTAAACTTCTAAATATATGAAAATGGATTTCCATTGTTTTAACTCTTCAGCAGTGTTATGCAGAATTATGCACATACACAAAATGGATAAGCTTTAGAAGTATAATTTTAAAAATATGTAATACAGAATGGAAGGCAGTGTAGAGGCATCAGTTTGTTTTGAGATTATTTTGTACTAAGTATCGTGGTTGTCGCGGTTGACAGAAGGTGCTCGGCTACACGATTCCCCCCGGTCAACAGGTGTGCGTGTCGCCCCCTACCAACATGAGACTGCCTGAGGTGTGGGAGCGTAACCTCGTGTACGACCCTGACAGGTGAGAGACAATTTCATCCAGATTTATTTGTCGTTAAGTCCAGTCTCCAATTGTCTCTGTTGAAGTTTAGCAAGTACATATGTATCAGTTACATTGACAGACCCAATGAGGGTTCGTTATGTGCAAGAAAAACAAGTTTGAAACCTTGAAGGCATGTGATTTTGATTAAAAAAGGGAGAATGAGTTGTAGAATTGTTCATAAAATCAGAGCCAGTTGCTTAAAGAACCCAAGAAACTGCAAACGATAATTCAGAATACTGAAGCCAATTACTGCTTTTTTCCTGATACACAACGCTTGTCTCGGTAGTTATAGCAATCTGATGATTTCACATTATAGGTCTCACCCATGGACAGATTGTTACACAGGATGTTATATGGACTAATTGTTATGCAGAAAGTTGTTTATATGGATTGGTTCTTATACAGGATGTTGTTGCATGGTCTGGTTGTTATATGAGATGTTGGTCTGCACAGGTTCCTGGACATGACCGGCGTAGCTAGCGATGAGAAGTTCAGCTATGTGCCATTTGGTGCGGGCCGCCACCGCTGCATCGGCGAGTCCTTTGCCTACGTACAAGTCAAGACCATCATGTCGACGCTGCTCCAACTGTATGAGTTCCACCTCATCGACGGTCGTTTCCCCAACATTGACAAGACCACCATGATCCAGACTCCCGAGAACCCTATCATTGGCTACACGCGTCGTCAGCCTGCCGCACACTGAGTTGCCATGACGACCAGTACCGAATGATGGCGTAGTTAGTCACCCGTAGTTTGTTGAGAAATTCAGAAACTTCAGAGTTGTGATTTCAAGAAGTCTTGATTAGAAAAAAAAAATTTTTAAGTAAGCATTTTATTCAGGATGTTTGGTTGGTAGATGTAGGTTTATCTAATCCTACAGGGGTTGAAACATTTCAGGAATTTAATAGACTTTTCCTCTGTAATCCTCGTAAATTGCTAGAGATTTATTTGCTGAACCAACTGGTATAATAACTGCGTCGTTTTTTAACTGTAGTTGAAACAGCGTACATGTCAGTGATGTGATAAATAATATCTCGTAGTGATGCAGTAATGCTGCGATTGCCATAGTAACCAAGCGCTGGCATTGATCTAGTTTATGTGACGCCTTTGATGTTGTTCTGTTGGCTGTATACAAAGCCCTTTAACAATCTCGCACTGTGTAAAGAAAGCATCTGTTTTTATGTCTTTCCACAAACGATGTTTGTTTTAGTCAGAAATTTAGGTCCTGTAACTTTTTATTGTTGACGTACCATCATTATATCTACATCGTATGACCGATTTAATGGACATTTGTCTGCCTAGGATACTTTTAGTTATATTTACACCTGTCTATAACGGACACATTTCACTAGTGCTGTGTTGCCTGTGCTACACAGGGTTTTTCTGTACATGTTATGTTAGTGTGTTGTATTTTTCTAATGTGTAGATGAAGTGTGTTATTTGTAGAAACGTGTATGTAATTACATAATGAATTTAATGAGAGAAAAATTACTAGGACATTTTTTAGAGGAAAGTGGCTATATTGTGTGTTGTTTGTTGACGTTGAGCTGTCTGAAGTGTCGGAGGCTAGTGGGTATGTGATTGCTACATTGGTCTCGTGTATATTTCCATTGTTGGTTTCATACTGCATCACTTGAAATGATTAGCAGAGTGGAGAGTACAGAGATGTGATGTGTTATGCGAAAGGAGTGTAAATGTCATGATGTATTATGCAGATAAAACAGTAATCTTCTAATTATGATAATCCATGCAAAGAGCATGAATACTGATTGCTACATGTAGATGTTATTCTAACGCCTGCTGTTTATTAATGAGGTTTAAACAGCCATGTATGGAAGAAATTCAGTGGCAGACTGGCTGTGTTATTTATGTATGTAGTGTAACTAAATGTATTAGGAATAAAATATTTTAAATTTCAAAGTACAATTTGTATCTGATTTATGTAACTTAGTTCTTATTGCCCTTTCTGATTTAGATCAAGATAATCTGTTTTTTAATCAGTCGTGTGATATTGGACCCATAACCCCAATCAACTTGGGTTCAAATATGTCTTGTTGGTTGTCGAATCTAACCTGTAGTTAAGTGGAGGTCTGCTAAAAATCAACCTTAAGACCGAAGGCATGTCATCTAAACAGTCCAAGTAACTTTAGTTACGGAACAGTGTAGGTTGGATATGAGGAAGTGGTCATTCTCGCAGGACAACAATGAGTGAAGGGAACAATGATCTAATGATTGTGTTAATGTTAACAGTGTGAATATTACATAATATTACGTCTACAGTGAAACAAAAGTCATGGTTTTGAGGCTATGCACCTAAGAGATGATAAAAACTAACCACATCCAACTAAAATCAAGAATATGCCAGTGGTTTATTCAGAATGTGTGTTAAAAGTCATTTCTCAGAAAGACCGAGGGCTGACATGTTAACCAGCACGACTGATAAGCGGATGTGCAGTTCTATGAAATCAGGGTAACCTAGACTACAAGTGACGTATTAAGGGAGGCAGGCTTACACGGAACTAACGTCTCAAACAAACGTGTTATTTTGATAGAAAGACGACTAGTTTAGTAAACAAAGGCCAAAACGTTACGTAAGTTGGGTTTGGACGCAAATAGCACGGCCATATCCTATTGGTGAATATAGGAATAGGTGTATGCAAATATATTTTCATTTGGCAAGCGAATATTGCCAGAATACCACACTCGTGATGTAGGGTTATCTAACAGTATGGCGCGGCCCACAAATTTAAGATGTGTGATCAAAGTTTTCCTAGTAAACCACTGGCGTAATATTCTTAATTGTTACAAATTGTTATATTTTAGTAACTCATAGGTGCATAGGCTGTAAATCCATGACTCGTTTCATTTTAAAAATTAAATTGACATATCTGATAAGGGCAGGCTACACGCAGATGAACATTTGTTGGACTCTAGATAAGCCAATGGCTTCCTTGTCCACTTGCCATCTGGAACTTGTTGCTTTGGGTGAGTCTAGTTAAATCTAAAGATACAACCTCTGGGTATGGGCCTGAACTTGGTCAATACATTGCAATGTACCAGTATTTGAAACAGAATCTTTAATGAATAACAAACAACATTTGAGAAAACTAGCAGTCAGTAAAATAGCACAACAAATTACGCATAAAAATGTTTGTACACCACAGTAATGTCCATAGGTGAACCACGGCAGTTTCCACTGCCAAACCACGACAAGTTCGACAACGTCCACAGCTGAACCACAGCATTTTCTGTAGCTGAACCACAGCAATGTCTGCAGTTGAACCATGGCAATGTCCACAGTTCAATCACAGCAATTTCCGCAGCTGAACCACTACAATGTCCACAGCTGATCCATGGCAGTTTCCATAGCCAAACTACTACAACGGCCACAGCTGAACCACGTGAATGTCCACAGCCAAGCCACAGCAGTTTCCACAGCCAAGCTGTGCAGCCAGATCACGGCAATGTTCATAGCTCAACCATGGCAGTTCCCACAACTCAACCGCGCCAGTTTCCACAGCTGTAGCATGGCAGTTTCCACGGTCACAAGTCAAAGTTCAAATGCAGGAAACTTGGCATTAGCTGGGTCAAGCAGGTCTGAAAGGAAGTAGACGGTTCCAGCCAGACCTGAAACATCACACTGTCCCATTACCAGTGTGCTCATCCACTTTTGGTCTAAAATTTATAGGAAATATAGCAAAAATATAGGCACATTTTAATAAAATATAAGCATACATCAAGTGGCGCCATCTACTGACTCGAGTTGCCACAAATTTGCAACTGCCAACTTTCAACATTACGTCACGAAATTCGCCGATCTGATTATGTCATGATGTGACCCCATACCACGGCATACCACAGTCAGGTCCATCAACAGGTGGCCATTGACATGTAGGTTTCTACAGCAACAATTATTTTGTAGTAATGAATGTCAAGGCACCTCCAAATCCCCACAATTACTAGGGAAATATAAGAATTAAAATATAGAAACAATGGGAACTCTGGAACAATAACTTTTCTTTATGACATATCTCCAAAATAGAAATTCTGGTGCATTAATCTAGCATTGATAAAATGTCACCACCATAATAAAAAACAAGGTTACACAGTATTAAAACATAAAAAGTAAATAATATAATAAATTATAAGTATATTTTATCCTCATTAATAAAAAATTTAATAAGTAAAGCTACAAAGAAATCAGATAAGGTATTTAAAACTGGTCATGTGTAAAACATAGGCTTCTATATGAAACATAATAATAAAATACAGTTGGATATACACGAAATACAATAAAATATACACATGCAATATAAATAATGTGCATCCAGGCAGGAATATGCAGTTAGCTTGGTTTAACTTCATTGTGTGAATGCAGCTTTGAACTGCTGTGCGATGATATACACTTGAGATCTGCCAGGGGGTAAAATGTAAAGCGTTTTAAGCAGTCCCAAAGACTGGATACCGTGCTGTATAACCTTTACTTTGCACTTTTACACTGTTTGGGGTCTTCACCATAGCTATCTAGACTGTCTAGACTATATAGACATAGCAGTAACCTACCTTCAAACAGGGACATAGGTCGGTCTGGAGTTCGACATCCATGTTTGCCATAATCAAAGCACCACTCGGCAAACTGAAATAAAAAATAATTATGGATAACTAGAAGTTCGACAACTCAAGTGTGCACCGCTGTGATCGTAGCGTTACTTTGTGGAGCTGTAAGCATGTCTCCTACTGTTATATTCTGGTGTGAACCCGACATGCACCAAGTGGAGTTTTCTGGAACTATTGACGAACATGTGCTTTGATTGGTCCGTTGTTGCAACTGAGTTTTGTTGAGTTGCGGACACTGCCTGACACTGCGCGATATCACATCAAAGTCTGGCACACATTGCGAAACATTTGTTGCTGCAATTAAATTTTTTAATCGGTCCAACAACAGTTACCAGGTACTGTTGCACCGCCCAAATCAATTGCATGACTGATCTGTTTGAAGAAATACAATCACGCGACTTGCAATAAAAGTTTAGCAATGTACACCTAGCATTAGTCACATGACAGACTTCTAAGGACGATCTCAAAACATTGAACACTACTGAAGTCATTTAACCTTAAACCCCCAGTTACATGAAACTTTTAATTACATCAACATCTGTGTGCAACTTGGTAGTCGCTCAACACCAAACAGTCTACACTTGAAGGCAGAACACTTATGAACAGAGATAGGACATTAAACAATGTTTTTTTTGGCAAAAATACACCAATGTGCGATGCTAAACAAAACAGCTACTCATGACCTCAGTGACCTTGCACGACCCCTGACCCTACTGACCTTGCACAACCCGACCCCACTGACCTTGCACGACCCAACCCCACTGACCTTGCACGACACCTGACCCCACTGACCTTGCATGCTCGGTGTAGATATTTCTCTTCCCCAGTCAGCCTGTACACAGTGAGGAATGTGTATGCATTTCCTGCGACCCCGTGGCAGATCCCGTATCCCTTGCGGAGTAGTCCCCGGGCCCACACAACCTCTGCGCAGCCCCTTGCCGCTTCCAGATACTTCTTGTCACCAAACGTCTGAAAATGGCATATTAAAATGTAATTTCTTGCCTCCTGATACCCCCCCCACAAACACCACTGCTGGGTGGCATGATAATGTTGACTGAACACTGACATGTTAACCAGCGAGACGAATAAACGCAGTTCTACAAAAATCAGGTAATCCAGACAATTGTGATGTATTAAGAGTGGCCGACATATACAGAACCAACACAAAGTCCTAAACAAATGTGTTATTTTGCCAGAAAGAAGACTAGTTTATCAAACAAAGGCCAAAATTTATTGGTTGAGTTTGTTTGCAAACAGCTTAGTTATATCTGCAAATATAGGAATAGGTGTATACAAATATATTTTCATTTGGCGATTGAATTTTGCTAGACTGACACTCATGGCATAGGGTTGTCTAACAGTAAGGCACGGCCCATTCAATTAAGATGATGTGTATTCAACAAGGTTTTGCTAGTAAACCACTGGCATGATATTCTTAATTGTAGTTGCAAATGGTTGTTTTAGTAAATCTTATAGGGGCATAGGCCCAAAACGATGATTTTTTTTCCCTTTAATAACTTACGTTCCTTATATAAACTTGCATTGTTGATGATTACCATACCTATTGCACGTTAATAATATTATAATACTGGCAAAATTGAGGATGGCCTGGATTGAAGAAAAGTGCCCTTAACCCATCTTACATTCACCTTTCTCCGTGAGGAACCAAATGGTTGATTGGTTTTTAAACCTGCACATATATGCATTTATTCATTCTTTCATCTTTTCACAAAATGAAAAAATTTTGAAAGGGTTTATAATATAAAGACATATTCAATATGACATACAGTACATTACAATTTGCTTGAATAATTTGCTGACTAATTGTAATTCATTTCCAATAACTCAGTGGTAATTCATTATTAATAAACCAAGTTGTAAAAAGACCACCTTGTAATGTCAAATATTATTTTCGCAGTCTGAATACTTCAATGCCCCAGGCTGCATCATCCAAATGACTGAAATTTTTAATTTAGTATTGCCGTACCTTGTAAGCCTGCACTAGCACGTGTACCCATCCCGGGGCACCGTGGCACCAGTGCACCAGTTTGTCACTTGCACTGCCGATGGATGATGGGTAATTTCCCGATGGGTATCGCAGTGACATGAGCCAATCGATGCTTGGTTTGACGAGATCCCGAAGCAAGTTTTTATATGCAGGATCTTTCACCTGAATCAGGCAAATTAGGATCTTTCGGTACTTTTTACTAATTGGTATTTACCACAGTGAAATCACTTGTGTAGACAGTATTTCTTGTTGCTACATCGTACTTGAACTTCTAGTCCTGAAGTATTGTAAAATGTATACGCAATAAACCATTACAGTATAAATACATATTTCTTATTACTAGTTTAAATGAATGAGTGAAAGTTACTTTGCACACTAAAACATTTAATGCTTCTATTGATCACTCGTCTGAAGTGTACAAAATAACGATTATCACAAAAATAATAAATAATAACAAATGGAATAATAATAATAAATTAGTAAAGATAAGCTAATAACAATTATTACCAACATTAAATTTATAACAAGTCATATATAAGTTTATATAAACACCAACTTGCTAGTCCACTCCCTCGTGCCGCATTCCACACACAATATAGATTTTGGTGATTTAGGGATGTATAAGGGCGTATCCTTTTTATAAGGAATTGTTTTAAATGGACAATTGTGATAAAGTACCGTATTCGACCTATTAATCACAAATGCCATAATTAGCGTACACCCTTTTTTTAATCAGCTAGATCCATAATTGTAATTTTACTAGTGTGGAGCAACTGAAGTGTCGCCATCTGGTGTTAAACAGTTCGCACCTCTTTTCAGTTATTCTACACTAGTCACCAAACGACACCACTACTTTTAAACAGTTACCTAACTGTCTAGAGAAAAACAGGTTGGTGTATGCATATATGCATATTGGGGTGTAAGGGGTGTTGATGCGCTCAACCGTAAAGACACTCAAGTCAACCTCACCTCCCCGTGGTGCACCCCGGTAACCAGTACATTGTGTTGGGCAAACGAGGATATGGCTAAGGGAAGGAAAACCCCGAAAATAAACCTACTGCGGAGGGCCAACAACCCTCTCAGCTCAAATGATGTTACAGAAACCAGAAGTGAATTTCAAAACCCAGCTTGTGCTGGAAATGGCTACAGGAAGGCGACGGCCCAGATACCAGCAGATGATGACATCATTTATTTGGACAGTATGACGCTTCCGGATCAAAGCCAAACGGAAGTTCGGAGGCTGACAACGTCATTAACCAAGCCAAAAGTTAATGTAAATATAGGATGTTGGAATGTGAGAACGTTATACTCTATAGGGAAATCAGCCCAGCTTGCAAGAGAAATGGACAAATATAAAATAGATGTCATGGGCATTAGTGAATGCAGATGGATGGGACAAGGAAAAGTCAAGATGAACACCGGAGAGAGCATAATTTTTTCAGGGAGAGAAGACAACATACACAGACACGGAGTAGCAATAATGATGACGAAGAAAGCAGAACAAGCATTGCTGGAATGGAAACCTATCAGTGATAGAATTATTTATGCTAGATTCTTCTCCATGTATGTAAAGTTATCGATCATACAAGTCTATGCACCAACAAATGAAGCCAGCGTCGAAGATAAAGACAATTTCTACGAACAGCTCCAGACAGTTGTGGACAGTGTTCATAAGCATGACATACTCTTAGTATTGGGGGATTTAAATGCCAAAGTTGGAGAAGACAACAACGGATATGAAAACATAATAGGAAGCCATGGAGTAGGTGAAAGAAATGACAATGGAGAAAGACTTGTTGACTTCTGCAGACTCAATAACCTTGTGGTAACAGGTACCATTTTCCCACATAAACTTATACATAAACAGACATGGACATCTCCAGGAGGAAAGACAAAGAATCAAATAGACCATGTGTTAGTGAGTAGGCAACACCGGACATCAGTAATGGACACTAGGGCCATGAGAGGAGCCGACATTGCGAGTGACCACCAATTAGTGCGATCAAAAATCAAGCTGAAACTAAAGAGAAAACAAAAGAACAAGGCGATCAGAAAGAAATTTGATATAATTAAGTTACAGCAACCAGCTATTAAAGCCCAATTCTCACTGAAGTTACGCAACAAATATGATATATTACAAGACTACGAAGAAACAGGCGACGAAGAAGTTGAGAAACAATGGCAAGACTTTGAGGATGCATACAAATAAACAGCTCAAGAAGTACTGGGGTACAAAAAGAAAGGGCAAAAACCATGGATCAGCAAGGAGTCGTGGGAGTTAGTAGAAGAGAGAAAACGACTGAAGAACAACATCGAGCAGACAAAGTCAGACAGGATTAAGCAGAATTACATGGATAAATATAGGTGTAAAGACAAAGAAGTGAAGAAGAGCATGAGACAAGACAAGAGGAAGTGGGTTGACCACCTTGCCATGGAAGCAGAGGAAGCAGCACATAATGGAAGAATGAAAGAAGTGTATGATATTACAAAAACCCTCAGTAATGACAAACGTAAGACAACAAATGCAGTGAAAGACAAAGGTGGAAACTTAACAACGGAAGGATTGGCCAGAAGGAAGCGATGGAAAGAACACTTTGAGGAAATCCTTAATAGACCTATACCTGATGACCCTGTAACAGATGTGGAGATAGATCCGATCATAAACGAAATCAGCACTGACCCAATAACAAAGGCAGAAATTAGAACAGCGCTAAGGAAGATGAAAAACGGGAAAGCAGGGGGCAAGGACGAAATTACAGCAGAATTATTAAAAGCAGACATGAATACAACAGAGAAATGGCTTGTCAAATTATTCAGAACATTTTGGGAACAAGAGAAAGTGCCAAAAACGTGGAAGCAGGGACTGATCGTTAAAATACCGAAGAAAGGTGACCTGACAGAGTGCGGGAATTGGAGAGGAATTACTTTGACATCTGTTCCTAGTAAAGTATTCGGAAGAGTACTCATTGACAGAATAAGAGATGGAGTTAACAGCAAGTTGAGAGACGAACAAGCAGGTTTCAGAAGTGGGAGAGGCACAGTAGAACAGATATTTATTTTACGAAATATTATAGAACAGGTAGTGGAATGGCAGGCAACTCTATACATCACGTTTGTGGATTTTGAAAAAGCATTTGACTCAGTGCACCGAGAGAGTCTATGGAAAATTATGGAGAGCTATGGAATTCCATGCAAGATAATCCACATGGTACAGATGTTATACGAAGATAGTGAATGTGCAGTGTTAGACGAAGGTGAGGAATCTGAGTGGTTCAAGGTCAAAACTGGAGTTAAACAAGGAGATGTAATGTCTGGATTTATCTTCTTGATAGTAGTGGACTGGATAATGAGAAACACAACAGCGGGAAACAAAACAGGAATAAGATGGAACTTCACGTCAAAACTAGAGGACCTGGACTTTGCCGACGACATAGCACTCATGTCATCATGCTACACACACATGCAAACAAAGACAAGACAACTGAATCAATTTGCAGCAAGGACAGGACTAAGAATAAATAAAAAGAAAACTCAAATATTGAGGATAAACAGCAAGTGCGAAAACAGAATACTAATCGATGATCAAGAGCTAAAGGAAGTGGACAAGTATAACTACCTTGGTGCGAACGTTAGTAAGCAAGGAGGAGGCGGCGATGACATTGTTAACAGAATTTGTAAAGCGAGGGTATCCTTCATGAAACTAAAGCAGATATGGAGTTCAAATATATACACATTGAGATCGAAATTGAGGCTTTTTAACACACTTGTTAAACCAGTGTTGTTGTATGGAAGTGAAACTTGGAAAATTAACGAAGGAGACAACAGAAAGTTAGATACATTTTTTTTCAAGTGTTTAAGACGAATCCTACAAATTCGATGGCCATACGTTGTATCAAATCGAGATATTCTGGCAAAAAAAAAATTGAAGACAATCAGCACTGAGGTCAAGTTAAGAAGATGGAAGTGGGTAGGACATATCCTACGAATGGAGAAGAACAGCAATTGTGAGACTGCACTGACCTGGACGCCTGAAGGTAGAAGAAAGGTTGGACGACGAAAGACAACGTGGCGATCAACTATTGAAAATGAAAGGCGTATACTGGGGTGGAATAGCTGGAACGAAGCCAGACGTGTAGCAGCTGACAGAACAAGATGGAGGAGATTCACTTCGGCCTTATGGGCCACTGGGCCCGAAGAGGATAGGTGAGGTGAGGTGAGGTATGCATATAAGAACAGATTCCTTGACATTTCTCCATGGCCCTTTTTTCAAGCATATTGTACACTTGTTATGTCGAAAATAATTACATATTCTCGTGTTCATCACACATGCGTAAAACTGAATGAAACATTTTTGGCGGTCAAAGAGCAAAAACCTCTGATGCCAGGCAGACTTCCAACAAAACCTAGTTAATTTTGTTGGCATATTCCGTAGCCTAATATATGGCAACACTCTGGTGAAAGCAGATTTCGTTTGATGTAGGTTATTCCATAGCCTGACAGGTGGCGACACTTGTTCAGAATAGGAATGCCATAGGCTGATTAACCAATGAAAAATGTTAAATGGCTTTATACAGAATTTCGTGGATTTCAAAAACAAATGTCTATCGTTGACTGTGTGAGGGCGTCTTACCAGCAGGAGGGTGTAGAAGATGCCTACAAGGCCATGAGCCGCCCCTAGGTATGCCTTCTCATGCCACTCGTACATGAGAGGACACTCACTTCTCTCTCGCTCAGCCAGCTTCTTACCAGACGAGATAATAGTGTGAAAAACCTGAAACCAGGATTTAACAAGACTTAGCACGATTGCCATCCAAAACAAACAAGATTTAACAAGATTGCCATCCAAAACAAACAAGATTTAACAAGATTGCCATCCAAAGTAAAAAACAAGATTTAACAAGATTGCCATCCAAAGCAAACAGGATTTAACAAGATTGCCATCCAAAGTGAACAAGATTTAACAAAACCACCATCCAAAGTGAACACAATTTAAGATTACCATCCAAAGCAACCAAGATTGTCATACAAAGCAAAATATATTTAACAAGACTGCCATCCAAAGGAAACAAGATTGCCATCCAAAGCAAGTAAGATTGAACAATATCACTATCCAAAGAAAACAAGACTTAATTAACAAGATTGCCATCCAAAGCAAACAAGATTGAACAATATTGCTATAAGTAGTATAATGTTTTGCGACAAATTACATCATACACCACACTGCTGACCAATGAAATAATGGTTTCTCTATTGCTTAATAAGGTGCAACAAAAAAACTAGATTTATCTCAAAATGGCCAAATTGGATGCAACACATTTTGCAGATAAATGCTTCATACGCTAAAAAAGATATAGTGATTAGGTAAGACACGTTTATATAACATAAAGCTGGAATATAATTAAATCCGTGACTTAGGGATTTAGAAAAAGAATGGAAAAACGGGTTGGACGGACAGGAATTTCACAGCAGGACAAATATATTTTTTCAGCTGAATAAAATGCATTAGTTATTCATACATTATCAACAATAATTCCTTCTTACAATGACGTATGAGCAATTCTCAAAAGGTTGTTACAAAAGTGTCACAAAGTAGTAAAATTTCCATATTTTTTAAACTAGTTTTTCAGTTTGAATATATACTTCCACCATTACTTTACATGAGACTAATAACGAAAAGATAGTTATTCAATTCATTACAAAGTTAGTAGGGAATCCGTATGGCAGATGAAGTGTCTCACATTATGAAATGACCAAAACAAATTGCTGAAACTTTATAAAAAAATACTAATCCGACCTTTTAAAGTATTTTAATCACAGAACCAAATTTTTTGGCAAGGATACTTAATGAGCAATCAAATCAGGAATTGCTCATGAAGTTTATTCCCTTGATTTGTCCAAACAACATCGTAGAACTCAAATGTCACCAATGACAGAAACAAGCAACATGGCACACCCAGTTTTCAAAAATAAATTTTAAACAATCTGTTGCACACATTCTGTTGATACTTCATACTTTGGTAGAGCAATATATTGCAGCAGCAGCAGCCGCCGCCGCCACAACAGCAGCAGCAGAAAGGTGAAGCTAAAATATGTTCATTGCAAGTTTACAAATCGCAGTAACCACAAACTTGCAAGAAGTGTTTTCTCACCACACTAATCAAGTCTGGGTTGACACATTCTTCTCCCAGGTGGCGCTGTACAAACAACAGCGCAAACAGGTAGCCAACTCGACCAAAGAGAAACTCATCTGGTAATGCCGGATCTGAGCAGACATCCTTGTGTAGGGCAAACAACCTAGACAAAGAACATACAACTGGAATTTATTTGAACTTTAAGAATGTTTCAATGTGTGCGTACAGCTTTATACCGGGTGACATGCACATGTGCAGAATTGGATATAAAATTACTTGCTGTAATTGAGAATCTATCAAAAATATCAAGCTCCTATAAATGTGGTTCCGGTTACAAACAAAAAACCTATTACTTTTGGTAAAACAAAATCTATAAGGTTACACTCTTCTGTTGGGCACCACACTGTACTACATGTGTCAAGTTGAAAATAATATATGAATAAGAGGAATACATTTGTTTTCAGCACTAAACAAAATAAATATATTCTGTTAGAGGTATTTACGTTTTTATCATAGTTAATGCTGAAAAAAAGATCTTTATATGTGATACCGATTCAGACAGTCTTCACATTTCTCTTGCTGGCCGAGTCTGTGATACAACACTGCTCCGACGGCGAGCGGTCCCGCATCGCCGCACAGGAATGTGACCTTCTTCCGCTTGAGGTGGCGCAGGGGTCGCTCAATGTAGGTGATCGCCCTCTTCAGGTATCGAGGATTCTCGTCACGATCGAAAATGTGACTCAGGTGAAAGTGGAGAAGAGCAATACCTATAATTAAAATAACAATAATAATAATAATGTAATTCAGCCTAAATCCTCAGGACCCAGGGTTGTTTGATTTAAATCATTTGATTTAAATCATTTATTTAAATCATGATTTAAATCGCTCAAAAAAAAAATAAAAAATCATTGATTTATGATTTTTTTACTTCCAGTTTTTTTAATCGCTGATTTATATGAATTTAACACAAATAATTGTTTACAAGCATCGAGATCAACAAAGTTTTGTGTGTTTTTTAATACAAAAACACAAAGTGCGCACACTCGTGTAGCTGTATTGACACCAGATAGCCTGATAGTAAAATATTTTATGACATTGTGTATACCAGATTTCTATAAAAAAATCAAATAAATATGTTTTTTTTTTTAAATCATGATTTTTTTCAACCCTGTCAGGACCCAAGCAAGAATTGCTAGCATGATAACATGAACATGATAACATGAACATGAACATGATAACATGAACATGATAACATGAACAGGGCGAGTAAGAACTCACCATCAGAGTGAGAGACCGTCGTGGATTTTGGACAGCTGATTTATGACATGTTGCTGGTTGAAGCCACATGGGTGATAACTAATCAACAGTGATTTGTAGGGATATTAATATATGCAGAAGCAACAAGTGGGTCAGTCATCACTAAAGGAACAAATTGATGTCACCAATGGTTTGAGTTCAATAGAAAGTTATTGCTTACAAAATATCTGTCTAATATCCAATCTAATCTATGCATAAGAATTATGAAATACAACGGGAAAAATATTGAATGTCTTTAACGTTTGGCTTAATTTATCCCTCTACATAACTTGAAGGCATCATTTCTTTACATATTTCACGTTCAATATTCGATAGGATACATCTTTTTAGATTCATTTACTACAATGCCATTCTGCTCATTAAATTATTTCTCGAAGTTACATTTTTGCATACTTTTATTTCACGTTTCTTGTCTGTCGCCGATGTTTGTGTCAGTACCGCAGCGGACTAATCACAGCCCCATCTATGGATATTGCAGCGAGTTACAAGAAGCCTGTCACGTGATTACTGCCCGCCAAAGACAAACCAAAACATGAGGGGGAATTCATTCCAACATGTTTTAGTTGTTTCTACAAAATTACCCAAACTATGGCAAGTTAAATAAGTGTACATTAATTTAATGTCAATACCGTATGGTGTGGATGGTCAATGTTGTGGTAGTAATGAGATGAATGACGATTATGATATGTTGTTTTGGATGTCCTCTAGACATCTGCTGGAGGATGTTGCCTGAAAGACTAGGCATTATTGATAAAGAGGGCGCTGTTTGTAAAATCACATCCCGTGACGTTTTCTCGTTGCGGTACTGACATACTGTTACAGTACTGACATAATATATTTGTATCCGATGTGCATTTTACAGGACATCTCTCAAATAGTGAGTGTTGTTTTTTCTCAAAAATAAATGCTTCAAGTTCATAAAGAAATGAAATAAATGAACAATTGAAATAGTGATACCTCAACAAGGGTAGGCTATATGGAAAAGCTACATGAGAAATTAAATAAAAGAAATTAAATAAATAATAAAAATGAAACAAAGGTAAACTATATGGGAAAATTAAATAAATAATCAAACATTTCAGAAGGCAAAGATTTTCATACCAAACTAAATGTGTGCTTTTCTTTGTCGAATAATGCTATAGCGATGCTAGGGGTCAGTGGTCATGTCAAGTGATTTGCTGATAGAGAGTTGGGTACCCGAAGGGGCCACTGGAATACCAATGTACAAGTTAAATCAGTTACACAGCATGAGGGTTTAGACGTCTAAGGGTCGGCGCTGTGTGAAACTTAAAGAAATGGTGGGTGATGGGGTCTTCCTTCCCAACCGGACATAGTGTCGTCAAGCCTCTGCATCCCGCCCAGCTTCAGAAAGTCCTGCATCCATCTATGAATAGGGAGTATATATATCTGATGAATGGAAATAGAATTAATAAGACACTATTTTATAATTACATGATTTACTTTCAGGTCGCAAGTGATGTGTCCTGTCTGAGTTCCAGTATAAGCGAAGGTGAATCAGGGTTGTCTTCATAGCGACGTTATCTAAGGGTTGTCTTCATAGCGACGTTATCTAAGGGCTGTCTTCATAGCGGCGTTATCTAAGGGTTGTCTTCATAGTGGCGTTATCTAAGGGTTGTCTTCATAGCGACGTTATCTAAGGGTTGTCTTCATAGCGACGTTATCTAAGGGCTGTCTTCATAGCGGCGTTATCTAAGGGTTGTCTTCATAGTGGCGTTATCTAAGGGTTGTCTTCATAGCAGCGGGAGAAACGATACTTTGACTTCAACACGCCATCGAAATCCAACAAGATTCGGTCACAACACCGTTTAAAGACTGATCCTGACACACACCAACATTATCTTCAATCTGACCGTGAACGCTATCTAAGACAAAAAGAATCTGGCAACACAGGAAGCAGAAACGGGCTTGGAAAAAACAGCAGAGAATAAGGCCATGTCACCGGAGAGTTCTGAGTTCAAAACGAAAAGAGGAAGACCGAAAGTGAGACATGATAGAGCAAAAGCCTATCGTACGATAGAAAGGTTTCAAGCAAAATACAAGCTTCACACCTTACATTAAAAAGAGTGCAGAAGAGAAATTAATGCATTTGGAAAAGAGTTAGTTCATTGGATGAGAAGATTAACACCCCGTGGTCAAAAACAAAAAGGCTGACCCGTGGAGCAGATAGTAAGAAAATCAAGAAACAGTTAACATTCCATAACAGTGTTCTAGAAGATTTGAAGGCCAAATATGTTTTCCAACGGTTTTCTGAAGAAATATCGTTATGTCTCGAAGCTGAAATCCATCATTGGGGTATCTCACAAAATAGTATTGTGCAACACTAAAGCGGTTCAATGACTTTGTGTACGAGCGCAAACCACGAAGTGACAAGCTCCCTGTCAGTACTGTGCATCATACCAGAATTCTTCCAAAGGGACAACAACAGCTCAGTGACACCTGGAAAAAGACACAATCACGAAAAAAAAGGTCAAGAAACAGAAGAGACTTACATACATAAAAAGTTCCTCAGTGAACATCCCAACGACAAGATGTCTTATTTCACTTTCTTGCGCCCACGACCATTCTGGGTAGTTACCCCTAAGGTATCAGATAGACAGACAGACATGCAAATGTCGGACACACAAAAATATACACTTCAAAGCAAGCAAGCTATACGAACTAGGTGTACTATCCGTAAATGAAGCTGAGTCCACTCTGGGTCTTACCTGCTTCTCAGGCCCAAATTCAGCTTGCATGTACCGTGAATGTGACGTTTGCAAAGACAAATGGCTAGAGTTCGCAACGTTCTATCAAATGAAAGAGACACGATGAATGGCAGACGGTGGATTGTGAAAAGAAGAACAAGAACACTGGAGAAATGGAGAAACGGAAAGTAACCGTGAAGGTTAGGTTTGAAGGTACGCTTGAAGAGTTGACCAAGAAATTCGAAGACACCCTATCCGAGAAATTAGGGAAACATGTGTTCAGCATACATGAGTAAGGCCAACTTCTACTTGCTTTCTGCTTTCGTCCCTGCCTTTCTATGTTAACTGGTCCTTTTTGGAAGCTGGCCGTGGAAAAGGAGCAGTTGATGGAGTTGGTGGAATACTTAAACGCAAGGTCAATAGACTAGTAGCCCATGGAAGAGATCTTCACACCGCAGACACTGTGTTGACTGCACTAGAAGCTGAGACTAGTGTCAAGCTCTTCAAAGTAAGTGAACAAGATGTGTCTAATGTGGACCATTGTCTACCATCTGGTCTGAAGACTGTACCAGGGACAATGACATTCCATCAAATTGTCGCAACCATGTCTCGACGAATCTCCGGTCAGAAGTTAAGTTGCTTCTGTTGTGATGCCACAGGTGATGGAAAGAGTTGTGAATGCTATAATCCGGTCGCAGTCACTTTCCCTGAGCCAACTTCTTCACCGAATCACGTCGTGTCACAGCCAGCTTAGAGAGTCACCATGTCAGGTAACATTCTTACACCAGTTCATGTTTACAGTGAGGACCTTCAGGGAAGATGGTGCGTGGTGACCTACGATGGTACGCCTTACCCGGGCATCATTGAAGATGCCGATGAAGAATCCATGCTGGTCTGCGTAATGCTTAGTATTGGGGTAAATACCGGTAGGTATTTTCACCCCACGAGAAAAGACGCTATTTGGCATGCATATGACAAAATTATCTCATTAATACCAGAGTCATCCCCAGTTACATCAGTAAAAAGGCGTTACCAAATTTGACCTTTGTCAGTCCCGAAATGAAATGTCAGTCCCGAAATTATACGTCAGTCCCGTAACACCTCTGTTAGTCCCGTAACATTGCAAAACAAACCCTAATTTCTATAATTTAAACTAAAGTGCTAATTAGGAGTAATTATTTGAGGATTTTGAATGGGCTTTTGTTTTTAAAAAAACTTTTTTTTTCATAAAAATATATCTGAAGTGTTAAGTTGTTACCTTGGTAAAAAAAACACATAATTTGAATTGAACACTTCATAAAATGAAAAATGTCAGTTTTACCAGACAAAAAGAAAAGATTACATATTATTGAGAATTGCATGGTTATATAAATCACAATAACTTATGAAGAAATTGAAAATAATTTGTCCAATTATTTTTATCAGCCATTTAACTAGTGTTGTGGTCAGGGTTGTTTGATTTAAATCATTTGATTTAAATCATTTGATTTAAATCATTGATTTAAATCATTGATTTAAATCATGATTTAAATCGCTCCAAAAAAATCATTGATTTATGATTTTTTTTACTTCCGGTTTTTTTAATCACTGATTTATATGAATTTAACACAAATAATTGTTTACAAGCATCAAGATCAACAAAGTTTTGTGTGTTTTTTAATACAAAAGCACAAAGTGCGCACACTTGTGTAGCTGTATTGACACCAGATAGCCTGATAGTAAAATATTTTATAACATTGTGTATGCCAGATTTCAAAAAAATTAAATAAATAAAAAAAATCCGATTTAAATCAAATAAATCCGATTTTTTTTATTTAAAAAAAAAAATCATGATTTTTTTCAACCCTGGTTGTGGTACCGATACATTGTTGGGTAGGGCCAGAAATAATCCCCCAAAATGGGAAAAATCATTAAGGATCATTGGTTGGCAAGTAATCATAAGACCCGTTCCCCTCACAAAGTCATTTATTTTAATAAATAGGGATTTTTATTTGTGACAAGTGAAATATGCCATTAATTGTTTCCATTTACTGGTGATTGGCCCAAGTGGGAATGGTTTAGTATTTTCCCATCAACTTGCAATAATGTTAACAGTTTAAAATGCAGTTCGCAAATTCATACTTTGAATATTCTGAAAATCAGCCATGTTAATATCTATTATTTCATCAACTTAATGGAACAAATTTGTGAACTTCTGTAATTTGTTCTCTCCAAAAAAATCAACATAGAAGATGCTCCCCATCAAATGGCGTCCAAAACAACTACATTATGTCTTCATGTGCAAAGGATCCTAGGCACTGGTACGTGCATATTTTGACAGCCAGCCACTAGAAAATGTTAATCTGGGCATAGCATAAGGGTCATAGTCCTCAAACATGTTGAACTCTATTCGAAAATAATCTTGCATGTAGTAAAAATTGCCAAAAGGGGGACCGTCTCAAAATCACTGGTACTATATTCGTATGGCATGAACCCAGAAGTAAACCAGTGATCTGAACCCAGGTGCATGGTGTGGATTTATATAAAAATATGTGCTGTCACCTAGCGAATAATTAAGAGCCTACATTCCAGCACCTGGTGAGCATCATGTACAGACCATTCCAGACAATAGGGAAACAAATGATTCGTGTTTTGTTGCGATGGCTGACAAGATAATGCACTGCCGGCCCCCAAGATGTGCACACAATAACACATTAAATGTACCTATGTCATTTTAATGCTTCTTCCGGGTATGAATCAACCCTCTCTTCAAGGCTTATAATGCTAATTATTTTAATAAATAATAAAGGTAAATGTGTTATTGCTAACATTGTTCTATGTTTTAATTCCAAAAGTGTTAATGTGTGAAATGCAACATATGGCAGCTGACGAGACTTGTGTCCCATATTAGCTCAATACTTGTCATATACCTGTGCTCCCTGTGTATATGGAGTAGTCTGATTGGTCAACACTATCTAGCCCCTCATAGAGCCTGTGCAGCTGACGGTCAATTTGAGTTTGCAACCGCTTCTGTAAGTCATCTGAGATCTGGACAAGAAATTCAATAATGAAGAGTGTGTTAATTACGACAATAACTAGTAAACATTCATACTGGAATGCAGTTGATTTAATAAATCTATTTACAACACATTTCTAGATGCAGGGCTGGGTCCAATTACACAAAATTATATCAATTACAATTACATTAATTTTTTATTTCAATTACAATTATAATTACAGTCATAATTTTCCAAATCAATTACAATTACACTGTTTCAATTTCAATTACATTATGCGGAACCAAATATATTCAGCATTTGTTAATTATGTATTTTTGCGCATTTTGCTGAATTTCAATATTTTGTACAAAATTGATAAACAAATATATGGGTAATGTTTGTACATTTTGTTGAATTGTGACTTTGAATTATACTAAATAAAAAGATAGCCGTTTAAACCATATTTTTATTATATAAAAATACAATGCAATATCCAGACATAATCCTACAGGGCATATTCCAATGCAGACATTTATCCGTGCACATTTCTTAAATTTTTCTTTGGAAAATACTAATAATAGGGTATGATGTGTTTACTTTGAGGTTGTAGCTCCTGCTCTAAGCTAACATTCTTAATTGGTCTGCCCTTTGCTTTGTGTGAATTGGGAATGGGAAGAGAGGCCATATAAATGGTCCTTGCCACCTGACCTGTCTCCAACCCACCACAACACAAGGGGTGTAATTGGCTTGCTAACTCTGCAATGTTTCACTGAGCTGATATTTTTTGAAGTAATATCAGGCTACAGGTCTTTCCATGTTGTTTGAATACCATCTTAGCCTTTGTCTGACAATGTCTGTGCATTGTTTATTGCTTCCTGGCTGTTACCAACTTACTGAAAAGGCTAATTGCTAAGGCTACCTACCACTAGCACCACTGACCAATACCCACCAGACAGTGAATACTGAGACTTAAATATAAATATATAAGCAGGTGTTATTATTAGTCTTGATTTTCAACTCATGTGAGACTTAAATTATATTTTTATTGACAATTCGTTCAGGTAGTTTGTGATATGAAATGTACTGTAATTGATTGTAATTGAAATAAATTTTCAATTATACAAAATATAACAATTACAATTACAGCAACATTTTGAAACCATAATCAATTACAATTACACAATTTTGCTGTAATCAATTACGATTACAATTACATAATTGGACCCAGCCCTGTCTAGATGCCATTTCATCATAAATATTAATCCACCAAAACATGTACCTTCATTGACATTGGCTTCAAAGAGTGAAGTTTCAAAGACATAAATAATAGATATCTAGATATACATATAGCAATAAATTATAAAGCCAAAGCAAAGCCAAAGGTTACAATAATTTATCACACAATAAAAACAATTATTTTTTAGTCATAGATTTTTCAGAGGTGCTAATTATTATAAAGTTAAAGTATAAGGAGGATGTCAGATGAAATTAACGAAGGGGATACTAATTAAGGATAGACTGACTGAACCATGGATGGTATGGAATACCCTAACCGAATGAGTAGACGACAGGCAAAATCCATATTGTTTTGGACGAGTTAGAAGATGTTCATAACTTTCGAATCATTGCACGAACCTGTCCTTGTGCGTTCAACAATTTCTCTCCGTTGTAGTCTGGAAATGTATTTGCAAACTCTCTGTCTGACATGGCTTAATTCATGACATAAACATGCTGACCAGACACCGCCGCTACTCCTCGCAAAACACCAACAACATGGGCGCTTGGGATATCACCAACACCACCCCCCCCCCATTTATAAACGATATCGAGGCTACTAGTGTCAAGGCCGTCTATAAATAACTGCAAGGTATTAATTTTGTCACATGATTTTTAGAGTTAATTCTTCCGTACACACCACCGTATTGAGACAGGGATTTTGTTAAGATATGGCCATGACACCAGTCACAGAACGCATAGATGAAGGCATCGAGAACCCACTAGCGATGGAGACGACTCAACAAAATAACGGATACGAGGAGTTTTTTGGCGGAACTATGCCGTGCCCGTCTTGCAGAGGTGTCGGCCGAATACCCCGCGGTAGGAAACTAGCTGCTTGCACGGTTTCGGCTTTGTTTACCTGTTAACGCTGTTTTCTTGCTATCTGCGTCGTGCACAGGGTTGAAAAAATATTGATTTTTTTATTTTTTTTTATTTTTAATCGGATTTTTTATTTCAATCGGATTTATTTGATTTTTTTTATTTATTTGATTTTTTATATATTTTTTTAAAATCTGGTATATAGATATTTATATAGATGTTTAAATTTGTAAACCCTTTCAAACATGTTATATTCAAATCGATTTGGGTTCTTGTCTTAACAGAGGGTACATGATTTTTGCTTATATAAAGACATTACTCATTAGACAATGTCCACAAGGCCTCACCCCCTGTATAGTTGCATAATCTGTCTTGGAAAGGAAAGCATGCTGTGTGTCTGTGGCTGTAGCAGTGGTAATTATTGTTTGCCTATACGGTGGATTAGCTCTGTGTACTCGAAGGGTCTCTAACCAGAATACAAACTGGTACAGTATTAAACAACTGAGTCAACATACTGAATTGGTAACATCTAGCACAAACTATAAGTGCACTTTAACTCAGGGCTTCTGTGTTGAAAAGATACTTCCTATGGAAGACAAGTTTGTGTGGCTTCACTGCATTCAGAAAGGGAATAGCTCAAACATACACAATGTCATAAAATATTTGACTATCAGGCTATCTGGTGACAATACAGCTACACAAGTGTGCGCACTTTCTGTTTTGTATTAAAAACATACAAAACTTTGTTGATCTTGATGCTTGTAAACAATTATTTGTGTTAAATTCATATAAATCAGCGATTAAAAAAACCGGAAGTCAAAAAAATCATAAATCAATGATTTTTTTAATATTTTTGGAGTGATTTAAATCATGATTTAAATCAAATTATTTAAATCAAACAACCCTGGTTGTGCATGACGCTGTGACATCCGGCTAATATTTTATCTTTGTTTTATGTTGTTTTCTTTACACTACATACACATACTAGAAGAAGGAATAGTTCGTTCAAAATGGAAAGAAGCAAACATTACGCCACTATTTTAGAGGATCGAGGAAGAAGCCAGAAAATTACAGACCAGTGAGTTTAACATCAGTTATATGTAAATTACTCAAACATTAATTAGAGACCACATGGTGGAATTCCTTTTAAAACATAAATTAATAAATACATCTCAACATGGATTCCTAAAAGCAAGGTCATGTCTAACCAATCTCTTATGTTTTTTGGAAGAAATTACAAAGTGGGTAGATGACGGGTCACCACTGGATGTTGTCTACTTAGATTTTCAGAAAGCTTTCAATAAAGTGCCACATCAAAGATTGTTATTTAAACTAAAAGCCCATGGGTAATGGTAATATAGGTAATGATGTAATCAACTGGATAGAAAAGTGACTTACACACAGAAGACAGAGAGTAATAGTAGATGGTGAGATTTCAAACTGGAAATCTGTTTTGAGTGGGGTACCACAGGGATCAGTATTAGGCTTTATACTGTTTTTAATATATATAAATGATTTGGAGGATGACATATCTAGCAAAGTTTAAAGTACTCAAATTTGCAGATGACACAAAAGTATTCAGAAAGGTTACTAATAATACAGATAAACAAAGTTTACAGGATCTACAAAAAAAATTTAAATGTCAGAAAAATGGCAAATGTTATTAAATTTTGGGAAATGTAAATGTATACACATAGGACATGGAAATGTGGACGAGGAATATAAAATGGGGGATGCTGTACTAGGTAGAACCACACAAGAAAAGGACTTAGGAGTAACATTTAGTGCTGACATGGAAGTTTCAGAGCAATGTGGGATTGCTGCTTCGAAAGGAAATCAAATTCTAGGGCTAATTAGGAGAACTATCATGTATAAGGAGAAACATCTAATTGTACCCCTGTACAAAGCAATAGTTAGACCACATTTGGAATATTGTATTGAAGCATGGAGGCCGTATCGTAAAAAGGACATAGACAAGCTAGAAAGAATACAATGAAGAGCAACTAAAATGATTCCAGAATTGAGAGACCTTAGTTACAAAAGTCGCTTATTACAATGTGGTTTGACAACACTAGAGACCAGGAGACTAAGAGGAGACCAAATAGAAGTGTTTAAAATAGTGAATGTTTATGAGGATGTTGATAGGAATATGTTCT
The DNA here is from genome assembly GCA_963662155.1 of Lamellibrachia columna. Taxonomy (NCBI): domain Eukaryota; kingdom Metazoa; phylum Annelida; class Polychaeta; order Sabellida; family Siboglinidae; genus Lamellibrachia; species Lamellibrachia columna. The sequence continues at coordinate 44,851,358 of OY759261.1, forward strand.
TCAAACTTAAAGAAGGCAGTAGAACCAGATGACACAAAGCAGCATTAGTTAAGGAGCAGTGTAGGTTGGACATGAGAAAGTACTCTTTCTCACAGAGGGTGATAAATGAAAGGAACAAACTGCCAAATGATAGTGTTAATGCTAGTAGTGTGAATATGTTTAAAAATAGAATTGACAGATATCTGATAAGGGCGGGCTACACATAGATGAGAAAATTGTTGGACTCTGGATAAGCCAATGGCTTCCTTGTCCACTTGCCATCTGGAACTTGTTGTTCGAGATGGCAATCTTGTTAAATCTTGTTACATACATACGTATCCTCTTCGGTCTTCAGGCAAAATAATCTGTCTATGTCTTTCTGCAGTATGCAATTTGTTTCCTTTATTATAATAATTGAATTGAATTTAAGTTTTATTCAACATTTCAACAACATGATATACAAACATATAACACAGACACAGTGAATGCAGTAAAGATTTATATGACAGCAGCATTAAGCTGCTATACCCTGTAATACATACTGAAAACCTACATTGAAATGTTGAAGGGAAATGCAAGAAGTGTAATACTTAAAATAAGTATTTCCCATTTAATAATACGTACATGAATTTATAGATAATTTGACAAATGAAATAAATATCATTAATTAAAATAAATTTGACACACGTTTAAAATTAGAAAGTAATCGCAACAAAGAATAAAATGTAAAATAAAACACAAAAGGCATGAGAACAAGGGACCACCGAAGATTTATGGCAGAAATGCAGATTGGAATAAATATGTCTTGAGTTTTTTTGGAAGGTAGCTATAGTTTCTGATGTTTTCAAAGTAATGGGGAGTTCATTCCAGACACTAGTTGCAGCGACAGAGAAAGCAAGTTAAGTTTAGTTTTAGGAACAGTAAGTTGTTGTGAAATGGATGATCTGAGCTGCCTAGGGATTGAAAGATGCAGGAGACTAGCCAAATGATCAATATAATTTTTCCATTCCATGACGTTTACTTTGTCTTTAATGTAATACAAAATAGTATTAATAATAATATGACTTTGTCTTTATTAATGTCAATAGGATTATACTAGTATTAGTCATTTTGGCCAAGTCTAGGAGTAGAACTCAATTGAAGTGAAGAAGAAGACATGGCTCAGATAATATGACTCATTGGCAATGGCCCATGACTGTAAATCAACTTAATTAGTGTAAACTTGCATGGGTTCTGCTTAGGTATTATATCCATTCCTCAATCATCACGTAGTCATCCGAGTCATGCATTTAAATACTTTTCCATTTCATAGTATTTGTAATTGTATTTGTATTTGATCCCCTCAAGAGTATTTGTGTTTAAAAACATTTCAATGTATTTGACCCCATATCTGATGATATCATTACTGACCATCACATGTTGTCGACATTTCGTATGATGATGTGTCATGTGTGGTCAAATATGTGAATGGTTGAACCTATGACCTATGTCTCAGTCACATGAGCATGTGTGTACAGTGTACAGTGTATGTTACACTGTAATTGAAACTGAAACAACTCCAGTTCCAGAATTGGTGTTATGTTTGGAATGTTTCATTTCATATATATATATATATATATATATATATATATATATATATATATATATATATATATATATATATATATTCAGCCGAACCTCAGTTTACGGTCACCTCGCAATTACGGTCACACTGAGACAGTCCCAAATGATTTCCATAGCAATGTATATGACATTAATCCCGCTGGTCACCTAATATGGGCACCTCACTAGTCAGGAAGGCGGTCAGTAACTCGGTGCAAACCTGTCAGATTGCTACCAGATTACCCCTGCAGTTATGGTCAGTCATGGCCCAGCAGCCTGTCCGTCAAAGCTAAAACTAAAGTGCCACCAACAATGTCAGTAGCAGTATGAAACCATGCACTTGGCGTGTTGACACAGTAACCAGTAAAGTTCGGAAAACAATAAAAGAAGGAAGATCACCAGTCATCTTTGGTAACACTTTGAACTCAAATTCTTATCAGATGAGTATAGATTTTATGAAGAACACAGTGGCGCGGCAGGCCACAGGCTTCGACGCCAACAATCTGGAGTATGGTGTCGTCTAGTAGGCGTTTGATTGTTTGCTTAAAAACCCAAGAGCTCCGTTGTAGTAGGGGTGAAAAAACATAGCAAAAGAGTATTGTGCAGTACCAATTTTTTTCTTGATATATGATAAAACAATGTAATATTGTGAAACTAAATTCTCATGATATACTTGCTTAATGTGCATTGCTGTTAAAATTACATGCATCGGCATAGCAATTTTCCCCATTCCCGTGATGCTTCAGTACCCATATTCAGTATTAAAGTCACCTCGCTATTAAGGTCAGTTTGGCCCAGTCCTGTGGGTGACCTTAATATCGAAGTTTGACTGTAAAATATTTTTTGGCGAAATAAGTCTGAAATAAGATAAGCGAAACATTGAAGTGTCAATGCAGCTTTATGTCTGTCATGATATTCAAGTGAACAGCTTTATGTCTGTCATGATATTCAAGTGAACAGCTTTATGTCTGTCATGATATTCAAGTGAACAGCTTTATGTCTGTCATATGATATTCAAGTGAACAGTAGGAAACATACATACTTTGGGCAAGTTTTGTGGAATTTCTTTAGGAAATTTTTAGTCTTTTGATTTATTTTGTGCTCTTTTCGGTACAAAAGCGCAACGTTATTACCTTATGTGAAACTATGGGTTTTGTCTTTTTTAGAACTAGAACACAAACTGGTTGCACTTATACCACTCAATGATGACCGCCTGAAGCCCAGTAGAACGTGAGTCTGCGCTTTCTCACTGCAAAATAATATTTATGCAGGAATTCTTTCATAAGTAGAATGTTTACTTAATTTTATTATAGAAGTATTATTTGTACGTGTATAATGTTTTGTTAATGGTATTCAATTTTGTGCATAAGGTGGTTTGGCATGGCAGACAACCCATGGTGATTGTGGGTAGTAGATAACATAATGGCTATCACAGTATCAATGTAACACATACTCAACCATACTATTAACTTATTGTATAAATAACCATTTATGCTAATTAAATAATTGTTTATGCATTATGTTTACTTATGAAGTTTAGATGATAAATAAATATTTGTATAGCTATTAGATTTATCCCAAAAAATAACGTAAAAGTGTGTAAAAATATTATTACTTATAATAATATTTATTTTTATATAGCGCCATATCCATAAAAGTTTGCATTGCTGGGCATAACTCAAATACTTACTTCATTGCATTGTATAAGTAAATATTTATGCTAAATAAATAATTATTTACATATGATGTTTACTTTAGAAGTTTGGATGATAAAAGAAATAATAAACAGACGTCACCCGTTTGACATTTTCATATCTCTATATTGGACTTGTGTTGTTGATTGCATATAGATGATAACTATTAGATTTTGTAAGTTTTAGATTTTATCCCAACATTTGTTATCCAAATTTTTTTTTATTCCAAAACAATTTTATCCCCCCAAATTTTTTTTAAAACAAATATATGTGTCAAAATTAATTTTAAATATTAATTTAATAATAAATATTAATACTTACTCTGTTGCAGGAAGTTCTATGTAATCCTTGCAGTGGGCATCTGTCTATCCATCGGAGGCTTGTTGCTCTTCTTCCTCTATCCTCGCACCATCCAGCTCAACAGTGACATGCCCAACCTGACCCCAGACTATCTCTACGTCAACACCTCACAAAACTTACTCTTCATGACTGTTGTGGTAAGTCTGTCTGCAGGCCAAGTGTACAGTCTACATTAAAACATATCCACCTCTGTCTGAAGCCATGTACCAGGTATTCATTTATACAGCCGAGTGAACTGAAGCAACATGGACTGAAAAAAATTGCGCGAGCTTCAGAGCGGCAACAAGAGGATTCGAACCTGGATTCTCTCGATTGAGAGTCTGATGTTCTGACCACTCCGCCACAGCACCCCAAAAAGCATATCACAAAGTGCATTTATAAAACCAGTTGAATTGGAGCATCATGACACATTCAATGTTGGTCAAATCCTCAAACATCTCATTTCTTGTTGGACAGTAAACCTTTGTTAGAGTTGTTCTAGCTGACGCAAAATACTTTCTAACAAATAAATGTAAATCTGTTGTTTTCAACAGATTGTTGTTCAAAATATAAATTACTTGGCTCATTATGTGAAATAATATATTTTGAGATGATTTCCAATACAAAATGATCAAGCAAAAGATAATTTGTTTTCCAAATTTTCTTCCATCATAAATCATTTTATGATTTATATATCTATTATAACATCTTAACTGTCCTAATTAAGTTACACAATTGTTATTATTATTTACCTGTTTGATTTTAATGTTATCACGTTTGTATTGCATGCTGGACGACAAAGTTGATTGATCTTCGTCAACAGATAACAGTCAAATTATATATAAAAAATTTAGTTAATTACAATACAGTTGGCCAATCACAAAGTTCGAATAAATATTCTTATCTTCTTGTCATGCAGAGGACGGGTCCCATAAAACTTTGTTCACAATATTTGTACATTGGTGTCTGTCCTGCATAATGTGTTCAGGTTCAGAAACTGTTATCCCGAATGAAGACACGAGTAGTTTTGTATAGTTTAAATATGGTCTGCCTGGTCTTCTTTTCTTCTGGAACAGTGACCTGCAAATTGGACTCGTCTCTGTCTGATTGTCTCTAATATCGTTGGGGTTTCCATGTATAACTATAACGCACTAGTTTTCATGTTTTGATTTTGAGTGCTTAACATAGTAGTCATGTGTGTACCAGGTAGTGTCCATCTAATCGGTCAGGCTACTTTTGGGTGTCGTCCTTGTTTCTGGCCAGTACCTGTTCATTCCAACGCCGCCTCAACTTCTCCAGGAAGCATTCAGCCGCGCTGCAATCACTGTACGTAGACTATTCGTTCACACATCCACCTGTGTCTGCAGCCAGTTACTCACATATACAGCTGAGTGAACTGTGGCAACATGGGGTGAATGAAACTGCCAATGCTTCGAAATGGCATGCAGCAAGAGGATTCGAACCTGGGTTCTCTCGATTGAGAGCCCGACATTCTAATATATGGTGATATGAGAATTTTTACAGTATTTTTAATATCTGCCTGTCTTCTTGTCTTCCTTGCAGGTGCAAATATAAATTACTTGGTTCTGTTGTTTGTTTTTAGAACAGATACAACATCAGCAACCAGAACTATGTCACCATTGATGCCATCAAGCTAGATGTCACGGCCATACTTGATCAACAAGCCGTCGCCTTAGCAACTAACACGACAACCCTAAGTGTGTCCCTTAGGTCAACACAAACCCATTATGTGGCCATCAACGTGACACTGAACAGTGAAGCCCAAAAGTACATCATGTAAGTCCAGTACCAATATGTGTCTCTCATGTAAGTATTTTAGTGGAACTTTTTTCTGGAAATACCTAAAATGCACCATTTTTTTATATTAAAATTTCTTAAAATCTGTCCGTATCGATCGCTCAGAATAGTCGTGGTTTTGATAGCTAGATGGCGAGAATCATTGTACCAACAATATCGCTTACTGATATTAAATAGAAACCACATCATTTGAATAACTTCGAACGTGATTGAGCATCCATTGGCGTAGATATGCGGTTTGTTTCAGCGCACGACAAAAGATTTACATGTTACGAATGACGTGTTGTACTTCCGTCAACAATCTCGATGATTTCACCTTTACATTAGTAATATATTATACACCAGAGGCGCCACAGTTTATACCATGTGGCCTCTATTGTCCTATTCACATTGATATTTAATTAAATGATCAGTTAGAATTCTTTTTGGAACTTATCGTAAAGCGCCATCTTCAATTCGCGAAACTGATTGATGTTCAGATCTGCACTGCATGAATATATCCCTTTAAGTAATATGGATAGTCGGTTTATAATATGAGTGCATATATTTTTTAATCATCAAAAGAATTGCCTTTATTATTAGATCAGGTAACTTGCAAATATGTGAATAGTAATTGAGGCCGAGCTACTGCTGCCCTTTCTGCAGGGCCCAATTGAAAAAAGTTTAATAATTTTTCTGATGATTTCATCAAAACTAAATACTCTTGAGTGCCGAATAAACGTATAGGCCAAATAACAGAATAGGGTGGCAAATCGGTTAAATTTAATAATAGTATAGTGCCAAATAAGGTGTGTATAGGGTGGCATTTTTCATCAAATAAATACGCGTATATGGATGCTTATTCAGCACTCAAGAGTAACATATTTCCACAAATGAACTAACATGCCTTAGCAGGTCAGTACTCAGGGTTTTTAAAAGGGGGTTCAAGCGTACAAAATCAGCTGGGGATTTCGGAGATGAGTTCTGAAAAATGTTACATTTAAGCAAATTAAGAAGGGGGAGACGAAGAGGTAGACAGAAGAAGAGGTGGGAAGACAATATCAAAGAGTGGACAGGAATGGAGTTTGCTGACTCCCAGAGGCCTGTCGAGAACAGGGAAACGTGGAGAGAGCTGGTTAGAAAGTCATCAATGGTGCCCCAACGATCCTTACGGGTTATGGGAAAGTGAAGTGAAGTGATGATGTCATTCATGATCACAGAATAACTTACATTAAGCAATGTTAATAACTGATACAACTGTTTCTTTTGCAGAACGTATTGCAGTAAGAGTTCACCTACGTCCGCCCATGAATTGCTCATGCCATTTCAGTAAGTAGTTTTTGTCTTAAGACTCCGTCATCAACTGATTTAGCCTATCGCAAATCTGGTTCGTTAACGTCCAAATGTGTAGTGTATGAATAGTTTATGTAACATCCAGTCGATTTAATAAAAAAAATCCTATTTTTGTTAAAATCATTGAAAAAATTTACTTTAGTCGTTAGATCTAGTTACTTTCAAAATAGTGGATATCCAAAATGTAAACACTGTGTGACGATCAAGGGCGTGACTTCCATCCTCTCGCCAATCACATCAAAAAGTAAAAAAAAATTTTTGCCAAAGGTGAAATTCGTGAGTTTTCAGCATTTCCATTTTTACTTTGATTTTTAATGTTTGACCAAACTAAATTATTGCTTGCCATTATATTTGTCTTGGATATTGCCACTTTTCCATCATAGCAATACCCATGTGGGCAAAATGTTTGAACAAACATGTCACTAATGTAATAGTTATTATTATTATTCAACAATAGAAGTATTTGTTTTACATTTCATTGGCATCAGTCTATCTCAAATGATAATGGGGCGTCACCTTGGTTCGCAAGCAATGTTCTGCATAGCATCATCTGCTGTGACTGAACAGTTTTATAGAAAAGTCTGAAATTCCACTAATTGAAGAACTTTTTATTGCATATTGTCATAAACTAGCAATGGCAGATTTGAAATACCTGGTAAGTCAAATAAAAACTATTTAAGCCCCTATAAAATTATAAATTAATGAAATACGTTGTATTTATGTACCACCAAGGCAGAGTAATGACACATTTTTAAGTCGGTAGATCAGGGTTTGATGTAATTATTCCAGGAGAGTTTTTGTCTGTTGTGGTTTTTAGCATTTTTCTTAAAACTTGCCAAATGTGACTTGTTATGTTATTCCATTGGATGACATTAGACATGCGTTGTTATGCTCTGGTTTGTGTGCGCCAGTGTAGAGTGATTGTTGCTTACGGAAGCTTCAGTGAGACATGGGTTTGTTTTAGAGCGACACTGACCACCGACTACATGGGCCACAAGGAACAGACAAGTCTGACCACCTACCAACAAGTGAGATGTAACAAGCAAGAGGAGAAGTGAGATGTAACAAGAACCACGGTCGCTAGGCAACCATGGTCGTTAGGCAGACCTGACCTCAATGCCAGTTCATGTACATACATGACTGTACACTGTTGTACATAGCTGTGTTATCTGTATACCAAGTTGTGAGCACAGTTTATTAACTGAGTATTTGCACCATTTTGATTTTGTACCATTCCTGCACCATTGGCACATGTTCGTCATGGTAACAAGTGTGGACATTATTGCACAAGATTGTAAGTCATTGACAGATGTTCCAAGAAGTCATTGCTGACTGTTGGCTGTTCTTAACCGAGCTAACGAGCTGTCGCACCATTTTACCTTTTAATGTTCTCCGAGTCTGAGATGGACAATTAAGGTAGTCATGGTAACTCGTTTAGAAATATTTTTTTAATTTTGTCATGACACCCTGAATGGTCTGATGAGTTACTTCATAGAGTGAAAATGTAATGAATTAGTTATTATCAGGATTCAGTTTTATTATAAGTCATCACTTCGTGTCTAGTAATATTAAAAAAAATTTCATGAGATACTAAATGATCTGATGAGTTGTATCGTAGAGTAAAAACTTAGTGATTGAGTTATTGTCAGCATTGAGTTTTGTTATAAAATATGAATATGTCATCTCAGAAATGTCTTATACTGATGATACAGCGCGTCATCACTGGTGACACAGTGCGTCATCACTGGTGACACTGTTACCTCCCCAGGTGGGTGGAACCCCAGACAACTGAGACATTTATCTTCGTCCCACTTCAACCAAAAGCAAATGTGATGTGTTGCTCAGATTTCTCATGGAAAATTAAAGTTGATAAGTATAATATGTAATAATAATAATATTTATAATAATAATTGCACTTACTTATTTTCTTTGCACCCTAGTTAGTGCATAAAGTAGCAAATACACCTGTCTACTTCCATCGTCCGCACCCATCTAGGATCTCGCAAAGGGGGGCTTAGTTACCCACTAGTTTACAATGTAGTGGCACAACAGTTTACATAAAAACGTAAACTGGGGGCACAGGACATCCGTTTTTTAAAACAGACCAGCCACAATGTTATCCGCTTCAGCGCAAATTGTTCCCAAATCGATTTATGTGGAAGTGGACGACAGTCAGCGGGTGCAGGTGGCGAAATCGGAAAAATGTGTTTGACGCTTAAGTCCACATTTTGCAAATATTTGTAGCTTACTCCGATTTGCCAAATTGCAAATGCATGAAATATTTATCAGTTATTAACACAATATTTTATATCCTGTCATCGCATACATGTACAATAGACTGCAGCTTGCATACTTTTGCAAAACTGAGTTTATTTGTCAAAAAAATATAACGTCCTTGGCTTAATTAAGGTGAAGACAGTTTTGATTACATTATCATGTATATGCCAGTAAGATAATCATTTCAATTGACATGTACTATAGTTGGAGACGCAAAGTCTGATTTAGCATGTTATACTGTATAAATAAGTTTTTATGAACCAACATTAAAAAACCGTTATCTTTTTACAAATATCAACATTCAATATCACCAATTATGCAGTGTAAACATCATAATCGGGTCAAAAACTTCAAATTAAATAAATAATGGTCAAATTGTATTTTTAAATGGTGGTTCATTAAAACACATGTATTCAGAATGTTAGAATATATTATATAGTTTATACTATAAAATATTATTTTACAATAAGATTGTCAGACTATGTAAATTTAAAGACATGGTTGATGTTTAAGCATTGGTGTGGAACAATTAGTTAAATATAAGTACTGTGTAATTATTTAATACTATTCAGTTCATTGTAGTTATGTGGGTTAATTAAGATGTTTCCATGATCTGATTATGCCTTAATGTCATTTTCAGTTATGCATAAACGTTATGCATGGATGCTGTCACACCAATAGTGATAGAGTGATGGCCTTCTAACAAAATGACAGGGTTCAAATAATTGTTCTGCTGTTTAAAATCTTAGTTATTTTGTACACCACACCTTGCCCCAGTTCATGAGTAGCTGGCAAAATTTTGTAAATAAACATATTTCATGCATTCATTTCCTTGTAACTGAATGCTTCATAGAAAAGTTGAATTGATGTTGGAATTAACAGCTCCAAAGTGGATACGTTGCCCTAAAGGACGGAGTGAGCACTATGTAATAACCATGCAGTTGCCTACGATTATAATATAATCAAATACAGTTGCTTGCGATTACAATTGTAAATAAACAAAGTTGTGGATTTGGTTATTGCTGTTTTCAATCATTCCAACATGCAGCTTCACCAGGAAATATATTTTGCTGCAAAGCTTCGATCTTAATTTGCGTTATTCATCACTTACAGTGCTATTCCAAACAAGCTGATCAATGGTTTAAGACTACTCGCAGGCAATCATCGAAACCATGGAGGCAGTTGAAACAACTAGGCAATCAGAACAGGGCCCAAGACAGCATATGACTGAAGCATCGCATGTTTATGAGTGTGGGTGTCTTCAAAGCTCTTGCGGGACTTAAGCTGGGCCAATGATGATATTTTTCGTAAATTTTTTTAAAACCAATAATATCAATAACGTTGCAACAAACTGCCAGCATTCCACCTCGACTTGTAATAACTGTATTACGTTAGTTTTAATTTGGTATATCAAATCAAATAAAAAAATATTTATTTCCAATGTCATATGATAACAGCAGTAAAGTAGTATCGCATCATAATGTATACTAAATTTAGATAAAGATGGTCACACATATACATTTGTATACAGTATTAATGATGAGTTGGAAAAGGGAGAATTGAAGTTTAAACTTAAGTGTACTCCCCCCAGTGCATTCCATTACAAAATAAAGATACATTGTAGCTGGTGGTTTGTTAATTGTATTACAAGATAATGATATTAAAAAACAATACAACATCAATCAAGATAATAATAATAAAAATTTAACCTACACAAAATCTCATGATTGCATTATTGTCGTATATCTCTCAATAATAGATGATTTGTACCTTTTTTGAACATATAATTATCTTGACACTTTTTTAAGCATGCAGATAAACTATTCTACAGTTTGACTCCAACTGTAATCATACACATAGCCTTCAGTTTGGTTCGAACATACATTTGTTTAAATTTATCTCTCTGTCTTGTAACATGACAACATTCGTCTCTCAAATAAAAAGTTTCAGAATGTTCTTCGGAAGTAAATTGTATTTCACCTTGTACATTGTGATAGCCGTCTTATACTCAATGTAATCAAAAAACTTCATAACATAAAGGTTAATAAACAAGTTGTTGGTATGGTCTTGAGCTTTTGCTCCATATGTAATTCACACAACTCTTTTGTAAACAAAATATGGGCCATAAATCCGATACGTGTCGTCCCAAATCTCAGAACGGTAGTTAATTTAAGGCATAAAAAGTAAAAAGTATAACAAGGACCGTGATTTGACATCTAATAAGCATCGGGATTTGTAAATTATCGATGTTGTTTTGCTAACTTGGATTTAACTGATTGAATGTGTGCTTTCCAGGATAGCTTATCATTGATGATTACACCCAGGAATTTTTTTATACACTATGTTCTCTTGATTAATAGTTATACTTGTACCAGGTACATTTCTCTTTTTGTCAAATATCATGAAACTAGTTTTGTTGACATTAAGGGACAAACGTCACGATGATGTTAGGTTTGTCGTTCCTTGTACCCCCGTTTGTTCTTGGTTGTTTATGGCATGCGAAAATGTCTGCTTTGGTGATATGCAGATCGAGTTTGTTGGTCAGTAACTATACCACACCGTCTTCTATAATCTTGAGTTCTTGCTCGTCTTCACCTCTTCCGCCCGATGGTGTTGCGGCCGAACTCTACTTTCTGTGGGTTATTTCCAGACCGGAGATGACAATGTTTTCCCGACTGGAATACTGTTCAAGGTGGTCAAGTCTGCACTCTAGCGTTTTGATTTTGTTGTCCTTCTCGGCATTTTCTCTCTCTCTCTCTCTCTCTCTCTCTCTCTCTCTCTCAAGTCGTTTCATTGCACCCAACACTTGGGCGATCTCTTGTCGTATCGGCAACCGTTTATCTAATTTCGTACTTATGAACGACATGGTTTTTTGATATCTTCCATATCGTCATGCTTCGGTTGTCCAGTGTTAGACGCTGCTCTGGAGTGATCCCCACCGAGCTGTGGACGAATTCGTCGCTGACCACTCGGATTACACGCTCGTGCAGCGTGTAATCCGGAGAAAATCCACCGATCTCGTGGCTAGAGGCTGCGCTCTGCCTCTTCTACAAGGGCAAGGGCCGTAAGGCTGACTCCAACTCATTGCTGTCGGGTGCGGAGAAGGTGCTCAGCCTTGTGGTCCTGCGAAGAGTGGCCGAGCATCTGTACCACAGCATGTGCAGCCGGAACAGAATGGCTTCGTGCGTGGCTAGTCATGCCGGGTGCCGTCTGGCAACTGTGGCAGGGGTACATCAGACCTTGGCTGCCAAGTCCACAATCCTTTGTAATTTCGTGGACTTCAGCAAAGCATTCGACTCTATCCACTTGACCACAGCATGTCGGGCACTGGAGAGCCAAGGTATGCAATAACATATAGTCGAGGTGATCAAGCGATTGTATGACACCTCGACAGTGGCTGTCAGACTATCTGCAGAAGGCCTTATGTCTAAAACATTCCAACGGGTCAGAAGAGTAAATCAAGACTGTTCATTGCGCCCAGCGGTCTTCGTCCTGGTGTTGGACTGGGCATCCAAGCCGTGAGGTGGTGTTTGATGCCGCTGCTAGCCCACATGTGGAGGAGGTGGTAAGAGAAAAGCGGCTTCGCTGCATGGGACACTGCCTCCGTATGAAAAAACACCCAGTCCGAGCACAAATAACAACAGCATTCTATGATGACGGACGCTGGAACAGGCAGACACGGGAGACGTGCGTGCCCGAAACAGCAACAGGGACAATGTACTGGCGCTGGTTGCTGGAAGAGGGTGGGGAGATTTGACGAGAGCGAGTATAAGTAATTGAACTCGTGCAGGATGATGATGATGAAGTCACACCTGGATAAACCTTACGTGGTGCTACGCTTGATGGATCTTTCAGGGTAGCGTTGTTTGGCCGATGACAGGCCTGATTCTGATTAAAAGTCTGTATTACAGGGAGTGCAAAACGACAAGAGCAGCGGTCCACTGATGCTGTGTACGTTCACGAAATAGGTGGTAGTTCTCTCATCCAATGAATGTCTTTATTAAACCAGAAATGTTGCCAACAACAGAGAGAAGAAAATCCACTACAAACCGTAGACTTATTGACGTCACAAGATTTAACATTAGTATGCGCGATATTGGGCTCACGTCCCGCATCGTCGTTGAAATAGGTGCCACTAGGCGCGGCCGCGTCGAAACGATCGCACACAAAATAGCCGAGGGGCAGTTGTAGCTTCGAAGCGCGCTTATGCAATAAATGTGTAAACAAACTTGCAAAGAAATCAACATTCCAAAAGATAGTAGTGACGCCATGTGATTTTATTCCAAAATAACACCATATATGACCACGGCGTAGTTTCGTGGAAGCAAGTTGAACGTCGGCAAAATCGAAACGGATTTTCGTCCGACTGACCCTCGGCGTCGTTTGTTGACATCCCCAATAATAGACAACAATAATAATTATTGATACAAAGACGTTTCGAACGGACATGAATGTAACCGATTATAGTATTTATTTTCACAATCGCTAGGCGTCGCCATTGTAGCGCTAATAGCCGATTACTGTGCCTGTCGTGCGTGTATGTCACGCTTGACTGGTTCGCAGTATCACGACACCGTCAAGACACAACAATGCAAGTCCAAATCACAGGTGCGTTCGTTTCCATACATATAATATGCATAAACGAACTTTCAAATCCTCTTCGTTTTCATGTGTTTGTCTGTCTACCGTTCTTGGCATGCCGCCTGATCGTAGCTTGCTTGTTATAGTTGATACGACTGTTCCGCAGACCTTTGTTGTGTCGCAGAAGTGTTTCGCAGTAGATAGATGGTGGCCATAGTGTAAATATAGCGTTTTAATGTTTTTTTTCACCCGTTCAGTACATGTCGGCCCTGCGCGATACATCAGATAGCGCCTGCTCTCCTTACTGAGTCATTGTATCTCCTGTCTTGCGAACAGATGGTTCAAACATTGCATGTGTAAATATCATCAGCGGGCATTTTGTGATGTATAGATACGATTGTTGAGTGTGTTAGTCCAATATAACACCTTGTCTATTAGGTGTCCATTCACACGCAAAAACATTTTTTTATATTAAAATGCATTTGTAAATGAACAAGCTTTACTTACCACAAAGGAATATACTTTGAATAAATTAATCTTTTCAACAATAATAGACAAACACAATAGAGGTAGCGATGTCATTACAACATTACATAACAATAACATTGTCGAAAAAAGGCAAGAAGAAGTTTAATAATGATATTACTTGTCATATTACAAATAAAAACAGACACTACTGAATAAAATACAGTATGAAATTGTACGCATATGAGAGAATGTTTGCGCGACATACTACATCAGACATAATGTTCAAGTCCATTCATGGCAGGCCGAACGTAAAACAGTAACTTGATTTACCTTCCAAACCAATTAGAATTTGCACAATCAAATTAACGAAAACCACAATTAATTTAAATTGAACGTAATACAACCCTAACCCCAGTATTTTTTTTAACCACATTTAGTTATATATCAAACACTTAGCTATTCAATATCTTAACTTTATATATTTTTGGGAAAATATTTGTTTTCGTCAAGTTATGCCGTGTGTACACATATGTACATAGTGTACACATATGTTCACTTCACCTGTTTACTTTCAAATTACCGTATTTACAGCATATAGCGTGGCATAAACAGGGTTGAATAATTATGATCGTATTTAAATAAAAATATCGTATTTGTTAATTTAAATATTTTGTATTTAAAATTAACTGTTTAACAATAATGGAATATGATATATATATATATATATATATATATATATATATATATATATATATATATATATATATATATATATATATATATATATATATATACATATATATATATACATATATATATATATATATATATATATATATATATATATATATATATATATATATATATATATATATATATATATATATATATATATATATATATATATATATATATATATATATATATATATATATTTATATCAGCTATGTCAACAACAACAAACATTACTAATATTTCAGAAGGGCGGGTTACACATTGTTGAAAAACTGTTGGACTCTCGATAAGCCGATGGCTTCCTTGCCCACTTTCCATTTGGGCATTTTGTTATAAAATGTATTTAGCTTTATCGTTCTCTTCGGGTAATTTGTTGAATGACAATTGTGTCACAATAATAGTGAACATGTGAATTATCTGACAGATGTGTTGAGTGACAGAACTGACACTGACTTGGTCACATTTTGTTTTGTCTTGCAGGTATCTGAAAACGTGGGGCCCCCTGAAAACCAACCATCGCCGGCGTTCAAGGTGGTAATTACCAGTGCAGTACTTGAGATGTGTGCTCAATCAACTCCTCCTCCTCCTCCAGGTAAGAAAACCCCGCCTCTATATGCGGTGCTAGTTGATAGTGATGATGCCATCTTCATATCCCCAGTGGTCTACGTCTTTCTCTAAATCCCCAGTGGTCTACGTCTTTCTCCAAGTCCCCAGTGGTCTACGTCTTTCTCCAAGTCCCCAGTGGTCTACGTCTTTCTCCAAGTCCCCAGTGGTCTACGTCTTTCTCCAAGTCCCCAGTGGTCTACGTCTTTCTCCAAGTCCCCAGTGGTCTACGTCTTTCTCCAAGTCCCCAGTGGTCTACGTCTTTCTCCAAGTCCCCAGTGGTCTACGTCTTTCTCCAAGTCCCCAGTGGTCTACGCCTTTCTCCAAGTAGTGACCATTTGGGAGTGGCTATTGCTGTCCATTCGGAGAACGCGGCCAAGCCATCTCCATCTTTTCTGCTTTACCTCATCGACGATGTTGTTGATGTTGGTGCTTTACCTCATCTACGATGTTGTTGATGTTGGTGCTTTACCTCATCTACGATGTTGTTGATGTTGGTGCTTTACCTCATCTACGATGTTGTTGATGTTGGTGCTTTACCTCATCGACCATGTTGTTGATGTTGGTGCTTTACCTCATCTACGATGTTGTTGATGTTGGTGCTTTACCTCATCGACGATGTTGTTGATGTTGGTGCTTTACCTCATCTACGATGTTGTTGATGTTGGTGCTTTACCTCATCGACCATGTTGTTGATGTTGGTGCTTTACCTCATCGACGATGTTGTTGATGTTGGTGCTTTGCCTCATCTACGATGTTGTTGATGTTGGTGCTTTACCTCATCGACCATGTTGTTGATGTTGGTGCTTTACCTCATCGACCATGTTGTTGATGTTGGTGCTTTACCTCATCGACCATGTTGTTGATGTTGGCGCCTTCTGCGATTTCTTTGTTTATAACTCGCTGCTCCCAGCATATTTTTAGGATTCTTCTTAGACACTTTCCCTCAAACCTCCGAGTCTGCTGTCTTCTTGTTTGTCCTCCATGTTTCTGAATCGTACAGTAGGATTTACAGATGTTGGCGAGTCTGTTGAAGGCGCGTGCTGCCATGCCAATCTTTGTAGATATTTATTTTCAATGCTGCTCTCTGCTGAGATGAAGCTGCCAACATATTTAAAAGTCATTCACCTAATCTAGAACTTCCTCTCTCACAGTGGCCTTTCTTGTGCTGCGTGTCTTCAGTTTCATGAGCTTGGTTTGGTGTCCGAGCTCAACAGATCGAAAGTGGAAATTGCTTAAATACTTTATTAGATTCGGAAGCACCACTCAGCAATAACACATTAGTGAAATTATTGTTTCAATTATGAAAGCTATTAGTGTTTCTGTTCTTGTTCACAAATATATATATTAGGAATCAAGTTAGTCTGTGTGAATCTAAAAATATATGTATCCATGTAAGAAAATGCCAAACTGGCCTTAGCTCAATAATCAAAGCTAGCAGTAACTGATATTGGGCCCATTGTATTCCAGTGCAACACCCACCAATGTCGAATGTTGATTGAGCATCATTGGAAAGCCTAGCTGTTATCTTGTGTGAACATTGTCAATAAATGCTTAGTGTGTGTGTGTATATATATATATATATATATATATTCATATATATATATATATATATATATATATATATATATATATATATATATATATATATATATATATATATATCTATATATATATATATATATATATATATATATATATATATATATATATATATATAATATATAGATATATATATATATATATATATATATATATATATATATATATATATATTATCTATATATATATCTATATATATATATATATATATATATATATATATATATATATATATATATATATATAAATATCATATTTTATTATATATATATATATATATATATATATATATATATATATATATATATAAAAATATCATATTTTATTATATATATATATATATATATATATATATATATATATATATATATATATATATATATATATATCTTCGCCAATTCACTCACTGTTTTGTTTGATATGTGTGCAAGCATCTATTACACATAAGGGGTTTTTTCAGAGCAAGGAACAAATACAACCCGTTGAATTTTATTTAATGTGTAATAAGTTTCACATCAAAAACGATTGAAACAGAAAAATTAAACATACCTTCAATGTCATTGTTTCGATCGTGTTTGTTATTCAAATAAAAGCCGATTTATCATTCAGTCGCCTATGAGTGTCCCCTACACATTCTTATGCGGGTGGACTTTACACATTACCGTGTTACCCATCACAAGGTTAATATGAAACCAACAGAGTAGGTTGTCAATAACTTATCACAATTTCAGTTTGTTTTCAATGTAATTATTTACGCTGTGTTTTCTTCGCCAGTGCCACCACCTTCCTATGATTCAGCGTTTGGACACGTGCGTCCTGCAAAGCAAGACAACAAGTTATTATCGATAGGTAAGTACCGTGGATGGGGCTGACGTACAATAACCTATTCAGTATGGCGCGGTAGCGTCGCGGTTACAACGACGGGTTCTAAATCGAGAGAACCCTTGGGGCCGTTTCGAAGCCTTGGTAATTTCGTTCACCCCACGTTGCCACAGTTCACTCAGCTACATAAATGACTTTCTGGCTACAGACTGAGGGTATGTGAACGAGTAGTCTTCGCGCAGTAATTGCAGCGTGGCCGAATGCTTCAAAGAAATGTCGAGATGACATTGGAATAAATATCTGCCTGGGGATGAAATGTGAAGATCATCCTGTAAACTTTGTTTATCTGTATCATTAGTAACCTTTCTGAATACTTTTGTGTCATCTGCAAATTTGAGTACTTTGCTTGATATGTCATCTTCCAAATCATTTATATATATATTAAAAACAGTATAAGGCCTAATACTGATCCCTGTGGTACCCCACTCAAAACAGATTTCCAGTTTGAAATCTCACCATCTACTATTCCTCTCTGTCTTCTGTGTGTAAGCCACATTTCTATCCAGTTGATTACATCATTACCTATACCATGGGCTTTTAGTTTAAATAACAATCTTTGATGTGGCACTTTATCGAAAGCTTTCTGAAAATCTAAGTAGACAACATCCACTGGTGACCCAGTCATCTACCCAAGCGCTATGATTGGTTTTCGTACAGGAGTGAAGCATATGCGATGCCTATCCGGCGAAGATTCATTATGTGCGTTGTATATTGTCATACATACATGTCAACATGTGACGACCAAAATTACTGACATTACTAACCAACCGACGCCTCCGTATGCGGCCCAGCAGTCTCGCCCACGCGCGATCGCTCCACCCTTTCACACATTCAGCCAAACAAAGCTAACGCAACAAAGAAATACGAAAGAAACAAAATATTTATTTACAGAGAAAATGATTCGTTTTACTGGACGCCATTGTATTCTATTGTAGGCATCGGTGGCAGTCTTTGTTTTCCGTATGACTTCCTGCGATGATTTATAGATCTGTGAGTTTGAGTTGCTGTTCAACTTTACTGACATAAGTGTTTAGCAGTGATTAGTGTCAATATTGTGTACCATCGAAAACCTCACACCTGGTTTGGGGGCCAACCTCCCACCAATCTCGCCTCCCACCTATTTTTGAGGCCCACCTCCCACCTCCCACTTCTTGCCCTCTATCATGCGACTGGTGCGATTTTCGTCGAGTTTCCAGAACCAGGCGACCAATAACGCACCTAATCATCGAAATGTGAACACAATAACTGCTTCTTCCGGTACGTGTAACCGCGATTTTTTGAATACGCACGATTCGCATATACCTATTAAAACGGAAAATGATAAACATATTTATGCTCCAATGTTTTGTCTATTAAACATCAAATGACGGAAATTTCAATCTCCGTGACGGAGATGTGTTGGCTATATAAAAAATACGGAGACTCCATACGAATGACGAATGCAGTGGCGTATTTATTATCTACGAAAGGGGGTCAAAGAGGGTCCAAGAGGGTAACAGGGGTTCAAAGGGGGACAAAGGGAGGCTTAGTCACCCATTAGTTTGCCATGTTTCCGTGTAGTGGCGCAACAAGGTTTTCACGAATTTTTTTTAACCGAAAGCCAAATAGGAGGGGCGAGCATGGCCCAACCCCCTTTAAATGAATGATATATATTGGTTCATCACATGCAGTCCGGCAATTTGTTAAATGGCAGTATCAAGTAAATCTTGTTGGTTCACTAAAATGATGCGATATCTGCAGAGTAAGCGGATACATAGGACCGGTGCAATGTCATCAAACATACGTGTCAATTATAATTTATATGATGTTGTGACGTCGTATGGAAATATCAATGTGACATGTGCGAAACAAATGATTCCCTAATAAGTTGCAGTTTTTGCAACATGGTGAGAAAACACTATGTTGCATAAATAGCTAGGGTTCTTGATCTATAAACATTTTCGGCCAAGCAACATAAAGAACTTTGTTAACTTACCCAGAACCCTTGTAATATTGAACTGACTACAACAAAAACAACGTTTTCACCTACCTTTATACCTGCTCATAACATAATCCTCAGTGTTGTTAAGTTCAAAGTAATAATATAATTCAGAGGTAATGTCTGTTTATTTTGTAACGCATTTTTAACACATCTCTTCGCTGTCTTTCCAGTTGGAGATATCGTTATGTGCGTAGTTCATTTGGTAGGACTAACGATGATTATCTCATTGATTGTCATAGGTAGGTTTGTTTGTTTGTTTGTGTGTATATTATTTGTATTACATAGCTACCTGTGACATAACTACCAGTGCGCCTTCAGAACAGGACTGCTTTCATGGGATTACAAGATACCTCTACAAATTAACTGGTCACTGTCCTGTGATGGAATTTAGACACCTGAGAGAAATTTAGAAGCTTACTTGTTAAACGAAACTATGGTTTTGTCTAGTCACATCATCAGAACCAACTATTTTACCCTGTTTGTATTCTTTCCATGTAAACAAACATGTTTTTCAGGTAGCGTCTACATGGGACGGTGTCCTAGAGAATATGATATCCCAATCCACATGATCTTTGGTGGCATCTTTGCGATTTTCGCTGTCTGCTTTATCACCACGGCTCTCCCTGCTGCTAACGAGGATAAATTCTGTAAAGCGTTGTCTTCCATATGCGTGCTCGGCATGATTTGGTTCATAATAGGTTGGTCAGTGTGGAAGGATGTTTTAGTGGAAGAATTATTGGTTATTATTGCTCAATATAAAACAAAAAAAAGTCGGGTGCTGAACTCCCTGTTGACGTTAAGTCAGCAGTAAAAGTAATGGCATTGCGGCAACGGTTAAATTCACTAAATATTATCTAACGCAATAAAATCCTGTGACAATCGCAGGACTATTTCTGATTTGTAATTATAACAACAATGACTTATACAAACAATTACTAATTACACATATTCGTTTCGCCAAATAGTCATACTATGATTTACTGTTTGATCTTCTTATATTACAGACCACACCATTGTGTTAGTCACACATTATATATGACTATATTATTGTCGAGGTGGGTGCATTAACATCACACACACGCGCGCATACGCGCACACGCGCACGCGCGTACGCGCACACGTGCACACGCACACGCGCGTACGCGCACACGTGCACACGCACACACGCACACACACAGGTACACGCACACACACACACACACACACACACACACACACACACACACACACACACACACACACACACACACACACACGCACACACGCACACACACACGTACACGCACACACACAGACACACACACACACACACACACACACACACACACACACACACACACAGATACACACACACACACACACGCACACACGCACACACGCACACACACACACGCGCACACGCGCGTACGCGCACACGTGCACACGCACACACGCACACACACGTACACGCACGCACACACACAGACACACACACACACACACACACACACACACACACACACGTGCACACGTGCACACGTGCACACGCGCACACGCACACACGCACACACGCACACACGCACACACACACACACACACACACACACACACACACACACACACACACACAGACACACACACACACACACACACACACACACACACACACACACACTACCACAAAAAAAATCGCTGTCTCGCCGGCACTTTCTTATTCTTCTTCTTTGTTCCGCAGCCAATGTTTGGGTTTATCGCATCTATGGCGACTTCGCCAGTTCGGATTCAAACAGCCCTAGGTACTGCCATCCGATCCTGTATTGGTCCGTGTTCTCAATCACGATAATCATCTACATACTCGGCGTGATCATCTTCTTATCATGGCTCTGCGATTCCGTCATCATCAAATATTGCCGGATGAGACGCTTGACGCTTGATGCTTGATGATGCTTGATGAGATGCTCCCTTTAATCTGATTACAGCTACAGTGGAATAGTGAGTCTACATATCGAGATCACCAGCTCTATGAGGCGCAACGTCGACCTAATGAAACATTAAAACTCCATGCTAAACTGATTTAAAGGCGCTTCCTCAATTCGATTTTTGCTAGTCTAATTTCAAATCAATATTCCGAAAAATAAAACCTACCTGTATGCACTGCAACATGCTAGCTCGTTTGTGCCACATTTGTATGTAGTTTTTGTGTGAAATCATCAGAGAAACTATTAAATTACTTATTTAATGCTTGTTTCGTAACTTTGTCATGTGATCGGCGAGAGGTTGGAAGTCCATGATCAGCATTGACCCACACGGTGTTTAATATTTTGGATATCCACTGTTTTTATTCTTACCAGATCAAACGACTGTAGTAAATTCTTTCGATGATTTGCACAAAAATATGTATTTGTTTTATTAAATCGACGGCGGATTTTACATAAAGTATTCACACATTACATATTTAGACACCATGGACCCGGATTTGCGATGTGGTAAATCAGTTGAGGAAGCAGTTTTAACATTTGGCGAATCCGGTTTGTTGATGTCCAAATATGCAGTGTGTGAATAGTTTAAGTAACATCCGCGGTCGATTTAAAGAACAATGGGCGTATTGTTTTTTAATCATCGAACGAATTGACTTCAGTCATTAGATCTGATAATGCTCAAAATCGTGGATATCAAAAATAGTGAACACTTTGTCCGGCAACGCCGATCATGGGCGTGCCTTCCATCCTCTCTCCGGTCACGTGAGTTTGGAATATTCCCTTTTCACCTGGCTTAATGTTTGATTAAACATTAAGTAATGTAATAGTTAGTCTGATGATTTTACAAAAACTACATACAAAAGTTGCACAAATGAACTAGCATGTTGTAGTGGATACTATGTAAGTTTGATTTTTCGCGAAATGTATTTGAAATGAGACTAGCAAAAAAAAATCGAATTGAGGAGGAACTTTTAAGCTGCTTATAGTGTAACGAAATGAGGTACGTATTTGAAATTGGGGAGGCACCTTTAAAGGTCCCTCCTCAATTCGATGTTGTCGATTTGTGGCTCGAGAATATGGATGCAACTAGTGCAGATGGGTTACTAAATACCACTGATTTAATTGTTTGTGAGAACAGTTATTCCTGGATGTTTTTCCTTTATTTTGGCGCGTAAAGGTACCGAGTGAGATCGTCCCGACAGCGCTGTGCTGTGTACTACTGGTGTATTCGCTAGACAGTCCGGGTTAGGTATATTTGCTAATGCATGTATATTCGGATTACAGTCCTAGAGTAAATGTATTAATCCTTTTTTAATAACGTATATAGGTATGCACACACGCACGCACGCACGCACGCACGCACGCACGCACGCACGCACGCACGCACGCACGCACGCACGCACGCACACACTTATTTATTGTATTGTGTTCAGCTCCAAAAGGTCAGAAGACCCAGTAATAGGACTGATAACAAAATATAAGAACTGATATAAGAATACGTATAAATAATAAAAACAGTAAGAACAATAGGTATAATAACGGTATAAAACCGCACAAAACCGACATTACTAACATATCAGGCTAAGACATTAACATTATACATAGAAATGTATTTGAATTATAGATCTGATTAGTATTGGCTCCTATAAATATATCACAAGTGGGTTCAGTTAAAAAAAGTTGTGTTGAAAGTAGTCACACATCTGTTTAGAACCGAGTATTTCCTAACGTTGATTCTGCTCTTGGAAATTCTAAAAGTAGTGTGGTTTTGTAGAGATCTTGAAGGACAATGATATTGGATATTTCCTACCAGACATGACGAATCTAGAAGAGAGTGCGCACACTTGTGTAGAAAGATCAGATCTGCGACTTGCCTACGATGTTGAAGGGACGGTAGTCTAAAATAATGGCAAAGCGCAGAATAATAGTGTTCTGTATTTGTAACAGAGATACTTAATGATTTTTTTTTAACTCGTTCGAATTTGTCGATAAAAGTACGTTGCCACAGATTCCAAATAACACTGCAATACTCCAACTGGCTTCTGAGTAGAGATATATACAAGGATCGCAAAGCTTGTACATCAGTACATGTTGTGCGCATACGTGTGTGCGTGCGTGTATGCGTGCAGGGTGTGTGTGTGTGTGTGTGTGTGTGTGTGTGTGTGTGTGTGTGTGTGTGTGTGTGTGTGTGTGTGTGTGTGTGTGTGTGCGTGTGTGCGTGTGTGCGTGTGTGCGTGTGTGCGTGTGTGCGTGTGTGCGTGTGTGCGTGTGTGCGTGTGTGCGTGTGTGCGTGTGTGCGTGTGTGCGTGTGTGCGTGTGTGCGTGTGTGTGTGTACAGACGTATTCAAGATGTTGCTAGCTTCGGATAGTCTACCTTTCTCAACTATTAACGGGTCGTTTCAAAATAATATTAACCTGCTGTAAATAGACATGCCATGCGAATTGACGTTGGTCTTCAAACCGGTCAACGTTTTTGTAAATAAAATATAGATGTTAATGTATGCTGATTGAAGAAGAAATATGAATGTTAAATGTTTGTTTTGATATAGGCCTATGTTGTCTTACGGATAACCATGAATGTGTATCGCTAACATAACCAAATAAATCAATGTGCACTTGCACTTAAAAATAGAGCATTTGCATTTGAAAAAAGTTTCCTTCTCCTCCGCCTTCTTCACCTTCTATTACAGCCTCACTTATTACTCAGATACTGTGTGACTTGAGAATTGTCGAGCTGTGTGCATTTGCGCCCTTAACAAGATTTAACAAGATTGCCATCTCAAACAACAAGTTCCAGATGGCAAGTTGACAAGGAAGCCATTGGCCTATCGAGAATCCAACAATTTTATCATCTATGTATAGCCCGCCCTTATCAGATATATGTTAATTCTATTTTTAAGCATTCACACTACTAACATTAACACAATCATTTGACAGTTTGTTCAAATCATTTATCACCCTGTGTGAGAATGAGTACTTTCTCATGTCCTACCTACACTGTTCCTTGACTACAATTCTGCTTTATGTCCTCTGGTTCTGCTGCCTTCTTTAAATTTAAAGAACACATTCTTATCAATATCCTCATAACCATTCACTATTTTAAATACTAACACTTCTATTTGGTCTCCTCTTAATCTCCTGGTCTCTTGTTTATGTCCTTCTTACGATATGGCCTCCATGCTTGTATACAATATTCCAAATACGGTCTAACTATTGCTTTGTACAGGGGTACAATTAACTGTTTCTCCTCATATGTGATAGCTCTCCTAATTAGCCTTAGCATTTGATTTCCTTTTGAAGCAGCAATCCCACATTGCTCTGAAACTTTCATGTCAGCACTAAATGTTACTCCTATGTCCTTTTCTTGTGTGGTTTTACCTAGTACAGCATCGCCCATTGTATATTATTCGTCCATGTTTCTGTGTAATATGTGTAAGCCTTTACACTTCCTAAAATTTAATAACATTTACCATTTTTGTGATCATTTAATTAATTTATCTAGATCATCCTGTAAACTTTGTTTATCTGTATCATTGTAACCTTTCTGAAAACGTTTATGTCATCTGCAAATTTCAGTACTTTGTTAGATATTTCATCTTCCAACTAATTTACATATATTAAAAACAGCATAGGGCCTAATACTGATCCCTGTGGTACCCCATTCAAAACAGATTTCCAGTTTGAAATCTCACAATCTACTATTACTCTTGGCCTTCTGTGTAAGCCACTTTTATATCCAATTGATTACATCAATACCGTGGGCTTTTAGTTTAAGTAACAATCGCTGATGTGGCACTTTAACAATTGATCTTTGCTACGCTTCAGTGCCTTTAGCCTACACGTCTATAGCGTTACCTCCTATTGGATCAGCTGACTACAACTGTGTCCTCCTAGCCCCCGTGTATACACCGGTCTTTCATAGACAAGAGCGGGTGGTGAAAACCGTGAAAAGCGGGACTGCCGATAATATTGTAATTCCAACCAAACAAATCAATGTTTTTGCAACAATAAACCTTGGGTCACGAAAGATCTAAAAGCCGACCTAAATAAAAAGAAAAGAGTCTTCTTCCACGGTACGACCGAAGAGAAAGAACAGGTAAATAAAAAAGTAAAAGCAGCAATTACGCAGGCAAAATAGCAGTATAAACAGAAGGTTGAACTCAAGTTTGTTGGCGGTAATTTTCGTGACGCTTGGAAGGGGATAAAGAGCATGGCAGCTGTCAACATGATGACAGACCCAGTTAGATCTAAGGTCAGGCTGCAGGGTGTGGGTGATGAGTCTTTGTCCGAAGTGTTTAATGATTTCTTTACACGTTTTGAAGGACACAACTTTTCATCCTACGTGTCTGATCTAAAGTCATCTTTGACTTTTGATAAAACTGCTGTCATTGATCAGAAGAGTGTAGCTAATTGTCTTAAGATGATCAACTTAATCAATAGTCCTTTATTTTTGTCCCTGGTAGGCATACCGTGATGTCCTCTCCTCTGCATAGACATACGCACACACGTACGCACGCACGCACAATGGTATGCACATACATGGTCGATTGGAGAGAGCGACTACCACTCTGTGGGTCCACGAAAGGTTACACACCTGTGTAGGCAACGAGCCAATTTAAAGAGTACCCGATTCAGTGCCGCAGCAAGCCGCCGTCCCTCAAGCCATTGCAAAGTGGGTCAACGGTAATATAATTTTATTATCCAGGAGCGGTGCCAGCTCGCGGGTGTTTTACGACGTTGTTGTCGTCACCACTAACAGGTCGAGCGGTGTAGGGCAATTTTACTTGGCGCTCAAGTACTGGATGGCACGAAACAAAGTGAATTAAGGAACAGTGTAGACTATTATTTTATCAGAAAATATTTATGATACTTCATTGTTTCCATGTCCACGTGTCATCTGGGTTTGTTTTGCGTTGTTTGGCAATATCTTGTTTTATTGTATTATAATGGATAAAGTACGTGGAAATTAACTTCCGACTATTACTGGACAGCTGGATCGAACTACCTGTATTCATAGGCCACCGTATTAAATTTAATCTCGATTAACAAGGCTCCGTGAGGTGGCGCCACTTCTTTGTCGGTCTAACAACCGTCTAGTGGCTAGCTTCGATTACACAGGCTCCGTGAGGTGGCGCCACCGTTTGTTGAAAACACCAGATTCTGGGCGCAAACATAATTAGCTAATTACGATGTCATCCGGGCAATTGGCTTATTTATAAAATAATATCTAACTTTTATCAGTTTATTCGATACAATTTAAATTAACTTTAAACTTAGATTTTATTGACACAACTGTGAGATTGAAAGTTAAATCAAGCAAACAAAAATGTTTAGTGTAGCATATCGATAATCACGCTGATTGGCTGCTTGCGCTTCACGGGAACGCCTACAGAAAATGGATTGGTGACAGTGAGTAACAACCCTTATGAAAATACTCCATCGTATTCCGGTAAAATACCACGGTTTTTTAAACAGATAAACCATGGTAAAATATTATGATATACCATGGAAACCATGGTATACCATGGTGTTTTGAAACATGGTAGCCATGATGTTTTGAAACGTGTCAACCATGGCATACCGTACAATTACTATACAAAATATATGAAAAATCATGGTCTACCACAGTTTACCATATAATATCACGGTATGCCATGGCGTACCATGTAACAGAACGAACTACCATGTAATTCCAATGTGGATTGTGATGCCCTCAAGAAATACCAAAAAACTCCTAATCCATTATATAAACACAAACCGCTTACCATGACGACTAATTGCATTGATTGCTACGCCAGTTTGTATAATATTATATTTGCTTTGCTATGAAGTATGTAACGGTGTGTGTGTGTGTGTGTGTGTGTGTGTGTGTGTGTGTGTGTGCGTGCGTGCGTGCGTGCGTGCGTGCGTGCGTGCGTGCGTGCGTGCGTGCGTGCGTGCGTGCGTGCGTGCGTGCGTGCGTGCGTGCGTGCGTGCGTGCGTGCGTGCGTGCGTGCGTGCGTGCGTGCGTGCGTGCGTGCGTGCGTGGAATAGCACCTACACTGTTATTTTGGAAGACGTTTTGCTCAGTAATGGAACGACTGCGACTAAACAAAAACGTGTTCGACTGTGACTTTAAACACGTCTCAGACATCTGTCAAAAATATTCTCTTTTAAGTTGTGCAGATTGAAATGTACACTCTTTTATCGTGAAGGAGAGTTACATTCCACAACTTAGGCAAACCTACCCTTTTCAAGTTGAGCGGACTGAAATGTACACCCTTTTATCATGAAAGAGACTTACATTCCTATCCTTTTCAAGTTGATGGCGTAAAACCAGACCGAACATATACCGAACATAAGAAACGCGACAATTTCAACATAGGTGACACCGGGGCTAGTTGTATACAGAGGCAAGTTGTTACATAGTCGTTTTACATAGCATAGCACACATATTGAGACACTATCGACATTAGTTGGTTGGAAGTCCACCAGCAGACAGACTTTCCAAAAATCAGGAGTTAAGAACGCGAAATTAACGAGGTGTGGACAAAAATGACTTTTTAACGACTTAAGACTGTTTGGTATGCCCACATAATATCATCTCACGCAGACACTCTTTAGGTTCCGTGAAGGAAACATGTCTACTATATAGTATAAGGGGTTATGCCAATATAGTATAAGGGGTTATGCCAAGTAGAAGTTAAAAACTGAAATTCAGGATTTTTTATCGTCCATGTGCTTTCAACTGAAAAAATATGTTTGGGAGAAGTTGTTACAATTGTAACAAAACTCGCACGCCTCGCACCGATGAATA
Source organism: Lamellibrachia columna (assembly GCA_963662155.1). Taxonomy (NCBI): domain Eukaryota; kingdom Metazoa; phylum Annelida; class Polychaeta; order Sabellida; family Siboglinidae; genus Lamellibrachia; species Lamellibrachia columna. The sequence goes on from OY759261.1 coordinate 44,880,005, forward strand.
AGCCAGCGAGTTGTGTGCTGATAGTGACTGAAAGAACAAACTTTACTTAACCATGAAGTGTGAACGCTTTGTTTCACTTGTGAAGCCTAGCGTACACAAATATAATCAGTACTGTAAATGCTAGCAGCGTCAAACAAAATAAAACAATAACTCGGAAGGGCTGGTTACGCATAGATGAAAAATAGTTTAACTCTCGATAATCCAGTGGCGTCTTTGTCCACTTGTCATCTGGGTGTTTTGCCTTGGATGGCAATCTTTTAAAATCTTATAAATGTTTTATGGCATAGCCCCATTTCTTACTTACTTGCTTAGTCCTAGTTGCTCAAGGTAGATCTCAGGGCCGAAACGACTCTTTTCCAACGCACTCTGTTATTTGCTGCTTTCTTTATTTCTTTCCAAAAATGTCATGCAGTGGACATTCACTTCCTTTCATTCTGTCCAATAGTATGCGTGTGAAGACTTTACTTGGTACAGACAGGAGTGTGACTCCTCTCCAGTTCTTGCACATTCTCAAGTCACCTTTCTTTGGCAGTTTTACAAAGTATCCGTTTTTCCATTCTGTTCCCAGATCTTCAGGAATAGATGGTGCAACACATCTGTTGTTGTTATCGGGTCTGGTTTCAGAGCCTCTGGTGGTGTGCCGTCTGGTCCGGGCGTCTTTCCGTCATTTAACATATTCAGTGCTCTACTTATTTCAGCCTTTGAAGGTTGATTTGTTTTAATACTTAATAACATTTCTGCTATTGGTATATCTGGATTTTCTGCTGGTGGGTCTCTGTTTAGGATTTCTTTGAAGCGTTTTTCCCGTCTTGATCGTTGCTCCGCTTCCTTTTTATGGTTATTCCTTCTTTGTCTTCCACTGGTTTTGAAGGATTTCTTTGTTTCCTCGCTAGCGTTCTTGTAATATCATAGAGTTCGTTCATGTCCCTTCTGTGCGCTGCCATTTCAGCTTGTGTTGTTAGGTCATTGATGTAGCTTTGCTAGTCTTTTCTTGACTGCTTTGTTTAGTTGCCAGTATTTTGTTTGGTGTTCTTGTTTCTCTTGTACTGTCTTGCATCGATTGACCATTTGTTTAATTTGTTTCTTGTCTTTGATCGACGTCCGTGTTGCCGTTGATTGCCAGAATTTGTGTTTTCTCTCCCTTTTGCCTAGGACTTCTTTGCATGCTTCTTTCCAGGTGTCTGGTAGTGTGGCCCAGATAATGTCTATGGAGTTCTCTATCATATCTTCTAGGGCTTCACACCTGTTTCTCACAGCACAGTTGAACTCAAGTTTTATTTCTCTTGACTTTAGCGTTTGAACATTGTACTGTTGTTGTGGTCTATTTGCCGTGTCTGCGTATTTCTTCAGCTTTATTCTAAGAGTTCCTAGTAGAATATGGTGATTTGATGCCACATCTGCTTTTCTCTTTACTCCTATATCCATGAGACTTCTTCTCTATTTTCTGCCTGCGGCTATGTGGTCGATCTGGTTCTCTGTTTTCCCATCTGGTGAGAAAAATGTGGCTTTGTATATTGTTTTGTGTGGGAAGACACTGTCACTAATAACTAAGTCGTTAAATGTACACAAGTCTGTAAACAGTTCTCCATTTTGTATTCTTTGGTCCAATCTATGTTTTATTTCTTTGTTTATTGCCTCATAATTAGCTTTTGAGTACAAATACATTTTTCTGGATTGTGATGTTCGAGGTCGAGGATGTTGTTTCTTCTAGTTGGTATATCAACCATCTGATCCAAAATTTTATCATTATGAGTATCAATGGAACTTTTCTAGTTGGCTGTTTCCCTCCCATTTGAACCAATCTATCTTTCTAAAATTAAAATCGCCAAGAAGGAGAAAATTCGAATTTTCTATTGTATTTATTGAATTGTTTATATTTTGCATTATTTGTGCCTGATCTTCTTCTGGCCTACAGCATACTCCAACTTGCCAGTGTATATTAGGGTGTGGGGATATTATAACCCATAAGATTTCTGCATCTGTATTGCCAAATATGAATAATGTTGGGTTTAAATTATCTTTTATTAATAGTAGCACTCCCCCTGTCTTCCACTGTGTATGCGCCTGGTGTGTAAAACATTTTATTTTTCTTCGGTTTTTTCTAAAGCATGTATAATGCGGTGGTGTGAATTCCGAGTCGGCAATTTCTGCGGATAATCATGTTTCAATAATGGTTATAATGTCTGGATCTTCCTCCGATACAAGAACTTCAAGTTGTGTAAATTTGTTTCTTAGGCATTGTGCATTAAAACAGTATATCTCCTTTCCATTTAAAAAAAGTGCTGTGTACATGTTTACAAGTGTCTTCTTTTTTTGAAGCTGATTTTTGGTTTACTGGGTTTGGTTTGGTGGGATGTTCACGATCCGACCTGCTCTGATTATTATTATTATTGTGTGTGTGTGTGTCGTGTGTGTGTGTGTGTGTGTGTGTGTGTGTGTGTGTGTGTGTGTGTGTATGTGTGTATGTATGTATATATATATATATATATATATATATATATATATATATATATATATATATATATATATATATATATATATATATATATATATATATATATATATATATATATATATATATATATATATATATATATATACATACAGACAGACACACACACACACACACACACACACACACACACACACACACACACACACACACACACACTTGCCCTATGCGTGCTGTAGTACTGAGAGTACGTGCAGAGGTTTCCAAGGCGTTGTGTACAGTGCTCTACTCGGAAAACTTAAATATGTCCCAGGACTACTTTGTACTAAGATGCCATGGATGGAATTTGCCTGTTTGTATTCCAATGTGTTACTGATTACTGATAAACTGACATCGCTTAACCGGAACCGGAAACAACAGCGATTTAAATGTACTTTTACATGTCACTTTCCGCACACTACGCCATAAAGGTACGTTGAACGTTTTTTTAGAGAAATATTGCTGCAATTTGTTAGATTTGAACACTTTTACCAAACAACAGGCGGCACAAGCAGAAGTAGCCGGCCAGTGAACCATGACGTCTGCATTGCCCTATTTTGCCAAGGCTCTCCACCAGCTGGCTGGCAGTGTCCAAGGAAAGCCAGTCATTGTGGAAGGCATTAACTCTCAATGACATTTCCAGAACACAGTCAACAAGAAGGGACCAATTCAAGTGACATTCTCTGTGTTCAGGCGCAATCATTGTGTCAGTTCCATAACTACCCCCATATTGGCTCGCTGTGCTGCGTGACTTCGATTACGCAACGTGATGGCCCAGTGTCGAATGCTGCAACAACAACTGTAACAACAACTGTAACAACAACTGTAACAACAACTGTAACAACAACAACAACAACAACAACAACAACAACAACAACAACAACAACAGAGAACGACCATGTAATTAACGTCCGTTGTGCCAGAACATCGACGAAAAAACAGTGGAATTAATCTAGACAATCTGATACGTGTTAAGCGAGTCAATGCACCACCACAACGGACAAGGGACCTCCACCTCGCCATGTTCTGTGCGGAATAAGGCAGCTGACATTATTATTTAGTCACCATTGATGTCGTTCTGATGACGGATACCTGGCTAACATATGGTGATGCGATTAAACGTGCTGAACTGAAGCCCGATCTGAAGGATTATCCGAAACCATCTGGTAGAATTGGTGGCGGGATTGGTATACTGTTCAATACTGGTATTCGGTGTAAAGTGCTTTCATCTAGTGAACTCAGTTCCTTTGAGAATGGTTACTATGAGTTATTGTTTGAAAAGACGAAATTAGATGTACATGTGATATATCGACCACCATATACGGAAAAAAACATCCTGTCATTACTATTACTGCTACTTTCTTTGAGGAATTTCAAACCTATCTGTCGCATGCAACTCAGACCCCTCATTCCCTCTTGATAGTTGGTGATTTTAATATTCACTTGGATATTGATGCTGATACGATTAGAATGTGTGATGTTCTAAGCATGCATGATTTAATACAACATGTCAATGTTCCTACACATAGATCTGGCCACACTCTGGTTATAATCATCACCAGGTGTAATCGTGAACTTCTGCTTAGTAGCCCTGTGGCTGATTACATGGTCTCGGACCATATGTTTGTGCGTTACCGAGTGAACATGTCCAGACCGTTCTTAGAGACACGTTACCGAGTGAACATGCACAGACCGTTCTTAGAGACACGTTACCGAGTGAACATGCCCAGACCGTTCTGAGAGACACGTACTATATCGTATAGGAAACTGGAGCAAATTGATAACAGTGCTTTCAGCACCGACCTGAAAGATCTGGCAAATGGACAATTGAGTATCAATCAGCTAGTTGGTGAATATGATGCAGAATTGATACAGTTGTTGTATAGGCATGCTCCCATCAAAACCAAGACTATTGTAGTGAGGCCACTGGTGTCATGGTTCGATGATGAACTCAAAACACTAAAGTTGCAAAGACAAAAAGCTGAAAAGATCTGGAGGCAGGATAAACCCATAACATTTTGCTGTCTTCCATCGCGCTAGGAACACATACGTCAGTGCACTGGATAGCAAACGAACCTGCCATCTTTCTCACTTAATCTCGGAACCTAAGGGTGATTCAAAGAAATGATTTGTCCTAATCAACATCCTGTGTGATAAGAAGCTAAGTAATTCATTGCCTCAACATGATTCTGTGGAAAACCTTGTCAATGAATTTGGTAACTTTTTTAATGATAAAATAGATGCAATTCGGATGAATATTGGTGTTACCGAACCACCCTTTATACTATCCAGAGAAGGTGTGTGTGATAACTTAGATACTTTTGCTTTGGTTTCCGGGGATGATGTGCGCAAGTTGGTTATAAAATCTAAAACTACCAGCTGTGCTCTTGACCCTATGCTAACCAGGCTGGTCAAGGAGTATATTGAGGAATTATCTCCACTCCTCACGTACATCATAAATAGCTCTATTCTTACTGGGAAAGAAGACTGCACTTGTAGTGCCGCTGCTTAAAAAACCAGGAATTGATCTTTTTCGGAAAAAACTATCGCCCTGTGTCAAATCTCCAACATGTGTCCAAACTAACTGAGCGACCTCTCGTAAACCAACTTTGTCTTCACTCAGAATGTGGATTTCCATTGCCACCTTGTCAGTCTGCTTACAGAGCAGAGCGTTCTCCCGAAACTGCACTTGTTAAGGTTCAGTCTGACATTCTTTTAAACATGGTCCAACAGTAGATAACACAACTGGTTTTAATTTATTTATCGCCGGCTTTTGATACCATGGACCATGACATTTTGCTTAATATCATGAATTGCCCATTTGGAGTATCAGGCAACGCACTAAATTAGTTCTCCTATTTGCAGTCAAGATCGCAGCGTATTACTATCAATGGTATGGTGCCTGACCAGTTTGACCTTGACCAGGGATTACCGCAATGATCATGCCTAGGTCCTGTTGAATTCACGGAGTACTCTAGCCCCGTTATCTGTCATTAATCAGCACGGGAAACTGGGGCATGCCATGCCTGATGACCATCAGCAGCTGGATGCAGAGCATGAAACTGAACGATTCCAAGATTGAGTACATCCTAATCGTTACTCCACAACAACTCGCAAAATGCCCTAACGTCTATTGACATCAGGGACAATGTAGTACATGCATCAGATTGTGTGCTTATTTCGATAAGCACGTTCATGGAACAGCTTCAAATCCAAATGTCAGGCAGCTTATGCACAACTGTATAATATCGGAAAGATAAAAAAGTATCTTGATCATCAAAGTGCAGAAGAACTCATTCATGCTTTGGTCCGTAGCCACATTGACTACTGCAATGCGTTGCTGATGGGTTTGCCAAAATACCTAATGAAGAAATTATAGATGGTGCAAAACACTGCGGCCAGAGTGTTGGGTAAAGTTGATAAATATGACCACAAAACTCCTACACTCAAACGACTTCATTGGTTGCCAGTTGAGTTTCGCATTAAATACAAAAAAGCTTGCCGACTTTTTTAATGCACTAGATGGTCGTGTTCCATAGTATCCGTCGCAAATGTTGACAACTAGAAACATCCATTATGGACTGAGATCTCATGAGGCTCTGACACTCAATATACCACGGACAAAGCGGAAAACTCTGGGGGATCGCGCTTTTAAAGTGGCTGCACCTAAACTATGCAGTAGCAGCGATGTCAGTGTTTTTAAAGTACATTGAAGAGTCACTGTTTTAGCATATCGTATAACTAAGTTATTAATTTTAGCCATTTAAATAGCTTTACGTTTTATAATCATTTGTATTATTGCATTTGTTTGTACTCTTTTGACATTTTTACTATACCATTTCTTTTACTGTACAGCACCATAGAATACCATTGTATAGATATGGTGCTATAGAAATGAATAAACATCTACATAACACCAATATACCTGAATAATTAAAAGTTAGTTCAACTATCTAGGTTGTGAATATAAGAAATACTCGTACTTGTGATTTGTGCATCTAAGTATTACATGTGCATAGCATAAGGTATATGGCATACTAGGTTAAGTTTGTTTAATATTATTTGACGAAGAGAAACTTTGATTACAGTTAGAAATGCCTGCCCATATTATTCTTCATTCATTATGCCATATAGAATAAGCATTATAGATATTAATTTACCTTCCTGGTTTATAAATGAAAGCAATGTAGGTAATGTTGTGGCGTGACATGGTGGGTCGAGTAATGAAGCTAGCAAGAACATTTGGCGATGTATCATCAGGCACAGAACAACAGGGCATATGTGTGCTCCGTGAGAGACGATAAACATTTGGTGGAAGGACGTAACGTCGTTCAACGTAAGCATTTTGTATAGTCTGTGAATAGCGGAGGAGCGGAGACATAGTATATTATGACAAGGTCAATAGTTTTATATTGTACAGAGCACACATGAACTAAAATAAACCCATATAGTCATATGTCATTTATTAAATCAGATGCCCAAATATATCGTAGGGCTGATTGAAATTAAACAACAGCTGATCATAATTGTAAAGCATGTATAATAAAGTATGATACAAGTAGACACGCGTACATCGGCATTCATGTGCACACACGCACCATCACACACACGCGCACACGCATACACACGCACACAGAGTCACATTATACTAATGTCTTCTGGCCAAATTGTTCTGTCAGTTGAGTATTGACAACCTCCAGTGAATGTTCATTCGTCCCGTCCACCAACATCTCCATGTCTGCATACACGTCCAACAGTTCCCGCAGTCTCGCTTTCAGTTTCTCTGTCGAAACTCTCCGTTTTGCCGATATCGCGATGATGTCATCAAATTTCACGAGTTGTTTAGGTCGCAGGTCGGCGTTAACGTCATCCAAGTGATCTGGAATTAGAACAACACTGTGTGATCTAGTGAAACGACAACAACGACAGCAACGACAACAACAGCGGCAGCAATAACAGCAATAACAACAATAACAGCAATAACAACAAACACCGATCCCGCGGTATTCTGATCTTAGTTATGTTACTGAATATATAATACAGGAGACATATGATGTACCCAGAAACCAAAAACACTGCTCTGCTTTACAATGGACGTAGGTAGCGCTGAGTCCCTGACTAAGGGCTAGATACGTTTAAGAGATGGATTGAGGAGTGACATTTCAAGCTTATAGTACTCTCTGCTTTTTGTTGAGGCAAAATATTACGAACAATTTAAAGTTTGCCTTACTGTTACAGCATGGGTTTCATGGTAATTAATTATTGCCATCCTTCACAGTAAATTTGCAGAGGAAATAAGTTTGCTTGAACAGAGCGTGGAGCAGAAGTTTTAACAACCAAAATTTCAAAAGCTCAACTGTCATAAGATGTAATGGCCATTCCCTTATTCAACATATCCTTACTTATTTTATGTCTTTTTAACATAAACTATGTACAACCCATCACAAGTTCACAATAAAGTCCAAATGTAAATATATGTGTGAACCAATAGCTTCATGTCCACTACAAGAACACCCGCTTGTAACAATGTTTTAAAGAATCCGTACATGACACACAATTAATTTTGAGATATCTCAGTACAACACCAGAGTTGTTTACTTAGTATCTTGCATTTTAGCAAAGTGTGACCGGAGCCTTAAGAGAATCTGTGACACCATAATACAACAACATACAACAACATACAACATTATGGGCATCAAATAAAATTCTGGATCTTCCATCAAATAAAACATCTTGATCTTCTGTTCTTTGACATACAACATTCATGTATATAATTATTATTATATTATTATTATTTATATAAAACATGCCTTCCAGATTATTCAACTGTTCCATTATTTCATCCAGCTTCTCATCAGCCCCATCAATGTCCATCTTGTTGAGGGCAAGAACAGCTGGTTTGTTCATCAGCTCATCTTTATACAGCTCCAGCTCCTGTTAACAAACACCAACTGATTCATATACTATGAAAACATGCCTCAATGCCCGAAATGTGCATACTATTTAGTCAAATAAAACACAAAATCCACATTTGCTTGCAGCCTTGCAGGTTATTTTTTGACTCAGTATCCATCCATATTTTCAATTATCATCTGATCATTGGCAAATCTGGCAATAAACCAGTAGACTTTGGAATTATGTAAACTGTCAAAAAGTGGATCATGCAACCAACTGCAAAACAATCACCATCTGATCACTGGTAAATTTTTTGATAACCAGTACACTTTGGAATTATGTAAAGTGTAAAATAAGTGGATCATGCAACCAACTGCAAAACTTGTTCAAATTTAAGAACGTAGAGTCAGAATAAGCCTAGTTTTGTCTCATCTTATTACTCCTACTATTACACCCCCCCGAATATTTCATAACTATACAACAATTTATAGGATAATTAATAATGTGATGATGGTGCGGTGTTGAAAATGAAGTCGCACGGCATCTGATGACATCGATGATGAGGTGTCTCCAACCATTCCTGTCTCTTATTACTTCTCTGCACTCATCCAACTTTGTTGTTGTATCCCTGACATCATCCATCCATCTCATGTAGTCTTCTCTATTCTGCTTGCCTTCACTCATCAGCTTTTCCAACTTGTCTCCTTCTATATGCATAATGTGCCCCAAGTGCAACAGCTTTTGTTTTGAGACTAGTGCAATACTGGTGAAGGAATCAAGACATTGGAATGAAGTAACACCTGAGGTTGATGTTGCTGGGAGAAGACCGCGATGGGCAGTATAGGGAGCAGACCGTGATGGGCAGGACACATACAGAGAACGAGTGAGGAGAAATTGATAAAAGGAACATGGAAAACAGAAGAGGGTGGTAGACGGAGAAGAGGAAAAATTAAGATGGAGGGATAGAGATCTCGAAAGGGCAGAGGTGAACAGTGGAGAGTGGGAGAGAATGGCAGAGGATCACTATAGATGGAGATGACTCATTGAGAGGGTGGAAAAAATTTAGTCATATCCACCACCCCGCAAAGAACGAAGGGGAAGAAGAAATTATGAAGTGTTGTTGTAACCCACCTTGTTCAGTAAGAGGATGGTCTCCAGGGCTGTCCTCTGGGGGTGGTTCATGCTCAGACGAAATCCATGAATGTCGACCATGAACAGAAGCAGCTTAGTGCGTTCCACATGCTTCAGAAAGTTATGCCCCATACCAACGTTTAAATGTGCCCCTTCGATCAGGCCAGGAAGGTCTGCCATAGAGATCTAGATATTGGCGAGAAATTATCACATTTTAAAAATTAACAGAAAACAGATTTTGTTTCAAGAGAAATGTATGTATTGTTTTTACATGTTTAATATAACCCAACACATAATTTTTATGAATAATATAATCCTTCACAAAGAACCATTATCACATTGGTAACACATTTCACAAAAATATATTGCATAACAAAAAATCTGCAAGTCACTTCACAAAATATATCTTGCATCTTAGAATTTATTATTAATTATCCACAAAACCATCATTATTGTTTAATTACCTTGTAATAATATTGTTACAAAATTCTTATTGAAAAAAAAAATCGTAGACAGAAAATTCCCAGATCGCTAATTATAGTAACAATTATTTGATTCCTAGTAAAATAATTTTGTTGTTATTGCTGATTATGTCAACATTATTTTCTTCATGATTTTTCCCAGCTAGTAGCATAATTACCAACCTGTCTCCGGTCAGGGAATACCATAACTCCCAACTGGGGAGTAATTGTTGTGACTGAAATAGAAAAAGTATATTAAAACACACAATAAAAAAATTACATTAATTATAAACCTAAAACCAAATCATTGAATGAATCGACGTTTTGTTTTCTCAGAATGTGATATTTCACTTGATAAGAAAACTTTTTGTATTCTTTCTGAACATTTTGACCAACTTGTTCGGTCTTCGTCGGTGGACGGGTGTCACTACGGACATGTCACATAATCAAGGTCAAATCAAAATGTTATGCTTTGGAATAGCCAATGATAGAAAGTCTAGTGTGACAAATTGGCCTGATATTACAATTTGAAAAGCAGCAGGATTTTTTAAATTACCATTCAGGTAAATGTTAAGGTAAATTTTATGAGCAAAACTATTAATTCAACAATGTATAAACGTTTATTAGCAGTAGTGTTAAGTGCCGTTTCCACCAGGTAATGTTAAAAATAATATAATTAAATTACACTAAATACACATAAAATAAATGTTATGGTACATCAGTTTGAAGCTACAATACTTACATGGATAGGCCGCTATCTTTGGGACAGCTCGGGAAATGGCTGACAACAGGGTAGATTTGCCAGCATTTGGAAACCTGAAATACCACAAGAGTTTTTAAATTAGGTATCCATCAGGAGGTTCTCTGAACGTTGTAAAAAAGCTTTCTTCTGCATGTTTTCAGTACCACAGATTAAAAATATTGTGTTAATAAATTAAGATATGTTGTGCGTTTAACATCTAAAAAGTTGAAGTGCGCTACATTTGTGAATCTCAATAGAGGCTACTCAGAATAACTTGTGGTGTCTCTGATGCAACATATAATGATACTACAATGGTGAAGTCACAAGCAATTACTGACAGAAGTATGTATGCATATACAATGCAAAATAATCGCGCAAATATTTTCTGTATTTAATTGTTTCTTTTATTCAAATTATGTCAACCACTTGTGGATTTAGATATACCACAACAGCTAATCTTAACCGACGACCCTTGTACTACACTATGATGAAAATACATATTGTCAAATGCTTCCAAAACATTAAAATAAATGTATTTACCATCTAATCTGGCAATTAACAATTGATATGACATTCCAGATACGGTCCATTGCCCAAGATGCATGTGACAGAATCCTTAACAATGGGCTCAGGTGATAAATGGGAGTCTGGGTCAAAGTTCAGTTCTGTTTTTGTTCACGTGAGCCACCAAGGATGACAACATTTCACATAATCAACCCTAACAAAAACAACAATAATATAGCACTAAGGCACTAACATGGATAACACGGATATTGTATTGTTACTATTACTTACCCAACCAACCCAATGTCGGCAATAAGTTTCAGGTCAAGACGCACAGACACTGGCAAACCTCTCATACCTTGAAAATTATTCTCCAAGCACCCCCCAGTTCCACCGCGTGCTATGAGAACTCGGTCTTCAGGGGTGTTGATTTCACCTGTGTCATGAAAAATGATCAATCATCATGTTTTTGTGATCAAATACACAACAGCCTATAGAAGTCTCACCTCTTTGTCACAAAGTATTTAATAAAGGTTACGAATATACCATGTAGCGTGCACAGAGGTGTTATTCTCCCGGGACAATACAAATAAAATCACAAAGTCAGGAAGAATATTTATACATGGTCTGCTGAATGACTAGTACTTGTTGCTCAATGAACAAATGATTCCAATCGTGCTAAATGTACTCATAACACAGATGCAACCGAGAACATACGATTCATTTAGCCCATCAGTTTTGGCATGAGTGCATACTTTTGTTAAAATCGCCAAAAGAATTGACTCATCAATACTGGCTAACTGACAAAAGTGTAGTAAACTGCCTTAGGTCATAATAGATATAGGTCGGCTAAGCATAGCCATTTTCCAATGTTTTGCTGAATTTTGGATCAACAAGACCAAAATAAATCTAACAGTTTGTTCGATGATTTCATCAAAACTAAATAACAAAATGTATTATCTGGTGGCTTTATTTGCATTGTATAGACAAACTTGCTGATTCCAATAGTGTTGTAGTCAATCATAGGTGTCAACTTCTGCTCATGGAAAAGTGCTCACGAAAAGCGGAAAACACCCTTCTTCACTCAACCTTCGTTGAAGTTTGTGTTTTCATTGTTTAGCGTATTATTTTATGGCCATCATGTTGATGTGCCATTCTCATTTGATGTGAACTCATATGTGAGAAAGGCGAAATCCTTTGAGACAAGAGAAATGAAATGTTCATAGAATGGCCTAGTGTGTAGAAATAAAACGATTTTACCATGAATTTTTGTTGTTTCTGAAAATTAAAATAAAAAGTCATCCAGAAAGCTGGACCAAGAGGAAAATGGGGAACTTTTCAACCGAAAGCGGTAATGTTCACACTAATGGTCAATACGAGAAAGGTTCAATATTTTGCAAAATTAGTCAGAAAATAGACAAGTGAAAAATTCAACTGTGGTGGCAGTTTTAATGTGAACTATATAAAAAATTACTACAGAGTTCCAGCAGCTGGCACTCACCTAGTGTTCTGCCTGAGTCTGTGTTTACACAGACGCCGCATGGAACAGGAATTTCAATATCTTTGCCAGGCTCCCCAAGTAGAGCTCTTACTCTGAAATGTTACACAGACACAACATATGAAACATGTTGGCTGTGATATGCAGCATTAACCATTAACTAATAACAAACAGTTCCTCACAAGATGTTGTTATATGGCGCACCAACATGTTAAAATTGTTGCTGTCATGTCATAATGTTGAGCAACATCTACAAATGTTAACACAATGTTCAAATCATTCACAAATGTCTTGTCATTGTGTACATGTTCTGCTCATTCACACTTGCACACGCATACAATATAACTGGACGTTGATGATCACAATTGTATTGTTCTATCTACAGCTGTATCGTAAATCTATAGTGGACAAATAACTTGTCAGCTATGATAATTAATAATTTCTTTGTATATAATATATGTATGAGTTTATCAGCTTGTCATTTGTCATTCTCGTGCAATGCCTATATGTTATGTTATGGCATCACCAACTGGATGATTGGAACCCTATAGTACATGCAACGCTACCTAGTGAATGAAAATGACAATGCCATGCTAAAGCTTGTGTGGAAAACTCATGCTGCAAATGTAAACATGAACCTAAATACTTCAGCAATACCGACATAACTTTAGGGTGAACCAATTTTAAAATGTTCGGCTTTTATATATGAATTTAGTTACTCACCGACTATTCGTGCCTGACTTTGCCACAAATCGTTTGGTGGGATTCTGCTGTATAAGTTTCTTCAAGGTCATATTCTTACTACCAACTACGTACACATGACCACCACGCCCACCTCTCCCACCATAGCGGGGTAGCCCCTGGCCACCCCCACCGCCACGAACATAGATGCGGATGTTGTCCAGGAAAGACTTGACTTGCTGTAAAATTAATAAAATTTTATTACAAACTTGTTGTTTATAACTATATAAATGTCTATGATACATTACTCTAACTTAAGACTGGAGTAATGTAATATGCTGCATCGGGAGAAAAGGATGTATTTTGCACTGATCTACATTATTATATAGGTCAGTGGTCTTTTTTAAAGTTGCCACTATGGACAATGCTACAATGTTGCTATATAATGTAGCAAGTATTTTTCACGAAACAGTGTCCCTGGATAGAGATATAATGTTACTATAATGTAGGTAGTGTTTGTTATGCTATGTATAGATGTTTTCTATCCATAAACACATTTATGAGGTACAGACAAGTATTCAAAATGTCAGCGTACATCCAGCGACAAATGTGTAGGCATAATTATTATCTTTACGATGGCATAGAAATAAAAATAATTCCACGGTTGCAACTTCTGCAAAAGCCTTTTTGAAACTGTGACCCCCACCCCCGTGTGGGTGTCTGTCAGAAGGTCCCCCGCCCATGGTCACCTTGCAAAGTTTTGTCTGGATTGGCCCACATATGCGGCCGTGCATAAGAGACAACAGACAAACAAACAGACGTACAGACACTTTGATTTATATATTAGATTTTGTGGATTTTTAGTTGATGTGCGAAGTGACAAACTTTTATTTATTTATTTTCTGTGCCCGCATCACTATAGAATAAATAGTCTATGACTATGTCAATAGACAATACCATAAACTTTGCCACTTTAATACATTATCATCCATTAAATTAAATCACACAATTCGACATATTGGTGATGATAGGCTGCTTTAGGCAATTTATTCCAAGTAAGTCATTGTATTTTAAAGTCTGGCTTCTAGTAGTTCTACATGTTGTCAGTGGGCGATAAATGAGTACTGCACAAACATCCCAATAATAAATAATGCCTGTCAAATATGGCAACTTCATGTTTATTCCTACTTACACCCTTCGCCATCAATAGGGTCTGGCTCAGAAATACCATTTTAGATCAACTGTCTGTTCGTTTAATAAAAACATAGCAAAAGAATAAACTTCGGGGAAACTCGACGTTCTATACAAAAGCGTCACCTATCGTAATCAGCGAAAGAATAGCTAATCGGTAGGTGACGCTTCTGTTCAGCAGTCGTAGCGTTTTTCAAGAGAGAGGTTGTTTATCTGATCTGGGTAACGCATTACAAAATCGTAAATTGGCAATGTGTTTTGCGCAGTCACATGCAGAAAGCACACTTTATATTTACCAAATTTATAACGCGCCTGCTGAAGACTGTCCCGTTCAAAACTGCTGAATGCATTACCACATTTGGGTTATATAGTTCAGGTCTCAGTGTCAGACTCAGTCTGGAGACATGTTTTGCAATAGCCAATACTACGGAACACGGGGGCAAACATTTGTGTGAGATATATCGTTTTAAAATCCGTAACACATATTTCTTCGAGTGGATTTAAATAATTGGCTATGCTATTACTGTAATAAAAAGGCTATTTGTTTTTTGTTTTACTCTGCGTGCCAGCAATATATAATTAAGCTGGTTGATGTGATGTGGTGGTTCCCATGATAGCGACATATATATACTTAATGTCTTAATGGGAGTCCATTTTATTTTTGTTTACTTTTGTTTACATGTTGATAGTGTTACATTTACTTGGTCAAAATAAATGAGTCTGAGTCTGTGCAATTTTGAGACGCATCCCAATAAAATGAACACTAAAATGCGTATAAAAACGTGCGCTTAAGCTTTGAGGCTATGCCTAGATAGATATTTAATGTACACGTATAGTGCATGAACATATCATGAAAAATGTCATAAAGTAAAACAGATCTGTGATAAACAGAATTATTACAACTCCAATAGCTATGATTATAGCTATATTATGCATGCATGGAGACCACATGCCGGCGGCTTGTTTGTAAACAAACGAGAAGTCGACTCGTAAATAGATCACATGACCAAAACATGGCCGCTTTGTGTGTGCTTGGTCGTGTTTGGCGTTGACATTTTTTAATTAAATCGACATCGCAGGGCGTTGTAACCGGCCATGGCGTCGGAAGAGGAATGCTCTGATGTATGTGTGTTTGAAATAGAAGAAGAGGAGGAGGAATTGGACCCACGGATCGAGGTAAACGCGCGGACCCAACGGTGTCCCAATTGTCGTCGGTAATACGTGACAAAATGGGTATCCGTGACATAACATGTTAATTGACTCGAGTTGGACTCGAAGTCCACTTGCCAACGGCGATGTTAATTTAGTAGTTATTGTGACGTGTTGTTTAAACAACAAGGACCGAAAAACTTTTTACACAACCCCAACATAGTGTTCACTTAAAGCCATGTTATCCTAACATTCATCAGACTTGTTGTTCAACAAAAAAAAACTTGTTCAGGAAGTGTCATAATTTCCATAAATATGTCGCCTTGTCGAGGGCTAAGTAGAATGTGGGGCAATTCTAGAATTGCCCCGGTCCTGGCACGGATTATTCTGGGAATCCTACAATGACCCACCAGAGTGTGACTTCGTTGGTACTAGTCGCATGGCAGTAATCTGAGCTGTGAGACATAATTTTTGTCCGAATGTGTGTGTGTGTGTGTGTGTGTGTGTGTGTGTGTGTGTGTGTGTGTGTGTGTGTGTGTGTGTGTGTGTGTGTGTGTGTGTGTGTGTGTGTGTGTGTGTGTGTGTGTGTGTGCGTGCGTGCGCGCGCGCGCGCGCGCGCGCGCGTTTATTTCATAATGCAGTCAATGTTAACATTGATTTAGGTTTTTAATATGTATACATGCACAGGATTTTGCAACTGTATGATTGAGGTGACAGTATTTCATTCACAATAAATAATGTCAGAATGTATGCTTAAGGCAATCATATAAGGGTATTATTGCAGATATGCACAACATCGAAATTGGACATAGTTGGAATAAAAAGAATTAAGTCGACGTTATCCATATAATGTACCAAATCAGTATTAAGCGCATAATTTAACGCATGCTTTCTATCCACACTACGCAGTGTGGTTTCTTTTCATAAAATATTTTGGTTTATTACAATTCCAATAAGGTAATACACAACAACAATGGCTTAAGTTGGAATAGACAATAATGTGTTTGGTCTGCTGCTACTGCGCAGTTGATTCCCATTCTGCCGTGCATTGTGGGAATTCTGATAATGGTCCGTCCCAAGTTAGAAGCATCTCCACTTTGCCCCCATTCCCAAAACGCTTTTAAACCAAGCAATGTAAAATCAATCACCAACAAAAGGGAAATAACTGACTGTCATAGGGGAATTCATAGTAAGGCCTCTATGAGTGTATCAATAATTGGCACCTATTAATTAATGAACATGGGGAAACTGTTATCACTGTAGGCAGTGAATTTTTAAAAGGGAATGTACACCCAATTTTTATTGAATCAGTTGTCAGAAACAAAGGTAATGGTTGCAAATACTGAAGCAGCATCGTTCCTCTTACTGCTTACTCTAAAGTTTGTGAGACCCGGCAAAATATATGCAAAGGCCTAATTTTCCCACTAATATTTGCCTTTGATTTTATGATACATTACAAGCTATCAGACCTTGTATATAGTTGTACCTTTGGTACATTGTCAGACGTAGTACACATGTTGCTTTCCCTTTCAGGACTACTTGGAAATCTTGAACAACACGTCACAGGAGATTAACTTACTCGAAAGTGAATTGGATGTAAGTCACATAATTTTACAGGTTAAATGTTACTTGTTAATCTTGATGAAAATAGAAAAGTTGCATTCCATGGAGAGTCTTAATTATTATTCAACAATGTGAATTTGCAAAAGAAACAAAGATTTTTGCAAAAAAATTGGCTTACCAGGTACTCATTAAATATGATTAACTCAATCTCTGCAGCAACATTTTGGTTTTTAAATGGTTATCAGATAGAATGAATTCATACAATTCTATAAAAACAATTTATTAGGTTAAAATATCTTATTTCTGTTTCAGAGGGCACGTAACCAGTTTCGTAATTTGCTTGGAAAATCGACACAAAAGTTGAACGCGTCTTATGAAAAGCTTGGAAAATGTGTTCCAAAAGCCCGGCCATATTACATCCTGTTGGCAGAATCAAAAGAGGTAATATTATAATTTAGAATCTCACTGGAAATCACCACTGAGCATCAACATGAATGTTTAATAAGGTAGTGTGTTGTTTAAATGACGCCATATTCAAGAAGTATATATTTATTCAGTACCCAGTTTGTCAATGAGACAATTAAGCAAAACATAAATAAACACCGTTTTGAACACTACTTTAGGGACGATCTCAAAACGTTGCTTATTTTCCTATCCCACTTCACAAGGGTGATGAGACTGCTCACTTTGAGCATCTACTGGTAGGTTTGGATTATGACAGCTGAATACGAATGGTTTGGTGGGAGGATGGTGACATTCAAGGGTATCCATTTGTAATTCAAAGTTTCATGTGGTAAAAGGAGGGGTGTCCAAGGGTAAATGACTTAAATTTCATTCAGTTTCGTATATCAGCATTTTGAGAATATCCCTTAGAATGTTGAATGTTTGAGAGCTCTGGAGTGAGCGGTTATATATGTAAGTGGGCTAAGTAGAATCCACTCTGCTATTCACCAGTACACGTCATTGCTGATGCTGATGCTCCAGTATGACCTGTGAGCGTCCAAAGTACAGTTTCTGCATGTAATAATTCACTGGTTTTTCTGTGATATTCATAGATTACATAAAATATTTGGAATTTACCTAGAGAATTGGAGATGAAATAAAGTCTATGGAACATACACAACGAAATTGGTGATTAAGTAAAGTATTTGGAATTTATGTAAACAAATTGGAATTTAAATAAAGTATTTGGAATTTGCATAAAGAAATTGGAGATGAAATGAAGCATTTGGAATTGACATAAATATATTATAGATTAAATAAAGTGTTTGGAATTGACATAAAGAAACTGGATATTAAATAAAGTATTTGGAATTTGCATAACAAAACTGGAGATTAAATAAATTGACATTGAACAAAATTGATGTCAGTCGAGCTGTACCTATTTGGACACCAATCGTGTGCTGCAGGCCCAGACAGAGGCCCACAAGGCGGCTGTGCAGTTCCAGCGGGCCAACAGCGTCTACCAGGTGGCCAAGGAGACGGTGGGGCTGGCGGAGGAGAGGGTGATAAATGACGGAAGCAGGAAGGACTTCGACGCTGCCTGGCAGGAGATGCTGAACCATGCCACAAAGCGAGTGAGTTGCTAAGAGTCACTTTAAGTTGTCATAAAGTGGACCAAGATATTGTAGTGTCAATGTAGTTAATATGTAATTAATTCTGAACAATATTGTTCAGTTAAAGGTCCCTCCTCAATTACGTTTTTTGCTAATCTCATTTAAATTCCTTTTGCAAAAAATCAAACCTATCTAGTATCCACTGCAACATGGTAGCTCATTTATGCATTGTGTGTCGTTTTTGTGAAATCATCAGACAAACTTAAGTTAATTCATGTTTGGTCAAACATTAATTGAAGTGAAAATGGAAATGCTGAAAACCCATAAATTTCACCCTTGGTTTGTCATGTGATTGGTGAGAAGATTGAATTCACGCATTATTTTTAGTTGTTGGTATAATAATAATGACAGGGTAGTACTGTTTATAGTGTGAACATAGCATGTTACAAATAGTTGTCTAACATGTAAGTTAGTAAGTAAGTAAGTAAGTTAATTTATTTCCTCCTCACCATCATCATGTACAATATAAGATGAGGTGGCTACCAGAGAAGTATAAACTTATCGGGCTGGTAGCCAGTGACCATGACACCAGGAACCAATTAACTTGAAGATTTGTCATTGTCATTTGTTCTTAATGGGGCATGGCCATCAGACTGATTAATAATTTGGATGAGAGTGGTCCCAGCAGTTGTGTTATAAGTGTGGGCAATTGGGTTGTTCATACTGCAATGAGCATTGTGCATTAGTGTTAAACTCTCCAAGACAAACATTTATTTCCTGTGTGGCTTACAGCTGTACGAATCGACAGAAGACAGGATTTAACATCTCGTTATTTTCAGGTAATTTATGTCGCAAATGTTTGTGCTGTGTTAGTGTATATGTGAATGAATATAACAATTTAAAAAATGTACTGAAATATCATCATATTACAGATGTGTTTTTTTTGGGGGGTAGCGTACATTAAGTGTTTCCCAGTAGTCACATTGATTGGATGCAATGAGGTGGCTACCAGATTTTAACCACTTGCAGTCATTGGCTAATACATGTATAGAGCACTTCAGAAAGTTCAGTTTAAATCATGTTTAGTGGTGCTACTGTTATAGTTAATATGTTATGATATTTGATATACAAGGTGCATGAATATATTGTGCACGTAATAAGGTATAAGTATATATATAGCTATATAGTAATAATCTCTTATTAATACTGTATATGTATAGATAAATGATGAAGACTGGGTGCTGTACAGTATAAACACTGGGCCTCCAGTGGGTTCTTGCCTTGCAGCAGCATGAATGTCACTGGTCCATATCTGCATCACTTTATCATGTGTCAACTGATAAGAGCTCAGTGGTCTTGTTTTACTAACAGGTGTTCTATTTATGTCTATGGGAACACTTCACATACATGTCATATGACTTATCACATGATTTATCACATGATTTGCTCCAGTTCACGGAGTCAGAGGAAGAGAAAGCTCGCAGTGAAGAGGTGCACATGGCCAAGGCAATGGCGTATGCGACCATCAAGCAGAAATTGGATGCCATCGAGAAGGACATGCCAAAGAGCATTGCCAAAGCCAAGTATGTGTTTCACGGAAGTTGTTATATAAGTCGTGTTTGTTGTAGCATCATTAAAATGATTTAAAATGCTTAACAAGATTTCACAAGATTGCCATCCAAAGCAAAACGCCCAGGCGGCAAGTGGACAAGGAAACCATTGGCTTATCGAGAATCCAACGGTTATTCATCTGGCCTTCTGAGATTTTACAAAAAAAGTTTAAATATTTAGTTAATTGCAAGTTATTGTTTCACAAAAATTACTACAATACCTTTGAATGAACCAGTTTTCATTATTGAACAAAATATGCGTCTTTGAGTTAAGCTAAAATGGCTATAGCATTCACAATATTTGGATTACCAGACTCAAGTTATAGATTTATTGATATTTTAATTCATTTCCATGGTTGAGTAGTTTTTGATATTAATCTGAGATGGAATCCTGCAGGGTTGTTTGATTTAAATCATGATTTAAATCACACACAAAAAAAATTGATTTATGATTTTTTATTTCGGATTTTATTAATCGCTGATTTATATGAATTTAACACAAATAATTGTTTACAAGCATCGAGATCAACAAAGTTTTGTATGTTTTTAATACAAAAGCAAAATATGTGCACACTAGCCTGATAGTCAAATATTTTATGACATTGTGTATGTTTGAGCTGCATGCAGTGAAGCCACACAAACTTGTCTTCAAGAGGAAGTATCTTTTCAAGTCAGAAGCCCTGAGTTAAAGTCCACTTAGAGCTTGTGCTAGTTGTTACCAATTCAGTATGTTAACTCAAGTGAGACAGTTTTGGTGACAATTGTTTAATACTGTACCAGTTTGCAGTCTGGTTGGAGACCCTTAGAGTACACAGAGCCCTGGACAGGTGCTAATCAACCCTCTCAGCAAACAATAATTAGCACTGCTACAGCCACAGACACACAGCATGCTTTCCTTTCCAAGACACATTATGCAACTACAGGGGGTGAGGTCTTGTGGACATTGCCTAAGCAGAAATCAAGTACCCTGTGTTAAGACAAGATGGATTTGAATAGAACATGTTTGAAAGAGTTTATAAACATATATATATATATATATATATATATATATATATAAGTCTATATACCAGATTTAAAAAAATCCGATTTAAATAAAAAAAATCCGATTTTTTTTTTAAATCATGCTTTTTTTCAACCCTGGAATCATGTGTGTCACTGGACTGGACTGGTGTAAAGGTCATTGACTGTTGAACTGATACACTCAAAATGAGTACACTCCAATTTTGGTATTATCATGTGTGCCAATTTGGAAGGGGTCTTGAACATTGCTGGTTGATTTCATAAGGAATGACCCTATTGATGACAGATTTCCACATAACAATAAGCTCCAAAATTATTCTCTGTTATGTTTAATATCAGTTGTTGAAATCAATTATTATTTCATTTCAGGTCATACTTTGATTTGAAAGACCGACTCGAATATGCACTGAAGGTAGGCTTGTTCTGGACAGAATAGATTTTGATTTGATTGATAAGAAATCTTACTAATAAATAATTCACTGCATCGGATGCCTCTGAATGAGAACATTGTTAAAAAATTTTCTTTTCCCTTAGCTTGTAAGCTATATCTTTCATAATAAGTGCTATTATTTGGGGCAAAAATATAACATTTATCGCAGGAACTGTAAACATGATCACCAGCTGTGTATGACGCTTGTGGCTGAAGGAAATCTGCATAACTATCTGCTTACTTTCAGCGCAAGCATCAAGACTTCAAAAGTAGTTGTGCTTTGACCACTATAAATTTGTCCTTCCAATTTACACTGAACACAAAGAAATATGTACTTTATCACAGCAAATTTTTCCATAAATTTGAAACAAATCCTTATAAATATGAGATCTCAGAAAACACCATTTGTTTTTGACAATGTATAAATCTCTGTGTCCTCCGTGTTTCAGCAAGAACGACAGAACATAGAAGACCTCCAGAGGGCGCTCTCACTGGCGAAGCAGAAATACAAAGCGACACTTCAGTCTCTCGAGACCATCTCAGAAAGTATTCACGAAAAACGGAAAGCGAAGGCGTCATCACAACTGCCCCTTCGAACCCCTGGGGTGGGGGCAGAGAGCATCTACAGCCAGTCCAGTGACACCTCCGACCTACCATCCATCAACTTAGGTATGTTCACATTTGTTGCTATGCAGGGAATAGCCAGTACCTGGAATACCATGTTTTTGATCGCTAGATTGCTGTCAGAAGTACAACACATGATTTTGTACTTTAATTTAGAGAATCGGAACAGTGTCCACAACAACAACAAGAACGCAAATAGTTAAAGATTTATTTAATGGAAACGATTAATCAGAATGCAAAAATCGACTGATCTGACGTTTGAATAACTTCGAATGCGATTGAGCACGTGTTGGCATAGATTCACGATCATTTCAACACAGGGCAAAAGATTAGTGCGAATTACGTGTTGTACTGCTGTCGACAATCTCACTTCATTTCACCTTTATATTAGTGTTATATTATGCACTAGAGGCGCCACAGGTTACTTCTGATGGGCCCTATCATCCCTGTCCTGCAGATGAGATTTATTGTTAAAGCAGGAAGGTTTTATGCTAATACTATAATTTATCTATTATATCGATTTGTTCATTATTGGCATTTGTTATTTTGTATTAGATTGTCACTCAAATACTTCACCAAAAGAGCTACAGAATGCAATATATATATATATAGATATATATTGCATTTTTTAGTTTTGTAGTTGACTACATATATATATATATAAATTATATATATATATATATATATTATATATATATATATATATATATATATATAATATATATATATATATATATATATATATATATATATATATATATATATATATATATATATATATATATATATATATATATATATTACCTCTTTCAACATTGAGTAAATTCTGTGTAAATAAAGCAATTCAGGCATTGATTTGTAATGGTGAATTCAGGAATTTTACAGACAATCTACTTCAGAAAGTAGCTGCCACTGTTTCACTTTTGTTACAGATATTATATCAGAGACATCCAGTGGAATATACCTCGATGACGACTCTGTTTCCATGGGTGACCGTTCCTCCGTCAGCCGGACTCCGAGTGGCTGTAGCCTTGCTTCAAGGACCCCTGGTGTTGGAACATCATATGAACCGATGTGGCCACCTGGTGGTGGAACATTGTGTGAATCGGTGGGGCCACCTGGTGTTGGAACATCATGTGAAGTGGTGGGTCCATCTGGTAGTGGAAGTTCAGCTGTGTGTGGGGACAAGACTTTAGTGGAAGATAGACTGGAATGCAACAACATAATGGATGTGCTTGTTTCTAAATCTGACTCTCTCCAAAAACCTGGTGAGAATTTATCTCAAGCATGTGTTGAGGATAGTGTGATAAATAATCAGAATGCTGAAACAACTCCAAGGGTGGAGCCTGTGGCAACCGGGATAGGCGACCTCGACCTTTCCCAGCATGCCAGCCGTGAAACTGTGAACTTTGACCTATCAGGGAAACCACAGATGGAAGCTTGCATGCAAAATCTCGAAGGTTGTGACGCATCTCCTGATACAGTGCACAGTTCACCTGTGGAAGCTGGTGGTGTTGAAAATGGTCACGAGTTGTCAATGAATGAAGTAGATGATGCCAGTGGTATTGATGACATAGATTCAACTGTTGTGTCAAGTTTGGAAGTGCAAACCCCAAAGGCAGAGGAGAAGCTTCAAGAGAACAATGACGGGTTTGTGAAGGAGAGTCACCAGGTGGTGAATGGACACAACAGTGATGACTTGGTGAAAGAAGCTACCCAGCTGCCACAGCTACCTCGTCCTAGAAAGCCACGTGGGGCACAGTTCCCGATCCTAGTTGGACTGTCGAACTGCAGTCGGCAACAGGCTGCACCTTTGGGTCCTGCCCCACTGGCTTTCTACCCTCCCATTCCACAGCCCCCTCAGGCTGTCACCCTTGCACAGAACAGCAGGGCACAGAACAACCTCTTACCAACTGACCAGTCACTGGACTTGGATGACCGGCGGTCAGATAAAAACAACACCGAAGTTGAAGTGTTTGTATAGAAAGACAGTGCACTTGTCTGGTTGGATGTAGCATTTACAAACATCCCTTAGCCAAATTTGTTTTATTTTATAGAATATTCCATAGGATTTATGCAGACACAGTTCTATAGAATTCAGAAAATATTCTACAGATTTTTTTAAAGAATATTCCATAGAATTTTTATCATTCTGTTGTTTTCTATACACTATTTTAATTGAACAGACACATTTATGGAAAATTGAAATAGATGTAAATAAACCAGATAGAATCAGTAGTATTCTATTCAGAACCTATACTTGTCGAATTCTATAGCACGTTTGCTAAGTGGTGCCACACATTTTGCTATCCTTGTTTTTAACAAGAAATTCTGTATACAGCCGTATTAATCCATATAGCATTTTTAGTTGGTTGGTCGACCTATAGCATTACTATTCGGATCGAGTGTCGCCGTCGCCATCGCCATTCAAAATATCCCTACATCAAACAAAATCCGCGAGGTTTTGCCTGAAATCTGTCTTGCATCGAAAGTATTTGTACTTCAACCGCTATGAGTTTGTCAGTCGATTTTATTCTTACGTGATAACACAAAACTATATATGTGTGTACTCGATAATTTTTTTTTCATTTGAAAGAATCCATGTAAAAACAGGATACACATTACAGCCGTATACCTCCAATAAATCTGCATTGTATGTGGGAAATGGCTGATCTGCATTTATGGTAAGTTATTGTTAGGAAATGTATATAATATGTATTTACATAACATATTACATGTCATATTTCATCGATAAGGTTACAGTTGGCATTTAATGCCGAGTTATCGTCAGGAAGCCATCTTGATGGGCTTGTGCCAAAATAAGAAATGATCTACGCATGAGTTCAGGCATGTTGACTCATGCGTAGATCATAACCCTGAGTTAACCGCTTTCCTTGACAAAGTGCGATGGTTACTAAAACCTTTAGTTTTACTTCTTATTAATGTGTTCAGTTTAAGAAAAAAGTATAGTGTGCGTGCGTGCGTGCGTGCGTGCGTGCGTGCGTGCGTGCGTGCGTGCGTGCGTGCATGTGTGAGACATGTTACAATAAAAAGGTTGGCCTCGGGCGTTCTACCAATTAATGACAGCAACTGAAATGTATGGGCATTAAAACAATGCTTTTGGTGAGGGTTTATCTCCCAAGGTCATACTTATAGTCTTGGAGGTGGGAATGCCTAGGCTATCATCTTTCTTTTATAACACACTCAAGCTTGATTTGAAATCAGTTGATGTTTATTTCATTATAAAATGTACCAATTTTGTGTTGGGTAACTGAACGAATATTTGCCAAAAAAAAATCAGACACGTGGCTTAAATTGATTGCATAGTGTATTAATTATTTAATATTAATTTAGTAGAAGACATTTTTTTAAAGATTTTATCTAATGATTTTTACCTTAATTGTTTTCAATATTTTTTCTTATCATGGCATTAAGTTTTAGGTCATTGTTAATGGAGTGTCTTGTATATTAATATAAGATGTACTGCGACAACATTTTCATAAAACATTATGTATTGTGTAGCGATCATTACTGTCTTGTATTTTGTTTAGGAGCAAATTTTACTGATCAATGTGGGTTGTTAGACCATTGGGTTACACCATCCTCTCGAGTCAGGGGCCGCCGAGTACACCTGTACCCCGGGCATATCTACCTGTTGAAACGTGTTTGCCTGTTTGTACGAATTTGTCATTTATTTATGATGAAATCATCGGACAAACTATTAAATTAATGTTGGCTCGGCTGACCAAAAACTAATTTTAAAAGGGGCAAAAGTGATTACCCGGAACCTGCCTCTATACACTAAGATAAGTTCAAAAGTTAATTATTTCATTTAACCGACTGCACACAGCAGTTAAACTATACATTAAAAAAATCAACGAATCTGAATCGCGATGAGCTAAATAAATTGAGGAAGCGCCTTTAATACTTGACCAATCAGGAATGCTGTTAGATTAATAATATCGTTTTGTATGGCGGTGTTATTAACTTTTCCCGCAGGCATTACGTTTAAGACACGAATAATGCAGACTGTCGTTGTCTACACACGCCCCCTTGGCTGTAATGTGCCGCCAGAAGCTGCAGTAACCTACAATTTTACAATTATTACATAGGCGTTGGAACCTGGGGGTAGGGCCCCTCCGATATATTTGGGTGGGGGCTGAAACATACTTTGCCACCCCACATGTCCCCGTTGTTTGCTAGAATCCCGGCGCGCGGATTTAGTGGGAGCACATGACCTTCAGTGGCTCGCAGCCATCAACTCCGGACCCCCATATTTAACAGCTTCCGACGCCTATGTGCTACATGATGTAACATAAACTGTGATGTTCATAAACTAGAACAGTTTATAGTTCCGATCGAACAAATACTCGACCCGCATGTAGGCATAGGCGACACAGATTTGTCAATTCTGACTTTCGTGGGATGTCACATTCCAAACACGAGGAGCACCCATGGGATTGGGCTTGCTGCTACTCGTTTTTACGTGGCCGTATTCTGTTGGTTTAAATACTGTATACTTATGATACATTATTTACGCTGTTTTTGGGTCGTGGAAAGTGTAAAGCACCACGAATGCAAATATTTTGTTTAAGTTGTTGAGCTTATCGAAGTTGGATAATATATTTGGAAATCAATGTCTTAGTATCCTTATTGTAAGGGAGTACTATCTCTGAATGTGTAGAACTTAAGTGTAATCAATTATATATGGACATTTCGGTTATACCGTCACTGATCAATTTCCACACAGTTACTATATCCAGAAAATATCAACATAGTTTGTATTATTTCACAATGGACGACATTAAAAATATTGATGCAAAAACTCTTTGTTCGTTAGACATGTCATGCTTTATCCGCCCACATGACACTATGAAAGTGCACTTAATTTGTTTTGTTTTGTTTGTGGAATCCAATTAATGTTCTTATTATTATTAATATTATTATTAATATTATTATTAATATTGTTATTATTATTATTAATGTTCGTTAGACATGTCATGCTTTATCCGTCCACATGACACTATGAAAGTGCACTTAATTTGTTTTGTTTTGTTTTGTTTGTGGAATCCAATTAATGTTCTTATTATTATTAATATTATTATTAATATTATTATTAATATTGTTATTATTATTATTAATGTTCGTTAGACATGTCATGCTTTATTCGTCCACATGACACTATGAAAGTGCACTTAATTTGTTTTGTTTTGTTTGTGGAATCCAATTAATGTTCAGTCCAATGCTTTCTTCTCATATAACGTATAAAACACGCACAAATGTAATATTTTTGATCATTTCATTGATTTGCTTAACTATTAACATACCTCATGATTCCTTCTAGTGACAACTAGATCATAATCGCTGATAACGTAGACGACAGAATATACTCTTTAAGTCGTTAAGATGAGTTATAGAACTTTAAGAGTTAGGCTGACCGGGCATATTGCGATATGCCAGCACCAGTTTGTTTTTTGCTGGATTAAATATGATGGCTCCCCACAATATATCTTTGCGACTAACGTGTTTTGTCTTATTTGTATATATGTCTGTAGCATTTCAGTTATTTTTTATGCTATTTCCTATTTCTTCAGTTATTAGTTAAACCTTTCAAATATGAATAAATGCATCGGCCTTTGTTGGAGCCAACTAGTATTACGTAATTTGTTTGCTCAAGCATGGCCGTGTCCGTGGACGGCGCGGGTTTGTTTGTGTTAGAGAATTATGCATATTAAGTAGGCAAGGACCGGAGTATTACCCGATTTATGGGTGTTTTAGGTTATTTGCACTAAATATTAAAGGAGCAATTTTTAGTGGACTAGACCAGGAGATGGTGATTGGTGAACAAGTGTCATGTGTTATCTCAGAGACAAGGAATGTAAAAAGAGACTGGATACATATGTGAGTAATCTCGGCGAGCAGATCAAGGTAAAAGTAGAGTGGACACAGAAGGGTCGCATAGCCCAGCGTGGGTGCCCGGATGTCAGACGAAGGATACGTTTGAGTCAACCACGTGTAAGGTATAACTTTGAGCGAGGAGGTAGAAGTGTCTTCGCTCCCCTAAAGTTAAGAAGTAGCAAACGTGAGAAATTGACTGAAAACATAGCCGAGACGCGCAGCGAATATCGAAGCGGCGAGGCCAAAACGTCATTAGCGAGACGACACCCCTGTTGTGACGAAAGGGGGTCAAGGCACCCGCAGTACGCCAGAATGACAGAACGACAGAACGACGGCAGTGCGCAGAATCGTCTCGGCACTACGTTCGCGGCACGACGACAGTAGACGGCCACGTCAGAGCCACCGTGCGGCTGGAGCGGAATAAACGGTTCGTGATGACGTAGCGAAGCGACTAGCCTGTTATCCAGATGCCTCGGAACTGACTTTGTAGTTCTTAGAACAGGGTTGTGTGATAGTAAGACATGTCGAGGCACGTAAGTAAACACAGCTGTTTTTTAATCTTTAATCATGACGAGTATAACGATATAGTTTACTTCGGGTTAATGTTGGGATAGCGATGGGTCATGTTAGACGCTATTTGTAGTTATTTCTCAGGGTGAATAATTCCCTGGCCGATTATTACAGATTCCGAGTTATTTGTTTATAATAATTATATAGACCCAGGAGTCTACTTGTTTTGAAATCAAATCAAATCAAATTTATTTTGCACCACATATCTCTAAAAATAGAATTAGGGTGTTTACAATAAAAAAATAATGAATTAAAATACATTACATTAGTGCATATAATTATTACAATACAGGCTTTACATAAGAGAACACAATAAACGTAAGCATTATGACTAAATATGTATATGTATAGACATATAATATAAAGTATATATATATATATATATATATATATATATATATATATATATATATATATGATTATTAAATAAAATTGTACACACACACACACACACACACACACACACACACACACACGCGCGCGCGCGCGCGCGCGCGCGCGCGCACACACACACACACACAATTACTTGATTAAAGATAAAGGTTTTCATGTCTCCTCCAACGTCTAGAATCACTTTGCGTTCTTAGCCCTATTGGAAGAGTGTTCCAGAGGCTGGGACCTGTACATGAGAAAGACCTCGGCCGAGCCGTTCCAGGTTAACCCTAGGAACAACAATGAGAGATTGGTCAGCCGAACGAAGACTGCGACAGGGAACATATGGAGATATTCGGTCAGCAACGTAGCGTGGAGTGTAGGTAGCCAGTGCAGCTATCGTAGTGCCGCCGTCAAGCTGTGTTGGTCACGTCGACGTAGACAGAGGACGACACGCGCAGGACCACCTCGAATCGATGCAGCAGGGTTCCTATAATGCAGTACAGGGCAGCGTTTCCGAAGTCGAGTCGCGACGTGACAAGCGCGTGTACAAGCGTTTTGCACGCTCTGAGCGGCAGAGATGACAGTATTCGCGGTATGCCACGTAGTTGGACGTAGACAGTCCGACAGGTACGGCTAACGTGTGCGGCCATCGACATCGTGGAGTCGAGCTGTACGCCAAGGTCACATATGTTGGCTGAAGTGCTGACGTTACATCCGCAGATGTCGATGGGAAGAGGAAACGGCTGTGGAACACGGTTGTTCGGTGCTGAGAACAGTATCGCCTCTGTCTTCGTCTCGATTAAAAGTAGGTAGCGCGTCAATCACACAAAGGGATATCCGGTTGGCGGCGGACGCAGCATCATTAAGGAAAAGTCAACATACAGCTAGGTATCATCCGCGTAGACGTGGTAACGAATTCCGTGTTTTGAGAAAAGAGGAGAGCGCCCAAAACACAGCCCTGTGGAACTCCATGTCGCATTTGGATGTTGCAGGAAAGATGATCGTCAACACTGACGCACTGTGTTCGGTCGGTGAGATAGGACGCAAGCCAGCAAAGTGCGTCACCTCGCACGCCGATTCTATCTAATTCTGCGAGTTTTTTGTAAATTACTGAGTAACCATCGTACATTAAATGTTTATTTTGCTTTCAATTATCTTTGTTGTCTTCTTTCTTCATTTGTGCAACGTCTGGTGCGCCCACCTACTGTTTTGATAGAGCTAACGAGAGCTTTCCTATCTAAGTATAGAACAGCTAGTTCTGCAACCTGCACCCATCTTGTCGAGTTTTCCATAATTATATCATATGTCTTGCAAAATGGATATAAAAATGATAAAGTAACTATTGTTATGCAGCTATTAATA
This sequence comes from Lamellibrachia columna, assembly GCA_963662155.1. Lineage (NCBI taxonomy): Eukaryota > Metazoa > Annelida > Polychaeta > Sabellida > Siboglinidae > Lamellibrachia > Lamellibrachia columna. Next base: position 44,910,756 of record OY759261.1, read on the forward strand.
TTAAAACTGCATCTGAACATGTTTTCCTTGACAACCCAAAAAAGGATCATCAAATATTCTTGTTTGGTAGAATCGTAAGATTTATCGAGATTTAACGAAATTGCCATCCAAGGTAAAGGCCCAGACGACAAGTCGACAAGGAAGCCATTGGCTGATCGAGTGCAACATTTAATGAATGGACGGAACGGAACGAACGGAAATGAACGGTAATGAATGTTTCGTGTAATTATGATAAGATGTGGCATTTTAAGCCATATTACAAATCAAACTCTTAAATCTCAAATTCAAAGTTCTGAACGGACGTAGACAGTGCTATTGTCTTTGCCTATTGGAATTATACAATTTTTAATTTGGAAGGTTGGGGTTTATAAACCGCAGTGGATCGTATATGGACTGTCACAACTAAACTTGTCACATTCAGTTCGAATAAAGACTTTAATACGCCATCAGCAAGTGCAACCACAAAACCTTTATTTCAACCGAAAATACACTAACCAGTTTTCGTCCGCAGTGCGTCTCTAAGCAAAGTATGAGCACTACAAATGTTTTTTTACGTTCACACACACCATTATAGTGAAATACCATGTTTGAACCCTCGGTTCTCCAGTGTTAATTAAGAGTTATATTCATACACCACTACGACTGAAACAAATCGTTAGAAACTTAGGCAATCCGATGCTTCATAAAATTTAAATACTTCATACGACGGGATACGAAATTAAATTAGTTGTACACTTTATAAACTGTTACATTTACAATGAATAGGACATTAGTTGGTTAGAAAAGAAATTCAAAAAGTCAATTAAATACCAAACAATTCGTTGATGTATTACTACAATGCAGCACACGTTTAAGTGTAACACTCGTTCTATCTACACATGTTTTTAAGTCAAAGACACTTCAACACCAAATATGTTTTCCTTGTGCAAGTCAAAGACACTTCAACACCAAATATGTTTTCCTTGTGCAAGTCAAAGACACTTCAACACCAAATATGTTTTCCTTGTGCAAGTCAAAGACACTTCAACACCAAATATGTTTTCCTTGTGCAAGTCAAAGACACTTCAACACCAAATATGTTTTCCTTGTGCAAGTCAAAGACACTTCAACACCAAATATGTTTTCCTTGTGCAAGTCAAAGACACTTCAACACCAAATATGTTTTCCTTGTGCAAGTCAAAGACACTTCAACACCAAATATGTTTTCCTTGTGCAAGTCAAAGACACTTCAACACCAAATATGTTTTCCTTGTGCAAGTCAAAGACACTTCAACACCAAATATGTTTTCCTTGTGCAAGTCAAAGACACTTCAACACCAAATATGTTTTCCTTGTGCAAGTCAAAGACACTTCAACACCAAATATGTTTTCCTTGTGCAAGTCAAAGACACTTCAACACCAAATATGTTTTCCTTGTGCAAGTCAAAGACACTTCAACACCAAATATGTTTTCCTTGTGCAAGTCAAAGACACTTCAACACCAAATATGTTTTCCTTGTGCAAGTCAAAGACACTTCAACACCAAATATGTTTTCCTTGTGCAAGTGCAAAAACATACCCCAAAAATACACCCTTCCACTCAAATATTAAGAATTCAAAAAAAAGCTTTGTGAATCTTCAAACTGCTTCAAGCTGCTAATCGATTGTATTAACACATTGTTGCCAGCCACACTGAATCACGAATACAACGTTGTGCATTTGTCATCTTAATTTGTTGTGATTAGAAGCGGTATACCAGTCAGATATGCGTTACGCAACTGTAAAGTATTCCTGATATCAATTACAACATATTCGAACCCGTATAATGTCGACCTAAATAATATTATATTGAATAGCAAATGCAGCGTTAGTTATGATATAAGCGTTACGCATTAAGTAATATTACGCGTTACGTTATGTCACCCCGACCCCAACTAGACCTATTCGTTCTTGGATAATATCGACATAAACATGTTGAATAATAACTAGAGCGTTAGTTATAAGATAGCCGTTAGGCTACAGTAAGGTCACCCTGACCTCAACTAAGACCTATAATCCATGGATGATATTGACCTAAATATATTGAATAATACCTATGACCTACTAAATATGTAAGGTCACCCTGACCTCAACTAAGACCTATTAATCCCTGGAAATTGACCTAAATATATTGAATAACACCTAAGACCTACTAAATATGTAAAGTCATCCTGACCTCAACTAAGACATATTAATCCCTGGATGATATTGACCTACATATATTGAATAATACCTAAGACCTACTAAATATGTAAGGTCACCCTGACCTCAACTAAGGCCTATTAATCCCTGGAAATTGACCTAAATATATTGAATGACACCTAAGACCTACTAAATATGTAAAGTCATCCTGACCTCAACTAAGACCTATTAATCTCTGGATGACATTGACCTAAATATACTGAATAATACCTAAGACCTACTAAATATGTAAGGTCATCCTAACCTCAACTAAGACCTATTAATTCATGGATGATATTGACCTAAATATATTGAATAATACCTAAGACCTAGTAAATATGTAAGGTCACCCCAACTTCTACTAAGACCTATTACTCCCTGGATGATATTGACCTAAATATATTGAATAATACCTAAGACCTACTAAATATGTAAGGTCACCCCGACCTCAACTAAGACCTATTACTCCCTGGATGATATTGACCTAAATATATTGAATAATACCTAAGACCTACTAAATATGTAAGGTCACCCCGACCTCAACTGAGACCTATTAATCCATGGATGATATTGACCTAAATATATTGAATAATACATAAGACCTATTAAATATGTAAGGTCATCCTGACCTCAAATAAGAAATATTCAATCCTGGATAATATTGACTTAATTATGTTGAATCACTACTAAGACTTAATAACTAAGAACTATTAACTCTTGGATGATATCGACCTAAATATGTTGAAAACAAACTAAGACCTAATAACTAATACCTATTAAATCCTGGATAATATCGACCGAAATATTTTGAATACTAACTAAGACCTAATATCTATTAAATCCTGGATAATATCGACCTAAATATGTTGAATAAAGACTACAGAGTTAGTCTTAAGATAGAGTTACGCAACTGTAAGATCCCCATAACCTCCACTATGACCTACTCATTCTTGGACGATAAAGACCCACATTATTAACTACAGCATTATTCATAAAATAGGAGTAACGCCACTGTAAAGTCATTCCGATCTCAACTTTGACTTATGTAATCAAGGATAATATGAACCTAAATATGTTGAAGGAGCGAAAGATGTACACCAGAGAAGAATTGTAATCATTATTGATACAGAAACACAGAAGAACCTCATGAAGTGGAGTCCTGTGAATGATATAATTATTAGTGCATTATTCTATTCTAGATTTATAAAAACAACAGTGATACCGATGATGCTAATGATGAAAAAAAGGACACGTTCTATGAAAATTTCAGTAGCATATAGATGCAACAACATTGCATGACCTGCTTATCATTATAGGAGATGCAAACGCAAAGGTCGGTTAATCCAATAATGAATGGGAAACAGTAATGTGAGAACAAGGAGTAGGCAACATGAATGAGAATGGTGAGCGGTTTGCAGAATTCTGTGCACTGAACAACCTAGTCATCTCGTCAGTCTCACTCTCGTTGGGCGTTGAATCGGTCGTTAAAGCGGGTATGCCAACGTGGCTGGATCCCGGCCGGCTTCTCTTCTATTTGAGCTTTCATGTTGACAACTTGGAATCTCAGAATGACAATAACCAGCACACCCACCAACACCACGAGTGCAAATACAGAACCCAAAATTATGAAAGTGCTTCTGGATGAGTCGTTGGTCGGAGAGTCGACAATATGGCGTTGCGGTGTTGTTTGTGATGCAAGTGTCGATGTGACGGGATTGGTCGCCTGTGATTCAATTGCCGCGGTCGTCTTTGCATCAACTGATACTTGTCCCTCTTTTGTAACTGTTTGTGTAGTCGGCTTCGATGTTGACATTTTCTCGGATGTCGGTTTCGGCTTCGATGTGAAAGATGTTGTCATCTTCTGGGATGATGTCGTCGTTGTAGATGTCAATGAAACTGTTGACATTCCAGGTGACGCAACATCTGAAGATGCTGTCGTCTTCGGTTCCATTGTTGATGTTGTAGTGGTTGTTGTGACGGGGGATGATGTGGTCGCCGTCGTGGTTGTTGTAGGCGCTGGGGTCGATGTTGTTGTAAGTGGCTCAACATCAGGTGGCAGCACCTGTATTGTTAGCGACATCTGCTTCGAACACGGGTTGGTGGCGCCATCTGTGGCCACAATGACAACGTGGAATTTACCGGCTGTCAGCGGGGAGACTAGGGACGATATTCGCCCGGAAGTTAGGTCGACGTCAAAAGCGTCGCGAACAACGTTGTCAGTGCTGGCAGCGAAGCTAATTGCGACTTCACCGTTGTCTCCAAAATCGTCGTCTGTTACTTCGATGACGAGAGCGGTTGTGTTGACCTCCGTTGACATGTTGACGAAGTGGATGCTCCCCGAGTCCGGACTGTGGAACACAGGACAGTGGTCATTCACGTCCAGGACCCGGATGTGGAGCTGAGACTTCGCCTCTCTCGGCGGCACTCCGCCATCGACGGCCTTAACCCAGACAAGCAGATTGTCGGGCGACAGCAGATTGCGTGATATCGGTGACAACAAGGTGACACGACCACTCACGGTGTCGATGACCAGATAAGATGTTGCGACAATCTCAGCGCCGTACGGTTCCAGCACATAGTGAATGTCACCGTTCTTTCCTTCGTCCGTGTCTGTCGCGTACACATCCATGAGCGACGTCCCAATCTTGGCCTTCTCGCTCACCGTGCAGAAGTAGTCAGACTCGTTAAATACAGGCGCATTCAAGTTATCACTGATAGGTTGGCTACAGTTTCTGCCTTCGAAGCCGTCGTAGCAGTAGCAGCTGTCTGGGGCGACACATTGGCCCTGACTGGAACAGTCGTCCAGGCTGGTGCAATTGGCCGTCCCACAGTTCTCAGAGGACCAGCCCTCGTCACACGTGCACTGTTCCAGTCCCGTACATTGGCCGTGTCCTGTAATTTAAAACACGGTGAAGGGTTCCAGTAAGTTAATTATAACATGGCAAAGATTTGTAACATGTTTATTTTGTTACACTTGTCCAATTGGTAATGCTATAAAATTGTAACTGCATTTCCAAAATTTATATAGCCAGAATAACGTTATAGAAACGTTTTCCAGCAACAAAGATAAAGTATGTGCGTTGTTTTGCTTTTGTTGTTTTTTTGGGTTTATTCTACGACATATGTATACCCCGGAAAGCGTATGACAATTAATACAATACACTTTCTGTTATTAAATATTTATCTCGGCGCCAAGCAGTTTCACCTTAGTACAAAGGAAACATCAACAGTATGTAAGTAAATCTATTTTGTATTGTTTTCCTTCAAGTGAATAGTGTATGACATCTCGAGAGGTGTAATTATTACAGCAGTATATTCCAGTTATAAACTAGTTACCTGAACAGCCGTTCCTGGTTGCACAAGAGAACTGTGCGCAGGTCGGTCCTGTGTAGGCAGCGTCACAACCGCACAAGTTCGGCTCCAAACAGCTGCCATGTGACGAACAATTTGATTCACACACAGGACTTTCGCAGGTATCTCCGCCAAAACCCGGATCGCAGCTGTCGGTAATAGAATCACAACAAAGTTAGTGCTGTAAATACAGGGAAGTATTTGTTACCGGGCGAGTATGTGTGCGTGTTAGCGTACGTGTGCGTCGTGCGCGTACGTGCGTGTGTGAAAGCTTGGGAACGTGCGTACGTGCACACACACACACACACACACACACACACACACACACACACACACACATACACACACACACACACTCATACATTCACACACACACACACGCACGCGCGCGCGCGCACACACACACACATTCACGCACGCACGCAGACACGCACGCACGCACGCACACACACACACACACACACTCACTCACTCACTCACATACATCCATGTATGCATAATTCATTATCAAATGTTAGTTACTTCAGTACTATTTTTTTGAACACGTACATTTGTAGTTGTCCGACATACCTGCATTTGAGGAGACTTTGTTTACTGTTGTCCTTCAAGCCTGACGTGGTTAGGCACAGTCCGTGGTCATTGCAGTTGTCGAGAGACGTACACTTAATATTGGTGCTACAGTTCGTGCCGTCGTAACCCGGATGACAGGAACATGTTCCCGGCTGTAGACAGTCGCCGTGATTGGAGCAGTCGTTCTGGGCGGAACAGTCCGGAGTCGAGCAGCTGTTGTCCGTCCAACCGGACTCGCACAGACACACGTCATGAGCAATGCACTGACCGTGGCCGGAACACCAGTTGAGGATCTCACACGACGGCTGGGAGCAGTTGGACGATGTCCAGCCCAAGTCGCACCGACACACGTCCAGGTCAACACAGATGCCGTGGGACGAACAGTTCTCTTGCTTGTAGCACGTCGCAGTCAGACTGTTGACAGACGGACAACGGAAACAATGACCACAATGAATATATCGAAACTAAACAATTTTATCAACATAGTTTAAACGCATTCACTGTTGACAGATCATTTAACACAATTCGGTAAATTGAAAACCAAGTGTGCAATATCCGTTTACTGACGCTTCTTGTTTTACTATAATTTATCCACAATGAAGAATCCATAGCATTAACATAGTCTATATCCATAAGCATTACGTTGCATATACATAACACAAATATGTTTGGTAATATATTTCTGGTGCTGACCTACATCTTAGTTAGTCGTTTTTCACGGCTAATATCATTAAACACGTAATACACACGATATATTACGCAAACGAAGCATACACTGATATGCAGTTTTAAAAGGTGCCTTTTAGGAAAGGAAATTACAAGTAACGAAGAATTTTCTTTCCGCATCGTACCAAAAAGTGATTCTATTTTGTTAAAAATTTTACAATTTAACACTTGTTGAAGGTGCTGCATGTTTAACAAAACAGATAAAGGGCACAACCTACCTGCAGTCGGTGCCGGTGAAGCCGTTCTTACAGAGACAGACGTCCTGGGAGCGACATCGGCCGTGAGTCGGGTCGGTGCAGCTGTTTACCTGACGACGTAGCAACCATGACACCATCATCGTCTTTACATCACATCAATCACCACCACTATCGTGTGTGTGTGTGTGTGTGTGTGTGCGTGCGTGCGTGCGTGCGTGCGTGCGTGCGTGTGTAATATATATATATATATATATATATAAATATATATATATATATATATATATATATATATATATATATATATATATATATATATATATATATATATATATATATATATATATATATATATATATATATATATATATACACACATACATACATATTAATATAATACATATTATTCGAAATATTATTCTTGTTATCACTGCTGTGGTACTACTTTCCAAAATGATGATTTTCTTCTCCGGGTTGTGTCATACGACCATCCTACATTCACTAAAATTCACCTTGTCACACGTCGCTTTGTGCGAGCAGTCAATTCCATCCCAGCCAATGTAACACTGACAGAATCCTGCTTCACAGTTGCCATGGTAACAACTGCCACACGACCCCACGTGACAGTCTTCAGTTGACCAGCCGGCCAAACACTCGCACGTGTTGTTGACACAGCGTCCCTTCCCTGAGCACTGGTTAGGGCATCCTTCAAGAAATAACAAGGCCACTGGTGATACACGATCGTGTTTATTTCAAACATGCATAGAGCACCAATCATGACGTGTCAAACAGCAACACTTTAAATTCCGTTGTTGCGAGTACCCGAATACGTACTAGTATACAGTTAAATATGTTACAACAGGGAAAATCAAAGCGAATAATCCATCTAAGTATATTCATCAAACAAATCGCGGATATGCGGTGTATTAACATCTAAGTATGTAGCATTTCTGCTATCTTTTATCAGAATATAATTTCCTCTTTCTTTATTTATTAGTTAAACCTTTCAAGCATGAATGAATGCATCGGTCTTTGTTGGAGCCGACCAATGTTATATATTACACGAGTTAAGGGTGTTTACAATAATATTTAAAAAGTGTTTTCCTAGTGGACTAGACCAGGAGACGGTGATTAGTGAATTAGTGTCGTGTGTTATCTCAGAAACAAGGAGCATAAAAAAGACTGAATACACATGTGAGGTATCTCGGCGATCCAGATCATGGGTGAAAGTAGACTGGACACAAAAGGGTCGTATCGCCCAGCGTGGGAGCCTGGATGTCAGACGAAGGATACGTGTGAGTCAACCATGTGTACGGTGTAACTTTGAGCGAGGAGGTAGAAATGTCTACGCTCCCCTAAATTTAGAAAATAGCGTTTGAAACGTGATGAATTTACTGAAACATAGCAGCGATGCATAGCGAATACCGAAGCGGAGAGGCGATGCCAAAACGCCACTAGCGAGACGACAACCCTGTTGCGAAGAAAAACGGTCGCGACAAACCGTAGCAGAACGACAGAACCACAGCAGAGCGTAGAGTCGTCTCTGCACTACGATCACGGCACGACGACGGGAGCCGTATGAACGACGACAGACAACTATGAAGCCCGTATATGTATATATATGGAGTGAGCCGTCAGTACGACGGATCTCGACCTCAGTCAGTATCGTGTGTACGGTTGTGGCTGAACAGACCGATCCGCGATGCACACTGTAGTCCGCAGACACGACACACAAAGGTGACAGTGTTTGATGAAGGCTGGGTAGCCTTCCGTCTTAGTCTCTTCTCTCTCAGGGCGTCGCACCGCTTTTTTTCGAATTCGTGTAGGCCGACGTGGCATGTGCGACGCCAGAGGGCACGGTCCATCGTTGTGGACTCCCAGGTGTTGTGAGGCACGCCACATGATTTTAGTGTTGCCTTGAGCACGTCCTTGTATCTCTTTCGCTGCCCTCCCCGTGTTCGTTTGCCGGCATCCAGTTCTCTATAGAACACTGCCTTGGGGATGAGGTCATCGGCCATTCTCACAAGGTGCCGGACCAGCGGAGTTGTGCACGCTTGATGTGGTGTTCGATGCCATTTTGTGCACAGCGCTTTAAGACCTCGGTGTTGGAAATCATGTCTTGCCACTTGATGTTAGCGATGCGCCTTAGGCTACGCATGTGGAACTGGTCGTGTCTCCGTATGTGTCGGCTGTATGGTGTCCACGCCTCGCAGCCATATAGCAGTGTTGGTAGCACCACGGCACAGTATACACTGATTTTGGTGGCAAGACGTACACCGCGTTCATTCCAAAGGCGCTTGGTGAGTCTGCCGAATGACGCGCTCGCTTTCCCAATCCGTGTTGAGACGTCATCGTCTATCATGGAATTTTGTGATAGCGTGCTACCCAAGTAGGTGAACTTGTCAACGACGTTCAGTGGGTTGTTGTCGATGGTGATGATTGGAGCCGAGTAGTCTGCTCCAGGCTTCGGCTGATACATCACCTCGGTTTTCTTCAGACTGATAGTCAATCCGAAACGGCGGGCGGATCTGGCAAAAGCATTGGTAATCGCTTGTATGTCATCGATCGTATGTGCAAGAAGTGCACAGTCGTCAGCGAATAGTAGGTCTTTGATCAGTAACTTGGAAGTTCTTGTCGTGGATTTGAGTCGTCGAAGGTTGAATACGTTTCCATCAGTTCGAAACCGGATGAGTGCTCCCGAGTCGTTGTCATGGAACGCATCGTTGAGCATGGCTGAGAATACTAATGTGAATAACAGTGGTGCCATCACACAGCCTTGCTTGGTGCCATTTGTTACCGGGAATGGCTCTGACGTTTGACCCTGATCTTGCACTCGGGCAACCATCCCTTCGTGGAATGAACGTATTACGTCGACAAACAAGTCAGGGCAACCGATCTTTCGTAGTATCTGCCATAAGCCATCTCTGCTGATTGTGTAGAAGGCTATCGTCAAGTCAACAAACACCATGGTTTTGCTCTCTACATTTCTCCTGCACTTGGCGAGTTGCGAAGATCATATCGATTGTACTGCGCTGTGCTCGGAAGCCGCATTGACTCTCGGGCAGGATGTTATCAGCGAGATGTAGTGCAAGCCGATTTAGCAAGATGCGCGCGAGTATCTTCCCAGCTATACAGAGAAGAGAAATTCCACGGTGGTTGTCACAGATGCTTTTGTCACCTTTCCTTTTGTAGATGTGGACGATGGACGCGTTCTTGAACTCTTGCGGAACAGCCCTGCTGTCCCAGATGTTGCTGAAGAGCTTTACAAGGCGCTTCGTAAGGTAGCTGCGGTAGTTTCTTCAAGTGTGGGTCGGTGTGCCAGTTCTTCCATGAGCGGGCGCTGTGCTATGTTGTCGATTGCGGCCTGCGAGAAACATGACATCATCATCAATCCTGCCGCATTTCTCGCGGTTTCCGCTGATCTACGTACTATAACGTTTCTAGCGGCTGTGTGGCGAGCACTTCGACCGAAGCAGTACGCCGGAACGGCAGAACGACGGTATTTTTTCACTTGTCCTTGTTGTTTTGTTGTCCTTGTTGTCTTGTTCATTTGTACAACCTCCATTCACAAGCGTTGACTTATAGAAATAGGGTTTTCCAACTAGACCAGAGTCAAGCTACTGACCGGAAACTGTACAATGTTTGATTTAGGAAATAAACGAGACTTCAAAGACAGTGGGATAGGTGTGGGGCGCCCATGTAGGATGGTAGGGATGGAGAGGGGATATATTACCCGCATAAACGATATACTATTCTAGTGTTTTGAATGTTGTGTCTGATCACCGACCTATCTTCAGTGTTTCTTGCTCGGCCAAAGCCGTGTCGTTCGACACTACGACGTCGTAGACGCAACCCTTCAGAAGTGTACCGGACAAGCCTTGCTTCTCACACATCGTAGTCGCTGAAATAGACACGGTGCTACCAACAATCGTAACCATGAATACAGGTAGACATTATTCCGATAAACAATGTCCACAGTAACATGTAATCTTAATTGACGAACTACACGAAAACGTTTGATTTGGTATTTAAACGGTACTACTTCGACGATGACGAATTCAATCAGGCTGGTCTGTTTTTTTTTCTAAGCTGACATATATCCAAGCATTGTCTTTACGAAACCGTGTCCAATGCTTTTGCGGTGCACTCCTACCCCACATATTCTTGCATTTTGATATATATTTATATTCTCACAACAAGATATTCGCAAGCGACCTGACCTTCCTTGATATCTAAATAAAAGTGAAGACATATTTAGTGATAATTTACTGGCAATATTATTTCGTGTACGATTATCGGACTGAGTAATAAGCACTATCTGTGTCAATGTATTCACCTGTTTCAATGATGTTGGCGGAATATCCATCCAGAGTGTACGCGGGTTTGTAGGAAGGATCATTGTAGGAGGAACCCATTATGTCATCAGGGTGGAAGTTTGATTCCGTCCAAGACCACGACCCAAACTTGCTAGCATCCGCCCGATACGGAACGGTTATTCGCCCTGGAAGTGACATACAATTTACACTACGTACACATTTTATTGAAACGGTCACCTAGGTCAGCCATACAGCTTATACTAAAGTAGAACCAGGTACACCGTGTGTTTGAAACCAAGAAGCGCACTACAATGCACACTGTCCCCCGTTTTGTGGTCCATACATCACCACCAACAAGTCTACATGTCTAGCTTCTTAAACGTATTGGTAGACTCTTTTTATTCATGTCGAATAATACTAGACCCAGCTAAATTTCGCGCGAGGTGTAGCATATTCGTGGTTTAGCAAGAATTAAAAAAATTCCATCCAAAGCTTCAAACGCCATATTAACTTGTCAACCACATACATCAGTCTGATACTTACAACTCTCCGCAAACTCATCAGTGTTGTTGTACAAAGTGCCGTCAGGACCAGTGAAGTCATTCGTGACGTCATCGTCCATGAAGCCACATAGTCCAGCCGTTTTCTTAAAGAACGCTGCCGTCGGCGTGAAACCAACATTAAGGAAGAGGCGCTTCATCTTCGCGCTGTAAGAGGTCGCCACTGTCAACGTGGTTCCTTTTTGGAATAGCGGAAAAAGCATGCAATTACTATTTATTTGTCATCGTTTGGACACGATATAATTTTACAATTCTTGTCCTTGTTTGTGGACTTTCTGATACACAATGTATGCACAACTCAGCTCATCATTTTGGATGTCCTGAATCTGTTCAAAATACATGTAATAACTCTTCGTTTTTTTATGTATTATACATAGATCGTTAAGGAGAAACGTCAAACCCGCACCTCGTTCATCTATGTACCTGATTGGAATTGCAGTGAGATCATCGTGCCCGAAGTTGCGTCACCACCACCAGATGTCGCATTTCGGGGAAGGATGTCCAACAAGACAGTGTCGTTGCTGAGAGCTCTCCTCAAGGATATGTGCGCGTCTTGAACGACGCCATCAATCCTATATACCAGCAATAACCTGTACGTTGTAACAACTAGCACACTGGAAGGAGGTATTTACTCACTTCGATACTTGTTTAAATCATGTATTTAGTGAGTGCAACTTACATATCAACGCATAACAAACGGACCGTTTTCATAGAACCCTTCTCGAAATGATGCACACCTGTAAGATTCTTAACGCGGGCCGTATCTCACAATACAATAAATCTTGCCCAGTACGCACAGTATCTTACGTCCTAAACACCGTCATATTAAAACAATCCGCGAAACAATAAGCTAGACTTTTGTTCTGATGTCCTTCACATACAAAGCAACGATTGCCAGGAAGACGCTTGCGAGATTACGCCGTAATGTTTCTTGGTCTGCGAATTATAAGAAGAAACGAGCACACCAGTTACGCGTGGACATGTTCATGTCACGTTATTCAATGTTAAAATTCTACGGTTTACTTATTAGATATATTCCAAGCGAAGGTTAGCTTCAAGATAACGACAAAATTAAGTGCACGTAGTGTGCGAACAAGGTGAAGAATCAAGCCGGAATCGAGATGTGGCAGCCCATATATAAAATGGGTAAACATTAAAACAAGGTTTCATCAGGATAACCGCGGTTCCTGGCTACATATAAGAGTAGAATAATCGGCAATAAAAATGTACGGTTACGTGTCCTCAGAATGACACTAACCTGACGGTGGGGATATCACCTGGCTGTGCGACAGCAGGGGTCGTGACGGTTATGACAGATGATCCGGCCTTGAGGGCGACGGCGCCCGTCAGAGACGTCTGCTTGTAGTAGAAGTAGCGCACCTGACAGCCGAAGTCGTTCTCCTCGCTCTTGCAGTCCCAGAACTGGCCGATACCGAAGTAGTCGAACTCGACCCCGTCCAGGGTCTCTATGTGCGGATCGCCCCACGTTCGGCGCGGCACCCGGCGTTCGCAACAACAGCCTACATACGACAGAACTTATGTAGTATACATTACATGCAGGCACACACGCAAGCACGCACGCACGCGGGAATATTTTCAAGTGACGTCACCGGGTTGAGTGAACTGAAGAAGGGATGGTCACGTGGAGCAGGGTAACATGGGAAGGGCAAGTCAAGCAGGTGTGGCAAGCGGAGCCGGGTGAAATACATGTTAAGCAAGAAACGAGGATAGTGGCCATGTTGCGTTTAATATAGGACCTTAGCGTGAAGAGGCACTTAAATACTAATCGACCTAATTCGTTAAAAAAAATGAAGTTTGATGGAGATCGTAACAAGTATGACGTAACAAACCTTCCCATCTACGGCTACATCGACACGAGGCAGAACAGCCGGAGCCCTTGGTGCAGACTCCGTGACCGGAACAACCCTGACAGGATCCACAGTCAGGCTGGTCGCAAGTAGGGCCACGTCTCCCGGAAGCACATATGGGCGGCTGGCCACACGGTTCCTGACACTTACACTCGCAGTCCCGCCACGTCGCCTGCTCGCCCGACTTGCACTGCGGACAGACGTCGCCGGGACACTTGCAGCCGTCCGGCCCTATCGTCGACTCCTCACAGTTCTTACACGTACACTTGCACGGACACGAACCGTCTGCTGCTATTATGTCTTTCGTGACACCATCGTCACACAGACAACTGCAGTCGCACGATCCATCGTCCTCCATCTCTTTCTCTGCGTCATCTGCGCACGCGCACGGGCATTTTATCTTAGCAGCCCACTTCTCGAGTGAGCGATCCGGGCACTTTTCGCATTTACAGTCGCCATCTTTGGGCTGCCGGTCAGATAAGATAAAGGTATGTCAACATTAAACTTACACAGAAAATACATGTAAATAAATTGTGGAATATGCACGGAGAAGACGAGTGGGCCAAAAGAAGGAATAATACAGCCTCCATGTCAGAAATGAAGTAAAAAGCTGTATAATTATAAACTGCTTGATGTGAAGGAACATTATAAACCATTATCTAGTGCCAATAAACAATACATTAGTGAAAGTGAAAGTAATGCAAAGCGTTTTCATTTCACCATGGCTGAATGTTTTTAGAAGTAGTCGGAAAAGTTCTTGAGTTAATATGTATGTCAGGAACAACACATAATTTACACCATTTGTTGTTGCAATCAATTTACGAAAGCTTTTTGTTCTAGTTATTCCATCATCCTGTCTACTGCCCTCTGGAACGACATCTCGTAGGAAGAGTAAGCATTGTAAAAAGAGAACATGTCATGGGAGAACGCAACGCAAGTAAAAAGTAACTAAATGTAACGCTGTCGGACATCAAACTGAACTAACCTTCACACTGGGTACGGTATCATACGGCGGATCGCAGAAACATTTACACAAACATTCTTTCGTTTTTGGGTCGACTTTTCCTGGCTCCATGGTGTCTTTGCACAGGCAACACGGGACAGGATTGGCCAAGCACACACTGTGAATTAATACTGTGTTAGATATATGATGCAGCCTTCCTTGTCTTCTATCCAACATTAAGCTGTTAATTTCAAATAGATATTCATGTGGAACAATACAAACAAGTAAAAAATTAAAGCGAGTCGCGAATATTTCAGCTTGACACCACGAACGGTTATGAAACTGAATAGACCCTTCCCATTACCAGCACGCTACCTGGTGGATAATAATAACGTTTAAAGTTTCAGGTAAACCCGGGAACATCATCGGGTAAACATCACATTGCATAATGTATGAGTACGTGTTTTTATACCCGAATCTTTGCGTTTTATTATAATCCAAAAGGTAGCGTGGTGGCATAAAGGGGCGGATCTATCTTTCCACATTTATTAAATTGACATTTGAGACTCGATCGTAAAATGTTAACAAACATTTACACACATTTATTGCACATGACACTCAAACTCATGTCAAACTAGCTCGTGTCAATGTTGATCAGGTGACCGTCCACTCACCTTTCTCGTTCAACCAATCCCGGCACCGCGACATCTTTCTCAAAGTTCCATATAAAAATGGAGAGACCGAGGCTGACCGATTTCAACCCAGCGGTGACACCTGGACAGCGAAATGGTTTCATTGTAATCCAGTGGAATAAGTCAAAATGAAGTTTCAAAATAAAAAATAACTGATATGGTTAAGGCATTTTAAAAGAACATTATCATTGTTAGTGTAAACTTACTGAACTCGGTGTGTTTATATGGATCTTCACACTTGCAAGCCTGTCCAGAAACCGTGACAAAGAGCGGGAACCCCACACTGAGTTCAAGGCTTGTGATGGAGGTTTTCTTTCCTACAAACAGTTTTTTATGGTTAAAATTTGACAAACAAAGTGCGTGCGTCGTAGGTGCATACGTGTGTGTGTGTGCGTGCGTGCGTTCGTGCGTGCGTGCGTGTGTACCTATGCATTTATATGTGTGTACGTATGTAAGTGCGTGTGTCGTAGGTGCGTACGTGTGTTTGTGTGTGTGCGTGCGTGCGTGCGTGCGTGTGTACCTATGCATTGATGTGTGTACGTACGTACATAGGTATGTACATATATATATATATATATATATATATATATATATATATATATATATATATATATATATATATATATATATATGTATGTATGTATGTATGTATGTATGTATGTATGTATGTATGTATGTATGTATGTATGTATGTATGTATGTATGTGTGTGTGTGTATGTATGTATGTATGTATGTATGTATGTATGTATGTATGTATGTATGTATGTATGTATGTATGTACGTATGCATGTGCTTTGTGCATTCGTCTAAATATATCACACGTGTATGAAGCGTGCAAGTGTGTGTGTTTGCATGCGTGCACGTAAATGTATGACATAATTACTGTAAGTGTGAACATAGACGGCATATCACACCAATTCTTCCCCAGATTACCTTTCTTTTTATTCGGCCAGGTTCGTTTCTTCAGAAAAGGTATTGTTGGCCATTGAGCAACAAAGGAGGGAGTCACCGTCACAGTGGCTGTCGCCCCCGCCTCCAACTTTCCGTAGTACGACTTGCTGCTAGCAGGCGTAATCTGAAGGACAGTGCAACATGATTTAAGTAAATTTAAACTGATCACTATTTAAAATCATTGATCACTATTTTCAGTGTAACTTCTTATTGAAAGGAACTAACTAAATATACGTTATCTGAAATAAACGTTCGAAAATCAAATGTTTTTTAACTGAAAAAATTTTCATGGCGGACTAAGCTTGCCTATGTTTTCCTGAATTGTTTCTAATAATATATGTTCACCTTAATATTTGGTGATAGCCGTGTACACGTTTCAATATGGCTGAAACGTCGTGAAACAAATTAGTAAGCACTGTTCCCACAGGTTACTTACCTCCAAAGGTTGTTTTCGATTTCCCGACGCCTTGGTCCACTCCATGCCGGCAGAGAAACCGACGTTGTAGATTACGCCCAACGTCACTTCTCCCTGCAATATATCCTAGTCTTACACAAACGTTTGTATGATACAAACATCGAGTGAACAATGTCATTGTGTGAAGACAGCAGGAACACAACAAGTTTTTCGTGTATGTATTTATGACGATCACGTGAATAAACTCGGAGATAAATTGTAATTCAGCTTGAAATTGTGGACTAAACTTATAACTGAGGTCAATGTAGAACATATATTTACCATATGTGCAGTGAATAAACGTAGCACCTTTTATATGTTCTCGGAGGGGGATTTATGGTAAAGGATTTGTAATCTCGGTATTGTCATAGTATGTGTAGGAGCTCTGTTAAGCAGAAAGTGAAAGTCGCTGGACTATTTCAAGTGCGCCTGAACTTCCAATTATAGAGCCCGGCGTGAAACGCGATGTGATTGTGAAGAAAATAATACGAAATTTCTCTTGCATGATGATTTCGGTGTATCGAATTCGTGGATAATGACGCTATGCTGCACGATACGCTGAGATTTGCGGGGTTTTATATTTATTGATGAATTGATTGTGCCGACTTACCGAAAATTCTATTGACCATCCCACACGGAATTTGAGATAAATCTTTCCGGGAATGGACATTCCTTTAATACGTATACTAAATCTGCCAATATCCTGGAAAATGAAACGATAACAAGTGTGTGTGTGTGTGTGTGTGTGTGTGTGTGTGTGTGTGTGTGTGTGTGTGTGTGTGTGTGTATATATATATATATATATATATATATATATATATATATATATATATATATATATATATAATATATATATATATATTATACCAATTTTGAGGAACTGGTGCATGGCATTATCAACTATAAGTTGTACTACCGCTTAACTCATTACCTGAAGTGACAGCCGTACAACTACGAGTGCACACATCAATAACAGCTACAGCGACGTGTATCACTGCTGCACGGGTCCACGCGGAGGGCACAATTACGTCGCAATAACTACTGGTGTTTCTGCATATTTTTAGGTTTGACCCGGATGCACCCGTTAAGCGGCGTGTGACGAGCTTCAATGTGGACGCCAAACAAGATGGACCGGCTTTCAACATGAATGGGTGGCTGTGTCAACTGTTTTTGCTTTGTTTTTGTATGTTGTTTGACCTCAGTCGTTGTAGGTCACCTTAATGTTGTGCATGTGATATTCGGCCTAGTTGGCAGACTCATGTCGCAATGCCGTATTACCCCATGCGTGACGTCCTCGTAGGAGACTCCACTTCGTGCTGTAACTGCAGCGAAGCTGAATGTTTCCCATATAAGTCGAATTTGTGTTGTAATGAATGGATCTGCCAGGATTTGAAATGTAACGCACTCTGATGAACACTCCTTCGGACTGGATACTGCGCTATATAAGAACGTACTCGGATGCACAAAGATATAATGTATATGCGTTATGGAAATATTCTTACAAATGAAGTGTATTCAGACGTGAACTATCATGCATTCACTACATCATTCAAAGGGTCGTGGTGATTCTAATTGGATATAATTAATAATCCAATAGTTCACATAGCACCAATGCATCGCGTCCTATCGTAGTTAACAATATTCATGTTGCTGCCGACAAAATATTGATAGTATCACGATAATAAATATCCAACTGAATGAATAAAAAAATTAGTAGTATAGCTAATCACTATGCAGAATGTAATTGATCCGTGACGATTTTCACCCCCGTACCCCCGCAACACTGCACCCACCGGTATCCCCCGCACCTCCGCCAGGCATTGTTTCGACAGACTTGATTACATCTAGAAGCCGGATTGAAAAAACTTATACTTACCGTATCTTTCAAAAGGCTCAGCGCCTGTACAAAGCCACCGAGCTTAGTGCGGTAATGCTGCCATGGTTAATACGCATGGTGTTCCCAAATATCTCACAAAAAGGTTTATAATTCTAAGTTTATCATCACGGTAGGCTATGATAGGTTTATTGTTCTAACTAATACTAATTCATATAACATGGAATACATATCTACATATTGATTAGCAATTGTAAATATAAAAGTACAGTGGTAGAAAACAATAAGAGATAAAAACGTAAACATTAAAAATTATATATAATAAAATAACAAATTATAAACGCAAGTTCACTAAACTTAGAAATATGAAAAGTACTGGAACGTCGTGTCGTAGCCCTGGGAGCTGGAGTCTGCCTCAATATTTCGGGTGGGTATATGTTCAATATACGTTGTTCGCCCCTAATATGCTCGCAAAAATGCTTCGGCCCTCTAATATTCGACAGCTTTCGCTGCTTATGATTAATGTATTCGCTAACATAATAGTTCTGCCACATAGGACGAAATGTTCTGCAGTTTGTACGACGTGCTTTGCATGCTAGCGAATTGCATTCTACATATATTAACACGATGTTTCACAGCACCATTCATGCGAACACAATTCCGACGGGCCCCACATATTGTTGTTGTTGTTGTTGTTTCACAGCACCATTCATGCGAACACAATTCCGACGGGCCCCACATATTGTTGTTGTTGTTGTTGTTTCACAGCACCATTCATGCGAACACAATTCCGACGTGCCCACGTATTGTTGTTGTTGTTGTTGTTTCACAGCACCATTCATGCGAACACAATTCCGACGGGCCCCATATATTGTTGTTGTTTTGCTCATCCTTGCATTCTACATGATAAGATCATCGATCACGACAATAAATCACGCTGCACAATTGCACAAACTCTGCCAGCCTTGGAACGGTGCGCATGATATGTCATGTGTCGCGCTAACGTGAACTGTCATTTAATCCAGCAGTAATTTCTTAGACAATATAATACCCATCAATGAGAGATTAAGCTGAACAGACATTATGTTGTCAAATAATGTTACAGAGACGGCTGATAACATCAGTGGCTGAATAGAAATAAAGTGTAAGACACATTTCCAGTTGCGACTTGATATATAATGTTACATAGGCTGATCCAAGGTGGCGATCTCATGTCAGTATGTTTTCCAGACGAGAAATGCGAGTTAGTAATGGTGATCGAAGTTTGATCGAAAACGAGGTAGAGCTGATTATGTCAACGTATACATAACAGTTCAATAAAAATGAATAATTGAATGCTATTATTAATTTCCAAAATGACACTAGCCGCATTGTTGTGAATGGGGGGGGGGCGAATTTGATGACCCAACAAAGAAGGCCAATATTCTAACTAAATTTTTTCAAATATTCTGACGCCTACGACATGGTATATATATTTATAAGGGTAATCATATTTTGTATTTAAAAAAAAATATATATTTCTTCAAAGAAACTTGGGCTAAAAGTCGCAAAAACAAACGACGCAATGTTTATCATTATACGTACACAAATTTAAACCCAACATTTCAGTAGCTATATATAATGCAATATATCGAAAAAAACTGAACGGATTTTTCGTAAATTTCTTTCTGTGACCTATTCGTCAGACAAGGTTTCTACCTTGAAAAATTAGATCAATCAACCGGCTAGATTTAGGGTTTAAGTTATATATAGGATTTGGGTTTGGGTTAGGGTTATGGTTATAATTCCTAACCGATTGGTTGAGCTAAATTTGTCAGCGAATAAACCTTCTCTCATGAATAAGTCACAGTGAACAAAATGCGTCGTGTGAGCGATCATTTCCTCTCAACGGATTGCTCTGACTTGATGAAATGTTTTTTTTTTACATTAATACATTTGTAGCCACACACAAAACAATGGGACATATTCAATGAGGCATCGTTGTCACAAACTGCTTCCGATGCAGCACTACGGGTCAATTACAGCTAATTCCCTAATCATGAGTTGACGCCTTTATGCACCATCTTGTGAGCAGTTTTGACAAGTTTTGCAGATTATCGCCACAGTTGCAGTTACAATGCTGGATATTTGGTTGTCAACAATCCCCGTAGAATACAAAAATACACAGGGCACGGAACAGGTACCAAGAGGACGCGCATGAAACTTTTTATGATTTAATTTGATATTATACTTGCATTCGTAATACATTTCTTATATAATTTTATAATATTTCTAGTTATATTCTTTAGTGGCAGTATCAAGGTACCTGTATAAGTGTAGCATTTAGAATATATACTTTGTAGGAGAAGAAAACATAAGTTCAACTATCTCCGTTTTTGACACACGATAAGCTATGACTACCATAATTTATATTACAATGATAAATCTATATATATATATATATATATATATATATATATATATATATATATATATATATATATATATATATATATATATATATATATACGAAGTTTTAGCCGCTAATTACACAATGCGGCTGTATGCGCCTGAACGATGATTTCATGTGTTGTTGGAAATAAATATGTTTGATTTATTAGATTGATTGATTTAGAAAATATTACTGTAACAATGTATATGGGGCATATTTCGGATTTCCAATAAAACGTTGAAATATATGGAAGCCAACATATTGAGATGAAATGTATAGTGCACCGAACATGGTCAACTTTGCATGGCATTTACATGTACCACGATATACATTGGCATTTACATGTATAGCAATGTCAGCGATATATTTAAAAGCTGAAGTTGTGTTCTGCAATACGGGGGGTGGTGGTAGGGGTGGGGGGGGGGGGTGGGGGATCATTTGTATCTTGATGTGAGATACAACGTCAAACTTACAAACTTATACCTTTGAAGACTTCAATTGAATGTATTAATAAAGTCAGTCATATTCATCGCTGTAACATTATCTTTTTCAGGGATAGGTTAAGTAATGCGTTTAAAATATCCTGGTGTCAACGTGAAATTCAGCTATATTTCTGTCGTCGACGTTTGTTGAATAAGGGTTTATCTCAAAATGGCCAATCTGCGACCGAAAGCAGGTGCAACCGTCGTTACTTAATTTGTGCAATCAGA
>OY759261.1:44937555-44975055 GCA_963662155.1 Lamellibrachia columna
TCCTAGAATATCTTGAATGTTCTTATTCACCACTTCGGTATGTATTAAAACACGTTCAATACATCCGTTGTGTTACACTCATCATGAGCTTTAACACAAGTGAGGTCGATAACGCCCTCTGTTGCAGTACGAAGGCCTACGACAGTAGTGTCCGCATCTGCTGCGACGGAGTACTTAACTGGAAAGGCAGTACGAACGCCTGCTGCACTTCCAGGGCCTACGATAATCGTTATGAAATGTTCTGTCGCTATCGGCTTGTGTCCAGGGACCGCAATGTTGCGGTCCCTTTCCCTACGACAAGGACACCGCCATCTGCTGCCGTGGACACGTAGTCGCCGGGCAGAGATGCCACTAGATATGCACTTTACCACCGTTCTTATTTAGCACAAGAGTAGGCTTACATACCACACAAATCAGTCTACTGCTTAAGGAATGTTGCCTGCGTGTTTTCCTATGAATATACCTTAGTAATATAGAATGCGTTTTTTTGTTTTAAGCGTTCCGACCGTAACTCAAGCAGCATTTTTATTGTAAATTTCTAGCTAGTAATAAAACTTCATTACGTATAGAAGGCGCTTTTGGTGTTCTCTCTTCACAGGAAGATCTGACAGCAATGATTTACAAACACAATCACCAGTCACCGTGTACAACATGGGGGAAACTCCACCGTGGCTCCAACACCAGAATAAGGGACGATAGCAGCAGTAGTCGAGCACAATTCATTTTAAAACAACATGCCAACCTGAACATTATCCTGAAAGACGTTTCATGCCATTATCTCACCATCTGATCCCGAGTGAAATACCATCAATTTTCAACTGGTCAACAGTCGCATATATTAATATATCATTTTACCGCATTCTTAATTTTATTCGCACCTTTAGTGTTTTTAACGGTTTTTGTCCATGCATAGTCCCTGTTTCCTCAGATATTTGATCAAGTGCAGGAACATTTGGGACTAGTGTTCATACTATCCATTGTGTGTGGAGTGTGTGTGGGCTCGTGCGTGCGGTCGTGCGATCGCGTGCGCGCATGCGCGTGTTCAAATCTATCAACAAGAGGGCGCCACGTGAACATATTGAATGAAGCCGATATTGTTTACCGGTTTTTACCAAAATGAGAAGGTAGGATGTGAAGATGAAGACAAATTGGTTATTCTTATTTATAAGTGCTTCTTCGTTATTCAGTATAATATTGCTAAAACACCTGTAATGTTGACAAATTGTGAAATCCTTGCGTCAATTTTAAAGTGGTGAAATCGCTACGTTTCACGACAATGTTTGCAAATTGTCCGATGCATTTCCACTGAATCTGCAAGAATTACAAATCATCGTAACAGCTAGGATAAACACTAAATGACACGGTACGACCAAGCTTATTTAGTTTTCCTCCCGGGTGTTATCAGTACGACTGGCTTGAGATACTGCCTTTTGTCCACGTGCTTGATTCCGTAACAGGTCGCGCCATCTAACGTACTTCCTATTTGCCTCTTCATAGTTTGCATGTCACTATCATTTCAATAAGTCGTCTGGATGACGGTTTATAAACCACAGTGGATTGTATATGTCATGTCACAACTAAAGTTGTCACATTCAGTTCGAATAAAGACTATAATACGCCATCAGCAAGTGCAACCACAAAACCTTTATTTCAACCGAAAATACACTAGCCAGTCTTCGTCCGCAGTGCGTCTCTAAGCAAAGTATTAGGACTACAAATGATTTTTTACGTTCATACAATATTATAGTGAAATATCATGTTTGAAACCCCTCGGATCTCCAGTGTTAATTAAGAGTTATATTCATACACCGCTATGACTGAAACAAGTCGTTAGAAGGCAATCCGATGCTTCATAACATTAAAATACTTCATACGACGGGATACGAAATTAAATTAGTTGTACACTTTATAAAATGTTACATTTACAGTGAAAAGGACATTAGTGGGTTAGAAAAGAAATTCAAACAGTCAATTAAATACCAAACAATTGGTTGATGTATTACTACAATGCTGCACATGTTTAAGTGTAACAATCGTTCTATCCACACATGTTTCTATGTCAAACATTCAGACACTTCAACACCAAATATGTTTTCCTTGTGCAAGTGCAAAAAACAAATCCAAAAAGAAACACTTCCACTCAGATATTAGGAATTAAAAAAGCAGCTTTGTGAATCTTCAAACTGCTTCAAACTGCTAATCGACTGTATTAACACAGTGTTGCCATCCACACTGGAATCACGAATACGACGTTGTGCATTTGTCATCTTAATTTGTTGTGATTATAAGCGGTTTACCAGTCAAATATGCTTTACGCAACTGTAAATTATTCCTGATATCAATTACAACATATTCGATCCCGTATAGTGTCGACCTAAATAATATTATATTGAATAGCAAATGCAGCGTTTGTTATGATATAAGCGTTACGCATTAAGTAATATTACGCGTTACGTAATGTCACCCTGACCCCAACTAGACCTATTCGTTCTTGGATAATATCGACATAAACATGTTGAATAATAACTAGAGCGTTAGTTATAAGATAGCCGCTAGGCGACAGTAAGGTCACCCTGACCTCAACTAAGACATATTAATCCCTGGATGATATTGACCCAAATGTATTGCATAATACCTAAGACCTACTAAATATGTAAGGTCACCCTGACCTCAACTAAGACCTATTAATTCATGGATGATATTGACATAAATATATTGAATAATACCCAAGACCTACTAACTATGTAAGGTCATCCTGACCTCAACTAAGACATATTAATCCCTGGATGTTATTGACCTAAATATATTGAATACCTAAGACCTACTAACTATGTAAGGTCACCCCGACCTCAACTAAGACCTATTACTCCCTGGATGATATTGACCTAAATGTATTGAATAATACCTAAGACCTACTAAATATGTAAGGTCACCCTGACCTCAAATGAGAAATATTCAATCCTGGATAATATTGACTTAATTATGTTGAATCACTACTAAGACTTAATAACTAAGAACTATTAAATCTTGGATGATATCGACCTAAATATGTTGAAAACAAACTAAGACCTAATAACTAATACCTATTAAATCCTGTATAATATCGATCGAAATATTTTGAGTACTAACTAAGACCTAATATCTATTAAATCCTGGATAATATCGACCTAAATATGTTGAATAAAGACTACAGAGTTAGTATTAAGATAGAGTTACGCAACTGTAAGATCCCCATAACCTCCACTATGACCTACTCATTCTTGGACGATAAAGACCCACATTATTAACTACAGCATTATTCATAAAATAGGTGTAAAGCCACCGAAAAGTCATTCCGATCTCAACTTTGACTTATGTAATCAAGGATAATATGAACCTAAATATGTTGAAGGAGCGAAAGATGTACACCAGAGAGGAATTACAATCATTACTGATACAGAAGCTCAGAAGAACCTCATGAAGTGGAATCCTGTGAATGATATAATTATTAGTGCATTATTCTATTCGATATTTATAAAAACAACAGTGATACCAGTGTATAGCCCAACAAATGATGCTGATGATGAAGAAAAGGATATGTTCTATGAACATTTCAGAAGCAGATAGATGCAACAACATCGCATGGCCTACTTATCATTATAGGAGATGCAAACGCAAAGGTTGGTTAATCAAATAATAGATGGGAAAGAGAAATGTGAGAACAAGGAGTAGGCAACATGAATGAGAATGGTGAGCGGTATGCAGAATTCTGTGCACTGTACAACCTAGTCATCTCGTCGGTCTCACTCTCGTTGGGCGTTGAAGCGGTCGTTAAAGCGGGTATGCCAACGCGGCTGGATCCCGGCCGGCATCTCTTCTATTTGAGCTTTCATGCTGACAACTTGGAATCTCAGGATGACAATAACCAGCACACCCACCAACACCACGAGGGCAAACACAGAACCCAAAATTATGAAAGTGCTTCTGGATGAGTCGTTGGTCGGAGAGTCGACACTATGGCGTTGCGGTGTTGTTTGTGATGCAAGCGTCGATGTGACGGGATTGGTCGCCTGTGATTCAGTTGCCGTGGTCGTCTTTGCATCAACTGATACTTGTCCCTCTTTTGTAACTGTTTGTGTAGTCGGCTTCGATGTTGACATTTTCTCGGATGTCGGTTTCGGCTTCGATGTGAAATATGTTGTCATCTTCTGGGATGATGTCGTCGTTGTAGATGACAATGAAACTGTTGACATTCCAGGTGATGCAACATCTGAAGATGCTGTCGTCTTCGGTTCCAGTGTTGATGTTGTAGTGGTTGTTGTGACGGGGGATGATGTGGTCGCCGTCGTGGTTGTTGTAGGCGCTGGGGTCGATGTTGTTGTAAGTGGCTCAACATCAGGTGGCAGCACCTGTATTGTTAGCGACATCTGCTTCGAACAGGGGTTGGTGGCGCCATCTGTGGCCAAAATGACAACGTCGAATTTACCGGCTGTCAGCGGGGACACTAGGGACGATATTCGCCCGGAAGTTGGGTCGATGTCGAAAGTGTCGCGAACAACGTTGTCAGTGCTGGCAGCGAAGCTAATTGCGACTTCACCGTTGTCTCCAAAGTCATCGTCTGTTACTTCGATGAAGAGAGCGGTTGTGTTGACCTCCGTTGACATGTTGACGAAGTGGATGCTCCCCGAGTCCGGACTGTGGAACACAGGACAGTGGTCATTCACGTCCAGGACCCGGATGTGGAGCTGAGCCTTCGCCTCTCTCGGCGGCACTCCGCCATCGACGGCCCTAACCCAGACTAGCAGATTGTCGGACGACAGCAGGTTGCGTGATATCGGTGACAACAAGGTGACACGACCACTCACTGTGTCGACGACCAGGTAAGATGTCGCGACAATCTCAGCGCCGTACGGTTCCAGCACATAGTGAATGTCACCGTTCTTTCCTTCGTCCGCGTCTGTTGCGTACACATCCATGAGCGACGTCCCAATCTTGGCCTTCTCGCTCACCGTGCAGTAGTAGTCAGACTCGTTAAACGCGGGCGCATTCAAGTTATCACTGATAGGTTGGCTACAGTTTCTGCCTTCGAAGCCGTCGTAGCAGTAACAGCTGTCTGGGGCGACACATTGGCCCTGACTGGAACAGTCGTCCAGGCTGGTGCAATTAGCCGTCCCACAGTTTTCAGAGGACCAGCCCTCGTCACACGTGCACTGTTCCAGTCCCGTACATTGGCCGTGTCCTGTAATATAAAACACGGTGAAGGGTTCCAGTAAGTTAATTATAACATGGCAAAGATTTGTAACATGTTTATTTTGTTACACTTGTCCAATTGGTAATGCTATAAAATTGTAACTGCATTTCCAAAATTTATATAGCCAGAATAACGTTATAGAAACGTGTTCCAGCAAAAAAGATAAAGTATGTGCGTTGTTTTGCTTTTTTTTTTTTTTGGTTTATTCTACGACATATGTATACCCCGGAAAGCGTATCGCAATTAATACAATACATTTTCTGTTATTAAATAGTTATCTCAGCGCCAAGCAGTTTCACCTTAGTACAAAGGAAACATCAACAGTAGGTAAGTATATATATATATATATATTTTGTATTGTTTTCCTTCAAGTGAATGGTGTATGACATCTCGAGAGGTGTAATTATTATAGCAGTATATTCCAGTTATAAACTGGTTACCTAAACAGCCGTTCCTGGTTGCACAAGAGAACTGTGCGCAGGTCGGTCCTGTGTAGGCAGCGTCACAACCGCACAAGTTCGGCTCCAAACAGCTGCCGTGTGACGAACAATTTGATTCACACACAGGTCTTTCGCAGGTGTCTCCACCAAAACCCGGATCGCAGCTGTCGGTAATAGTATCACAACAAGGTTAGTGCTGTAAATACAGGGAAGTATTTGTTACCGGGCGAGTATGTGTGCGTGTTAGCGTACGTGTGCGTCGTGCGCGTACGTGCGTGCGTGTGTGAAAGCTTGGGTACGTGCGTGCGTGCACACACACACGCACGCACGCATGCACACACACAAACACACACACTCACACGCACGCACGCACAAACACACACACACACACACACACGCACGCACGCACGCTCACACGCACGCACGCACGCACGCACGCACGCGCACACACACACACATTCACACACACACACACACACACACACACACACAAACACACACACACACACACACACACACACACAAACACACACACACACACACACACTCACATACATCCATGTATGCATAATTCATTATCAAATGTTAGTTACTTCAATACTATTTTTTTGAACACGTACATTTGTAGTCCTCCGACACACCTGCATTTGAGGAGACTTTGTTTACTGTTGTCTTTCAAGCCTGACGTGGCTAAGCACAGTCCGTGGTCATTGCAGTTGTCGAGAGACGTACACTTGGTGTTGGTGCTACAGTTCGTGCCGTCGTAACCCGGATGACAGGAACATGTTCCCGGCTGTAGACAGTCGCCGTGATTGGAGCAGTCGTTCTGGGCGGAACAGTCCGGAGTCGAGCAGCTGTTGTCCGTCCAACCGGACTCGCACAGACACACGTCATGAGCAATGCACTGACCATGGCCGGAACACCAGTTGAGGATCTCACATGACGGCTGGGAGCAGTTGGACGATGTCCAGCCCAAGTCGCACCGACACACGCCCAGGTCAACACAGATTCCGTGGGACGAACAGTTATCTTGCGTGTAGCATGTCGCAGTCAGACTGTTGACAGACGGACAACGCAAACAATGACCACAATGAATATATCGAACCTACAAAATTGTATCAACATAGTTTAAACGCATTCACTGTTGCCAGATCAATTGACACATTTTGGTAAACTGAAAACCAAGTGTGCAATATCCGTTTACTGACCCTTCTTGTTTTACTATAATTTATCCACAATGAAGAATCCATTACATTAACATAGTATATTTCCATAAGCATTATGTTGCATATACATAACACAAATATGTTTGGTCATACATCTCTGGTGCTGACATACATCTTAGTTAGTAGTTTTTCACAGATAATATCTTTAAACACGTATTACACACGATATATTACGCAAATAAAGCATACACTAATATGCAGTTTTAAAAGGTGCCTTTTAGGAAAGAAAAAATTACAGGTAACGAAGAATTTTCTTACCGCATCGTACCAAAAAGTGATTCTATTTTTTAAAGTTACAATTTAACACTTGTAGAAAGTGCTGTATGTTTACCAAAAATAGTTATTGATAAAGGGCATGACCTACCTGCAGTCGGTGCCGGTGAAGCCGTCCTTACAGAGACAGACGTCCTGGGAGCGACATCGGCCGTGGGTCGCGTCGGTGCAGCTGTTAACCTGACGACGTAGCAACCATGACACCATCATTGTCTTTATATCACATCAATCACTACCTCTATCGTGTGTGTGTGTGTGTGTGTGTTTGTGTGTGTATGTGTGTGTATGTATGTATGTATGTATGTATGTATGTATGTATGTATGTATGTATGTATATATATATACATATGTATATATATATATATATATATATATATATACATACATACATACATACATACATACATACATACATACATACATACATACATACATACATACATACATACATACATACATACATACATACATACATACATACATACATACATACATACATACATACATATATATATATATGTTATCACTGCTGTGGTAGCACATTCCAAAATGATGATATTCTTCTCCAGGTTGTGTCATACGACCATCCTACATTCGCTAAAATTCACTTTGTCACACGTCGCTTTTGTGCGAGCAGTCAACTCCATCCTACATTCACTAAAATTCACCTTGTCACACGTCGCTTTGTGCGAGCAGTCAACTCCATCCTACATTCACTAAAATTCACCTTGTCACACGTCGCTTTGTGCGAGCAGTCAATTCCGTCCCAGCCGATGTGACACTGACAGAATCCTGCTTCACAGTTGCCATGGTAACAACTGCCACACGACCCCTCGTGACAGTCTTCAGTTGACCAGCCAGCCAAGCACTCGCACGAGTTGTTGACACAGCGTCCCTTCCCTGAGCACTGGTTAGGGCATCCTTCAAGAAACAACAAGGCCACTCGTTATACACAATCTTGTTTATTCCAAACATGCATAGAGCACCAATCATGAGTGTCAGACAGCAAAACTTTAAATTCCGTTGTTGCGATTGCCCGAATACGCATTAATATTCAGTTAAACGTGTTGCAACAGGAAAAATCAAAACGAATAATCCATCTAAGTATATTCACCAAACAAATCGCGGATGTGCGGTGTATTAACATGTAGCATTTTGCTATCTTTTATCAGAATATTATTTCCTCTTTCTTTATTTATTAGTTAAATCTTTCAAGCATGAATAAATGAATGCATCGACTTTGTTGGAGCCGACCAATGTTATGCATTACCCGATTTAAGGGTGTTTACAATAATATGTAAGTGTTTTCCTAGTGGACTAGACCAGGAGACGGTGATTGGTGGATTAGTGTCGTGCGTTATCCCAGAAACAAGGAGCATAAAAGAGACTGAATACACATGTGAGGTATCTCGGCGATTCAGATCAGGGGTGAAAGTAGACTGGACACAGAAGTGTTGCATAGCCCAGCGTGGGAGCCTGGATGTCAGACGAAGGACACGTGTGAGTCAACCACGTGTACGGTGTAACTTTGAGCGAGGAGGTAGAAGTGTCTTCGCTCCCCTAAACTTAGAAAGTAGCGTTTGAAACGTGTGAAATTTACTGAAACATAGCGGCGATGCATAGCGAATACCGAAGCGGGGAGGCGATGCCAAAAGGCCACTAGCGAGACGACATCCCTGTTGCGAAGAAAAACGGTCGCGACAAACCGTAGCAGAACGACAGAACGACAGAACGACAGCAGAGCGTAGAGTCGTCTCTGCACTACGATCGCGGCACGACGACCGGAGCCGTGAGCTAGAACGGCGGCAGGCAACTGGCGAGCACTTCGGCGGCAGACAACATCATCATCAATCCTCGCGCATTTCTCGCGGTTTCCGCTGATGTACGGACTATAACGTTTCTAGCGGCTGGGTGGCGAGCACTTCGGCCGAAGCAGTACGCCGGAACGACAGAACGACGGTATGTTTTTTACTTGTCCTTATAATCTTGTTGTCCTTGTTGTCCTTGTCATTTGTGCAACCTCCATTCACAAGCGTTGACTTATAGAAATAGGGTTTTCCAACTAGGCCAGAGTCAAGCTACTGACCGGAAACCCCGCCAATCCGTGACAAAGTTTACAATAAGCACGACACGGGTAGCTCTACAATGTTTGATTTAGGAAATAAACGAGACTTCAAAGACAGCGGGATATGGTGTGGGGCGCCCATGTAGGATGGTAGGGATGGAGAGGGGATATATTACCCGCATAAACGATATATTAATCTAGCGTTTTGAGTGCCCGATAACCGACCTATCTTCAGTGTTTCTTGCTCGGCCAAAGCCGTGTCGTTCGATACTACGACGTCGTAGACACAACCCTGCAGAAGTGTACCGGACAAGCCTTGCTTCTCACACAGCGTTGTCGCTGAAATAGACACGGTGCTACCAACAGTCGTAACCATGAATCCAGGTAGACATTATTTCGGTTAACAACGTCCACAGTAACACGTAATCTTAATTGACTAACTAGACGAAAATGTTTGATTTGGTATTTAAACCGTACTACTTCGACATTAACGAATTCAATCACGGTGGTCTGTTTTTCCTAAGCTGACATAAGTTATATCCAAGCATTGTCTTTACAAAACAGTGCTTTCGCTGTGCACTCCTACCCCACATATTCTTGCATTTTCATATATATTTATATTCTCACAACACGATATTCGCAAGCGATCTGACCTTCATTGATATCTGAATAAAACTGAAGACATATTTAGTGATAATTTACTGGCAATGATTACTTCGTGTACGATCATAAACTTAGTAATAAACACTATCTGTGTCAATGTATTCACCTGTATCAATGATGTTGGCGGAATATCCATCAAGAGTGTACGCGGGTTTGTAGGAAGGATCAGTGTAGGAGGAGTCCATCACGTCATCAGGGTGGAAGTTTGATTCCGTCCAAGACCACGACCCAAACTTGCCAGCATCCGCCCGATACGGAACGGCTATTCGCCCTGTAAGTGACATACAGTTTACACTACATACACATTTTATTGAAACGATCACATGGGTCAGCCACACAGCTTATACTAAAGTAGAACCAGGTTATGGGTACACCGTGTGATTGAAATATCATGCACGATGCTGACATGTTTCCAATCAGTGACAGCACTCTACTGCATACCTTGTACTAAGAAGCGCACTACTATGCGCACTGTCCGCCTTATTGTGATCCATACATCACCACCAACAAGTCTACATTTCTAGCTTCTTAAACATATTAGTAGACTCTTTTTATTCATGTCAAATAAAACTAAAATCAGCTAAATTTCGCGCGAGGTTTACCATATTCGTGGTTTAGCAAGGATTAAAAAAAATTTCCATCCAAAGCATCAAACGCCATATTAACTTGTCAACCACATACATCAGTCTTATACTCACAACTCTCCGCAAACTCATCAGTGTTGTTGTACAAAGTGCCGTCAGGACCAATGAGGTCATTCGTGACGTCATCGTCCATGAAGCCACACAGTCCAGTCGTTTTCTTAAAGAACGCTGCCGTCGGCGTGAAACCAACATTAAGGAAGAGGCGCTTCATCTTCGCGCTGTAAGAGGTCACCACTGTCAACGTGGTACCTTTTTGGAATAGCGGAAAAAACATGTAATTACTATCCATTTGTCATCGTTTGGACACAATTTAATTGTACAATACTTGTCCTTGTTTGTGCACTTTCTGATACCCAATGTATGCACAACTCAACTCATCATGTTGGATTTCCTGAATCTGTTCAAAATAGTTGTAATAACTCTTGTTAAATGTCACACCCGCGCCTCATTCATCGATGTACCTGATTGGAATTGCAGTGAGATCATCGTGCCGGAAGTTGCGTCACCACCGCCAGATGTCGCATTTCGGGGAAGGATGTCCAACAAGACGGTGTCGTTGCTGAGAGCCTTCCTCAGGGATATGTGGGCGTCTTGAACGACGCCATCAATCCTGTATACCAGAAATATGTGCTTCACAACGTGTACGTTGTAACAACTGGCACACCGTAACGAGGTATTTACTCACTTCGGTACTTGTTTTAAGTCATGTATATGGTGACTGCGACATACATATCAACGCATCACAAATGGACCGTTTTCATAGGTGCCAATTCGGATTGATGCACACTCGTAAGACTCTTAACGCGGGCCGTATCTCACAATACAACAAACCTTGTCCAGTACGCACATAACTGTATGGCATGTCTCTTACGCCCGTAACACCGTCATATTAAAAACAAATCCGCCAAACCTACGGGAAAACCGAAACAGTAGACGCATATGCGTTAGGTCCCCGTAAATAAGCTAGCGTTTTGTTCTGAAGCCGTTCACATACAAAACAACGATTGCCAGACAGACGCTTGCTTGATTACGCCGTAATGTTTCTTGGTCTGCGAATTATCAGAAGAAACGAGCACACCAGTTAACACATGGACATGTTTATGTCACGTCATTCAGCGTAAAAATCCTATGGTTTACTTACTAGGTATATTCCAAGCGAAGGTTAGCTTCAAGATAATGGTAAGAATTAAATGGACCTAGTGTGCGAACAATTTAAAGAATCAGGCCGGAATCGAGATGGGCCAGTCAATTTATAGAACGGGAAAACATTAAAAACAAGGTTTCGTCAGGATAACATAGAAGAGTAGAATAATAGGCAACAACATAATCAGTGCCTTAACAAAACAAGTTGCAGTTACTTATCCTCAGTATGACACTAACCTGACGGTGGGGACATCACCTGGCTGTGCGACAGCGGGGGTTGTGACGGTGACTACAGACGACCCGGCCTTGAGGGCGACGGCGCCCGTCAGAGACGTCTGCTTGTAGTAGAAGTAGCGAACCTGACAGCCGAAGTCGTTCTCCTCGCTCTTGCAGTCCCAGAACTGGCCGATGCCGAAGTAGTCGAACTCGATCCCGTCCAGTGTCTCTATGTGCGGGTCGCCCCAAGTTCGGCGCGGCACCCGGCGTTCGCAGCAACTGCCTAAATACGACAGACCTTAAATAGCATACAATACACGCACGCTCGCACGCATGCTCGGATATGCATACATTTTTCAAGTGACGTCACCGGGTTGAGTGAACCGAAGAAGGGATGGTCACGTAGAGCATGGTAAAGTGAGCGGGGCAAGTCAAGCAGGTGTGTCAAGTGGAGCCGGGTGAAATACGTGTTAAGCGAGACACGAGGATATTTAAGCAAGAAAAGAGGACGATGGCCATGTTGCGTTTAATATAGGATCATAGCGTGAAGAGGCACGCACTTAAATACTATTCGACCTCATTCGTTAACAAATGAAGTTTGATGGAGATCGTAACAAATATGACGTAACAAACCTTCCCATCTACGGCTGCATCGACATGAGGCAGAACAGCCGGAGCCTTTGGTGCAGACTCCGTGACCGGAACAACCCTGACAGGATCCACAGTCAGGCTGGTCGCAAGTAGGGCCTCGTCTCCCGGAAGCACATATGGGCGGCTGGCCACACGGTTCCTGACACTTACACTCGCAGTCCCGCCACGTCGCCTGCTCGCCCGACTTGCACTGCGGACAGACGTCGCCGGGACACTTGCAGCCGTCTGGGCCCAACGTCGACTCCGCACAGTTCTTACACGTACAC
Source organism: Lamellibrachia columna (assembly GCA_963662155.1). Taxonomy (NCBI): domain Eukaryota; kingdom Metazoa; phylum Annelida; class Polychaeta; order Sabellida; family Siboglinidae; genus Lamellibrachia; species Lamellibrachia columna. The sequence continues at coordinate 44,950,373 of OY759261.1, forward strand.
TTGCACGGGCACGAACTGTCTGCTGCTATTATGTCTTTCGTGACACCATCGTCACACAGACAACTGCAGTCGCACGATCCATCGTCCTCCATCTCTTTCTCTGCGTCATCTGCGCACGCGCACGGGCATTTTATCTTAGCAGCCCACTTCTCGAGTGAGCGATCCGGGCACCTTTCGCATTTACAGTCGCCATCTTTGGGCTGCCGGTCAGATAAGATAAAGGTATGTCAACATTAAACTTACACAGAAAATACATGTAAATAAATTGTGGAATATGCACGGAGAAGACGAGTGGGTCAAAAGAAGGAATAATACCGCCTCCATGTCAGAAATGAAGTAAAAAGCTGTATAATTATAAGCTGCTTGTTGTGAAGGAACATTATAAACCATTATCTAGTGCCAATAAACAATACATTAGTGAAAGTGAAAGTAATGCAAAGTGTTTTCATTTCACCATGGCTGAATGTTTTTAGAAGTAGTCGGAAAAGTTCTTGAGTTAATATGTATGTCAGGAACAACACATAATTTACACCATTTGTTGTTGCAATCAATTTACGAAAGCTTTTTGTTCTCGTTATTCCATCATCCTGTCACTGCCCTCTGGAACGACATCTCGTAGGAAGAGTAAGCATTGTAAAAAGAGAACATGTCATGGGAGAACGCAACGCAAATAAAATGTAACTAAGTGTAACGCCGTCGGACATCAAACTGAACTAACCTTCACACTGGGTACGGCATTATACGGCGGATCGCAGAAACATTTACAAAAACATTCTTTCGTTTTTGGGTCGACTTTTCCTGGCTCCCCGGTGTCTTCGCACAGGCAACACGGGACAGGATTGGCCAAGCACACACTGTGAATTAATACTGTGTTAGAAGTATGATACAGCCTTCCTTGTCTTCTATCCAACATTAAGCTGTAAATTTCAAATAGATATTCATGTGGAACAATACAAACAAGTAAAAAATTAAAGCGAGTCGCGAATATTTCAGCTTGACATCACGAACGGTTATGAAACTGAATATACCCTTCCCATTACCAGCACTCTACCTGGTGGATAATAATAACGTTTAAAGTTTCGGGTAAACCCGGGAACATCATCGGGTAAACACCCCGCTGCTTAAAGTATGAGTACGTGTTTTTATACCCGAATCTTTGCGTTTTATTATAATCCAAAAGGTAGCGTGGTGGCATAAAGGGGCGGATCTATCTTTCCACATTTATTAAATTGACATTTGAGACTCGATCGTAAAATGTTAACAAACATTTACACACATTTATTGCACATGACACTCAAACTCATGTCAAACTAGCTCGTGTCAATGTTGATCAGGTGACCGTCCACTCACCTTTCTCGTTCAACCAATCCCGGCACCGCGACATCTTTCTCAAAGTTCCATATAAAAATGGAGAGACCGAGGCTGACCGATTTCAACCCAGCGGTGATACCTGGACAGCGAAATGGTTTCATTGTAATCCAGTGGAATAAGTCAAAATGAAGTTTCAAAATAAAAAATAACTGATATGGTTAAGACATTTTAAAAGAACATTATCATTGTTAGTGTAAACTTACTGAACTCGGTGTGTTTATATGGATCTTCACACTTGCAAGCCTGTCCAGAAACCGTGACAAAGATCGGGAACCCTACACTGAGTTCAAGGCTTGTGATGGAGGTTTTCTTTCCTACAAACAGTTTTTTATGGTTAAAATTTGACAAACAAAGTGCGTGCGTCGTAGGTGCATACGTGTGTGTGTGTGCGTGCGTGCGTTCGTGCGTGCGTGCGTGTGTACCTATGCATTTATATGTGTGTACGTATGTAAGTGCGTGTGTCGTAGGTGCGTACGTGTGTTTGTGTGTGTGCGTGCGTGCGTGCGTGCGTGTGTACCTATGCATTGATGTGTGTACGTACGTACATAGGTATGTACATATATATATATATATACATATATATATATATATAAAACTTTAAATTCCGTTGTTGCGATTGCCCGAATACGCATTAATATTCAGTTAAACGTGTTGCAACAGGAAAAATCAAAACGAATAATCCATCTAAGTATATTCACCAAACAAATCGCGGATGTGCGGTGTATTAACATGTAGCATTTTGCTATCTTTTATCAGAATATTATTTCCTCTTTCTTTATTTATTAGTTAAATCTTTCAAGCATGAATAAATGAATGCATCGACTTTGTTGGAGCCGACCAATGTTATGCATTACCCGATTTAAGGGTGTTTACAATAATATGTAAGTGTTTTCCTAGTGGACTAGACCAGGAGACGGTGATTGGTGGATTAGTGTCGTGCGTTATCCCAGAAACAAGGAGCATAAAAGAGACTGAATACACATGTGAGGTATCTCGGCGATTCAGATCAGGGGTGAAAGTAGACTGGACACAGAAGTGTTGCATAGCCCAGCGTGGGAGCCTGGATGTCAGACGAAGGACACGTGTGAGTCAACCACGTGTACGGTGTAACTTTGAGCGAGGAGGTAGAAGTGTCTTCGCTCCCCTAAACTTAGAAAGTAGCGTTTGAAACGTGTGAAATTTACTGAAACATAGCGGCGATGCATAGCGAATACCGAAGCGGGGAGGCGATGCCAAAAGGCCACTAGCGAGACGACATCCCTGTTGCGAAGAAAAACGGTCGCGACAAACCGTAGCAGAACGACAGAACGACAGAACGACAGCAGAGCGTAGAGTCGTCTCTGCACTACGATCGCGGCACGACGACCGGAGCCGTGAGCTAGAACGGCGGCAGGCAACTGGCGAGCACTTCGGCGGCAGACAACATCATCATCAATCCTCGCGCATTTCTCGCGGTTTCCGCTGATGTACGGACTATAACGTTTCTAGCGGCTGGGTGGCGAGCACTTCGGCCGAAGCAGTACGCCGGAACGACAGAACGACGGTATGTTTTTTACTTGTCCTTATAATCTTGTTGTCCTTGTTGTCCTTGTCATTTGTGCAACCTCCATTCACAAGCGTTGACTTATAGAAATAGGGTTTTCCAACTAGGCCAGAGTCAAGCTACTGACCGGAAACCCCGCCAATCCGTGACAAAGTTTACAATAAGCACGACACGGGTAGCTCTACAATGTTTGATTTAGGAAATAAACGAGACTTCAAAGACAGCGGGATATGGTGTGGGGCGCCCATGTAGGATGGTAGGGATGGAGAGGGGATATATTACCCGCATAAACGATATATTAATCTAGCGTTTTGAGTGCCCGATAACCGACCTATCTTCAGTGTTTCTTGCTCGGCCAAAGCCGTGTCGTTCGATACTACGACGTCGTAGACACAACCCTGCAGAAGTGTACCGGACAAGCCTTGCTTCTCACACAGCGTTGTCGCTGAAATAGACACGGTGCTACCAACAGTCGTAACCATGAATCCAGGTAGACATTATTTCGGTTAACAACGTCCACAGTAACACGTAATCTTAATTGACTAACTAGACGAAAATGTTTGATTTGGTATTTAAACCGTACTACTTCGACATTAACGAATTCAATCACGGTGGTCTGTTTTTCCTAAGCTGACATAAGTTATATCCAAGCATTGTCTTTACAAAACAGTGCTTTCGCTGTGCACTCCTACCCCACATATTCTTGCATTTTCATATATATTTATATTCTCACAACACGATATTCGCAAGCGATCTGACCTTCATTGATATCTGAATAAAACTGAAGACATATTTAGTGATAATTTACTGGCAATGATTACTTCGTGTACGATCATAAACTTAGTAATAAACACTATCTGTGTCAATGTATTCACCTGTATCAATGATGTTGGCGGAATATCCATCAAGAGTGTACGCGGGTTTGTAGGAAGGATCAGTGTAGGAGGAGTCCATCACGTCATCAGGGTGGAAGTTTGATTCCGTCCAAGACCACGACCCAAACTTGCCAGCATCCGCCCGATACGGAACGGCTATTCGCCCTGTAAGTGACATACAGTTTACACTACATACACATTTTATTGAAACGATCACATGGGTCAGCCACACAGCTTATACTAAAGTAGAACCAGGTTATGGGTACACCGTGTGATTGAAATATCATGCACGATGCTGACATGTTTCCAATCAGTGACAGCACTCTACTGCATACCTTGTACTAAGAAGCGCACTACTATGCGCACTGTCCGCCTTATTGTGATCCATACATCACCACCAACAAGTCTACATTTCTAGCTTCTTAAACATATTAGTAGACTCTTTTTATTCATGTCAAATAAAACTAAAATCAGCTAAATTTCGCGCGAGGTTTACCATATTCGTGGTTTAGCAAGGATTAAAAAAAATTTCCATCCAAAGCATCAAACGCCATATTAACTTGTCAACCACATACATCAGTCTTATACTCACAACTCTCCGCAAACTCATCAGTGTTGTTGTACAAAGTGCCGTCAGGACCAATGAGGTCATTCGTGACGTCATCGTCCATGAAGCCACACAGTCCAGTCGTTTTCTTAAAGAACGCTGCCGTCGGCGTGAAACCAACATTAAGGAAGAGGCGCTTCATCTTCGCGCTGTAAGAGGTCACCACTGTCAACGTGGTACCTTTTTGGAATAGCGGAAAAAACATGTAATTACTATCCATTTGTCATCGTTTGGACACAATTTAATTGTACAATACTTGTCCTTGTTTGTGCACTTTCTGATACCCAATGTATGCACAACTCAACTCATCATGTTGGATTTCCTGAATCTGTTCAAAATAGTTGTAATAACTCTTGTTAAATGTCACACCCGCGCCTCATTCATCGATGTACCTGATTGGAATTGCAGTGAGATCATCGTGCCGGAAGTTGCGTCACCACCGCCAGATGTCGCATTTCGGGGAAGGATGTCCAACAAGACGGTGTCGTTGCTGAGAGCCTTCCTCAGGGATATGTGGGCGTCTTGAACGACGCCATCAATCCTGTATACCAGAAATATGTGCTTCACAACGTGTACGTTGTAACAACTGGCACACCGTAACGAGGTATTTACTCACTTCGGTACTTGTTTTAAGTCATGTATATGGTGACTGCGACATACATATCAACGCATCACAAATGGACCGTTTTCATAGGTGCCAATTCGGATTGATGCACACTCGTAAGACTCTTAACGCGGGCCGTATCTCACAATACAACAAACCTTGTCCAGTACGCACATAACTGTATGGCATGTCTCTTACGCCCGTAACACCGTCATATTAAAAACAAATCCGCCAAACCTACGGGAAAACCGAAACAGTAGACGCATATGCGTTAGGTCCCCGTAAATAAGCTAGCGTTTTGTTCTGAAGCCGTTCACATACAAAACAACGATTGCCAGACAGACGCTTGCTTGATTACGCCGTAATGTTTCTTGGTCTGCGAATTATCAGAAGAAACGAGCACACCAGTTAACACATGGACATGTTTATGTCACGTCATTCAGCGTAAAAATCCTATGGTTTACTTACTAGGTATATTCCAAGCGAAGGTTAGCTTCAAGATAATGGTAAGAATTAAATGGACCTAGTGTGCGAACAATTTAAAGAATCAGGCCGGAATCGAGATGGGCCAGTCAATTTATAGAACGGGAAAACATTAAAAACAAGGTTTCGTCAGGATAACATAGAAGAGTAGAATAATAGGCAACAACATAATCAGTGCCTTAACAAAACAAGTTGCAGTTACTTATCCTCAGTATGACACTAACCTGACGGTGGGGACATCACCTGGCTGTGCGACAGCGGGGGTTGTGACGGTGACTACAGACGACCCGGCCTTGAGGGCGACGGCGCCCGTCAGAGACGTCTGCTTGTAGTAGAAGTAGCGAACCTGACAGCCGAAGTCGTTCTCCTCGCTCTTGCAGTCCCAGAACTGGCCGATGCCGAAGTAGTCGAACTCGATCCCGTCCAGTGTCTCTATGTGCGGGTCGCCCCAAGTTCGGCGCGGCACCCGGCGTTCGCAGCAACTGCCTAAATACGACAGACCTTAAATAGCATACAATACACGCACGCTCGCACGCATGCTCGGATATGCATACATTTTTCAAGTGACGTCACCGGGTTGAGTGAACCGAAGAAGGGATGGTCACGTAGAGCATGGTAAAGTGAGCGGGGCAAGTCAAGCAGGTGTGTCAAGTGGAGCCGGGTGAAATACGTGTTAAGCGAGACACGAGGATATTTAAGCAAGAAAAGAGGACGATGGCCATGTTGCGTTTAATATAGGATCATAGCGTGAAGAGGCACGCACTTAAATACTATTCGACCTCATTCGTTAACAAATGAAGTTTGATGGAGATCGTAACAAATATGACGTAACAAACCTTCCCATCTACGGCTGCATCGACATGAGGCAGAACAGCCGGAGCCTTTGGTGCAGACTCCGTGACCGGAACAACCCTGACAGGATCCACAGTCAGGCTGGTCGCAAGTAGGGCCTCGTCTCCCGGAAGCACATATGGGCGGCTGGCCACACGGTTCCTGACACTTACACTCGCAGTCCCGCCACGTCGCCTGCTCGCCCGACTTGCACTGCGGACAGACGTCGCCGGGACACTTGCAGCCGTCTGGGCCCAACGTCGACTCCGCACAGTTCTTACACGTACACTTGCACGGGCACGAACTGTCTGCTGCTATTATGTCTTTCGTGACACCATCGTCACACAGACAACTGCAGTCGCACGATCCATCGTCCTCCATCTCTTTCTCTGCGTCATCTGCGCACGCGCACGGGCATTTTATCTTAGCAGCCCACTTCTCGAGTGAGCGATCCGGGCACCTTTCGCATTTACAGTCGCCATCTTTGGGCTGCCGGTCAGATAAGATAAAGGTATGTCAACATTAAACTTACACAGAAAATACATGTAAATAAATTGTGGAATATGCACGGAGAAGACGAGTGGGTCAAAAGAAGGAATAATACCGCCTCCATGTCAGAAATGAAGTAAAAAGCTGTATAATTATAAGCTGCTTGTTGTGAAGGAACATTATAAACCATTATCTAGTGCCAATAAACAATACATTAGTGAAAGTGAAAGTAATGCAAAGTGTTTTCATTTCACCATGGCTGAATGTTTTTAGAAGTAGTCGGAAAAGTTCTTGAGTTAATATGTATGTCAGGAACAACACATAATTTACACCATTTGTTGTTGCAATCAATTTACGAAAGCTTTTTGTTCTCGTTATTCCATCATCCTGTCACTGCCCTCTGGAACGACATCTCGTAGGAAGAGTAAGCATTGTAAAAAGAGAACATGTCATGGGAGAACGCAACGCAAATAAAAAGTAACTAAGTGTAACGCCGTCGGACATCAAACTGAACTAACCTTCACACTGGGTACGGCATTATACGGCGGATCGCAGAAACATTTACAAAAACATTCTTTCGTTTTTGGGTCGACTTTTCCTGGCTCCATGGTGTCTTTGCACAGGCAACACGGGACAGGATTGGCCAAGCACACACTGTGAATTAATACTGTGTTAGAAGTATGATACAGCCTTCCTTGTCTTCTATCCAACATTAAGCTGTAAATTTCAAATAGATATTCATGTGGAACAATACAAACAAGTAAAAAATTAAAGCGAGTCGCGAATATTTCAGCTTGACATCACGAACGGTTATGAAACTGAATATACCCTTCCCATTACCAGCACTCTACCTGGTGGATAATAATAACGTTTAAAGTTTCGGGTAAACCCGGGAACATCATCGGGTAAACACCCCGCTGCTTAAAGTATGAGTACGTGTTTTTATACCCGAATCTTTGCGTTTTATTATAATCCAAAAGGTAGCGTGGTGGCATAAAGGGGCGGATCTATCTTTCCACATTTATTAAATTGACATTTGAGACTCGATCGTAAAATGTTAACAAACATTTACACACATTTATTGCACATGACACTCAAACTCATGTCAAACTAGCTCGTGTCAATGTTGATCAGGTGACCGTCCACTCACCTTTCTCGTTCAACCAATCCCGGCACCGCGACATCTTTCTCAAAGTTCCATATAAAAATGGAGAGACCGAGGCTGACCGATTTCAACCCAGCGGTGATACCTGGACAGCGAAATGGTTTCATTGTAATCCAGTGGAATAAGTCAAAATGAAGTTTCAAAATAAAAAATAACTGATATGGTTAAGACATTTTAAAAGAACATTATCATTGTTAGTGTAAACTTACTGAACTCGGTGTGTTTATATGGATCTTCACACTTGCAAGCCTGTCCAGAAACCGTGACAAAGATCGGGAACCCTACACTGAGTTCAAGGCTTGTGATGGAGGTTTTCTTTCCTACAAACAGTTTTTTATGGTTAAAATTTGACAAACAAAGTGCGTGCGTCGTAGGTGCATACGTGTGTGTGTGTGCGTGCGTGCGTTCGTGCGTGCGTGCGTGTGTACCTATGCATTTATATGTGTGTACGTATGTAAGTGCGTGTGTCGTAGGTGCGTACGTGTGTTTGTGTGTGTGCGTGCGTGCGTGCGTGCGTGTGTACCTATGCATTGATGTGTGTACGTACGTACATAGGTATGTACATATATATATATATATACATATATATATATATATATATATATATATATATATATATATATATGTATGTATGTATGTATGTATGTATGTATGTATGTATGTATGTATGTATGTATGTATGTATGTATGTGTGTGTGTGTATGTATGTATGTATGTATGTATGTATGTATGTATGTATGTATGTATGTATGTATGTATGTATGTATGTATGTATGTATGTACGTATGCATGTGCTTTGTGCATTCGTCTAAATATATCACACGTGTATGAAGCGTGCAAGTGTGTGTGTTTGCATGCGTGCACGTAAATGTATGACATAATTACTGTAAGTGTGAACATAGACGGCATATCACACCAATTCTTCCCCAGATTACCTTTCTTTTTATTCGGCCAGGTTCGTTTCTTCAGAAAAGGTATTGTTGGCCATTGAGCAACAAAGGAGGGAGTCACCGTCACAGTGGCTGTCGCCCCCGCCTCCAACTTTCCGTAGTACGACTTGCTGCTAGCAGGCGTAATCTGAAGGACAGTGCAACATGATTTAAGTAAATTTAAACTGATCACTATTTAAAATCATTGATCACTATTTTCAGTGTAACTTCTTATTGAAAGGAACTAACTAAATATACGTTATCTGAAATAAACGTTCGAAAATCAAATGTTTTTTAACTGAAAAAATTTTCATGGCGGACTAAGCTTGCCTATGTTTTCCTGAATTGTTTCTAATAATATATGTTCACCTTAATATTTGGTGATAGCCGTGTACACGTTTCAATATGGCTGAAACGTCGTGAAACAAATTAGTAAGCACTGTTCCCACAGGTTACTTACCTCCAAAGGTTGTTTTCGATTTCCCGACGCCTTGGTCCACTCCATGCCGGCAGAGAAACCGACGTTGTAGATTACGCCCAACGTCACTTCTCCCTGCAATATATCCTAGTCTTACACAAACGTTTGTATGATACAAACATCGAGTGAACAATGTCATTGTGTGAAGACAGCAGGAACACAACAAGTTTTTCGTGTATGTATTTATGACGATCACGTGAATAAACTCGGAGATAAATTGTAATTCAGCTTGAAATTGTGGACTAAACTTATAACTGAGGTCAATGTAGAACATATATTTACCATATGTGCAGTGAATAAACGTAGCACCTTTTATATGTTCTCGGAGGGGGATTTATGGTAAAGGATTTGTAATCTCGGTATTGTCATAGTATGTGTAGGAGCTCTGTTAAGCAGAAAGTGAAAGTCGCTGGACTATTTCAAGTGCGCCTGAACTTCCAATTATAGAGCCCGGCGTGAAACGCGATGTGATTGTGAAGAAAATAATACGAAATTTCTCTTGCATGATGATTTCGGTGTATCGAATTCGTGGATAATGACGCTATGCTGCACGATACGCTGAGATTTGCGGGGTTTTATATTTATTGATGAATTGATTGTGCCGACTTACCGAAAATTCTATTGACCATCCCACACGGAATTTGAGATAAATCTTTCCGGGAATGGACATTCCTTTAATACGTATACTAAATCTGCCAATATCCTGGAAAATGAAACGATAACAAGTGTGTGTGTGTGTGTGTGTGTGTGTGTGTGTGTGTGTGTGTGTGTGTGTGTGTGTGTGTGTGTGTATATATATTATATATATATATATATATATATATATATATATATATATATATATATATATAATATATATATATATATTATACCAATTTTGAGGAACTGGTGCATGGCATTATCAACTATAAGTTGTACTACCGCTTAACTCATTACCTGAAGTGACAGCCGTACAACTACGAGTGCACACATCAATAACAGCTACAGCGACGTGTATCACTGCTGCACGGGTCCACGCGGAGGGCACAATTACGTCGCAATAACTACTGGTGTTTCTGCATATTTTTAGGTTTGACCCGGATGCGCCCGTTAAGCGGCGTGTGACGAGCTTCAATGTGGACGCCAAACAAGATGGACCGGCTTTCAACATGAATGGGTGGCTGTGTCAACTGTTTTTGCTTTGTTTTTGTATGTTGTTTGACCTCAGTCGTTGTAGGTCACCTTAATGTTGTGCATGTGATATTCGGCCTAGTTGGCAGACTCATGTCGCAATGCCGTATTACCCCATGCGTGACGTCCTCGTAGGAGACTCCACTTCGTGCTGTAACTGCAGCGAAGCTGAATGTTTCCCATATAAGTCGAATTTGTGTTGTAATGAATGGATCTGCCAGGATTTGAAATGTAACGCACTCTGATGAACACTCCTTCGGACTGGATACTGCGCTATATAAGAACGTACTCGGATGCACAAAGATATAATGTATATGCGTTATGGAAATATTCTTACAAATGAAGTGTATTCAGACGTGAACTATCATGCATTCACTACATCATTCAAAGGGTCGTGGTGATTCTAATTGGATATAATTAATAATCCAATAGTTCACATAGCACCAATGCATCGCGTCCTATCGTAGTTAACAATATTCATGTTGCTGCCGACAAAATATTGATAGTATCACGATAATAAATATCCAACTGAATGAATAAAAAAATTAGTAGTATAGCTAATCACTATGCAGAATGTAATTGATCCGTGACGATTTTCACCCCCGTACCCCCGCAACACTGCACCCACCGGTATCCCCCGCACCTCCGCCAGGCATTGTTTCGACAGACTTGATTACATCTAGAAGCCGGATTGAAAAAACTTATACTTACCGTATCTTTCAAAAGGCTCAGCGCCTGTACAAAGCCACCGAGCTTAGTGCGGTAATGCTGCCATGGTTAATACGCATGGTGTTCCCAAATATCTCACAAAAAGGTTTATAATTCTAAGTTTATCATCACGGTAGGCTATGATAGGTTTATTGTTCTAACTAATACTAATTCATATAACATGGAATACATATCTACATATTGATTAGCAATTGTAAATATAAAAGTACAGTGGTAGAAAACAATAAGAGATAAAAACGTAAACATTAAAAATTATATATAATAAAATAACAAATTATAAACGCAAGTTCACTAAACTTAGAAATATGAAAAGTACTGGAACGTCGTGTCGTAGCCCTGGGAGCTGGAGTCTGCCTCAATATTTCGGGTGGGTATATGTTCAATATACGTTGTTCGCCCCTAATATGCTCGCAAAAATGCTTCGGCCCTCTAATATTCGACAGCTTTCGCTGCTTATGATTAATGTATTCGCTAACATAATAGTTCTGCCGAAAGGACGAAATGTTCTGCAGTTTGTACGACGTGCTTTGCATGCTAGCGAATTGCATTCTACATATATTAACACGATGTTTCACAGCACCATTCATGCGAACACAATTCCGACGGGCCCACATATTGTTGTTGTTGTTGTTGTTTCACAGCACCATTCATGCGAACACAATTCCGACGGGCCCACATATTGTTGTTGTTGTTGTTGTTTCACAGCACCATTCATGCGAACACAATTCCGACGTGCCCACGTATTGTTGTTGTTGTTGTTGTTTCACAGCACCATTCATGCGAACACAATTCCGACGGGCCCCATATATTGTTGTTGTTTTGCTCATCCTTGCATTCTACATGATAAGATCATCGATCACGACAATAAATCACGCTGCACAATTGCACAAACTATGCCAGCCTTGGAACGGTGCGCATGATATGTCATGTGTCGCGCTAACGTGAACTGTCATTTAATCCAGCAGTAATTTCTTAGACAATATAATACCCATCAATGAGAGATTAAGCTGAACAGACATTATGTTGTCAAATAATGTTACAGAGATGGCTGATAACATCAGTGTCTGAATAGAAATAAAGTGTAAGACACATTTCCAGTTGCGACTTGATATATAATGTTACATAGGCTGATCCAAGGTGGCGATCTCATGTCAGTATGTTTTCCAGACGAGAAATGCGAGTTAGTAATGGTGATCGAAGTTTGATCGAAAACGAGGTAGAGCTGATTATGTCAACGTATACATAACAGTTCAATAAAAATGAATAATTGAATGCTATTATTAATTTCCAAAATGACACTAGCCGCATTGTTGTGAATGGGGGGGGGGCGAATTTGATGACCCAACAAAGAAGGCCAATATTCTAACTAATTTTTTTCAAATATTCTGACGCCTACGACATGGTATATATATTTATAAGGGTAATCATATTTTGTATTTGAAAAAAAATATATATTTCTTCAAAGAAACTTGGGCTAAAAGTCGCAAAAACAAACGACGCAATGTTTATCATTATACGTACACAAATTTAAACCCAACATTTCAGTAGCTATATATAATGCAATATATCGAAAAAAACTGAACGGATTTTCGTAAATTTCTTTCTGTGACCTATTCGTCAGACAAGGTTTCTACCTTGACAAATTAGATCAATCAACCGGCTAGATTTAGGGTTTAAGTTATATATAGGATTTGGGTTTGGGTTAGGGTTATGGTTATAATTCCTAACCGATTGGTTGAGCTAAATTTGTCAGCGAATAAACCTTCTCTCATGAATAAGTCACAGTGAACAAAATGCGTCGTGTGAGCGATCATTTCCTCTCAACGGATTGTTCTGACTTGATGAAATGTTTTTTTTTTACATTAATACATTTGTAGCCACACACAAAATAATGGGACATATTCAATGAGGCATCGTTGTCACAAACTGCTTCCGATGCAGCACTACGGGTCAATTACAGCTAATTCCCTAATCATGAGTTGACGCCTTTATGCACCATCTTGTGAGCAGTTTTGACAAGTTTTGCAGATTATCGCCACAGTTGCAGTTACAATGCTGGATATTTGGTTGTCAACAATCCCCGTAGAATACAAAAATACACAGGGCACGGAACAGGTACCAAGCGGACGCGCATGAAACATTTTATGATTTAATTTGATATTATACTTGCATTCGTAATACATTTCTTATATAATTTTATAATATTTCTAGTTATATTCTTTAGTGGCAGTATCAAGGTACCTGTATAAGTGTAGCATTTAGAATATATACTTTGTAGGAGAAGAAAACATAAGTTCAACTATCTCCGTTTTTGACACACGATAAGCTATGACTACCATAATTTATATTACAATGATAAATCTATATATATATATATATATATATATATATATATATATATATATATATATATATATATATATATATATATATATATATATATATATATATATATATATATATACGACGTTTTAGCCGCTAATTACACAATGCGGCTGTATGCGCCTGAACGATGATTTCATGTGTTGTTGGAAATAAATATGTTTGATTTATTAGATTGATTGATTTAGAAAATATTACTGTAACAATGTATATGGGGCATATTTCGGATTTCCAATAAAACGTTGAAATATATGGAAGCCAACATATTGAGATGAAATGTATAGTGCACCGAACATGGTCAACTTTGCATGGCATTTACATGTACCACGATATACATTGGCATTTACATGTATAGCAATGTCAGCGATATATTTAAAAGCTGAAGTTGTGTTCTGCAATACGGGGGGTGGTGGTAGGGGTGGGGGGGGGGGGTGGGGGATCATTTGTATCTTGATGTGAGATACAACGTCAAACTTACAAACTTATACCTTTGAAGACTTCAATTGAATGTATTAATAAAGTCAGTCATATTCATCGCTGTAACATTATCTTTTTCAGGGATAGGTTGAGTAATGCGTTTAAGATATGTTGTGTCAACGTGAAATTCAGCTATATTTCTGTCGTCGACGTTTGCTGAATAAGGGGTTATCTCAAAATGGCCAATCTGCGACCGAAAGCAGGTGCAACCGTCGTTACTTAATTTGTGCAATCAGAGCGGAATATGCCAAACTCATCGTGATTGACTTACATAGTCATATTTCCAAACACAATGTAATGATCTTTCTACATTATCATCAAGACCTTCCTTCTCAACCACAAAACTAAACTATTAAGTTGAACCGGTGAGCACAGCACCTCTTCAAAATTGGTCTTTATTTAGACAATCAATAGTAAATCTGTTAATTTTTTTTACATTAAAAGTAATATTTTTTTATTTGCATAAAATGAAAGATACAGTCACTTTAAGTAATGAAAACCAGCAAAGTGATAACACCCACCTTTAGACTGGTTGTTGTTCAGCAGAATAACCCTGACAAAAGGTAAGCGTTGAACCCCGTATCATGTAAGAGCAATGCCGGCTAACGATGTATACAACTCAATGGACTGCAGACGTCTGCACCCATTAGTTCGGCTCGCATATAGTTAAACACGTTTTTCACCTTACACTACGCTCACGTGGTATTATAAGATAAGAACGCGATAAGACCAATAAAATCCTGTACACAATGATGAAACTCAGAAAAGTGTATGACAACTTTGAGGGACTATCAAATACATGTACGTTAAGGGCGTGGTCGTCGTCATTTTTATGCCATTTCTTTATAATTACCAACGTTGGTCAACATATTAGTAAGCCAGTAACACGACCCCTAGCGACTCCAATTCTAACAACGGTGTTCTAAATATAGCAAGAATACGTCATGTTCACCTCCTATTGGTCGAAGCAACTAGGAAGTTTGTTAGGCTCTTTAGTCTCGTTTCATATGCCACGTAGTGGATAATGGTAAATTCGCCACCTCGATCACAAAACGTGGCGGTGTTATCGGTGTAAATTGGTTGGAGATTTTCACCGTTGGGAAATTAAATAATTGTTTGGGATTAATCACCTATTCTCATTTATATACATCCCGTATTCATCTTCCGTGTTTTCATACCAACAGTGTTTAGATGAGGTTCCTTGGCGAAAATAGTGTTACTTACCATATGTGTTGAAGACGTGATCGACAAAGTACCTCGGTAACGCAGTATGTTATTACCTGTACGGTATACATAATATAATATAGCCATTCTAAATAACGCAAATCTGCAAAACATAATGACACCCACCCACCCACCACCCACCCACCCACCCACCCACCCACCCACCCACCCACCCACCCACCCACCCACCCACCCACCCACCCACCCACCCACCCACCCACCCACCCACCCACCCACCAACCCACCCACCAACCCACCCACCCACCCACCAACCAACTCACTCACTCACTCACTCACTCACTCACTCACTCACTCACTCACTCACTCACTCACTCACTCATTCACTCGCTATCTCAGTTCTCTTCGCTCCCACTCGAGTATAAGGCGACAACGAATCTTCTCCAGCCAGCCCCGTCTTGGGCGAGCCAGCCAAGTTCGATCCATAATTTTTTTCAGCGGTCTTCATCTTTTCTTCAACGTCCTTCTTCATGTGACCAGTGGTCTACCTCTGTTTTCTTTTTCCAGGTAGTGTCCATTTGAAAGTGACAAGGGAAAGTGACAACGTCCGTGCGGAGAACATGGCCAAGCCATCTCCGTCTTTTCTGCTTTACCTCGTCAACGATGATGACACTAACCGTCATTAAATTGGCAGATTGGCTGCAATAAAACTTCGCACTGTCTAAAACATACAACATTAATAATGATCGCACTAGCAAGCTGTGCACCTATTCAGTCTTCGCGTTTAGGATGTAATCATGCCATCAGATTGCAGATTACTTAGCATCATATCAGGGCAACAGCACACCATACTAATAATCCAAACGCTTACATGTTCGACTCAATAAACTCACTCACTACGGGAATAAATGGGATTGGTGCATGAGTCGAAATTCAATTGATGAATATTCAATCAAATGTGCTATGCTCCCAGCGATGACAGTTTCTCTAATGTCGAAACAATCTAGGTAATGATTCCTGTTGTTGCTATCCAACGTGCGTTGACCGAACGCCGGGGGGGGGGGGCAAAAATTAAATATACTATTTTACTTGTTTTCCGTCCAGCAAAGTGTTGTGCATCCAAAATGGTGATTCAGGTTAATCAGTATGTCGCATTGGTAGTGTTTAGACACATTATTCTTGTGAACGCGCACTCAATTTAGCTGCGCGTTGTCATGCAATAAGGTGTCGCCCGACAAATTAGGCAACTAATCGCCCATGTGAACGTGAACACGGCGGTATTTTGCCGCTAACGTTCATAGACAAACCGACCGTTTAACGTCTTAGTTCGAGCTCCTGGTATTTTGCCGACTGCGTCATGTTAAAGCTCATGATGAGTGTAACACAACGGATGCATTGAACGTGTTTTAATATATACCGAAGTGGTGAATAAGAACATACAAGAGTGCGCGTTACAGGGTCACGGTAAAGCGATAATGGCTTCGCCGCGTCGACTGACAAGTCACCGGAGTTCTCGTTACCTAAAGGGAGACTACACCATATGTATGTACGTATGTATGTATGTATGTATGTATGAGTGTGTGTGTGTGTGTGTGTGTGTGTGTGTGTGTGTTTGTGTGTGTACGTATGTACGTGTGTACGTGTGTATGTGTGTATGTATGTATGTAAGTATATATGCATGTTCGTATGCATGTATGTATGTATGTGTGTATGTATGTATATATGCATGCATGTAGGTATGCATGTATGTATGTATGTATGTATCTATGGATGTATGTATGTATACATGCTTGCATGTATGTATGTATGTATGTATGTATGTATGTATGTATGTATGTATGTATGTATGTATGTATGTATGTATATATTTATGTATGTATGTATGTATGTATGTATGTATGTATGTATGTATGTATGTATGTATGTGTGTATGTTAGGCTACTCCTAGACGCTTTCCATCTCGGACGTAAAACTGTCAGGGGTTCATCTCACGGTCGGGTCAACTCAGTTTAATTTTTTTAGAAATTCAGCCCGCTATTACAATTTCTACAAACAATCGAATTGTCCTATGTAGTTATTAAGTACAATTGTTCGCAACGTTATGCCAACAATTACGACCAAGTTGTTGACAATGTTACACAACGGCAACGCGTCGCTAGACGTCATTACAACTGCAAGTATTACGTCGACATTGCGGGAGATGTCACCTGGCAGCACTAAGTATCAAGTCATAGATGACGTTTCTGGGATAATGTTGTGCATCCTGAAATTGTGTAAACACAAACTACCAAGTTATCGCTTTTGTTGTTCTGTCGAATTGAGTATGGTGTTGCGTGATGTTTTATTTTAGCTTAACACAACTAGTAGCATCGTGTGGAAATATTGTTGTCTCATAGTTGTTAATCTACCAAGTACGCCTTTCGCAATTTTTTAACGATTTTTACAACGATTATTATACAAGGTATTAAGTTTTATACTTTTCAAATAGTCGCTAACTAAAAATTCTCACACATGCGTTCGACAAAATGTTTTACAGGCATTTTCGAGGAAATGCTATACGTATGCACATACGTAATGTATGCACATACGTAATGTATGCACATACGTAATGTATGCACATACGTAATGTATGAAGAGGCAATTTTATCGGCTCATAAAACGCGTGATGAATGTCCTGCACGACGCAGTGAGTGTTCAATCTGCAAAAAAATGGGTCATTGGGCTACGTGTTGCCGTCAAAACAAAAATCTGTCCACCACATTGAGTCAGATTCGCGTGCTGGACATTCTGGGAAAGAAAAAACACCGTCGTGCTCCACGCATCAAGGTACATCTTCACCACAATGCTGATGATAGCTTCATCACAACAGCACAGGCAACACCAGATACAGGGGCCGAAGCCACTGTTGCAGGGCTTGATATCCTAAAACAAATAGGATTAGACATTGGAAACACATATCACCCCTTGAGGACACAATTATTGCTGCTAATGGTATATCATTCGAATGCGTTGGCACAGTAGACCTTCACATTCATGCAGCGGACAAATCTATGAAAGAGACGGTTCTTATTTGCAAAGAGCAAAAAGGACTTCTGCTGGCTTGGTATGTTTGCCGAGAGTTGGGAATCGTGCCGAATGATTACCCCAAAACAATTCGTGCCATAACAAGAACAAGTGTAAAAAAATCGCCAGGAAAGGATGCTACAGAAAACGAGACATCCGGCGGGCGAACACGCATTAATAATGACATCGCTACGACAGTGGCAAGTTGCAATAAGTGCCAAGAACACCGACCCTCTCAGCAACACGAGCCATTGCGATCGGAACCTCTACCAAAGTGAGTGTTTGAAGATGTATCGGCAGACTTCTTCCACTACGCAGGACGAGATTTTCTCGTATATGTGGATCGACTTTCAGGGTGGTCTGTAGTCTTTCATTTCCCAAAGGGGACAACCACATCTCGCCACACCATGTCGACGAGCATTTGTGGAGCTCGGAGTCCCGGTGCGATTTAGATCTGATGGCGGTCCTCAATTCGCTTCTCGTCAGTTTAACCAGTTCTTGAAACGCTGGGGTGTTAGTGGTGCACCATCCACACCACATTACCACCAATCTAACGGACATGCTGAAGCAGCTGTAAAAGCAATGAAAAAACTCATTGCAACAACAACCGTGAAAGGAGATCTAGACGACGAGAATTTCCAGCGAGGACTCCTAGAATATCTTGTATGTTCTTATTCACCCCTTCGGTATGTATTAAAACACGTTCAATACATCCGTTGTGTTACACTCATCATGAGCTTTAACACAAGTGAGGTCGATAACGCCCTCTGTTGCAGTACGAAGGACTACGACAGTAGTGTCCACATCTGCTGCGACGGAGTACTTAACTGGAAAGGCAGTTCCAACGCCTGCTGCACTTCCATAATCTGCACTACGATAATCGTTATGAAATGTTCTGTCGCTATCGGCTTGTGTCCAGGGACCGCAATGTTGCGGTCCCTTTCCCTACCACAAGGACACCGCCATCTGCTGCCGTGGACACGTAGTCGCCGGGCAGAGATGCCACTAGATATGCACTTTACCACCGTTCTTATTTAGCACAAGAGTAGGCTTACATACCACACAAATCAGTCTACTGCGTAAGGAATGTTGCCTGCGTGTTTTCCTATGAATACACCTTAGTAATATAGAATGCGTTTTTTGTTTTAAGCGTTCCGACCGTAACTCAAGCAGCATTTTTATTGTATTTTATTGTAAATTTCTAGCTAGTAATAAAAGTTCATTACAGATAGAAGGCGCTTTTGGTGTTTTCTCTTCACAGGAAGATCTGACAGCAATGATTTACAAACACAATCACCAGTCATCGTGTACAACACGGGGGAAATTCCACCGTGGCTCCAACACCAGAATAAGGGACGATAGCAGCAGTAGTCGAGCACAATTCATTTTAAAACAACATGCCAACCTGAACATTATCCTAAAAGACGCTTCATGCCATTATCTCACTATCTGATACCGAGTGAAATACCATCAATTTTCAACTGGTCAACAGTCGCATATATTAATATATCATTTTACCTCATTCTTAATTTTATTCGCACCTTTAGTGTTTTTAACGGTTTTTGTCCATGCATAGTCCCTGTTTCCTCAGATATTTGATCAAGTGCAGGAACATTTGGGACTAGTGTTCATACTATCCAATGTGTGTGGAGTGTGTGTGGGCTCGTGCGTGCGGTCGTGCGATCGCGTGCGCGCATGCGCGTGTTCAAAACTATCAACAAGAGGGCGCCACGTGAACATATTGAATGAAGCCGATATTGTTTACCGGTTTTTACCAAAATGAGAAGGTAGGATGTGAAGATGAAGACAAATTGGTTATTCTTATTTATAAGTGCTTCTTCGTTATTCCGTATAATATTGCTAAAACACCTGTAATGTTGACAAATTGTGAAATCCTTGCGTCGATTTTAAAGTGGTGAAATCGCTACGTTTCACGACAATGTTTGCAAATTGTCCGATGCATTTCCAATGAATCTGCAAGAATTACAAATCATCGTAACAGCTAGGATAAACACTAAATGATACGGTACGACCAAGCTTATTTAGTTTTCCTCCCGGGTGTTATCAGTACGACTGGCTTGAGATACTGCCTTTTGTCCACGTGCTTGATTCCGTAACAGGTCGCGCCATCTAACGTACTTCCTATTTGCCTCTTCATAGTTTGCATGTCACTA
Source organism: Lamellibrachia columna (assembly GCA_963662155.1). Classification (NCBI taxonomy): domain Eukaryota; kingdom Metazoa; phylum Annelida; class Polychaeta; order Sabellida; family Siboglinidae; genus Lamellibrachia; species Lamellibrachia columna. Next base: position 44,970,925 of record OY759261.1, read on the forward strand.
TCATTTCAATAAGTCGTCTGGATGACGGTTTATAAACCACAGTGGATTGTATATGTCATGTCACAACTAAAGTTGTCACATTCAGTTCGAATAAAGACTATATTACGCCATCAGCAAGTGCAACCACAAAACCTTTATTTCAACCGAAAATACATTAGCCAGTCTTCGTGCGCAGTGCGTCTCTAAGCAAAGTATGAGGACTACAAATGTTTTTTTACGTTCGTACAATATTATAGTGAAATATCATGTTTGAAACCCCTCGGATCTCCAGTGTTAATTAAGAGTTATATTCATACACCGCTATGACTGAAACAAGTCGTTAGAAGGCAATCCGATGCTTCATAACATTTAAATACTTCATACGACGGGATACGAAATTAAATTAGTTGTACACTTTATAAAATGTTACATTTACAGTGAAAAGGACATTAGTGGGTTAGAAAAGAAATTCAAACAGTCAATTAAATACCAAACAATTGGTTGATGTATTACTACAATGCTGCACATGTTTAAGTGTAACAATCGTTCTATCCACACATGTTTCTAAGTCAAACATTAAGACACTTCAACACCAAATATATTTTCCTTGTGCAAGTGCAAAAAACATATCCAAAAAGAAACACTTCCACTCATATATTAGGAATTAAAAAAGCAGCTTTGTGAATCTTCAAACTGCTTCAAACTGCTAATCGACTGTATTAACACAGTGTTGCCATCCACACTGGAATCACGAACACGACGTTGTGCATTTGTCATCTTAATTTGTTGTAATGATAAGCGGTTTACCAGTCAGATATGCTTTACGCAACTGTAAAGTATTCCTGATATCAATTACAACATATTCGATCCCGTATAGTGTCGACCTAAATAAGATTATATTGAATAGCAAATGCAGCGTTTGTTATGATATAAGCGTTACGCATTAAGTAATATTACGCGTTACGTAATGTCACCCTGACCCCAACTAGACCTATTCGTTCTTGGATAATATCGGCATAAACATGTTGAATAATAACTAGAGCGTTAGTTATAAGATAGCCGTTAGGGATAGCCGCTAGGCGACAGTAAGGTCACCCTGACTTCAACTAAGACATATTAATCCCTGGATGATATTGACCCAAATGTATTGCATAATACCTAAGACCTACTAAATATGTAAGGTCACCCTGACCTCAACTAAGACCTATTAATTCATGGATGATATTGACATAAATATATTGAATAATACCCAAGACCTACTAATTATGTAAGGTCATCCTGACCTCAACTAAGACATATTAATCCCTGGATGATATTGACCTAAATATATTGAATAATACCTAAGACCTACTAACTATGTAAGGTCACCCCGACATCAACTAAGACCTATTAATCCCTGGATGATATTGACCTAAATATATTGAATAATACCTAAGACCTACTAAATATGTAAGGTCACCCTGACCTCAACTAAGACCTATTACTCCCTGGATGATATTGACCTAAATGTATTGAATAATACCTAAGACCTACTAAATATGTAAGGTCACCCTGACCTCAAATGAGAAATATTCAATCCTGGATAATATTGACTTAATTATGTTGAATCACTAATAAGACTTAATAACTAAGAACTATTAAATCTTGGATGATATCGACCTAAATATGTTGAAAACAAACTAAGACCTAATAACTAATACCTATTAAATCCTGGATAATATCGATCGAAATATTTTGAATACTAACTAAGACCTAATATCTATTAAATCCTGGATAATATCGACCTAAATATGTTGAATAAAGACTACAGAGTTAGTATTAAGATAGAGTTACGCAACTGTAAGATCCCCATAACCTCCACTATGACCTACTCATTCTTGGACGATAAAGACCCACATTATTAACTACAGCATTATTCATAAAATAGGTGTAAAGCCACCGAAAAGTCATTCCGATCTCAACTTTGACTTATGTAATCAAGGATAATATGAACCTAAATATGTTGAAGGAGCGAAAGATGTACACCAGAGAGGAATAGCAATCATTACTGATACAGAAGCACAGAAGAACCTCATGAAGTGGAATCCTGTGAATGATATAATTATTAGTGCATTATTCTATTCGAGATTTATAAAAACAACAGTGATACCAATGAATAGCCCAACAAATGATGCTGATGATGAAGAAAAGGACACGTTCTATGAAAATTTAAGTAGCAGATAAATGCAAGAACTTCGCATGACCTGCTTATCATTATAGGAGATGCAAACGCAAAGGTCGGTTAATCCAATAATGAATGGGAAACAGTAATAGGAGAACAAGGAGTAGGCAGCATGAATGAGAACGGTGAGCGGTATGCAGAATTCTGAGCACTGAACAACCTAGTCATCTCGTCGGTCTCACTCTCGTTGGGCGTTGAAGCGGTCGTTAAAGCGGGTGTGCCAACGCGGCTGGATCCCGGCCGGCTTCTCTTCTATTTGAGCTTTCATGCTGACAACTTGGAATCTCAGGATGACAATAACCAGAACACCCACCAACACCACGAGTGCAAATACAGAACCCAAAATTATGAAAGTGCTTCTGGATGAGTCGTTGGTCGGAGAGTCGCCATTGTGGCGTTGCGGTGTTGTTTGTGATGCAAGCGTCGATGTAACGGGATTGGTCGCCTGTGATTCAGTTGCCGCGGTCGTCTTTGCATCAACTGATACTTCTCCCTCTTTTGTAACTGTTTGTGTAGTCGGCTTCGATGTTGACATTTTCTCGGATGTCGGTTTCGGCTTCGATGTGAAAGATGTTGTCATCTTCTGGGATGATGTCGTCGTTGTAGATGTCAATGACACTGTTGACATTCCAGGTGACGCAACATCTGAAGATGCTGTCGTCTTCGGTTCCAGTGTTGATGTTGTAGTGGTTGTTGTGACGGGGGATGATGTGGTCGCGGTCGTGGTTGTTGTAGGCGCTGGGGTCGATGTTGTTGTAAGTGGCTCAACATCAGGTGGCAGCACCTGTATTGTTAGCGACATCTGCTTCGAACAGGGGTTGGTGGCGCCATCTGTGGCCAAAATGACAACGTCGAATTTACCGGCTGTCAGCGGGGACACTAGGGACGATATTCGCCCGGAAGTTGGGTCGATGTCGAAAGTGTCGCGAACAACGTTGTCAGTGCTGGCAGCGAAGCTAATTGCGACTTCACCGTTGTCTCCAAAGTCGTCGTCTGTTACTTCGATGACGACAGCGGTTGTGTTGACCTCCGTTGACATGTTGACGAAGTGGATGCTCCCCGAGTCCGGACTGTGGAACACAGGACAGTGGTCATTCACGTCCAGGACCCGGATGTGGAGCTGAGCCTTCGCCTCTCTCGGCGGCACTCCGCCATCGACGGCCTTAACCCAGACTAGCAGATTGTCGGACGACAGCACGTTGCGTGATATCGGTGACAACAAGGTGACACGACCACTCACTGTGTCGACGACCAGATAAGATGTCGCGACAATCTCAGCGCCGTACGGCTCCAGCACATAGTGAATGTCACCGTTCTTTCCTTCGTCCGCGTCTGTCGCGTACACATCCACGAGCGACGTCCCAATCTTGGCCTTCTCGCTCACCGTGCAGTAGTAGTCAGACTCGTTAAATACAGGCGCATTCAAGTTATCACTGATAGGTTGGCTGCAGTTTCTGCCTTCGAAGCCGTCGTAGCAGTAGCAGCTGTTTGGGGCGACACATTGGCCCTGACTTGAACAGTCGTCCAGGCTGGTGCAATTGGCCGTCCCACAGTTCTCAGAGGACCAGCCCTCGTCACACGTGCACTGTTCCAGTCCAGTACATTGGCCGTGTCCTGTAATACAAAACACGGTGAAGGGTTCCAGTAAGTTAATTATAACATGGCAAAGATTTGTAACATGTTTATTTTGTTACACTTGCCCAATTGGTAATGCTATAAAATTGTAACTGCATTTCCAAAATTTATATAGCCAGAATAACGTTATAGAAACGTTTTCCAGCAACAAAGATAAAGTATATGCGTTGCTTTGCTTTTTTTTTTTGGGTTTATTCTACGACATATGTATACCCCGGAAAGCGTATCGCAATTAATACAATACATTTTCTGTCATTAAATAGTTATATCAGCGCCAAGCAGTTTCACCTTAGTAC
>OY759261.1:44980055-45035055 GCA_963662155.1 Lamellibrachia columna
AACCAACGTTAAGGAAGAGGCGTTTCATCTTCGCGCTGTAAGAGGTCGCCACTGTCAACGTGGTTCCTTTTTGGAATAGCGGAAAAAGCATGTAATTACTATCCATTTGTCATCGTTTGGACACGACATAATTTTACAATACTTGTCCTGGTTTGTGGACTTTCTGATACACAATGTATGCACAACTCAACTTATCATTTTGGATTTCCTGAATCTGTTCAACATATACATGTAATAACTCTTTGTTTTTTAAATGTATTATACATAGATCGTTAATGAGAACTGTTACACCCGCAATTCATTCATTTATGTACCTGATTGGAATTGCAGAGAGATCATCGTGCCTGAAGTTGCGTCACCACCGCCAGATGCCGCATTTCGGGGAAGTATGTCCAACAAGACGGTGTTGTTGCTGAGAGCCTTCCTCAGGGATATGTGTGCGTCTTGAACGACGCCATCAATCCTGTATACAGCAATACGTGCATCATAACATGTACCTTGTAACAACTAGCACACTGGAAGGAGGTACTTACTCACCTCGGTACTTGTTTTAAGTCATGCAATTAGTAACTGCGACATACATATCAACGCATCACAAATGGACCGTATTCACAGGCCCTTCTCGGAATGATGCACACCCATAAGACTCTTAACGCGGGCCGTATCTCACAATACAATAAATCTTGCCCAGTACGCACATAACCGTAAGGAATGTATCTTACGTCCGAAACACCGTCATATTAAAACAATCCGCGAGACCTACGGGAAAACAATAAGCTAGCGTTTTGTTCTGATGTCTTTCACATACAAAGCAACGATTGCCAGACAGACGCTTGCGAGATTACGACGTAATGTTTCTTGGTCTGCGAATTATAAGAAGAAACGAGCACACCAGTTACGCGTGGGCATGTTCATGTCACGTTTCAGCGTTAAAATTCTACGATTTACTTATTAGATATATTCCAAGCGAAGGTTAGCTTCAAGATAACGAAAAAATTAAATGCACCTAGTGTGCGAACAAGTTGAAGAATCAGGCCGGAATCGAGATGTGGCAGCCCAGATATTGAATGGGTAAACATTAAAACAAGGTTTCATCAGGATAACCGCCGTTCCTGGCTACATATAAGAGTAGAATGATAGGCAACAAAAACGTGCAGTTACTTGTCCTCAGTATGACACTAACCTGACCGTGGGGACATCACCTGGCTGTGCTACAGCAGGGGTCGTGACGGTGATGACAGACGACCCGGCCTTGAGGGCGACGGCGCCCGTCAGAGACGCCTGCTTGTAGTAGAAGTAGCGCACCTGACAGCCGAAGTCGTTCTCCTCGCTCTTGCAGTCCCAGAACTGGCCGATGCCGAAGTAGTCGAACTCGATCCCGTCCAGGGTCTCTATGTGCGGGTCGCCCCAAGTTCGACGGGGCACCCGGCGCTCGCAACATCTGCCTGAATACGACATAACTTATGTAGTATACATTACATGCAGGCGCACACGCACGCACGCTGGAATATTTTCAAGTGACGTCACCGGGTTGAGTGAACTGATGAAGGGATGGTCACGTGGAGCAGGGTAACATGGGAAGGGCAAGTCAAGCAGGTGTGGCAAGTGGAGCCGGGTGAAATACATGTTAAGCAAGAAACGAGGATAGTGGCCATGTTGCGTTTAATATAGGACCTTAGCGTGAAGAGGCACTTAAATACTAATCGACCTCATTCGAATGAAGTTTGATGGAGATCGTAACAAGTATGACGTAACAAACCTTCCCATCTACGGCTGCATCGACACGAGGCAGAACAGCCGGAGCCCTTGGTGCAGACTCCGTGACGGGAACAACCCTGACAGGATGCACAGTCGGGTTGATCGCAAGTAGGGCCCCGTCTCCCGGAAGCACATATAGGCGGCTGGCCACACGGTTCATGACACTTGCACTCGCAATCTCGCCACGTCGCCTGCTCGCCCGACTTGCACTGCGGACAGACGTCGCCGGGACACTTGCAGCCGTCCGGCCCTATCGTCGACTCCTCACAGTTCTTACACGTACACTTGCACGGACACGAACCGTCTACTGCTATTATGTCTTTCGTGACACCATCGTCACACAGACAACTGCAGTCGCACGATCCATCGTCCTCCATCTCTTTCTCTACGTCATCTGCGCATGCGCACGGGCATTTTATCTTAGCAGCCCACTTCTCAAGTGAGCCATCCGGGCACTTTTCGCATTTACAGTCGCCATCTTTGGGCTGCCGGTCAGAAAATATAAAGGTATGTCAACATTAAACATACACAGAAATACATGTAAATAAGTTGTGGAATATGCACGGAGAAGACGAGTGGGCCTAAAAAGGAATAATACAGCCTCCATGTCAGAAATGAGGTAAACATCTGAATAATTATATGCTGCTTGTTGTGAAGGAACATTGTAAACCATTATCTATGCCAATAAACAATACATTAGTGAAAGTGAAAGTAATGCAAAGCGTTTTAATTTCACCATGGCTAAATGTTTTTAAAAGTAGTCGGTAAAGTTTTTGAGTTAATAGGTATGTCAGGAACAACACTTGCATAATTTCCATCATTTGTTGTTGCAATCAATTTACGAAAGCTTTTTGTTCTAGTTATTCCATCATCCTGTCTACTGCCCTCTGGTACGACATCCCGTAGGAAGAGTAAGCATGGTAAAAAGAGAACATGTCATGGGAGACCGCAACGCAAATAAAAGCTAACTACGGGTTACGCCGTCGGACATCAAACTGCACTAACCTTCACACTGAGTGCGGTATTATCCGGCGGATCGCAGAAACATTTACACAAACATTCTTTCGTTTTTGGGTCGACTTTTCCCGGCTCCCGGGTGTCTTCGCACAGGCAACATGGTGGGACAGGATTGGCCATGCACACACTGTGAATATATATATATATATATATATATATATATATATATATATATATATATATATATATATATATATATATATATATATATATATATATATACATATACACATTTATAAATACACACATGTATAAATACACACATGTATATATATATATATATATATATATATATATATATATATATACATACACATGTATATATACACACATGTATATATATATATATATATATATATATATATATATATATATATACACATACACATGTATATATACACACATGTATATATATATATACATGCACACACATGTATGTATATATATATATATATATATATATATATATATATATATATATATATTGAATAGTTATGCGATATATATATATATATATATATATATATATATATATATATATATATATATATATATATATATATATATATATATATATATTGCTAGACGTATAATGCGTCTTCCTTTGTGTTCTGTTATCATATATCGCATAACTATTCAAGTGGAATAATACAAACATGTATATTATTAAAGCGAATATTTCAGCTTGACACAACGAATGGTTATGAAACTGAATAGACCCTTCCCATTACCACCACGCTACCTGGTGGATAATAATAGCATTTAATGTTTCGGGTAAACCCGGGAACATCATCGGGTAAACACCCCGCTGCTTAAAGTATGAGTACATATTTATTATACCCGAATCTTTGCGTTCTATTGTAATCTTGTTGTAATTTATAATATTGACACTTGAGACTCGATCGTAAAATGTTAACACATATTTACACACGTTTATTGCACATCACACTCAAACTAATGTCAACGAAATGTTGACCACGTGACCGTCCACTCACCTTTCTCGTACAGTCGATCCCGGCACCGCAACATTTTTCTTAAAGTTCCATATAAAAACGGAGAGACCGAGGCTGACCGATTTCAACCCAGCGGTGATACCTGGACAGCGAAATGGTTTCATTGTAATCCAGTGGAGTATGTCAAAATGAAGTTTCAAAATAAAAAATAATAACTGATATGGTTTAGACATTTTAAAAGAACATTATTATTGTTAGTGTAAACTTACTGAACTCGGTGTGTTTATTGGGATCTTCACACTTGCAAGCCTGTCCAGAAACCTTGACAAAGAGCGGGAACCCCACACTGAGTTCAAGGCTTGTGGTGGAGGTTTTCTTTCCTACAAACAGGTTTTTTCTGGTTAAAATTTGACAAACCGTAAGTGCGTGCGTCGTAAGTGCGTACGTGTGTGTGTGCGTGATTGCGTGCGTGCGTGCGTACGTACGTACGTACGTACCTATGCATTTATTTGTGTGTACGTACGTACATTTGTATGTACATATGTATGCATGTATGTATGTATGTATGTATGTATGTATGTATGCATGTATGTACGTATGTATGCATGTATGTATGTATGTATGTATGTATGTATGTATGTATGTATGCATGTATGTACGTATGTATGCATGTATGTATGTATGTATGTATGTATGTATGTATGTATGTATGTATGTATGTATGTATGTATGCATGTATGTATGTATGTATGTATGCATGTATGTATGTATGTATGCATGTGCTTTGTGCATTCGTCTAAATATATCACACGTGTATAAAGCGTGCAAGTGTGTGTTTGCATGCGTGCACGTAAATGTATGACATCTTTACTGCCGGAAGTTAGTGTACGGAAGTATGAAGATAGGTGGCATATCACACCACTTCTTCCCCAGATTACCTTTCTTTTTCTTCGGCCGGGTTCGTTTCTTCGGCAAAGGTGTAGCTGGCCACTGAGCGACAATGGAGGGAGTCGCCGTCACAGTGGCTGTCGCCCCCGCCTCCAACTCTCCATAGTACGACTTGCTGCTAGCAGGCGTAATCTGAAGGACAGTGCGACATAATTTAAGTAAAATTAAATTTAAACTGATCACTATTTAAAATCATTGATCACTATTTTCAACGTAACTTATTGAAAGGAACTAACTAAATATACCTTTTCTGAAATAAACGTTCGAAAATCAAATGTTTTTCAACTGAAAAATTTTCATGACGGACTAAGCTTGCTGATGTTTTCCTGAATTGTTTCGGAATATATAATGTTCACCTTAATATTTGTCTGGTGATCGTTGTGTACACGTTTTAATATGGCTGAAACGTCGGGAAGCAAATTAGTAAGCAATGTTCCCACAGGTACTCGTTACTTACCTCCAAAGGTTGTTTTCGATTTCCCGACGCCTTGGTCCACTCCATGCCGGTAGAGAAAGCGACGGTGGTGTTGTAGGTTACGGACAACGTGACTTTTCCCTGCAACAAATCCTAGTCTTACACAAACGTGTGTGTGATACAAATATCGAGTGAACTATGTCATTGTGTGAAGACAGCAGGAACACAACGAGTTTTTCGTGTATGTATTTATGACGATCACGTGAATAAACTCGGAGTTACAGTGTAATTCAGATTGAAATTGTGGAATGAACTTATAACTGAGGCCAATGTAGAATTTATGTGTACCATTTGTGCAGTAAATAAACGTAGCACCTTTTATATGTTCTCGATTTATGGTATTGGATTTGTATTCTCGGTATTGTCATAGTATGTATGGGCGCTTCGTTAAGCAGTAAGTGAAAGTCGCTGGACTATTTCAAGTGCGCCTGAACTTCCAGTTATAGAAACCGGCTTGAAACGCGATGTGATTGTGAAGAAAATAACACGAAATTTCTCTTGCTTGATGATTTCGGTGTATCGAATTATTGGATAATGACTGCTGCATGGTACGCTGTGTTTTGCGGGGTATTATATTTACTGACGAATTGATTGTGCCGACTTACCGAAAATTGTATTGACCATCCCACACGGAATTTGAGAGAAATCCTCCCGGAAATAGGCCATCCAAGAATCGGTATAAAAAACCTGCCAACGTCCTAGAAAATGAAACAAAAACGAGTCTATTGAATTACTGAAACAAAAACGTAATGCAAATTATAATAGTAAAGAAACAACCTTAACCAAAAGGGAATAAAATATTTACAAATGTTAACAAACACGTCACTGAATAATAAATATATGTGCCACATTATGCATCCATATATGTATATGTATATGTATATGGATATATATATATATATATATATATATATATATATATATATATATATATATATATATATATATATATATATATATATATATATATATATATATATATATATATATATATATATATATATATATATATATATATATATATATATATATATATATATATATATATATATATATATATATATATATATATATATATATATATATATATATATATATATATACATGTGGATATGCATGTACGTATGTGAGTGTATTTCTGAAAGAGGTATTTATATCAATAAAACATGTAAGGTGCACATACTCTAGAAAATGTTTTCGAATCGCCATCACGCCCCACTTTGTTGGAGTAAGAGAATGTTCCCTTGGCAGTGGACGACAGAGACCCCGAGAACGTGAGCCCAGCCCGAGTCACTTCTGTGTCTAACCAGTCCCAGTCGATCTTCAGGTTCACTCGAACTCCGATGGAATATGTGAAAGATGCCATCACCGATGATCCCTAATAAACAATATAATATTATAGAAGGAAATCTTATTTAAATGCACGCGCGTGTGTTCTTGCGTGCGTTTGTGTGTGTGTGTGTGTGTGTGTGTGTGAGTGTGTGTGTGTGTGTGTGTGTGTGTGTGTGAGTGTGTGTGTGTGTGTGTGTGTGTGTGTGTGTGTGTGTGTGTGTGTGTGTGTGTGTGTGTGTGTGTGTGTGTGTGTGTGTGTGTGTGTGTGTGTGTGTGTGTGTGTGTGTGTGTGTGCATTTGCTACGTGTGTCTGTGAACTTGTGTGTAAGACTTAATATATAAGTTAAAGAATCATAAAGATGCGTGCGTGCGTGCGTGCGTGCGTGCGTGCGTGCGTGCGTGCGTGCGTGCGTGCGTGCGTGCGTGCGTGCGTGCGTGCGTGCGTGCGTGCGTGCGTGCGTGCGTGCGTGCGTGCGTGCGTGCGTGCGTGCGTGCGTGCGTGCGTGCGTGCGTGCGTGCGTGCGTGCGTGCGTGCGCACGCACGCATACATAGAAGCAAACATGCATAATACTTTATAACTTATCTCAGATTTAAGAGATTATATGTAGCTGCGATAAATGGGTGTGGGTGTGCACGCGCGCGCGAGCGTGTGTCTGTGAAATTGTGTGTAAGGCGTAATATATAAGTTAAAGAATCAGAAAGATGCACGTAAATACACGAATGCATGTATACATGCATTCGTGTATTTACGTGCGTCTTTCTGATTCCTTAACTTATATATTAAGTCTTACACGTGCATGCATGCATGCATACATACACACATACATACATACATACATACATACATACATACATACATACATACATACATACATACACGTAGAAGGAAAATTAATAATTCTTTATACATTAACTTACCTCAGATTCAAGAGATTGTTTGTAGCTGTCAGAAATCCGTAAGTTTATATCTCGCTTGCGTCTGACGACTTTTCCTTCAGTGATATCTTCAACGTTTAGTAGCGTTACCGCTGAGCCGTTTTCCACTCGTTCGATATTGGCCACTTCCAGAATAACGAAACTGCCAGTGGAGCGCACTTTGAGCACCTTCGCACATATTTCTGACGATCCTCGACCAGAAACGACATTTCCAATATCCAATTTTATCTGCGTATTCTTGTCAAACATCAACAGCCCGGGATTGTTGTCTCCGCCAACACAAGATGTGTGTCTCAATGGCGACGACAGTTTTAAGTTATATATGTCGAGGTTGTTGCATTCCGTCAACGTTGTATTGACGAAAGTGCCCTCGCTCGTTGGCCACACTCCGAGTACCGTCTCCAAGAAACCGGAACTCGTGTTGCTGGTAAGAATGTTTCCTACTTTATAAACATCGTTATTGGGAGGGTCCATCTGAATCACTAAGTTATACGAAGTACCTGTGTTGGAACCACTCGTCGTGTACGTCCTACCCAAACACTTGTAAACCTTGATGTCATCTAACGCATGAACAACTGTCCCAGAATTCATTTGTATGTTGCCTGAAATGACGTCATCAAACACCGAGCCCGGGGGCGTCTGTTCGAGAGACGCAACATCGTCAATTTCGTACAACTGCATGTCTGCACTGAAATCGGCGTAGCGAATGGCTTCTCGCAGTGTCGCCATATCGGCCCTCATCATCGTAAAGTGGGGCAGGTGAATGACTTCGTGGAGTTTGTGGAAGATGCCGCCCGCTTGAGCGCTCGCCACAATGTCGCCCGCCTTCACGTTCAGACGACCAGACGCCACCAAGAGTTGAGTTTCTTCCGACGGATTGTCATATTCTGAGCAGTAGTACATAGTTGAGTCTTCTGGCTTTACGTCTCGCAGCTTCTCACTAAATACTGTATTCTCGATTCTACGTGGATCTTCGTAAGCGGGTTTCACTACACCGTTGGGACAACGCGTTTCGTTCCAGGTGCTACACGCCGATGTGTCGCTGTTGTTACTGTAGCAGTGCTCCACGTCCTTGCATTGTTGGCACGTTCCTCGGTTAGCGTAGGAGAATGCCTCATTGCAATATCGTCCGTTACAGTCTAGCATCGATATCTGCGACGAGCAACTACCGTACTTTCCAGGTGTAACGCATTCGTGGAAGAACCACGTGTCGCAGGAGCCGAGACTAGAATTGGTGGCAGTTCCCGGCAGACATGTCTTGTCCGAGTCGCACCAGCCGCATCCTGCCTCCTTGACGCATGAGAAACAACTCCCGTATCTCCGACAGTAGGTGATCGAACATGAGCGACCGTACCAGCCGGGCGAACACCGACACTGATTGGCTCCCACACAGGCCCCGTGACCAGAACACTGGTTGACGTCATCGCAGTGGAAACGCGAACAGTCTTCTCCCATCCAACCCCTGCAACTCTCAAAAAAACACAATAGCATAAGTGTGAATACAAATGTAAGCAAGCTGTAACTCTTTTCTTCTTCTTCCCCTTGCTCCCTTGCGGGGCGGGGTTCAAGTTACCTGGTAACTTCTTCTACTTTCTTTGTTAATTCTCTCCATCTCCCTCTGTCTTCTGCCATAGTCCACTCTTGGCCTTTCGTACCTGCCCTTTCAAGATCTCGTTTGACACAGTCAGCAAAATGTAAAATTTACTACAAATATGCTACAAAACCAGCTTTCGTACAATAAATATATTTTTTAAATGAAGCCAACTACCAATGAATTGATGTACACGTCAATGACTTAACAGTATGCGTATGAGTTGTGCACGGGTATTATGCATACCCTTACACCATCACATTACAGATTAGGTGTCACTTGAAAAAGGGGTTACGAACCTGAAGCAGACGCACGTGGTTCCAACGCACGAACCTTTATTGAAACACGAGTTCTTGCAACGAACCACGGACTGGCGCTTGCAGATGAACGGGTGGAGTTCGTTACAGTTCGACTGTCCGACATTGGTGACGCTACTCTCCTTGACACTGGCCGGATACACTGGACAAGAACGTAGTTTATCCATCCCGTCACTGAGCCATATCACTGAGCGTTTTTCTGTGCCGTCCAAGTCTTGGTACGAAATGAACTCGTCGATCATTGGCTGTAATTCAACCAATTGGAGAGTGGAGAGAACAATTGCTCTTTCAGTCTGACAGAATGTAGCCGCCTGGTGGTAGGTGCTGGCACCAACGTTGTAGAAGAAGCAGCTGGACAATTGATATGTCCAGCCGAGTGGACATACACCTGAAAGGAACGAATGAAAACAATCAGGCAGTGACTCACAGAGGCAGATGTAATATGGAAAATAGTCAAACCACATTTGATCATGATCGTCATCCTGCAATGATTTATGTCATAGTCACAAAGGAAGTGTATTTCGTCAATGACGTCATTATCTACGTGTCTGGGGGTGTTTGTTTGGAAGTACTATTGTTAAATGTTGTAGTTGTGTTATTTACACAACGATGATGTGACAACCTAGACACCATACGAAAAACAATAGAGACATCAACGAGCTTGAACAAGGTCAGAAGAACACACATCCTAGGCCAACATAGACTGATAACAATCCTAGACAATCAGGGCAGAGAAATCCAAGACCAGGATAAGATCTTAGAACGAATAGAGGAGTTTTACACCGAACTTAGTGACAGCGACCAAACCGTAACAATACGCACAGACCCAAGAGAAGTACCATCAGTAACAACATGGGAAGTAGAAGCCGCGCTAAAGAAAATGAAAAACGGGAAGGCAACAGGAAATGACCAAGTCAACATCGAAACGTTGAAGGCAGGAGAGGATACCATCGCCAAAGACTTAGCCAAGCTGTATACAAAATGCATATCAGAAAGACGAATCCCCACTACCTTGAAAAATGCAAAGATGGCGATAATTTTAAAAAAGGCAAACAAAAAGACATAAAGAACTATAGGCCAATATGCTTGCTATCGAACATCTACAAGCTATTCACGAAGATTCTAACAACCAGACTGGAGAAAATACTAGACGAGAATCAACCCAGAGAACAGGCAGGAATGTGCCGCGAATTCAACATACCAAAGAGGCACTTACTTGAGAAATGCAGCCCACTCGGAGGGACGGTCTCAAAAGGAGACGTTACAACAACAGGGAGACCTTCAAGTACACGGCCGTCTCTGATCCTACTTTTGACGACATGAGCGAGGCCCGAGCCCCACCAGTTGTTGGCGCAGTCAATACTTGCATCTGTCGCGTTGACATCGCCCATCTGATGAGTTGACAGTTCGTATGCGTTTGACGGGTTGTTGAGAATGTTCCCCCTGAACGTGACATCGGAAGCATTCAGTGACACGGTATATTTAGCAGCGTATTTAAGGGCGGTGTTGAACCAGAAGATGTTTCTATCCGCCCTCACCGGAAGTCGGTTGTACTCCAACTCACTGCCGATCTCCATCACGTACTTTCCGCTGTTGTTGTAGAACAAGTTGTCATCCATTACGACACTCATGTTGACAAGCTGGACGACACTGTGAGACTCGTCAGCCGAGTTGTGTCGCAGGTTGTTTTTCGTCATTCTCAGTGTCGCGTTGTTCACTCCCGTGTTGCTCACAAAGACGACTCCTCCTCCAGAGTAGAAGACGACTGAATTCTGTGTCACCTTCGCTGTTGATACACGCGACATCGTCTCCGAATCAAACGTCACAGATAGAACGGTTGAGTCAGTCGACATTATGTTGCGGAAGAAACAGTTGCGGACCAGCACGTAGGAGCTCTTGAGCCGCACATCGACAGCAGGAATCGACCTGGTTTTGTAGCCCGTGTTGCTGACAGACATCCGCTCCAGCCAGATAACGTTGTGTTTCTCCGGGTCTGTGTTCCAAATACGCACCGCCTGTCCAGGCACATTCTCTACCCGCACGTCCTTCAGCGTGATGGAACTCACTAGTTTCTCTGAAGACAAATCATATTTATTTACTCATCACACGTTCAAAGGCTCAGATTGCTGGCTCTGTTCAGCCTTGGAGAGTTCGTACAACGAAACGTTGACATGCTCCGGAGTAGTTACACGTATTGCGGTGAGTGGTAATTTCAAGTTAATTGAGTCGCACTTTGTATCGTAAGGACTGAAGGCCAGCCATACAATGGACGGAACGTACATTCTATCCCAGCACGCACGATCGTACGAACGAACAAACACACAAACACACACACGCACACGCACACGTACACGTACACGTACACGTACACGTACACGTACACGTACACGTACACGTACACACACACACACACACACACACACACACACACACACACACACACACACACACACACACACACACACACACACACACACACACACAAACAAACATTACGCAAACACTTACTTACCTACTGGGCACGGGTGAAATTTTATGTCATCGAGACCGACGGAATTCCTGCACCATGACCCAAAACGAACGTGGAAAAGAATTGTAAATCGATCGGCAGTTATCGGCATCAAATCAACGTCTTCGTGTACCCAGCGATTGAACTTATTTTGAAGAGTGGATGACCAGATCTGTCGCAGTCCACTGGTTGTCTTCATGTACAGCGTTAGTTTTTCACCTGTGGTCGTAGATACATTAATATAATTATTATCTTAACACTAACAATGTGTGTGTGTGTGTGTGTGTGTGTGTGTGTGTGTGTGTGTGTGTGTGTGTGTGTGTGTGTGTGTGTGTGTGTGTGTGTGTGTGTGTGTGTGTGTGAGTGTGTGTGTGTGTGTGTGTGTGTGTGTGTGTGTGTGTGTGTGTGTGTGTGTGTGTGTATGCGTGTGTGTGTGTATGCGTGTGTTCGTGATTGCATGCTTGCGTGTGATATAAACAATTGTCAATATGAAACTAACACAATATAACGTTTTGCAAATAACAGGTTAAAGAGAACATTTCATCACCGTCATATTATGAACACGTGATAATTCTCAACTGATGATATCATCCTTTCAATCCATTGTCGCATGAGATAATATATGGTTGAACGACCAATCACACGTTTAACCGATTATCTCATAGCACAAGGACGTGTCATCGTTAATACATTACGGTGTGTTTTAATAAATTGTCCTAAATGATAACAACACTGCCTTATATATCGTAGTGCATGTTAAGAGTGGTCACAAGAAGAACAATTACTGCATGACATTGTAGTGTGAGAGGTGATAATATATTTGTCATACAGCAATACAGTTATTACATTGTTCGTAGATGTTCGGTTGAAATTACCACTCACCGCGATACCTGTGGCTACTCCGGTAGTGATTGAAAGAAATGCGACAGATATCGTCTTCTCGGCTGAAGATGGTGCTTTCTACTGCAGCCGTGTAGGACGGACCTCCGTTATTATAATAATAGTTGCAGTCATGTTTCGGGAGGGTTGTTGCCGCCTTTATATAATGACCACCTAAATATAAATATCAAGATATTAGTGCAAAATGTATTGTGTTAAACATGACATTACGCAGCACATGTACAACGCCAACCAGAAAATAATTACGACGACAAAGATAAAGAAAACGATTAATTAAGGCTTTTAGTAGTAAACACTGGAAATCGGTTAACGTACTTGTTCCTCCGGCAAATGTGACATCGCTGCCCAGACCTCTGAAGTCGGCATGCCGGTTGGAACTACAGTTGTACATGAGCCACTGCTGTCGTTCTGTCGCAAGTAGATCTTCATAGTTGTGCCAGCCACACCAACCGTCCTCGAAGGCACAGTCATTCACTGCAAATGTACGCCTCCGATCACATTGGAACGTATGCATTGCTATTAGTGCGGGCAGTGTATGCGAAATCAATAGTGCATGCGTTATATATCTAAGGGTCCTCTGTTGTTCTTATCTATCTCTTGTTGAATGACGATAAACCAAACAAACAACAACAACAACAGCAACAGCAGCAGCAGCAACAACAAGAACAACAACAGCAACAACAACAACTACTACTACTACTACTACTACTACTACTACTACTACTACTACTACTACTACTACTACTACTACTACTATTACTACTACTACTACTACTGCTGCTGCTGTTGTTAGTGGGAATGGACTCATTGTAGCCTAGCTATGACGTCAAATAACCGGACTTGATATACATGAAAATAACGGTAAAGTCAGCGATAGTTTTAATGCAATCTATGGTCGAGAATAGGGACTGTAGTTTTCGTGGACAGGACCGTAGATATTTCACCTTAGTAAATACAATTAATGTTTTCTTAAAGTGGATCATCGGACCGTAGAATTGAAGTGAAGGACGGTAGGCAAAAGCTTCAAAAATTGCTGACAGCAACAACGAAAATGATAGAATTTACAATGATATTTCCGAACGAATGGTGAGTGACGACCGACCTTTCTGTGGGACGCTGGTGACAGACGCGTACTGCACGAAGTTCTCACTCTGATGAACCACCATTGTCATCTGTCGACCCCACGACTGCACTGTCGTCGACTGTTTCACGGCGTGCAACAGAATACATGCTATCTTAGCAGAGTTCACACAGGTGAGACGGCCGAAGTTAGTTAATTGGCTAGAGCAAATACCCGATTTTCAAGAGACTCTCCTGAACTCAGTTACCATTTAGCGGCCAGGCACAAACTTTGCCATATGACTGTAGGCAGGGTCGTACTCGAGCGATAACTATATTACAGTATTTTTGCCGCGATTACCACTGCCGGTTGCCAATTCGTTAAGGCTCAAATGTTGCCTGCGATCGGGAGTCTTGTCCGCTTCGAACATTGAATTAGGGACCCGACTAGTCACAACTGGAGGGTATATAAACACACTGGAAATGTATAAGACTACACAAACTACAAAGAGGCACTTAACCTAGCTAAAACTGAAATTAGAAAATCTAAACGAACCTTTGAAAAAAAATTGGCAGGCAATATAAAAAAATGACAGCAAGAGTTTCTATGCTTATGTAAGGAATAAACAGAAAGTTCGAGATAAGGTCGGACCACTGAAAAACAACAGTGAAAACATAATTTCAGACGGGTTTCAAATGGCAGAGGTCCTGAATAAGTAATTCAGCTCAGTTGTTTACCACAGAAGATATCAGCTCACCTCCAGTTCCATTTATTAAATTTGAGGGCAATAAATCAGAACATTTGGGGCAGTTATTTGTAACTCCTGAAATGATAACAAAGAAAATTAAGAAGATGAAAGATAATAAATCACTTGGAGTTGATGGGATACCACCAACACTGCTTAAGGAAATTGTTGAGCAAATTAGTACACCACTAGCAAAAGTGTTTAACTTGTCACTAGAAGAAGGAATAGTTCCTGCAGAATGGAAAGAAGCAAACATTACACCGCTATTTAAGAAAGGATCGAGGAACAAACCAGAAAATTACAGACCAGTGAGTTTAACATCAGTTGTATGTAAATTACTCGAAATATTAATTAGAGACCACATGTTGGAATTCCTTGTAAAACATAAATTAATAAATACATCTCAACATGGGTTCCTAAAAGCAAGGTCATGTCTAACCAATCGCTTATGTTTTTTGGAAGAATTAAAAAGTGGGTAGATGACGGGTCACCAGTGGATATTGTATATTTAGATTAACAAAAAGCTTTTGATAAAGTGCCACATCAATGATTGTTACTTAAACTAAAAGCCCAAATAAACTGGATAGAAAAGTGGCTTACACACAGAAGACGCAGAGTAATAGCAGATGGTGAGATTTCAAACTGGAAATATGTTCTGAGTGGGGTACCACAGGGATCAATATTAGGTCCTATACTGTTTTTAGTATATATAAATGATTTGGAAGATGACATATCTAGCAAAGTACTGAAGTTTGCAGATGACACAAAAGTATACAGAAAGGGTACTAATGATACAGATAAACAAAGTTTACAGTATGATCCAGATAAATTAGTTAAATGGTCAGAAAAATGGCAAATGTTATTCAATTTTGGGAAGTGTAAATGCATACACATAGGACATGTAAATATGGACGAAGAATATAAAATGGTGGGTGCTGTACTAGGTAGAACCACACAAGAAAAGGACTTTAATATTTAGTGCTGACATGAAAGTTTCAGAGCAATGTGGGATTGCTGTTTCGAAAAGGAAATCAAATTCTAGGGCTAATTAGGAGAACTATCGCGTAAAAGGAGAAACAGCTAATTGTATCTCTGTACAAAGCAATAGTTAGACCACATTTGGAATATTGTATACAAGCATGGAGGCCGTATCGTAAGAAGGACATAGACAAGCTAGAAAGAATACAACGAAGAGCAACTAAAATTATTCCAGAATTGAGAGACCTTAGTTATGAAAGCCGCTTATTACAATATGGTTTGACAACACTAGAGACCAGGAGACTAAGAGGAGACCAAACAGAACTGTTTAAAATAGTGAACGGTTATGAGGATATTGATAGGAATATGTTCTTCAAACTTAAAGAAGGCATTAGAACCAGAGGACACAAAGCAGCATTAGTTAAGGAACAGAGTAGGTTGGACATGAGAAAGTACTCTTTCTCACAGAGGGTGATAAATGAATGGAACAAACTGCCAAATGATTGTGTTAATGCTAGTAGTGTGAATATGTTTAAAAATAGAATTGACAGATATTTGGTAAGGGCGGGCTACACATAGATGAGAACATTGTTGGACTCTCGATAAGCCAATGGCTTCCTTGTCCACTTGCCATCTGGAACGTGTTGTTTTGGATGGCAAGCTTGTTAAATCTTGTTAAAACTATGAGCAGTTCTTAGAACGCCAGTCTATTGTCGGGAACCCATTAGCCACTAACAGCGCGATATTTGTCGCGTGACACATAATCGAAACTCCCTGCTTGAAGCCCTGTTCTGGAAAGTCCCTTGCTCTTCCTTCTCCTTTATACGGGGTGCAACTCACCAGTGTTCGAAATTAAATTCGGCGGCCGCCGATTCAAAATGCTTCGGGCCGGTTCAAGTTATCGGCTCCACCCCCGGCAAGTCATCCCGACCACCACGGCAGGGTATTAGTGTATATTAGTGATGTACATTACAGTACTTACTAATCTATGGTATTTTGATACAAAATGGACTGTTGCAAACTGTGGCGTTTTAGCGAGTCGTGTAGTATGTGGAGGCTTTAACATTGTTAACGAAGTTCCCCGGGCGTTGTTTATTGACAACAATACATAAAATAACATGTGGCACCAACATGTAGGTTATTTATTTGTGGTAGCAATAAACACACCGAGTAGCCGAAAAAAACGATATATATATATATATATATATATATATATATATATATATATATATATATATATATATATATATATATATATATATATATATATGTATATATATGTATATATATATATATATGTGTGTGTGCGTTCGTGTGTGTGTGTGTGTGTGTGTGTGTGTGTGTGTGTGTGTGTGTGTGGGTGCGTGCGTGCGTGCGTGCGTGCGTGCGTTCGTGTATGTGTGTGTTTGTGTGTGCGTGTGTGTGTGTTTGCGGGGGGTATATGTGTGTGCGTGACAGGGACAAAAATAACTATGAGTGCTACACTGACCTTTGCTCTCCAAGTCCACCTACCTGGGTACCGCGGTCCTTTCTGTAAGTCGTGAATCTGCTGATCCTACTTTTAATGTCCACGTCGCTGCCGTCATAAAATTCGGCGGTCAACAAACCGTGGTAGTTTGTTGTTTCCGCTTTCATTATCACTTTAATCGAATACCTCTCTTCTGTTTTGAATCGCCGAATACAACTCTTCCAGTCAGTGGCGCGCGTGGGAAAGAACTTGTATTCCTCGCCAGGTTTGATGAACATGTTCGTGTTTGCGTCACACAGCCGGAAGGTTGGATACAGAATACCTTTGGCTGTCAGCTGATTCCGGTGGAATGTTGGAGTCATGGAAATTCCGTCTTTCGTCGTATTCATGACAACAACGCTCTCAAGTGTCACGTTGGCCGTCACGTCGAAAAACGAAATTCCGTTGCCTCCGACCTGGACCATATAAAATGTATTAATATAATATTATTCAGAAGTGCCACACCAACAAATCACCCATGCATGCACGCACACTCGAACGCCGCACACCGGACGCACACACGCACACACGCACGCACGCACACACGCACAAACACAATGACGCACCTTTTCACGAGACACACAATTTACAAAACTTTGTATTATAATTGACATAAGCCTAAATTTGTTCGACATAAAAATGGCTAAATATTGTTAAATATTGATGCACATAAGGCCTGTTGGTGCTATTATTCAATGTAGGCTTTTTGACTTTCTTTTCGTAATGTTTTATACGAAACAAATAAAAAAAAACACATTTAGATTGACAAATGTGGTGAATTGTAGTTAATATAATATAAAATAAAAATTGACTTAACCAACATTATGGTTGAACCCATCAACATTTCAAACAATGTTACCTTTCTGACGGTTACGTTTCGCATCTGTATGTCTTTCTCATTCGCTATGCCTCGCCCGACAAACACGAATCCGAATTCTGTGTTTTCTAGTGTAACGTTAACAACGCTAGGGGGCGTACCGGACACTTGAATACCGGATATGTTGGACATAACGACGTTTTCCAGGATGGAGACGCTTCTATCTACCATCGTGCTGATGTGTATACCAGTCATCGTGCCTTCTGTCGAACACGCGATTCCCACTTTGTTGTATCGAGGGCATGACTGGATGAATGACATTCGACACTGTGCGAGGTCTTGTTCCATGCCGTCACATGCCACAGTGTACGCCAAAGGGGTGTGTCCGTGATTCCGTAAGCAACAGTTCGAACTCGTTGCTGAAAATAATTAACAATAAATGAAAATATTCTCTATAAATTATATCGACTGTTAAACCCCAAAAATCGTATGTGTAACCTTAACAATTAGCGTTATTGGACATGTGAGTTTACTGTGTTACACATGTCAGTATTGCAAAAGACAATTGTTCTTGCATAGTTCTGTATCTTGTTATCAAATCTACCTTCAACGCTTTACACTTCACCTCCTGAAAAAGACAATTGTTCTTGCATAGTTCTGTATCTTGTTATCAAATCTACCTTCAACGCTTTACACTTCATCTCCTGGAAAAGCATCCACCCTTATTGGAGTGATGTTCTCTTCGAGTCATGTTGGCAAATCTCTTCTCAGACTACGATGTTCTAGCTATGTATATTATTGCGTCCCTCTATATATTGCAAGTTCAGGGTCCACAAAGA
This sequence comes from Lamellibrachia columna, assembly GCA_963662155.1. NCBI lineage: Eukaryota > Metazoa > Annelida > Polychaeta > Sabellida > Siboglinidae > Lamellibrachia > Lamellibrachia columna. Next base: position 44,998,739 of record OY759261.1, read on the forward strand.
CAATCCTTGGATCACGGTTATTTAATTTTGTTTTAAAATAAATACATGCATATCTTTAAAAGACAAATGCGTGACGCTAATTATACTTAGCATTTAAAAAATGTATAGCTGTCCCAAAATGACCACTCCTTCAACCAATAAAAAGTACAGCACCAGCTCCTTTGCAAAATGTCTTGTTACGAGACAAATGATTAATATGTATCGACATATTAATTAATTGTCTTTCAACCGCTTAACAATTGGAAAACGGTTTACATGCTGGAGTTAATTCAATTGGATTACTAGTTGGAATGTATAAAACTACTTTGGAACTAGAGGATGGGTAAAGTGCCTCACACTACTGGAACTGCAATGGCACAATTTATACACTTTCATACAACAGTTCGTCAATATAACTCCACAACTCCACCGCATAGTCAGGTTTACATTAATCAAACCACTGTGGGATGAAAGCCTATTCAACAATCATACAGAGAAGTAGTTCTTAAGCCAGTTATTTCCACTCTTCTACCTAATTTAATATCGCCACCTTCTATACTGTATTACATCAATCAACATGTAAACGAGTGTGGTACAATTACCTTTGCCGAAGCCAAGTTGTCTACATGCGACGTGGGCGTTGTTGGCCGTCCATCCAGTCCTGCAAATGGGCCGCCACATGGAACCAATGAAAGCTTCCAGGCGACCTTCGTGACGATTACGTCCGTCGACAAGTCGCAATGGCATCTCCTGTGTCAAGTTGTCACTGCGTTGAAACCGCACGGGGCTCTCTGTGGTTCCTCGCGCTATCAGTCTACCTTCGATGAATAAACTGGCAGTGCGTTCCATGGCGAGGGTGACGCCGGGCTCCAGGGTGAGAGTGACACCAGCAGGAACAAACACATCTCCAGACACGATGTATGGGTCTGTCTGTCGTCGCAGCGTTCTAGACTTATCTAGTCTGCTCAGAAGTGGTCTGGTAGTTCCGAATGACTGTTTAGTATTGATATCAGACTGTCGGTCTATTACTGGACACCATCCCTTGTCACTTCCGTCAAAAATACGACTGTCGATTACATCTTTGTCCAGCGTTCCCCATGAGTTATCAGTGAAATCGAGGCGGGTCGACAAGTTTAGTGTTGGCTGTTGATTGATCACTTCATATGTTAAGTTAGGATTTTCGAACTTGTTTCCATGAGCTTCAATTGTTGAGGTCCATTTAACTGTCAACGCGGCGGAATTCTTCAGCAATCCGGTGGTTGCTGAGTTGTTGACGATTACATTATCCAAACATTGCTGAGTTGTTGTGGATACGCTTGAATGAATGCATGTTATTACTGAATTAATGACAAGGTTGTTCACGAATGTGTTTCGCAGAAGACGGCCACTGTCACACGAAGAGCAGAAAGACAAAATGCTAGAGACATTCTTATTGTCCTCAAATGTGTTCCCATCGATAATAGCACAAGAGTCTTTACTTGCCGAGATGACATCAACTAATACGCCACCAGGGTACGTGCTGTTGCGAATTACATTTGACGTGATGTTTCCGGTTCCTCTTAGTCGCATTATCTGACCAGCCAGGTTCTGAAACTTGTTTTTGTCAATGTTCCAGACAATAGACTTTCCAGCCTTTGTTCCGTCAAGGACCAATGCCTGTTGACCAGCAAATGCTTTGTTTCGTTCGAATATCACCCGTACGGTGTCAGATTTATGAAACCTATTAATGTCGAGGCGAAAATGAATAGCATTGTTCTCTAGAATGGCGTCTGCAACATTAATCTCAACATTACCTGCATTGTGATTTATTTGATAGAGGTAGACGCCATTTTTGTTGTTCGAAATTGTAATGTTGCTCAAAGTAACCTCGTCAACGGCACTCGCTTGGATGTACACGGCAGTATCAGTGTAACGTGTAAACGAAGAATCGGACACAACGAATCGTTGAATGCCTGTCGCTTCGACCCCTTTACTCCCATCAGTGAAGTCACTACCACCCAGTGTAACTTTTCCAGAAACCCGCTGGAGTCGAACACCAACTTCCGAATGCTCTATGGTATTGTTCACGATGAAAACTGGTTTGTCGACTGACACTAGTCGCAGTCCAACTTTCGAATGGTCTACACTATTGTTCACGATGAACACTGATCTGCCGATTGATACAAAAGAAATTGCCGTTTGTAAACCGTTAATCGTGTTTCCCGTCAGTGACAGTTGTACGTCGGAGTTGTTATCTAAAAGATGAAATATGAGAAAATAAACAATGGTGAGATCATTTGTGTTGATTATAATTTCAAACTCACACACACGCACGCACGCACGCACGCACGCACGCACGCACGCACGCACGCACGCACGCACGCACGCGCGCACAACCACACACACACACACACACACACACACACACACACACACACACACACACACACACACAAACACAAAACACACATACACACACACACACACACACACACACACACACACACACACACACTCACTCACACACACACACACACACACACACACACACACACACACACACACACACACACACACTCACACACACACACACACACACACACACACACACACACACACACACACACACTCACACACACACACACACACACACACACACACACACACACACACACACACACACACTTACACTCACATTTGTACACTCACATGTACACAGAGACATTTGTACACTCACATGTACACAGAGATATTTGCATGCGCACATATAAATATGCAAACACACATATCTACTTTCATTGTCATAAACAAACACTTATTTACGTATACGTAATGTATTTACGGATGCAAACGCACACGGTTACATGACTATACATGTTCGAATTGCGTAATTGTTGTACAACAGTAATTGATAATTTAGACGAGTCTCTTCTTCAACATTTCAATACCACAAAGTCATTTCCACCAAAATAGTGGAAAATACACTGAAGAGCTACGACACATAAACAATATTCAGATGACAGCGAAATGTTATTATATTTCCTGGTGACTGAACACTAACCGGGAAAGAGTTTCAAAGAGTTGGTCCAGCAACCGAGAATGCGCCCTAGTTCCTGTGTTTGTTTCAACTGGGAAAAAATAGTGATCAAACAAGTCTACGCTTTTTTGCAGGAGTGAACTATGAGTATATGTTGCAAATATTTCAGTAACTCTAAGTGAGACAAAGGAGGAGAACGATAAACTACTTTGCCAAATAATTTAGCACACGTTACCTTTGTAAGCGTACACGTGCAAGACTGCATTCACACATCCGTAATAACGCCGGTTTCGTCGCACCCGAATCTCGGCGACGGATCCCGTGGAATGGAACAATGTTCCGTCCGGTCCAGCCGTTAGTCCGACAGCGGCGCTCTCGTTGCGTAGTCCGTCGTGGAACGTGACAGTCTGGGCGGAACACGACGACGGGAAACTACCTCGAACAACTTCTGCGGCGATTCTGTCGCCTTCAGATGCCGTGACACGAACGTAGTGGTCACTATTGGATGGCATAGATCTATCGTTCACGTTCAAATACAAGGACTTGTTATGGGTTATATCCGTTGTGGACACTGAGGGAAACGGTACAATTAATTCGTTTCTGAGACCAGCTATTGCCGAGCGTTTCGGTTCTACGTGGATGCCAATGCCGACATGTTTTCGGATGCTCGTGATGTTCGTGTCGTGCAAGTGAATGCGCGAGTCGAGGGCCTCGACTGCAATGCCACGGCGCATGACAACAGTCAACGAGTCGACGGAGTTGCTGTCAACGCCAACCCTAGACACAAACAGCGCTCGCGAGCTCTGATGGTCAAACATGTCTGCGATGTGCACGTTGTCAATGATGTGATTTTGAAGAAAGTCAACGTGTATCGCAGCACGGCGTGGAGCATAGCTTGGTCGGTGATTGGTCTGGTACAATCGGGCGTTTCGAATGACACTGGGATTGGCATCAATCGCTAGATGAATCCCAGTCCAAAAGTTGCGTCGACATGTGATCTCAAGAACTGAGTCAGCGCTGCAATTAGTGAAACCATCTTCGGGAAACACACATTCGCTGAAGCGACCGGAACGACACTGAAACGTTGGCATTGAGTCAACAGACAGGCTGTTATTTTGTATAGAATTGTACTCAGTGTGACCTTCAAAGCCCGTTGCACGGCACAGGAAGTCAAGCGTGGGTCTGTCTTTATTGAATGAGTTGTAACACAATGATCTCCAGGCGGCGCGCGAGTAGACTTGTATGACACCTGACACCGTCTGATCTTCTTCGTGTTCGTTCAGTAATCGCACTCGCTGGTGACGAGTCTGTCGTTTTGTCGTCATGGTTATTTCGTTTGAAGACGAACCGTGAATTTGAAGTGTGCCCATCACAATTATGCCTCTTCCTGGCTCAAATTCCAGTGTCACCCCTTCGGCTACCAATAGGGAACCGCTTGCACGAACTATGGTGTCCTTGGTAACGTGATAGGGCGTGTGAGTATCGTACAACTCTATTTTATCTGTGATAATTCCACCGATATCGTGGCCTTGGACAACATCCGGGTATTGTCGTGAAGCGTTGTTGTAGTCGTCTTCATTTGCACTCTCCAGATACGGGTGATACAGAATGTTAGCCGGGACGCAAAGTTGATGGTTGCCGTATAAGGAACTCGCGATGTAATTGATGTCCGCACTGCCCCAGTAGTTGTACCGCGCATCGATGGAATAAGCAATGTCTCGCACGGTTGTCGCCAGTTGAAACTGCACATCCGGGTTGTTGAACATGTTGTGTCTCATTGTCACCAAAGCTTTGGACCGAAGAATGACAACTGCGGAAATGGTCGTCAGATCCAACACATACAACGGAAGAGGGCTTTCGAGGGATGTACCGGTGAACATGTTGCGCTCAATATTAATCTTAGTTACTCTCGCTTGTATATCCAGACAGGAATCGTGGTTATTTGTGAACACGTCATTGCGTATTGTTACATTTCCACCACTGTTAATAGTGATTGATACGTGTGTTTGATTGACGAACGTGCATTTTTCAATTGCAATTTTGTTGTTACTGTTTTCGTTCGATGTTTGAATGCCCCTGTTATTTGAATGAAATGTACTGTTGTCTATAACTGAAGTCATGCCACATTTCTCATTAATGATCACCCCACTTTCTCGAATATCTCGGAATTCACTATTCCTGATGTTCAGTTGCCTTGCGTAGACACCGGCTAGGATGGATGGCTTGCATATGTCTGTTTTGACATACGAAAGGCCATATTTATTGTTTTCTGTGACGGTCAGGTCCGTTACGTTTAGTAGCCCGTCGGAGTTATCTGACAGGATTGCGGCCTCAAGATTCGTTCTGCAGATTATTGATCTGACATTGATGTTTGAGTTGCACCGCGTCAACCGAATGCCGTGTGTGTTGTTCGTCAACTGAGAGTCGCTGATTTCGATCGGTATTCCAATCTCCTTTATATACAGTCCCTCTTGTCCGTTATCAACGGCAACGATTCCTGTCAAGTGCATATGCAATGATCCTGCAACACAAGCAAATACGTTTAAAAATGTAATCACAATGAAGTATGACAATCCCACTAAGGAGATTATACGCTTGCACAGTAGCAGTAAATGGATTGTTGTTGTTTCCTGACTATGTAAGCAGAGCACGTTAAGCCATTATATACCACAACTGCCATTACTAACAAAAATGGTATGGAATATTTTAGAAAAAAGTAGTCCCCGTCTTATGCGGGCACCCCCTCATACAAAGGTATTGTGGCCGCATAAGACGGTTCGCCCCTCACATAGGCAGCCTCCTATTTTCCATACAATACATTATTATACAAAATACGGTCCAACAAAATATATTGATTTATATGGATGCACGCTAGTAAATGTAAACGCGAAAATGAAGATACCAATCAAACTGATCAGATTTGTTACCGGTGGCACGCTTCATGGAAACTCAGTACGCAATAATTAAGATTTTCGTCAATAATGTATCGGTGATATCAAGCTAATCTATGAACCAAAACCGAAATCAAATACAGCCGAACCCAGCTAGACCGCGTGGTCCCTATGACTAGCATTATGGAAGAAGATTTTTTTTTATAATAATGCGATATTCATTACTAAACGTTAATATAACAAGTCATACTATCGTAAAGCCTGATACATTTACTTTAAATTCATTCTTCCGCGAAATAAATAGTCTGATCCAATATAATATACTGCAAACTTTACGACCCCAAGAGCGCAAATTCAGCATGGCCACACAAAAACAGAAACAGTGTTTAGCCCAAAAAAGTAACTGTTATGGCAGTATTAATAAAATCAATATAAAGGCTGCCTTTAAAAAAAAGTAAAAGTGCACATTATATGCTTCATGTAAAATTGTACATAAACTTGTAAATTATTAAATGCACTACAATGCAAATCGGGCAAAAGCAGAAGCAATATCTTTTGATATGAAAACAATGAAGAACATTTGTATTATTACTTATAGGACCAGTTTACCTGGCATCACAGACAATAGTTCAAACTTGACATCGGTCCCGTAACTGTTGTATTGTATCTCGATTGTAATACGTTCCTTCGTCGTTATCACCGTCCCCAAGGGGACCTTATTGTAGCGGACACCGATGTAGGCAACTAGTATGGCGGGCGAGTTGATATCGCTGCCGTCACGAATTGTCACGTGAGTACTGCCAGACACCGATAGGGTGCGAAACACCAGTAGTTGTCCAGGCGTGGTAGAGAAGGCCTGAAAGGCAGCAGTGCATGACACAAAGCAGCAGCAACACCGCCACCTCCGCAGCTGCATCCGCCACCACCGCTTCCACCACCGCCACCTCCGCAGCTACCTCCGCCACCACCGCCGCCGCCGTCGGCCGATATTTTCATTCGGAAATCGATCAGAATGGCCTTTTTTTAACACATCAAACGTCGTGTATGTATGATGCAGGGAAAATTGTTCAACCTATTTTAATAGTATCATATTAGCATGTCATTTCCGTAGTTTACTTATACTCATTTTGTTCGCGTAACCTTTGGGACGCAATTAAAATATCACAATCGAAGAAACAGGAAAATCAGTCAATTCAAATAATTCAGTGACTAACCTTCGTGCAACTGACACTACTGTACCGACTTCTGTGGACGTAGAGACGGAGAGGGAAGTCGCTTGCTTGGTGCTCACACAATAGACATGTCAAGCCGCACATATCAGTTCCGGCGACATAGCTGAATATCGGAGGTCGGCCAACAGAGATGCCCTTGTCGTAGTTACCTTGATAGGAAATGTTGAATGTGCAAGCGGCTAAAATAGTGTAGCATGATATTTCATATAACATCTACTTAAACGGAAAAAGTCGGTATTAATAATATGTATATATATATATATATATATATATATATATATATATATATATATATATATCCTTCCTACTATATGTATAAATCTAAAATCTGTAGTTTTCTTCTTTTCTTCTCTAAACTTATATTTCTCTTTGTCAACCCATTAAATTGACTACCCTAAGCCGCAATCACACAATGTTCTGAAACTTTCATGTCAGCACTATTTGTTACTCCTATGTCGTTGTCTTTCCAGGTATTTATATTAAATAAAATGCATACCATCTACAATTGTTCACATAATTGCAAGTGTTAATTATCTCCATCTCATTTAGTCTGTCATAAAACCTGTTGTCATCAGCAAATTTAAATTATGCGCTTGTTACATCATCAGTCAATTAAATGACGACATATTTATGCGGATGCGTGTTTGATATATCTCCCAGACGTAGACTGAAGACTTACGCGCTGCGTGTACATTAGTGAAGACGGTAGACTGCGGCTCAGAGACGACCTTCAGTCCAGTCATTTGGTTGTCGTTGACAGTTACATCAGTGACAGATAATGATGTCATGATGTTCACCAGTTCAATGCCATTCTGAGCTGACTGTGATACGACAACGTTGCTGAAACAGGAAAGTAGCACATAAGCGAAAGCCAGGAATGCGCAGCTCCGCATCGACCACAGCTGAGGAACCCCCGACTATCACCGGGAGCGTCACCGTACGGGCAAACTTTGTTGCCAGACAGAAGCTACACGTGCAGCTGTACGACATCACGGCGATCATCGTGCAGCTGTACGATATCACGGCAATCATCGTGCAGCTGTACGATATCACGGCGATCAACTTGTAGATGTACAATATCACGGCGATCATCGTGTAGATTTAACAAGATTTAACAAGATTTGCCATCCAAGCAAAAGGCCCAGATGGCAAGTGGACAAGGAAGCCATTGGCTTATCGAGAGTCCAACAATGTTCATCTATTTATAACCCGCCCTCCTGAGATATGTGTCAACCTTGTTTTTAAACATATTCACGCTGCTAGCAGTTACACAATATGTAGACAACTTGTTCCATTCATTTATTGTCCTCTGTGAGAACGAGTGCTTCCTGATGTCCAATCTACATTGATCCTTTACTAATTTTACCTCATGTCCTCTAGTTCTGCTATCCTTCTTGAGTGAGAAAAACATATTTCTATCAATATTTTCATACCCATTCAATATCTTAAAAACTTCAATCTGATATCCTCTTAACCTCCTTGTCTCTAGAGTTGTTAAACCACATTCTTTCAGGCGTTCTTCATAACTAAGGTCTCTCAGTTCTGGAATCATTTTAGTTGCTCTCCTTTGTATGCGTTCAAGCGTATCTATATCCTTCTTACGATATGGTCTCCATGCTTGTATACAGTATTCTAAATGAGGTCTAACTATTGCTTTATAAAGAGGTATAATTAACTTTTTTCCCTTGTATGTTATGTTTCTTCTAATCAATCCAAGAATTTGATTACCCTTTGAAGCTGCAATACCACACTGCTCTGAAACTTTCATATCAGCGCTTATTGTAACTCCTAAGTCCTTTTCTTTTACAGTAGTATCCAGAACAGTATCTCCCATTTTATAGTTTACATTCAAGTTCCCATGTCCTGTGTGTAGGCATTTACATTTCCCAAAGTTGAACAACATCTGCCATTTCTCAGACCATTTCACTAATCTGTCTAGATCGTTTTGTAAATGTTGTTTATCACCATCAGTATTAACCTTTCTAAACAGTTTTGTGTCATCCGCAAATTTCAGTTGTTATATTGTCGTCCAAGTCATTGATATATATTAAGAATAATATAGGTCCGAATACTGATCCTTGAGGTACACCACTCAAAACCGATTTCCAATTTGAAACTTCTCCATCTACTACAACTCGTTGTCTTCTATCAGTCAGCCATTGTTCTATCCAGTCAATTATGCTATCCCCGATACCATGGGCTTTTAATTTAAGTAGTAATCTTTGATGTGGCACTTTGTCAAAAGCTTTCTGAAAATCTAAGTAAATAATATCTACTGGCGATCCCACGTCTATCCACTTAGAGATTTCTTCCAAAAAACATAACATATTTGTTAAGCATGACCTCGCTTTAAGGAATCCATGTTGAGATGAATTTAATAATTTATGCTTAACGAGGAAGTCCACCATATGGTCTTTAATTAACCTTTCTAATAATTTACAAATTACTGATGTTAAACTCACTGGTCTGTAATTCTCTGACTTATTTCTCGAACCCTTTTTAAATAATGGTATGATGTTTGCTTCTTTCCATTCAAACGGAACAACTCCCTCTTTTAATGACAAGTTGAATACTATTGCAAGTGGTATACTGATTTGTTCTACTGTTTCCATTAGTAATTTTGGAAGAATCCCATCCACTCCCGGTGATTTGTTATCCTTCATTGCCTTTATGTTCTTACCTACCAATTCTGGAGTTACAACTAACGGACCTAAATATTCAGATTTAGCCTCCTGAAATTTAGCATCAGCAACTGGTAATGAACTAATATCTTCTTTGGTAAACACTGAACTGAAGTAACCATTTAGGTCTTCCGCCATTAAAAAACCGTGATATTATATTTCCAGCACTGTCTTCTAGAGGTCCAACCTTGTCTTGTACGTTTTGTTTACTCCTGACATATGCATAAAAACTCTTGCTGTCATTTTTTATGTTACATGCTAGTTTTTGCTCATAGCTTCTTTTAGATTGTCTGATTTCACTTGTAGCTGCATTAAGTGCCTCTTTGTAATTTGCATAGTCTTCTTCCTTTCTGGTACGCCTATAAACCCTCCACATAGTTTGTTTTAACACTATTTTTCTAATAGCCTCTTTTGACAAGTGTTTCTTTCTACACCGTTTTCCTTGTTTTTGGATGGGAACAAATTTATCGATGATACTCTCAATTTCATATTTTAGAATATTCCAACATTCAATTGCGGTCTTATTCATCAGCATGTTATTCCAATCTAGCTTTGCTAAGTATTTTCTCATATCTTTGTAGTTACCTTTGTGGAAGTTTCTCTTGTACGTTTTCTTATTTTTGCTTTCTGATTTTACATTGATGTCAAAATGTGTTTGATTATGGTCACTGTTACCCAATGGTTCAAATATTTTTACATTGTCCACTAATTCTTTTTGTGATGACAAAACTATATCTAATACATTTTCTCCCCTGGTTGGTTCTAGCACGCGCTGAGTAAGAAAGCTATCCTGGATTAAAAATAGAAATTGTTGGTCCTCAATCCCTGTGCTCTCTAGAGAATTCCATTGTATGTGTCCATGGTTAAAATCCCCCATTATGATACATTCCCCTTTACTAACTTCCTTTATAACGTTTTTTATTTTTGTGTTGTCCTCTTCGTTTATGTTTGGACTTCGGTAAACTAATCCAATAGTTAATTTTGAATTTCTTGAAACAATTTTGCACCAAACAGCTTCATCGCAATCTGCTTCCCTTTCTAGTTTTATTTCATAAGCCTGAATAGATTCTTTAACATATAAAATAACTCCCCCGCCCCTTCTTCCTAGTCGATCTTTCCTAAACATTACGTATCCTGTCAGTCCTAATTCAGCATCTGTTATATCTATGTTGGCCCATGATTCAGTTATATCAATTATATGAGGGTCAATATCTTCTACCATAATGTTTAAATCGTTTTTCTTATTTACTATGCTCCTTGCATTTAAACATACGCATCTATAACCTTTTTCAGAGATGTTTTTCGGACGATTTGATATTGGTTTATCTGTGCTAGTGGCCTCTTGTTCTGCTTGATACACCTCTAGGTAACCCCCCTGCACTTCTAGTTTAAACAATGTTTACTTCCAAAAATAGTTGTCATTGTACCCATGTCACTATCTACTGCTGCTGAAAGTTCATCCGCGAATACTGCTGCCCCCTTTCCACTTAGATGAAGCCCATCCTTCATGTACATGTCAGCCCTCCCAACAAAACTTCCCCATAAATCCACAAATCCAACTTCCTCTTCCCTACATAGCTTCTGGACTAACATGTTAATTGCCATCACCCGACAATTTCGATATTTGTGACCCCTCCTGAATGTACGATATCACGGCGATCATCGTGCAACTGTACGACATCACGGCGGTCATCGTACAACGGCTGTCAGCCGAGAGGAAACCCGAGCTAACGGTGAAACGGACGGCTGTGTGTGCGGTAATGTAGGTCACCCAGACAAAGGACTGCTGGTTCGTTCATTATTAATAGATTACTATATGCTTTTCATTAACTTATACGTATATAACTTTAATATTAGCATTTGTTTATATACTATATTCGTTCACTTTATAATATATATTCATTATCATTTACTTAAATAAAACTAGCATCCTTGATAGGTTGCTTTTATAACGTTACTAATAAAGAAATGAATACATCACTTACACAAGTCTTTTCTTTAGTGCTAATTAATAGATGAACACCCATGACCTTTGATCTATGTTAATTAAATGACCACTTTCCGATGACCAGCAGACCCTTCGTAACAGATAGGTGTATGGTGAGAATTACAGGTAATGGTACAGTTAAGGGTGCTGTGAGAATAACAGTTAGGGATATAGTTAGGAGTATGATGAGAATTAATTTGAGGATGCGGTGAGAAATTCAGTTTAGAGTACACTTCTAGGTATGGTGAGCATTACAGCTAGGGGTACAATTAGAGTTAAAGGTACAGTTACAGGAATGGCGAGAATTACAATTAAAGGTATGGTGAGAGTTACAGTTAAGGGTATGGTGTGAAATACAGTTAAGGGTACAGTTAAGGGCATATTGATAATTATAGTTAAGAGTGGTGAGCACTACATTTAAGGGTACAGCTAAAGGTATTGTGGGAATTACAGTTAATGGTACAGTTAGGTGTATGGTGAGAATTACATTTAAGGGTTGGTGAGAATTACAGTTAGGGGAACAGATAGGAGAATGGTGAGAATTACTGTTAGAGTAACAGTTAAGGGTACGGTGAGAAATACAGTTAAGGGTACAGTTCTAGGTATGGTGATAAATACAATTAAGAGTACAGTTCTAGGTATGGTGAGGATTACAGTTAAACATACAGTTACAGGTATGGCGAGGATTACAGTGAAGGGTACATTTAAGGTTATAGCGAGCTGGTATATTGAGAATTACAGTTAGGGGTACAGATTGAAGTATGGTGAGAATCATAGTTAGGATTACAGTTAAGGGTATGGCGAGTTGTTATTTTTTTGAGACGACTCCTTACAATTTAAAACGACCACCTCATATTTTTAGACGATCTCTTATATGTTTTGAGGCGACCCCAAATATATATTTTTAGACGACCCCTTATCTATTTTTTCAGGTGGTGCTCCGCTTACGCACTAAAGCTACGCCGGCAGCGAGATAAAACAACGGGCGAGAGCGCAGTCGTCAAAAAGTGCTTACTTAATACATATTATGCACACAGCGTTATAAGTGCAAATGACGAGTTTATCTTTCAACTGGTTCAGACTTGCATGCGTCCAATGGGCGAATCAGCACTTTAACTGCAGCGCTCATATTAGATTTACTATTTTCACTTGATAATATATATATATATATATATATATATATATATATATATATATATATATATTCATTATGAATAAGTTACTTTGTAATAATTAGCATTGGTATGTACTTATATATAACTTTTAAAATTAGTATATATATATATATATATATATATATATATATATATATATTCATTATCAATAGGTTGCTTTGTAATGTTAATAATAAAGATATGAATGCACCACTTATATACGTCTTTTTCTTAGTGCTCGCTATACAGATACCACTAGATGACCACTCCTCTTAGACCTTCGACTCCTGTCAGATGACCGTCGTATAGATGACCACTGGATTAGTCCTCAGGCGATACCAAGGTGTCCATCCAAGTCGACAGGCGATTCCACCTCCACCACCCCGCACACCCTTTGACCCTTCTTAATATTAATATCACCAAGATGTCCACCCCTTACCAAACCACGGATGACCTTTGACACATGTTAGAGGACTCCTTGACCCTCCTTGACCAGTCCTTTCGTCGCTAGGTCGCGCTGGTAATGCTAATGTAGTGCTAGAGTCGTCGGGGGCGCTGATGTCCAGTGAGCAATAACACACCTCTTTCCCTATACTCTCATAATGTTACTTCATCCGGGTTTTCCCCAATATCTATTTTTGGTTATCTATCAAACATGAACCCTCTTTTAATCCTCCAAATACACTAGCTTACTACTCAGCCACGCTGCAATTACTGCGCGAAGACTATTCGTTCACATATCCACCACTGTCTACAGCCAGGTACTCATTTACGACAGCTGAGTGAACTGAAGCAACGTGGAGTGAACCACTACGCCACCCCGCCCCGCGGATCCTTTTTGTATCAGGATATACAAGTACTCCAAGATTACATTTCCGACGGTTTTATCCCCTTATTATATATTTATAAATAGTTGTACCGGGACAAAAATCGCAGAAAAACAATGATATTTCGAATATGTCCATTATCTCTGTGTTCATAGACACGACTATCCGTTGGTATACACTCCAGTAAAAAAAAAAAAAAAAAAAAAAAAAAAAAAAAAATATATATATATATATATATATATATATATATATATATATATATATATATATATATATATATATATATATATATATATATATAATAGCATTGTTCCATATGCTGCCTAACAATTGCAAAGTATAATACAGGCAGAGAACGTGACATCACATAATTACACCATTTAGAGACGTAATTACCTCAGAATGATTGACGTCGTCAAGCTGTATAATTACCATGTGGAAATAACGTCTAACGTCACACTCAAATGTGTAAATACCTCATAGTGAGCACGTTTGACATCACATAGAGAGCACTTTTCCGTTCGCCGGTGCCGGTGTCACTTGTCTCCTGACCTCCACACAATATGTCGACGTAGTTGAGTCGGTGTGACTTGGACGAGTTGAGTAGAGCGATGACGCCCCAGTGCGGCAGACCGAGACAGTCGACAGGTAGCGGATCCGGCTGCACGCCTGGAACGTACGTTAGAAATGACACTCCTATATTTGCTTTCAGGCAATACTGATACAGTTGTCAGTTTTGTGGACTCATTTCAATGACTCGACAAGAGTATGACTCGTGTGACTACTTAACGATGACTGAACTCAAACCGAGCGCTGAACGATTCAACTGGAATTTAATCATTGCCCCAACTGTAAACATTACACGCACTCATGCACGCATGGCAAGCACATACACGCACACGCACGCACGCAAACACACACGTATGCATGCACGCACGCACGCACGCACGCACGCACGCACGCACGCACGCACACATACACACACACACAGACGCACGCGCACGAACACGCGCACGCGCACGCTCACGCTCACGCTCACGCTCACGCTCACGCTCACCCTCACCCTCACGCACGCACGCACGCACGCACGCACGCACGCACCCACGCACGCACGCACACAGACATACACGCACACATTATATGAACATTAAACGCACTCATGCACGCACGCCCGCGCGCGTGCACACGCAAGCACGCACAAAGGCAAGCACGCACACACGCACGCGCACACACACACGCACGCATGCACGCACGCACGCACACATACATGCACACATTATAAAGAATTGTTTGCCTGTGATAATATGTATTCAAGCACACACTTCGCGCGTTGCGACGGGGTGACGTTCCGTTGCCGGTGAATGTGTCCGTGATTGAGTGCACGAGCGCCGTCACTTACACGTCTCCCTGACAATAGCCTGTTTGTGTATCTCACTGGCAGACGGTCTGGTATTTTGTTTGTTCAACAGACGTATGCGAAAACATTGATTTACCTTCGGTCGTGTTTCTTGAGTCCAACAAAGTGAACTGGATATGCCGATTTGACGTCCCCTCGGTCACTAACTGACCGTGGACAATCAGACTGACTCCAGACGCCAACAGTACGGTGACTCCAGGTTGCACAGTCAGCGATCCCGTCTCGTCGACATAGACCGTCTTCCTCACAACCCATGGACTTCCGGCAGTCGTCAGTGTGACATCTCCTGTGACGTTTGGTAGCAGATCTGTAGCCGTAGCGAGAGACAACAGCGCTAGCGGCAGCAGCAGCCAGCGCGTCACTCGCCCGGTCGACATCGCTGCAGGACGGGGCCAACTGCTCGTCTCCCGTCTCACCTGCGAAACCACCGGAAAATAAAGCACACGGTAAAGTCAGCTAACAGGTTTTATTTGTGAAATATTTCAGAAAAAATATGTTCGATCACTACAAAATGCGTTATTACCGGGATACAAGATCGTGGACGCCTGATGAACAAATATAAGCATCTAGATAAGAGGTTGTGATATGGAAATAACGTCACTTTAGACATTCTAGACTGAAAATAATATTTAGGAATTTTTTTTTCATTAGCTGGGCTATTTCTCCCAAAGCGCTTAAAGATTACTTGCAATATTATGATTACTCATCTTGTTCTAATTAAATCACTGATATTTTGCAGAGTAGTTTCTGGTTGCGGCCACACATGCAGCGACACTTATCTTATCTTGTGTCACGGCAGACAATTATCTTGTGTCACGGCCACTGTTGTTAAGAATGCCTGTCGATAACTGACGGCAGACAATTGTTTGCTACAATCGCTTCAATCGAATAGCCACATTATATCGCCACAGCTTCTTTTGATGTGTATTATCTTCTGCCAACGTCAACTCGTTGACAAAACAATGATACCCTTATATTATATCTATGCAACCCACATTTCTGTTGTTTCACGCCGGTACCAGCAGTAGCTACGACTCTTGTTCTTATAATAGCACCGACAAACAGCATGTTCACGTGTCAAGACGCTTATCAATATGCCAATTACAGGGCAGAACGGTCTACAAAGCAACTGCCTCCGAAGACAATGTACACTTGACATCTGTTTTTTTTTGGATGTTGATCTTGTTAAATATTGTTATATCCCGTTAAATCATATATCATCCCAGTAAAAACCACGTTCTGAAACGTGTTTGGGGACTTCTTGGTGAATTTGTAAAACATGCCAAAACCGTGAAAAAACTGTGCTCCTTTATGTTGAAATTCGACCATTGTAAATAATCAATATTGCGCATACCTAAGATGCAAAAAGCACTTCTAACTTGCACATCAATAAAACTGTATTAAACATAAAATAAGATAAAAAAAATTGCTGTAATTTACATATTGTAATTCATATTTGACAAGTACAAATAAAAGTTACTCCTACTTCATGTTTGTCATGTTTTAGTAATGCGAGGAAGTTTGTTTCTCATTTGTCATTTGGGTGGGAAGTTTGTTTCTTAATTGCCATTTGGGTGGGGACTTTTGTCCAGGGGGCCTTTGTCAGAGGGAATTTTGTCCAGGATTTAGCACGGGGGAATTTTGTCCGACGGTTGCTGGTTCCTCTATGTGGATCTTCTCAATTGTACTGTCTTCTTCATTACTGGGTCATGCACTGCATCATTATATAATACAACTGTACTCTTATTGGTGTTGGTTTGATTTATACTGTACAACTATACCGTTATTGCGTATTCTACTGTACAATTATACCGTTATTGGGTCTTTTTTACTGTACAATACCGTTACTAGGTCCTCTGTTGTACAATGATGCAGTCACTGGGTATTCATTTGTACAATGATACTGTTATTGGGTCATTTAGTGGGAACTGCAATTTCAGAGGTACCTTGATCTTACTGATTTTTGCAATGTCACATCGTTACGTTGTCAATGGGTAAAAACAATGCCAGTTTTTTATCTGACTATTTCGGATATAAATCCTGATGTATACGAGTGCATAATTCCTGATGTACACGAGTGTATAAATCCTGATGTACACGAGTGTAAAAATCCTAATGTACACGAGTGTATAACGCAAGTTCAAATATATAAGTGTTCCCATTCTGATGCCACCCTCGCCACTAGGGGCCTCTGACTACATCGGAACCCCTGGCAGATCTACCCTCGCCACCAGGGGCCTCTGACTACATCGGTACCCCTGGCAGATCTACCTTCGCCACCAGGGGCCTCTGACTACATCGGTACCCCTGGCAGATCGACCTGTTGAAACGTGGAACTTTCAGTTACTGTGTTTACCTAAAAAATATTGCTCGCACATATTTGCAGGGTTGGCTCGCATACAGGAAGTTAACTTTAATTGGTAGTGGATCCGTCGTCGCTGGTCGCACCGTTAATGGCGACCATTTCGTGGGAACGCTATTTGATGTTTGGGCGCGCGCGCGCGTCTAGTTCCCCGAAACAAGTCAACCAAGACAGCAAGTGGGACGAAGTACAAATCTGTTCTCAGATTGTTTTAGAGATTAACACAAAACACTGCTAAACTTTATCCTCTCTAGCTGTATGACGACATGTTGCATCCACCTATTCGCATAAGTAGACCCATATTTCTGAATTGCCTGTTTTATCTTTACATCCAGTTACAACAGACAGTGCAATGTGACGGTGCGCAATCGCTCACACTGGCCTCTTGTAAGCTCGGCGCCAGCATGACGGACACTTTATATTTATAAGGTGCTCCACCATAAAGACACATCCGAAAAAGGCACGACCCAAAATGGCGCTTACGAAAAAGGCAATTACAGAAATAACACGTACTATAATGACACAACCGAAGTAAGGACGAAATGGCTCATTCGAATATAAAAATATCACTTGGAAAGAAATAAATGTTGACGAAAATTACACATTTGTGTATCATAGTCATAATTATAATCACATCAAACATATCTGGTTACACAAACGTTGTGTCCACATTTTTGTATCCAGTTGAGTATGCCAACCCAGATAAAAAAAACTAATTTCCAGTTTGAAATCTCCCCATAACAGTACAACCATTCATGTCTCATTTTATAAACCATGTACACAAGAAATTGTCCGCAGTTATTCAGACCTTCCTTTTTTCTTAACCCTTATCATCGTGTGGAAACAGAGCTACTCTGTAATAAGATAACTCTGATTACATGTAATTAATATACAAATGGTAGTAGTGATAGTTTTGTAGTCTTGTAACATTGTAATATTGTAACGCTTTTATAAAGAAACCAATTCATGGACGTTTGCATAAAAATCGTGTGATTGGTTGTTTCTGGATGTTTCAGAGACAAAGAACATCATATCGGTTTGACCACCCTTTAAAGCACTGATTTGTCTTCATTACTAACCTTTAATGGTGCTTCCACTTAACTGATTAGTTGTAGTGTCTTCGTTGACACTTCAAACGTTCAAGAAACTAAAATCAAAGCAAGAAAATAGATATAGAGTTGAAGTTGTTGACGAAAATGACACACGTCTTCTGTCAGTCAGCCATTTTTCTATCCAGTTGCCATTTACAACATCACGCTGTCTTCTGTCTTCTGTCCCCGATTGTGTGGGGCGCGATAGCATACCGGTTAGAATGGCGGACTCTCAATCGAGAGAACCCGGTTTCAAATCCCACTGCGGTCGCTTCGAATCTTTGATCACCCCACGTTGCCACAGTTCACTCAGCTGTATAAATGAGTACCTGGCAATACAAACAGTGGTGTATATGTGAACGAATCGCCTTTGCGCAGTAATTGCAGCGTGACTGAATGCTTCCCAGTGAAGTTGAAATGGCCTTGGAATGAACAGGTCAGGGGCTGAAGTGTAAAGCGCTTTGAGCAGACCTATGAATTAGATACCGCTCTCTCCATATAAGCACTTACCTTTACCTCTTTTACCATGTGGTTTTCATTTAAGTACTAGTCTGTGATGTGAAACTTTGTCGAAAGCTTTCTGAAGAGCAGGTGTGCAAGAGTAGGTTTCAAACAACGAGTCAGCAGAAGAGGGGCGGGACAAAATGAAGATTGGGGACCGTACAAAAACAAATGTAACAGCTGAAAATGTGAGAGAATGCCAGAAGATCGAGAAAGGGATGACGAGAAGAAATCAGACGACAACGAAGATATGTCAATAAATATGTGATGCGTCCCATATATTGCAGATGAAGAACAGGATGTGTTGTAATTGGTTGCCAAGACGGACATTTGTCTCTTTGTTTTTTTTTTCTCTCTCTCTCTCTCTCTATCTCCGTCGCTCCCCCTCTCTCTCTAACTCTAGCTCGCGTGCTCTCTCTCTCGCTCTCTACGTTCTCTCTTCCCCACCTCCTCTCTCTCTCTCTTTCTCTTTCCCCCCCCTCTCTCTCTCTCTCTCTCTCTCTCACTCTCTTGTTCTCTCTCTCTCTCTCTCTCCCTGTCTCTCTCTCTCTAGCTCGCTCGTGCTCTTTCTCTCTCTCTCTTTCTCTCTCTCTCTCTCTCTCTCTCTCTCTGTCTCTCTCTCTCTAGCTCGCTCGTGCTCTTTCTCTCTCTCTCTCTTTCTCTCTCTCTCTCTCTCTCTCTCTCTCTCTCTCGGTCTATGCGTTCTGTATCCCCCTCTATCTTTCTCTTTCGCTCTCTCTATGTGTCTGTCTCTCTCTAGCGCTCTCTCTCTCTCTCTCTCTCTATATATATATATATATATATATATATATATATATACATATATATATATATATATATATACATATATATATATATATATATATATATATATATATATATATATATATATATATCTCACTCTCTTGTTCTCTCTCTCTCTCTCTCTCTCTCTCCCTGTCTCTCTCTCTCTAGCTCGCTCGTGCTCTTTCTCTCTCTCTCTTTCTCTCTCTCTCTCTCTCTCTCTCTCTCTCTCTCTCTGTCTCTCTCTCTCTAGCTCGCTCGTGCTCTTTCTCTCTCTCTCTCTTTCTCTCTCTCTCTCTCTCTCTCTCTCTCTCTCGGTCTATGCGTTCTGTATCCCCCTCTATCTTTCTCTTTCGCTCTCTCTATGTGTCTGTCTCTCTCTAGCGCTCTCTCTCTCTCTCTCTCTATATATATATATATATATATATATATATATATATATATATATATATCAGTTTCCCTCTATCTGTACATTTCTCTCTTTCTCTATGTTTCTCTATCTATCTCCCTGTCCCTCTGTCATTGTGGAACGTAGGTGGAAGGGAGATGAACATGTATACGATGGATACACAGAAGCAGCGTCACCAAATATCTGCTGTTAAGCGAAAAACGCTTCATCGTCTGCAAGTAGAGCTACGGTGGAATTAGTTATTGGTGGTCGCATATTTTGAACGCACAATGGAAGTAGTAATTATATAGCCATGTGTACACCACACCAATTCCGCGGAGGAACCGATGCATGACATTTTGCATAACACACACCTTGATGAGTTTAGAGACATTGCGTGTTTGAATGTTTATTAATTTTTATAGCACCACATCTATATAACGATATTCGTTGGTGCTGTACAGGTTAATAATAAAAATATATTTTTGGGAACATCATATCGGTTTCACCGTATTTATGTAGCATTGTTTTTTTAATTTAATTATCTACTATGAATGGTACTTCCGCTTAACTCATTACCTGAAGTGACAGCCGTACAACTACGAGTGTTCACATAAATAACATCTAGAGCGACGTGTATCACTGCTGCACGTTTCCACATGGAGGCCAAAAGTACGTCGCAATAATAACTGGTGTTTCTGTTTATTTATAGGTTTGACCCGGATGCGCCCGTGAAGCGGCGTGTGACGTACGTTAATATGGACGCCAAACAAGGTGGTCGGCACTGATGGCTGTGTCAACTGTGTTTCTTTGTGTTTTGTATGTTGCTAGACTTCAGTCGTTATAGTTGTGCATGTGGTATTCGTCCTAATTGGCGGACACATGTCGCACGCCGTATTATCCCATGCGTGACGTCCTCGTAAGAGACTCCACTTCGCGCTGTAACTGCAGTGAGACTGGATGCTTCCTATGTAAGTCGAATTGCTGTTGTAATGAATGGGTCTACCAGAATTTGAAGTGTAACGCACTCCGATGAACACTCCGTTGGACTGGATACCGCGCTATATAAGAACGTACCTTTACTCCGACGCACACATATATAATGTGATGTGTAACGCACTCCGATGAACACTCCGTTGGTCTGGATACCGCGCTATATAAGAACGTACCTTTACTCCGACGCACACATATATAATGTGAAGTGTAACGCACTCCGATGAACACTCCGTTGGACTGGATACCGCGCTATATAAGAACGTACCTTTACTCCGACGCACACATATATAATGTGAAGTGTAACGCACTCCGATGAACACTCCGTTGGACTGGATACCGCGCTATATAAGAACGTACCTTTACTCCGACGCACACATATATAATGTATATGCGCTATGCAAGTGCTCTCACAAATGCAATATATTCAAACGTGCAGTATCACGCATTCACCGCATTATTCAAAGATTGGTGGTGATTCAACTTGAATATAATTAGTGATATACTAGTTCACATAATACCAATACATCGCGTATTATCTGAGTCAACAACATTCGTGTTGCTGCCGACACAACTGTTAATAGCAACACGATAATAAATGTCCAGCTGGATGAATAAAACTTTAATAGCTTAGCTAATCACTATGTAGAATGTAATTGATCCGTGACGATTTTCATCCCCACAACCCCGCACCCACTCGCATCCCCCGCACATCCCTGCCCCCTCCCCCGTCAACCCGGTGGCTAGCTGAAGCAGGCATTTGCCTGTAATTGCATAATATGTTTATTTCTTTGGTGTTTTGCTAATTTATGTTCGCTAAATCGAGTTTTAACATTCGCATCCGCTAAATGCAAGCCGTGTACATGACCATTAACTACAAAATATATAACAATAATTGCGTTTTGGAAATACACTTTACTAAGTGTTTCATTTATCTAAGCAGCATCTGTAGTATTTATCGTCATCAATTTTTTGTCAGACTTTCTGTATGAAGATCAAAAGTGGCGATCCAAAGTGGCGATCTCATGTCAGTATGTTTTCCAGACGATAAATGCGCGTTAGTAATGGTGGTCGAAGCTATCTAGGTTAGCGTTATGGTTGTGATTCCTAACCAACTGGTTGAGCTAAATTTGTCAGCGAATAAACCTTGTCTCACGAATAGGTCTCAGTGAAACAAAATTTGTGTCGTGTGAGCGCACTCTTCCTCTCAACGTATTGCTCTGACATTTTAAAACAGTCGTTTTCTCATTTAACCCCACATTTTTAACACATAGCTCAGATTGTGTGAAAACATGTTTTTGGCATTAATGCATATGTAGTCATTTACAAAATAATGGGACGTATTCAATGAGGCATCGTTGTCACAAACTGCTTGCGTTGCAACACTACTGATCTACCGTTGCTTGGATGTCTGTATAACACACACTTTGAAGACCAAACACTCCAGTCGTAGACAATGTATTGTTCTGTGATACCAATAAAACGGCCTCGTATAACTACTTTAATTAAATACGTCTTTGTGACCTGACTGCAGATACTATCTCCCCCAGCTTTCACAATTCTAGTGGGCTTATCCAAAGTGGCGATCTTATATGAGTATGTTTTCCAGGCGACAAATGCGGGTTAGTAATGGTGGTCGAAGCTTGATCGAAAACGAAGTAGAACTGATTATGTCAACGTTTACGCAACAATTCATTTAAATCACTCTAAATGAATGAATGTTATTATTAATTTTCAAAATTATATCCTAGCTAACATTGTTCAAATAATGGGGTCCTCAAGCCCCCCTGGTTCTGACGCCTGTGACATGGTGTATATACTTATAAGCTCAATCATATTGTGTATTGTGTATGTGAATAAAAACATTCTTCAAAGAAACGTGAGCTATGGGGTAAAGGTTGAGTATATATATATATATTGGTTGTCTCCTGTGCCGTAGATTACTATGTCATCAGTGACACATACCACACCTCTCTAGACCATCTACTGCTGAAAGTAGTCTCTTCTGATTAATCTCACTACTCACAGCCAGACCTAATGGTAATCTGAGCCATATGTGTCTTTTGGAAAGTGGCCAGATAACTCTTCGTCTAACGTGCAGTGCCAGTATCCATTCCTCGGATCGAATTTCGAGAACATTTTGACAATGGATAGTTCTGGCAGGATATCATCCATCGCCGGAAGTGGATGCACCTCTCGTTTCAGCGCTGTGTTCAGGATTTGCGGGTCAATGCTGACGCTGATATCGCCTGATTTTTTCACGCTAATTGCAATGCGACTGACCCAGTCTGTTGGCTTGTCAACTTTTACAATGATATTCTGTTGTTCAAGCTCACTTAGCTTCTGTTCTAACTTTGTCTTCATGCTGATGATGATGTAACAGCAGTTGGCATAATGGATTCATCAAGTGTTAGATGTACACACCCTGATATCATGCCTAGTTCATCTCCAAAAGCGTGGTCAAAGTTCATTTTGTCTTTGCTCACCGCACTGATGTTGTCAAAATTGACTTGTACAATTCCCATTTGCTCAGATGTTCTCTTTCCCAGGATCGGAGTTAACATTTGTTGTTCTATGACAAACTCGACTGGGTATTTCTTCTGATTCTTGCAGTTTGTGATAACCGTTCTACGCTTCCCAATGAGGTTCTGCGTAGTATCGTTCCACATGCGCAACGTGGTACTACTTGGCTATAGTGGGACGTTTGGCAACATTTCTCGATGTAAGATATTAACACTCGCTCCAGGATGGACTTGAAACTGAACGATTTTGCCTGCCACTTCCATAGATGCCATGACTGCTTCGTCATTGGTTATGTCGGCAATCTTTATAACATATTCACATTCTGAATCATCTTCACCTTGTACAGCAAGGACATTCTTAGGCTGTTGTCTCGGATTCATGTTTCTTGCTAGACACTGTGCAGCAAAATGATTCTGACGTCCACACTTCGAACATGTTTTACCATATGCATGGTATTTATTCTTGTTCCAATCATGCTTTCTGCCACAGAACTTACACTCTTTCAGTGGTGTGGTCTTTGGCTTGTATCTGCTGTTTTCTTGGTTATAATTGACCGTCTTTGTGTCCTTTATTTTGTGCACTGCTGATTCTTCTTTCTCCGCTCGGAAAAACAACATCTGCTTTTGTGATGCTTGGTGTGCTATGCACATTTGCACAGTCTGTTGTAGTGTAAGTGCAGCTTCTCTGAAGAATTGATCGCGTAACCAGTTTTCATGACAGCCAAACACAATTTGGCCTCGGAGTTGTTTCTCATTTTCTTCCCCGTAGTCACATTCTTTTACCATTATCTTAATCCTGGAGATATATGCATGCTGCATACATTTGCGAAATGCATATCTGGAAGCTAGTTCATTTTTTCTTGAAGAAAAGTAAGCATTACATTTTTCCATGACAGCTTCTAGCATCATAGCCATGTTAGGAGCTTCACCCTCGGTTGTAGGGAACTCAAAAAGAATACTAAATCTCAATAAGATCTTCACCTCCAATTGTCGATAGCAAAGCCACTTTTTCTTCACCACGTTTGGTTTCATTCCCAGATGCTGTCACATATAGTTCAAATCTCTCTTTGAAAGCTTTCCAGGCGTGTTCAGTATCACCACTTATAGTCAATTTGTTTGGGGTTGACGTTGATTGTGCCATTGTTATAGCTGTGCGTTCTCACAATGCGTTATTACTCTCACTTTTTCTTAATTTTATCGTCCACACTCACACCATGTACAAGACATAGCTTAGATGTCATATTATCACGCAATGGAATGTTCATTTAAATTCTTATGTCAAAGTTCGTTTTCTTCAGTGTGTTTGCATTTCAAACCTGTAGCTCCCTTTCCAAGGTTACTTGGAGTTGCGGGTTATCTATTTACCGCGCTGCCATGAAAAAATCCTTATATCGTGATATTGTGACGTGTTCAATGTCATACTTAGGTACACGCATGCGGCCTGCTCTATGTCATATTGTAGGTCATCTGGTCGCTAGGTGTCAGCATAAGCATATTGTAACAACACATACTTTGACGACCAAGCACTCCTGTCGTAGGCAATTTATTTTTCTGTGATACCAATAAAACGGCCTTTTAATTAAATACGTCTTTGAGACCTGACTGCAGATACTATCTCCCCCCGGCGTTCACAATGTTTCCATTTAATATTGATGCGAGTACAAAAGGTGTTCAAGGGTTGGTACATCTGAAATCATTAATCAACTACGCCGATCGCCTCATTGTTAATTAATGATATGTTAGCGAAATATAGCCAGACATAGAAGCAAAGAAATGTGCGCGTGACACACATGCACACACGCACACGCTCATACAAATGTACACATATGCACACACGCACACACGGACATACGCACACACGCACACACCAATACACACACACGCACGCTCGCACGCATGCACGTACACAAGTTTGAATTGTACGATCAATAAGGAATACGAATGAGATTGGAGTGTGTGCGTTGTTCAAGAAAAAAAATCTTATAATTCAATGCTACGCAATGCACGTCGTTGTGAATTAATGACTCGCGTAAACGACCCGATTCTGAGACGAGCTCCTATTTTATAATAATCTGACTAGAGTTAATTGCCCCAATAGCTTCGACTCAACTAGATTCACAATTAGCAAGTTACTCGTCTCGTGTCAGCATTTCCTCAACATTAGACGACTCGATTTGACCCTCGCTGTCGGAAACGATTGATCCGCAACACGATATTCACAGTCTCTGTCGCACAGTGCACAGCGTCGGATTGGGACAAAGCCACACGACAAAGGAACACCGGATCACCTGTCACTCTTGATATCTCGTCCGTCATCGGAGACTCGTCTGTGAGACCGCCGCCAGCTATTGATTCGTCAAACGTGATTACGTCTAGAAGCCGGATTGAGAAACGTTATACTTGCCGTATCTTTCAAACGGCTCCGCGCCTTTACAAATTCACTGGTGCGGTGTGGTACTGCTGTCATAGTTAAAACCCATGCTAAATCATTAAGAGATCCCATTACAATGTTTATAATTCTAAGGGTTTAGCATCACAGTAAGCTCCAATAATTGTATTGTTCTAACTAATGTCAGATCATTAGTACATATAACATTGTAAAAATAAAAGTACAGTGGTAGAAAGCAATAAGAGATAAACACGTAAACAGTTAAAATTATATATATATATATATATATATATATATATATATATATATATATATATATATATATATATATATATATATATATATATATATATATATATATATATATAGTAAAATAATAAGTTATAAACGCAAGTTCACTAAACCAAATATGAAATGTCCTGGAATGTCTTGTCATCGATGATGTTCTACAGCCAATATATGAGGGCAAATAATAAAAAATAGGGTCAAAACGGGGGATTGGGAGCTGGGGAACTGGAAAACTGGGGTGATCTAGTCTGCCCCAATATATTGGGTGGGTATATGTTCAATATACATTGTTGGCCCCCAATATGCTCGCAAAAATACAACTTCGGCCTTTCAATATTCGACAGCTTTCGCTGATTATGACTTCTGCCACAAAGGACCGTACGTTCTGTAGTTTGCACGACGGGATTTGCATGCTATTGAATTGTATTCTACATTATATTAACACGATGTTTCACAGCACCATTTATGCGAACACAATTCCTACGGGTCCCATGCATTTTATTGTTGTGCTTATTATTTGCATTTTATATAATAAGATCACCGATCAAGACATTGCATCATGCTGCACAGTCGCACCAACTATGGCAGTCTTGGAACGGTGGTCAGACTTTCTGGTTGAATAAATGCGTCAGACCAGACTAGTGGGCTTATCTAAAGTGGCGATCTCATGTCAGTATGTTTTCCAGACAGCAATCGCTTTACTAATTGTGGTCAAAGCTTTATCGAAAACGAAGTAGAGCTGATTATGTTTACGCAACAATTCGTTTAGATCACTCTGAATGAATGAATGTTATTATTAAGTTTCAAAATGACACTAGACCTAGACCAGACTAGTGGGCTTATCTAAAGTGGCGATCTCATGTCAGTATGTTTTCCAGACAGCAATCGCTTTACTAATTGTGGTCAAAGCTTTATCGAAAACGAAGTAGAGCTGATTATGTTTACGCAACAATTGGTTTAGATCACTCTGAATGAATGAATGTTATTATTAAGTTTCAAAATGACACTAGCTGCATTGTTGTGAATATGGGTGGAGGGTGAATTTGATGAACCAATATCTATATATAGTGCAATATCTCGAAAACCACTGAACCGTTTTCGTACATTTTTGTTCTGTGTCCTACTCATCAGACAAGATTTCTTCTCGAAAAAATAGATCAATCATCCGGTTAGAGTTAGAGTTTAAGTTAGATATAGGGTTTGGGTTGGGTTAAGGTTATGGCTGGGATTCCTAACCAATTGGTTGGGCTAAATTTGTCAGCGAATAAACCTTGTCTCTTGAGTAGGTCACAGTAAAAAAAATCGTGTCGTGTGAGAGATCACTTCCTCTCAACAGATTGCTCTGACATTTTAACACAGTCGTCTTCTCATTGAACCCCACATTTTTTATCCATAGCTCAGTTTGTTTGAATAAAATGTTTTTTGACATTAATACATATGTAGCCACACACAAAATAATGGGACGTATTCAATGAGGCGTCATTGTCACAAACTGCTTGCGATGCAGCACTACTGGTCAATTACAGCTAATTCCATAATCCTGAGTGGACGCCTTTATGTATCATCTTGTGAGCAGTTCTGACATGTTTTATAGAATATCGCCACAGT
Organism: Lamellibrachia columna; assembly: GCA_963662155.1. Classification (NCBI taxonomy): domain Eukaryota; kingdom Metazoa; phylum Annelida; class Polychaeta; order Sabellida; family Siboglinidae; genus Lamellibrachia; species Lamellibrachia columna. The sequence goes on from OY759261.1 coordinate 45,026,848, forward strand.
TGCAGTTACGACGCAGTTTTTATACAACTACTGTGGCTTGGATGTCTGATTAACCTATATAATGCGTACTTCGATGACCAAGCACTCCTGTCGTAGACAATGTATTGTCCTATGATAACAATCAAATAGCCTCGTATAACTACTTTAATTAAATACGTATTTGAGACATGAATGCAGATACTATCTCCCCCAGCGTCCACAACGTTTCCATTTAATATTAGTGCGTGTACTAAAGGTTTTCTGAACTGGTTTTCATGGGTTGGTACACCTGAAAACACTAACCAACTACGACGATCGCCTCATTGTTAATTAGTGATATGTTAGCAAAATATACCCTGACATAAAAGCAAATAAATGTGCGCGCGACAAAAAAAAACATATATTCACTCACGCTCACACACATGCACACACGCACTCGCTCATACACATGCACACACATGCACAGACGCACACACACATACACACACAAACACACGCACTCATACGCGCGCACACACACACACACGCATGTGCGCGCACACACACGCACACACAAACACACGCGAGTGCACACACACTCACACAGACACACGCAAGCACACAAACACACATAAGTACGCACCCACGCACGCACGCATACACGCACGCACTCGCACACACAAATATACACTCACACTGGCACACGTACACACAGCAGTTGTTCAGCAACTGTGCGGTGAGCAATTGTCCGTCCACAATGGTATTGCAACCGGTGACGCCCCTGGTCAATATCTAGAGAGATGATTTGTCTAATACTAAAAAGTACATATAGCCAGTGGCAGTGTACTCAACCAAACACTTAGGGTCAGAAATTATTGAAATTGTCAACACATGTACTTTCAGTGTCGTTGATGTGGAATATACTTTTTAAATATGTGTTACGTGATTAGTAAGTTGTTCATTAATTCAAATAATACCAATGTCCGAACTCCCCTTTTCAAAACCCTGAGGACTGGCCTGCTATTATTACCATTTTCCTTTTGGAAAATCCTTCCATCTTTCTGAGGTAATGCAAATCATTACTTGGAAAATGTCAAATACATTTAAACTTCCAATATTGTTTTCTGGAATTTTAATTCAAAATCACCGCTGGGTCAGGTCTTAACACGAAAGTTTAGTAACAACAACATTCCAATGTTAAGTTCTGGAAAATTAGACTAAGTTTAGCTTCTTCCGTTAGCAAGTGCCCTCAACCCCTATGCCATTACCACTCTGTGAAATGGTATTGGTGAAAAAAATTCCGATTTTTGGGAAAATTTATTAGAAGTCTACAATACGTTGTTTTCTAGTTTAAATCTAATTGTCGTCTAAACGATACAAAGAAAAGTTAAATTGGCGACACTTTATAATTTTGCCATATATTTTTAAACACTGGAACATCGATAGTTGTGTGGATCAATTTAAACATTATTTATTTTGATTTATTTACATTTTTGTGTTTATTTTTAGCCAATGATTTATTTTGTTTAATTCATGATGTGTTAAGGTATCTTCTATCACGTTCTTAGTGGAAGTTTTAAATGGCTGAATATTATTAAAGAGTGTGGTGACGTCGGCATTCATAATACCACAAAATTGTGTAGTTGCTTTGTGGTTGCTTCTGCTTGTTTGTGTAAATTAGAAAGAGAAGAAGACCAAACATTGAACCCTGAGGTACACCAGTGGAGATGTTTATTGTAATTAATAAGGAGCCACGGTTTTTATTTTCTTGTTCTCAGCTCCATTTCACAACACGGTGTCAAATTAATACCCGCTGCATAACTGCACATAACATGCCTTGGGCATGGATCGGACTTCATGATGGGTGACACCGTGTCAAGCAACCGTCATTATGGCTCATGTCTTATTGATTCTGGTTCGCAGGCTGTTGAATAAGGTGAATAATGTTTGATCATTCTAGTTGAATGAGTGCTGCCAGTGATTTAGAGGCACACACGGGGATTGGGAAACTAAAACTAAGTAATGCTGGATATTTTATAGTCAACAATCCCTGTAGACTGCAACAATAAACAGGGCACTGAAAAAGTTCCAAGCGGACGCGCATGAAACATTTTATGATTAAATTTCATAGTATATTGCATTCGTAATCATTCTCCTTACACATAGTGGTCCTTTACAATTATTAGCACTTTCGCATGACACGCACATGCAGTGAACTTCACACCCACCAAGGATGTATTTATGTTTAGGCGTGCTCGACCTCTTTGTCTCTCTGTCTCTGTGTTTCACTGTCTGTATGTCTCTGTCTGTCTCTCTTTTCTCCCTCTATCTAGCTCTCTCTCCCTCTCTCTCCCGCACTCTCTCTCTCTTTCTATGTCTCTCTCTTTTTATCTCTCTCTCTCTGCCTCTTTGTGTCTCTCTCTGTCTCTCTCTGTTTCTCTCTCTGTGTTTCTCTCTCCCTCCCTCCCCTCTCTCTCTATCCCTCCCCATCTATATATCTACCTCCCTTTTTTCTCCCTCTATCTCTCACTCTACATTGGCATTTACATGTACTACGATCTACACTGGCATTTACATGTACCTCGATCTACACTGGCATTTACATGTACCACGATCTACACTGGCATTTACATGTACCTCGATCTACACTGGCATTTACATGTATCAAGATCTACACTGGCATTTACATGTACCTCGATCTACACTGGCATTTACATGTACCTCGATCTACACTGGCATTTACATGTACCACGATCTACACTGGCATTTACATGTACCTCGATCTACACTGGCATTTACATGTATCAAGATCTACACTGGCATTTACATGTACCACGATCTACACTGGCATTTACATGTACCTCGATCTACACTGGCATTTACATGTACCTCGATCTACACTGGCATTTACATGTACCACGATCTACACTGGCATTTACATGTACCTCGATCTACACTGGCATTTACATGTACCTCGATCTACACTGGCATTTACATGTACTACGATCTACACTGGCATTTACATGTACCACGATCTACACTGGCATTTATATGTACCTCGATCTACACTGGCATTTACATGTACTACGATCTACACTGGCATTTACATGTACCACGATCTAACTGGCATTTATATGTACCTCGATCTACACTGGCATTTACATGTATCAAGATCTACACTGGCATTTACATGTACCTCGATCTACACTGGCATTTACATGTACCACGATCTACACTGGCATTTACATGTACCTCGATCTACACTGGCATTTACATGTACTACGATCTACACTGGCATTTACATGTACCACGATCTACACTGGCATTTATATGTACCTCGATCTACACTGGCATTTACATGTATCAAGATCTACACTGGCATTTACATGTACCTCGATCTACACTGGCATTTACATGTACCACGATCTACTCTGGCATTTACATGTATCTCGATGTCAACGATATATTCAAAAGCATGAAGTTGTGTTCTGCAATACGGGGGGTGGAGGTGGGGGTGGGGGTGTGGGTGGGGGTGGGGGATCATTCGTGTCTTGATGTGAGATACACTGTCAAACTTACAAACTTATACATTTGAAGTCCTCAGTCTCTGTATATATATATCTCTCTCTCCATCCCTCCTTCCCTCCTTCCCTCCCTCTCTGTCTCTCTTTTTTGTGTCTCTCTCTATCTCTTTCTCTCTTTCGCACTCTCTCCCATCTCTCCTCTCTCTCCTCTATCTTTCTCTCTCCTTCTTTCTCTCTCTCTCTCTCTCTCTCTCTCCACTCTATGTCCCCTCTCTTTGTCTCTCTGTCTCTCTCTGTCTGTATCTCTCTCTGCTTCTCTCTGTGTCTATCTGTCTGTCTCTCTCTGTGTGTCTCTCCCTATGTATCTCTCTCTCCCCTCTCTCTCTCTACCTCTCCTTTTTTCTCTCTCACTCTTTCTCTCCCTCCCTCTTTCCCTCCCAGTGTGGTTCTCTTTTTTCTGTCTCTTACTATATCTCTCGTTTTAGCTCTCTCTCCATTCTCTGCTCTCTCCCTCTCCTCACTCTTCTCTCTCTCTTTCTTCCTTTTGTTCTCTCTTTCTCCTCTCCCTACCCTCTCTCTTTCTCGTTCTTTCTCTCTCTGTCTCTCTCTGTGTGTCTGTCTGTCTCTCTCTTTCTCTAGCTCTATTGATCTCTCTCTATGTATCTATGTATGTTTAGCTGTCTTTATCGCATACTCTCTCTCCCTCTCTCTCTCTCACTCTCTCTCTTACAGCTAATTCCCTCATCCTGAGTTGACGCCTTTATGTATCATCTTGTGATCAGTTCTGACATTTTATGATTAAATTTCATAGTATATTGCATTCGTAATCATTCTCCTTACACATAGTGGTCCTTTACAATTATTAGCACTTTCGCATGACACGCACATGCAGTGAACTTCACACCCACCAAGGATGTATTTATGTTTAGGCGTGCTCGACCTCTTTGTCTCTCTGTCTCTGTGTTTCACTGTCTGTATGTCTCTGTCTGTCTCTCTTTTCTCCCTCTATCTAGCTCTCTCTCCCTCTCTCTCCCGCACTCTCTCTCTCTTTCTATGTCTCTCTCTTTTTATCTCTCTCTCTCTGCCTCTTTGTGTCTCTCTCTGTCTCTCTCTGTTTCTCTCTCTGTGTTTCTCTCTCCCTCCCTCCCCTCTCTCTCTATCCCTCCCCATCTATATATCTACCTCCCTTTTTTCTCCCTCTATCTCTCACTCTACACTGGCATTTACATGTACTACGATCTACACTGGCATTTACATGTACCTCGATCTACACTGGCATTTACATGTACCACGATCTACACTGGCATTTACATGTACCTCGATCTACACTGGCATTTACATGTATCAAGATCTACACTGGCATTTACATGTACCTCGATCTACACTGGCATTTACATGTACCTCGATCTACACTGGCATTTACATGTACCACGATCTACACTGGCATTTACATGTACCTCGATCTACACTGGCATTTACATGTATCAAGATCTACACTGGCATTTACATGTACCACGATCTACACTGGCATTTACATGTACCTCGATCTACACTGGCATTTACATGTACCTCGATCTACACTGGCATTTACATGTACCAAGATCTACACTGGCATTTACATGTACCTCGATCTACACTGGCATTTACATGTACCTCGATCTACACTGGCATTTACATGTACTACGATCTACACTGGCATTTACATGTACCACGATCTACACTGGCATTTATATGTACCTCGATCTACACTGGCATTTACATGTACTACGATCTACACTGGCATTTATATGTACCACGATCTAACTGGCATTTATATGTACCTCGATCTACACTGGCATTTACATGTATCAAGATCTACACTGGCATTTACATGTACCTCGATCTACACTGGCATTTACATGTACCACGATCTACACTGGCATTTACATGTACCTCGATCTACACTGGCATTTACATGTACTACGATCTACACTGGCATTTACATGTACCACGATCTACACTGGCATTTATATGTACCTCGATCTACACTGGCATTTACATGTATCAAGATCTACACTGGCATTTACATGTACCTCGATCTACACTGGCATTTACATGTACCACGATCTACTCTGGCATTTACATGTATCTCGATGTCAACGATATATTCAAAAGCATGAAGTTGTGTTCTGCAATACGGGGGGTGGAGGTGGGGGTGGGGGTGTGGGTGGGGGTGGGGGATCATTCGTGTCTTGATGTGAGATACACTGTCAAACTTACAAACTTATACATTTGAAGTCCTCAGTCTCTGTATATATATCTCTCTCTCTCCATCCCTCCTTCCCTCCTTCCCTCCCTCTCTGTCTCTCTTTTTTGTGTCTCTCTCTATCTCTTTCTCTCTTTCGCACTCTCTCCCATCTCTCCTCTCTCTCCTCTATCTTTCTCTCTCCTTCTTTCTCTCTCTCTCTCTCTCTCTCTCCACTCTATGTCCCCTCTCTTTGTCTCTCTGTCTCTCTCTGTCTGTATCTCTCTCTGCTTCTCTCTGTGTCTATCTGTCTGTCTCTCTCTGTGTGTCTCTCCCTATGTATCTCTCTCTCCCCTCTCTCTCTCTACCTCTCCTTTTTTCTCTCTCACTCTTTCTCTCCCTCCCTCTTTCCCTCCCAGTGTGGTTCTCTTTTTTCTGTCTCTTACTATATCTCTCGTTTTAGCTCTCTCTCCATTCTCTGCTCTCTCCCTCTCCTCACTCTTCTCTCTCTCTTTCTTCCTTTTGTTCTCTCTTTCTCCTCTCCCTACCCTCTCTCTTTCTCGTTCTTTCTCTCTCTGTCTCTCTCTGTGTGTCTGTCTGTCTCTCTCTTTCTCTAGCTCTATTGATCTCTCTCTATGTATCTATGTATGTTTAGCTGTCTTTATCGCATACTCTCTCTCCCTCTCTCTCTCTCACTCTCTCTCTTACAGCTAATTCCCTCATCCTGAGTTGACGCCTTTATGTATCATCTTGTGATCAGTTCTGACATGTTTGATAGAATATCGGCACCTTTGCAGTTACGATGTAGTTGTTATTCAACTACTGTGGCTTGGATGTCTGATTAACCTATATAACACATACTTTGACGACCAAGCACTCCTGTCGTAGACAATGTATTGTTCTGTGATACCATTAAAACGGCCTCGTATAACTACTTTAATTAAATGCGTCTTTGAGACCTGAATGCAGATACTATCTCCCCCAACGTTCACAATGTTTCCATTTAATATTGGTGCGTGTACTAAAGATTTGTTTAACTGGTTTTCAAGGGTTGGCATATCTAAAATCATTAATCAACTATGCCGATCGCCTCATTGTTAATTAATTATATGTTAGCGAAATATAGCCAGACATAGAAGCAAAGAAATGTTGGCGCAACAAACAAAAAGACAAATATACACTCACGCTCACACACATGCACATACGCACACGCTCATATACATGCACACACATGCACACATGCACACACACACACACACACACACACACACACACACACACACACACACACACACACACACACACACACACACACACACACACACACACACACACACACACACACACACACACTCACACACACACACACACACACACACACACACACAAACAAACAAACACACACACACACACACACGTGCGCGCATACGCACACGCACAAACACACGTGACAGTCACACACACGGAAACAAACACACATAACCATGCGCACACGCGCACACACAAACACAGGATCACACTGGGACAGGCACACACAACAGTTGTTCAGCAACTGTCCGGTGAGCAATTGTCCGTGCACCACGGTATTGCAACCGGTGACGGCCCTGATCTATATTTGTAGAGAGATGATTTTTTATGCTAAAAAGTGCACATAGCCAGTGTACACCACCAGAAACTGAAGGTCAGAAACTATTGAAATTGCCAACACATGTTTTTTCTGAGTCACAGATGTGGAATATACTTATAAAAGATATGTGTTACGTGATTAGTCAGTTATTGATTAATTAAAATCATCCCAACATCCGAACCTCCTTTTCGAAACCCTAAGGACTGGCCTGCTATTGTTACCATTTTCCCTTTGAAAAATCCTTCCATCATTATTTTGGAAAATTTCTAATCAATTTAAACTTTCAATGTTGTTTTCTGGAATTTTAATTCAAAGTCACCGCTGGGTCAGGTCTTAATTGGAAAGTTTTATAACAACAACATTCCAATGTTAAGTTCTGGAAAATTAGACAAAGTTTAGCTTTTTCCGTTAGCAGGTGCCTTTAACGCCTATGCCATTACCACTCTGTGACATGTTATTTGTGAAAATTGTTCCAATTTTATTAGAACATTTATTAGCAGTCTACAATAAGTTTTTTTTAAAATATTAATTCATGATGTGTTAAGGTATCTTCTTTCACGTTCTTAGTGGAAGTTTTAAATGGCTGAATATTACTAAAGAGTGTGGTGACGTCGGCATATATAATAACACAAAATCAGATTTTTGGTAATCAATAATCCCTGTAGACTGCACAAATAAACAGGGCACTGAAAAAGTTCCAAGCGGACGTGCATGAAACGTTTTATTATTTAATTTGATAGTATTCTTGCATTCGTAGTACATATAAGCGTTATATTTAGTGTAGCTTTGTAGGGGGAGAAAACATAAGTTCACACTTCAACTATCTAAGTTTTTGACACATGATTAGCTATGACTACCATATTTCACATTACAAT
>OY759261.1:45040055-45145055 GCA_963662155.1 Lamellibrachia columna
ACACTGGCATTTACATGTACCTCGATCTACACTGGCATTTACATGTACCTCGATCTACACTGGCATTTACATGTACCACGATCTACACTGGCATTTACATGTACCTCGATCTACACTGGCATTTATATGTACCTCGATCTACACTGGCATTTACATGTATCAAGATCTACACTGGCATTTACATGTACCTCGATCTACACTGGCATTTACATGTACCACGATCTACTCTGGCATTTACATGTATCTCGATGTCAACGATATATTCAAAAGCATGAAGTTGTGTTCTGCAATACGGGGGGTGGAGGTGGGGGTGGGGGTGTGGGTGGGGGTGGGGGATCATTCGTGTCTTGATGTGAGATACACTGTCAAACTTACAAACTTATACATTTGAAGTCCTCAGTCTCTGTATATATATATCTCTCTCCATCCCTCCTTCCCTCCTTCCCTCCCTCTCTGTCTCTCTTTTTTGTGTCTCTCTCTATCTCTTTCTCTCTTTCGCACTCTCTCCCATCTCTCCTCTCTCTCCTCTATCTTTCTCTCTCCTTCTTTCTCTCTCTCTCTCTCTCTCTCTCTCTCTCTCCACTCTATGTCCCCTCTCTTTGTCTCTCTGTCTCTCTCTGTCTGTATCTCTCTCTGCTTCTCTCTGTGTCTATCTGTCTGTCTCTCTCTGTGTGTCTCTCCCTATGTATCTCTCTCTCCCCTCTCTCTCTCTACCTCTCCTTTTTTCTCTCTCACTCTTTCTCTCCCTCCCTCTTTCCCTCCCAGTGTGGTTCTCTTTTTTCTGTCTCTTACTATATCTCTCGTTTTAGCTCTCTCTCCATTCTCTGCTCTCTCCCTCTCCTCACTCTTCTCTCTCTCTTTCTTCCTTTTGTTCTCTCTTTCTCCTCTCCCTACCCTCTCTCTTTCTCGTTCTTTCTCTCTCTGTCTCTCTCTGTGTGTCTGTCTGTCTGTCTCTTTCTCTAGCTCTATTGATCTCTCTCTATGTATCTATGTATGTTTAGCTGTCTTTATCGCATACTCTCTCTCTCTCTCTCTCTCTCTCTCTCTCACTCTCTCTCTTACAGCTAATTCCCTCATCCTGAGTTGACGCCTTTATGTATCATCTTGTGATCAGTTCTGACATGTTTGATAGAATATCGGCACCTTTGCAGTTACGATGTAGTTGTTATTCAACTACTGTGGCTTGGATGTCTGATTAACCTATATAACACATACTTTGACGACCAAGCACTCCTGTCGTAGACAATGTATTGTTCTGTGATACCATTAAAACGGCCTCGTATAACTACTTTAATTAAATGCGTCTTTGAGACCTGAATGCAGATACTATCTCCCCCAACGTTCACAATGTTTCCATTTAATATTGGTGCGTGTACTAAAGATTTGTTTAACTGGTTTTCACGGGTTGGCATATCTAAAATCATTAATCAACTACGCCGATCGCCTCATTGTTAATTAATTATATGTTAGCGAAATATAGCCAGACATAGAAGCAAAGAAATGTTGGCGCAACAAACAAAAAGACAAATATACACTCACGCTCACACACATGCACATACGCACACGCTCATATACATGCACACACATGCACACATGCACACACACACACACACACACACACACACACACACACACACACACACACACACACACACACACACACAACAAACACACACACACGTGCGCGCATACGCACACGCACAAACACACGTGACAGTCACACACACGGAAACAAACACACATAACCATGCGCACACGCGCACACACAAACACAGGATCACACTGGGACAGGCACACACAACAGTTGTTCAGCAACTGTCCGGTGAGCAATTGTCCGTGCACCACGGTATTGCAACCGGTGACGGCCCTGATCTATATTTGTAGAGAGATGATTTTTTATGCTAAAAAGTGCACATAGCCAGTTTACACCACCAGAAACTGAAGGTCAGAAACTATTGAAATTGCCAACACATGTTTTTTCTGAGTCACAGATGTGGAATATACTTATAAAAGATATGTGTTACGTGATTAGTCAGTTATTGATTAATTAAAATCATCCCAACATCCGAACCTCCTTTTCGAAACCCTAAGGACTGGCCTGCTATTGTTACCATTTTCCCTTTGAAAAATCCTTCCATCATTATTTTGGAAAATTTCTAATCAATTTAAACTTTCAATATTGTTTTCTGGAATTTTAATTTAAAGTCACCGCTGGGTCAGGTCTTAATTGGAAAGTTTTATAACAACAACATTCCAATGTTAAGTTCTGGAAAATTAGACAAAGTTTAGCTTTTTCCGTTAGCAGGTGCCTTTAACGCCTATGCCATTACCACTCTGTGACATGTTATTTGTGAAAATTGTTCCAATTTTATTAGAACATTTATTAGCAGTCTACAATAAGTTTTTTTTAAAATATTAATTCATGATGTGTTAAGGTATCTTCTTTCACGTTCTTAGTGGAAGTTTTAAATGGCTGAATATTACTAAAGAGTGTGGTGACGTCGGCATATATAATAACACAAAATCAGATTTTTGGTAATCAATAATCCCTGTAGACTGCACAAATAAACAGGGCACTGAAAAAGTTCCAAGCGGACGTGCATGAAACGTTTTATTATTTAATTTGATAGTATTCTTGCATTCGTAGTACATATAAGCGTTATATTTAGTGTAGCTTTGTAGGGGGAGAAAACATAAGTTCACACTTGAACTATCTAAGTTTTTGACACATGATTAGCTATGACTACCATATTTCACATTACAATAGTAAATATATATAAGACGTTTTAGCTGCTAATTACACAATACTACTGTATGAAGCCGGAACGATGCTATCACGTGTTGTTGGAAATAAATATGTTTGATTTATTTGATTGATTGATTTAGAAAATTGTACAGTAATACTATCTATGGGGCATATTTCGGATTTCCAATAAAACGTTGAAATATACGGAAGCCAACATATTGAGATGAAATGTATAGTGCCCAGAACATGGTCAACTCTGCTTGGTATTTACATGTACCTCGATCTACACTGGTATTTACATGTACCTCGATCTACACTGGCATTTACATGTATCACGATCTACACTGGCATTTACATGTACCTCGATCTACACTGGCATTTACATGTATCACGATCTACACTGACATTAACATGTACCTCGATCTACACTGGCATTTACATGTACCTCGATCTACACTGGCATTTACATGTACCTCGATCTACACTGGCATTTACATGTATCACGATCTACACTGGCATTTACATGTACCTCGATCTACACTGGCATTTACATGTACCTCGATCTACACTGGCATTTACATGTACCACGATCTACACTGGCATTTACATGTACCTCGATCTACACTGGCATTTACATGTATCAAGATCTACACTGGCATTTACATGTACCTCGATCTACACTGGCATTTACATGTACCTCGATCTACACTGGCATTTACATGTATCAAGATCTACACTGGCATTTACATGTACCTCGATCTACACTGGCATTTACATGTACTACGATCTACACTGGCATTTACATGTACCTCGATCTACACTGGCATTTACATGTACCACGATCTACACTGGCATTTACATGTACCTCGATCTACACTGGCATTTACATGTACTACGATCTACACTGGCATTTACATGTACCTCGATCTACACTGGCATTTACATGTACCACGATCTACACTGGCATTTACATGTACCTCGATCTACACTGGCATTTACATGGATCACGATCTACACTGGCATTTATATGTATCACGATCTACACTGGCATTTATATGTATCACGATCTACACTGACATTTACATGGATCACGATCTACACTGACATTTACATGTACCACGATGTCAACGATAGATTCGAAAGCATGCAGTTGTGTTCTGCAATACGGGATGGGGGGATCCTTCGGGTATTGATGTGAGATACACTGTCAAACTTACACAATTATACATTTGAAGACTTCAACTGAATGTATTTACAAAGTTAATCATATTCATGGCTGTAACATTATCCTTTTCATGGATTCAGAAATTCAGCTATATTCAGCTATATTGCTGAATAAGGGATTATCTCAAAATGGCCAATCTGCGAACAAAAGCAGTTGCAACCGTCGTTACTTAATTTGTCCAGTCAGCACGAAAGATGCCAAACTCATCGTGATTGACTTGCAGAGTCATATTTCCAAACACAATATAATGATCTTTGCACATTATCATCAAGAAAGTCTTCCTTCTCAACCACAAAACAAAACTATTCAGGTGAACCGGTGAGCAAAGTAGCTCTTCAAAATAGGTCTCTATTCAGACAATCAATAATAAACCTGCTTAAATGTTTTAAACTTTAAAAGTGATTTTCGTTGTAATTTGCATAAAATGACAGATGCAGTCACCCTAAGTACTGAAAACCAGCAAAGTGATAACACCCACCTTTAGACCAGTTGTTGTTCAGCAGAATGACCCTGGCAGAAGATAAGCGTTGAACCACGAATCACGTATGAGCTAAGCCGGCCAACGATGTGTAGAACTCAATGGACTGCACACGTCTACACACGATAGTTCGGCCCGGACATAGTTATACACATGTCTCAACTAACAATTCGGTCACGTGATATTATAAGATAAAAAAGCAATAAGACGAATGCGGTCCGGTATACAATGGTGAATAGATCACGTTCATCTGCTATTGGTCGAAGCAACCAGGAAGTTTCTTAGGCTCTTTATTTTTGCGTCTACTCTGGTAATTAATGTATTCAACATAGAAACTGTGCACTATGATTTAACACAAAGACGCTTTGTCCCACCACCCGTCACTAGTACAGCGACACAAACTACAACACTATTATATTCGATCGCAATTGACACCAAGGAGCTCATGTCGTGACCGGCATTATCAACAAATATTGTATAATATACATTTGTGTGTGTCACATATCAATTTCGACGGAACACAGTTTATTAATAGCGTCGCATTTTAATCTTAGATAACTTTGAACAAAACGCTCAGCTGCGGCAGTTGCAAAAACACGCAGTTTGTTGATCACACTGGGTGTGCTTTAGAATTTGCCGTACAGCGCCAGTATATGAGAGTTTTTGAAGCTCCAAAAATTTGCAGATTTTGGGTAAGCTTCTGATTGGTTGAAATTTGAAATAGAGCGTTCTAATGAACGGTCAAATGTCACCGACCTTTTGTACTTATTCAATTGCCAGTTGGGGTTAGGGTTAGTAACCCTAATTCTGTCGTTTGTAGTGAACCCTAATACGAATCCTGTAGGGTTAGTAACCCTAATGAAAGGTCAAAGATCACCAACCTTTTGTACTGATACAATTGCCAGTTAGGGTTAGGGTTAGTAACCCTAATTCTGTCGTCTTCGGTTTAATACTAACGATTATGACGCGCTTTTCGAGACGTGTCTGGGTACAGAACCGGTTTGAACCGGTTCAAACCGGTTTCATGTAGTTTTTTTTCTTGCTTTCTGGAACGTTCGAACGACGTCATGGAATTTTCCACGCTCACGAAAAGAAACACGATCCCGCATTTTCAACCTGCAAGCAGACTGAAACCTAGCGGTCGAATGCTCGTGCATGCAGCGGGAAAAACGTAGCCGTGCATGTAAGCTATACGACGCATATTGCATCGTTGCATTGTATCGAGAACCTTTCGACGTATGTCGTTTCGCGTCGACACCTACATACCGCCTATAATGATACTAGTCTGCATGAACACCGCGAGGTCAAAAGGTCAAGGTCAACAAACAAACACCGTCGCTTTCTGGAACGTTCGAACGAAGTCATGGAATTTTCCATAAACATCGCGAGGTCAAAAGGTCAAGGTCAACCCAGTTTTCTCGCGAAATGTGTCAAGACACATCGATCCGGTATGTAACATGGGCTTGTGCGCTTCCAATCGTCTTGTCTCTTTGACATTGGTCAGCCACTGTTTCACATTTCACCTAAATGTGAAATGTGAAATTGTTTTTAATGTGAAACTGTCTACGGGAAAAACCCAGAAAAAGTGCATCATCACCAAACTTTCAGGGTAAATTGTAGGAGGTATGGGTAAATTGTAGGAATTATGGATCAATTGTAGGAGTTATGGGTAACCTGTAGGAATTATGGGTAAACTGTAGGAGTTATGGGTAACCTGTAGGAATTATGGGTAAACTGTAGGAGTTATGGGTAAACTGTAGGAGGTATGGGTAAACTGTAGGAAGGCTTGTACGCTCCCACTCGTCTTGTCTTTTTTGACATTACACTCGTCTTGTCTTTTTGACACTGGTCAGTCGCTGTTGGTGGACTTTGACTTGTGCGCTTCCACTCGTCTTGTCTTTTTCACACTGGTCAGGCGCTGTTGGTGGAGTTAGACTTGTGTGCTCCCACTCGTCTTGGTGACAACTTGGAGAAAACAAGATATTGTCATACAAAACTTGAAGAAAACAAGACATTGTTGGTGACATCTTGAAGAAAACAAGACACTGTTGGTGCCAACTTGAAGAAAACAAGACACTGTTGGTGACAACTTGAAGAAAACAAGACACTGTTGGTGACAACTTGAAGAAAACAAGACACTGTTGGTGCCAACTTGAAGAAAACAAGACACTGTTGGTGACAACTTGAAGAAAACAAGACACTGTTGGTGACAACTTGAAGAAAACAAGACACTGTCACACAAAATTTGAAGAAAAGAAGACGTTGTCATACACAACTTGAAGAAAACAAAACACTGTTGTTGACAGCTTGAATAAAACAAGACACTGTTGGCGACAAATTGAAGAAAACAAGACATTGTCGGTGACAACTTGAAGAAAACAAGACACTGTTGGTGACAACTTGAAGAAAATAAGACATTGTTGGTGACAACTTGGAGAAAACAAGACATTGTCATACAAAACTTGAAGAAAACAAGACATTGTTGGTGACATGTTGAAGAAAACAAGACACTGTTGGTGGCAACTTGAAGAAAACAAGACACTGTCACACAAAATTTGAAGAAAACAAGACATTGTCATACACAACTTGAAGAAAACAAGGCACTGTTGGTGACAACTTGAAGAAAACAAGACACTGTCACACAACATTTTAAGAAAACAATACATTGTCATACACAACTTGAAGAAAACAAAGCACTGTTGGTGACAACTTGAAGAAAACAAGACACTGTTGGTGACTACTTGAAGAAAACAAGACACTGTTGGTGACAACTTGAAGAAACCAAGACACTGTTGGTGACAACTTGAAGAAAACAAGACACTTTTGTTGCCAACTTGAAGAAAACAAGACACTGTTGGTGACAACTTGAAGAAAACAAGACACTGTTGGTTACAACTTGAAGAAAACAAGACACTGTTGGTGACAACTTGAAGAAAACAAGACACTTTTGGTGACAACTTGAAGAAAACAAGACACTGTCACAAAAAATTTGAAGAAAACAAGACATTGTCATACACAACTTGAAGAAAACAAGACACTGTTGCTGACAACTTGAAGAAAACAAGGTAGGTCCAAAGACCTGTTACTTTATGTATTGTAGGTCCAAAAACCTACAACTTTATGTATTGTAGGTCGAAATATCTGCTACTTTATGTATTGTAGGTCCCAAAACCTGCTACTTTAGGTTTTGTGGGTTCAAGGACCTACAACTTTATGTATTGGAGATCCAAAGACCTGCTACTTCATGTATTGTAGGTCCAAAGACCTGCTACTTTATATATATTATAGGTCCAAAGACCTGCTACTTTATATATTGTAGGTCCAAAGACCTGCTACTTTATGCATCGTAGGGCCAAAAAAACATACAACTTTATGTAACGTAGGTCCAAAGACCTGCTACTTTATTTATTGTAGGTCCAAGGACCTACAACTTTATGTATTGTAGATCCAAAGACCTACAACTTTATGTATTTTAGGTCAAAAGACCTGCTACTTTATGTTTTGTAGGTTCAAGGACCTACAACTTTATGTATTGTAGGTCCAAATACCTGCTATTTTATATATTGTAGGTCCAAAGACCTGCTACTTTATGTATTGTAGGTCCAAAGACCTGCTACTTTATGTATTGTAGGTCCAAAGACCTGCTACTTTATGTATTGTAGGTCCAAAAATACATACATCTTTTTGTATTGTAGGTCCAAAGACCTACAACTTGATGCTTTGTTGGTCCAAAGACCTGCTACTTTATGTATTGTAGGTCCAAAGACCTGCTACTTTATGTATTGTAGGTCCAAAAACTTGCTACTTTATGTTTTGTAGGTCCAAGGACCTACAACTTTATGTATTGTAGGTCCAAATACGTGCTTCTTTATGTTTTGTGGGTTCAAGGACCTACAACTTTATGTATTGGAGGTCCAAAGACCTGCTACGTTATATATTGTAGGTCCAAAGACCTGCTACTTTATGTATTGTAGGTCCAAAGACCTGCTACTTTATGTATTGTAGGTCCAAAGACCTGCTACTTTATGTATTGTAGGTCCAAAAACATACATAACTTGAAGAAAACAAGACACTGTTGGTGACAACTTGAAGAAAACAAGGCACTTTTGGTGACAACTTGAAAAAACAAGACACTGTTAGTGACAACTTGAAGAAAACAAGACACTGTTGGTGACAACTTGAAGAAAACAAGACACTGTCACAAAAAATTTGAAGAAAAGAAGACATTGTCATACACAACTTGAAGAAAATAAGACATTGTCATACAAAACTTGAAGAAAACTAGACACTATCGGTGACAGCTTTAAGAAAACAAGACACTGTTGGTGACAACTTCAAGAAAACAAGACACTGTTGACGACAACTTGGAGAAAACAAGACACTGTCATACAAAACTTGAAGAAATCAAGACATTGTTGGTGACATCTTGAAGAAAACAAGACATTGTCGGTGACAACTTGAAGAAAACAAGACACTGTTAGTGACAACTTGAAGAAAACAAGACACTGTTGATGACAACTTGGAGAAAACAAGACATTGTCAAACAAAACTTGAAGAAAATAAGACATTGTTGGTGACATCTTGAAGAAAACAAGACACTGTTGGTGACAACTTAAAGAAAACAAGACACTGTTGGTGACAACGTCAAGAAAACAAGACACTGTTGATGACAACTTGGAGAAAACAAGACATTGTCATACAAAACTTGAAGAAATCAAGACATTGTTGGTGACATCTTGAAGAAAACAAGACATTGTCGGTGACAACTTGAAGAAAACAAGACACTGTTGGTGACAACTTGAAGAAAACAAGACACTGTTGATGACAACTTGGAGAAAACAAGACATTGTCATACAAAACTTGAAGAAAACAAGACATTGTTGGTGCCAATTTGAAGAAAACAAGACACTGTTGGTGACAACTTGAAGAAAACAAGACACTGTTGGTGACAACTTGAAGAAAACAAGACACTGTCACACAAAATTTGAAGAAAACAAGACACTGTTAGTGACAACTTGAAGAAAACAAGACACTGTTGGTGACAACTTGAAGAAAACAAGACACTGTTGGTGACAACTTGAAGAAAACAAGACACTGTTGGTGACAACTTGGAGAAAACAAGACATTGTCATACAAAACTTGAAGAAAACAAGACACTGTTGGTGACAACTTGAAGAAAACAAGACACAGTTGGTAAAAACTTGAAGAAAATAAGACACTGTAGGCGACAACTTGAAGAAAACAAGACACTGTTGGTGACAACTTGAAGAAAACAAGACACTGTCACACAAAATTTGAAGAAAACAAGACACAGTCACACAAAATTTGAAGAAAACAAGACATTGTCATACACAACTTGAAGAAAACAAGACACTGTTGGTGAAAACTTGAAGAAAACAAGACACTGTTGGTGACAACTTGAAGAAAACAAGACACTATTGGTGACAACTTGAAGAAAACAAGACACTGATAGTGATGGTTTGTGGGTTCAAGGACCTACAACTTTATGCATTGGAGGTCCAAAGACCTGCTACTTTATGTATTGTAGGTCCAAAGACCTGCTACTTTATGTATTGTAGGTCCAAAAACATACATCTTTTTGTATTGTAGGTCCAAAGACCTACAACTTGATGTTTTGTTGGTCGAAAGACCTGCTACTTTATGTATTGTAGGTCCAAAGACCTGCTACTTTATGTATTGTAGGTCCAAAAACATACATAACTTGAAGAAAACAAGACTATGTTGGTGAAAACTTGAAGAAAACAAGGCACTTTTGGTGACAACTTGAAAAAACAAGACACTGTTAGTGACAACTTGAAGAAAACAAGACACTGTTGGTGACAACTTGAAGAAAACAAGACACTGTCACACAAAATTTGAAGAAAAGAAGACATTGTCATACACAACTTGAAGAAAATAAGACATTGTCATACAAAACTTGAAGAAAACAAGACACTATCGGTGACAGCTTGAAGAAAACAAGACACTGTTGGTGACAACTTCAAGAAAACAAGACACTGTTGATGACAACTTGGAGAAAACAAGACACTGTCATACAAAACTTGAAGAAATCAAGACATTGTTGGTGACATCTTGAAGAAAACAAGACACTGTCGGTGACAACTTGAAGAAAACAAGACACTGTTGTTGACAACTTGAAGAAAACAAGACACTGTTGATGACAACTTGGAGAAAGCAAGACATTGTCAAACAAAACTTGAAGAAAATAAGACATTGTTGGTGACATCTTGAAGAAAACAAGACACTGTTGGTGACAACTTAAAGAAAACAAGACACTGTTGGTGACAACGTCAAGAAAACAAGACACTGTTGATGACAACTTGGAGAAAACAAGACATTGTCATACAAAACTTGAAGAAATCAAGACATTGTTGGTGACATCTTGAAGAAAACAAAACATTGTCGGTGACAACTTGAAGAAAACAAGACACTGTTGGTGACAACTTGAAGAAAACAAGACACTGTTGATGACAACTTGGAGAAAACAAGACATTGTCATACAAAACTTGAAGAAAACAAGACATTGTTGGTGCCAATTTGAAGAAAACAAGACACTGTTGGTGACAACTTGAAGAAAACAAGACACTGTTGGTGACAACTTGAAGAAAACAAGACACTGTCACAAAAAATTTGAAGAAAACAAGACACTGTTGGTGACAACTTGAAGAAAACAAGACACTGTTGGTGACAACTTTAAGAAAACAAGACACTGTTGGTGACAACTTGAAGAAAACAAGACACTGTTGGTGACAACTTGGAGAAAACAAGACATTGTCATACAAAACTTGAAGAAAACAAGACACTGTTGGTGACAACTTGAAGAAAACAAGACACAGTTGGTGACAACTTGAAGAAAATAAGACACTGTAGGCGACAACTTGAAGAAAACAAGACACTGTTGGTGACAACTTGAAGAAAACAAGACACTGTCACACAAAATTTGAAGAAAACAAGACACAGTCACACAAAATTTGAAGAAAACAAGACATTGTCATACACAACTTGAAGAAAACAAGACACTGTTGGTGAAAACTTGAAGAAAACAAGACACTGTTGGTGACAACTTGAAGAAAACAAGACACTGTTGGTGACAACTTGAAGAAAACAAGACACTGATAGTGATGGTTTTGTGGGTTCAAGGACCTACAACTTTATGCATTGGAGGTCCAAAGACCTGCTACTTTATGTATTGTAGGTCCAAAGACCTGCTACTTTATGTATTGTAGGTCCAAAAACATACATTTTTTTGTATTGTAGGTCCAAAGACCTACAACTTGATGTTTTGTTGGTCCAAAGACCTGCTACTTTATGTATTGTAGGTCCAAAGACCTGCTACTTTATGTATTGTAGGTCCAAAAAACCCTGCTACTTTATGTATTGTAGGTCCAAGGACCTACAATTTACGTATTGTAGATCCAAAGACCTGCTACTTAATGTTTTGTGGGTTCAAGGACCTACAACTTTATGTATTGGAGGTCCAAAGACCTGCTACTTTATGTATTGTAGGTCAAAGGACCTAAAACTTTATGTATTATAAGTCCAAATACCTACAACTTTATGTCGTATTGTCTTTTTGACACTGGTCAGTTACTGTTGGTGGACTTTGACTTGTGCGCTTCCACTCGTCTTGTCTTTTTCACACTGGCCAGTCGCTGTTGGTCGACTTTGGCTTGTGCGTTTCCCCTCGTCTTGTCTTTTTTGACACTGGTCAATCGCTGTTGGTGGACTTTGGCTTGTGCGCTCCCAACCGTCTTGTTTTTTTTGACATTGGTCAGGCGCTGTTGGCGGACTTTGACTTGTGCGCGCCCACTCGTCTTGTCTTTTTTGACATTGGTTGCACATTTTTGCATGCTATCTAGGGTTATACAACCGACAACAGGTTGGGGTTGCACCTTTTGCCGTACCGTTGCCGCTAAGAAGCTGGTAGGATTGTGCAAAAGCACTGTCTCGATGCAGTCTATCTAGGGTTATACAACCGAAAACAGGTTGGGGTTACACCGCGGACCACGCGCGCGTGCTCCGCGGCGGCGCCGCCACTACCGTCGCCTTGGCGGCGGCAGTGGCGACGGCGGTACGGAAAAAGCCTAACCCCAACCCTAACTCTAACCCTAACCCCGACCTGTTGTCGATTGTATAACCCTAGATTGCCTGTAAAAAGGTGTAACCCCAACCTATTTTCGGTTGTATAACCCTAGATAGACTGCACCAACAGCGCCTGACCAGTGTGAAAAAGACAAGACGAGTGGAAGCGCACAAGTCAAAGTCCACCAACAGCGACTGACCAGTGTCAAAAAGACAAGACGAGTGTAATGTCAAAAAAAGACAAGACGAATGGGAGCGTACAAGCCTTCCTACAATTTACCCATACCTCCTACAGTTTACCCATAACTCCTACAGTTTACCCATAATTCCTACAGGTTACCCATAACTCCTACAGTTTACCCATAATTCCTACAGGTTATCCATAACTCCTACAATTGATCCATAATTCCTACAATTTACCCATACCTCCTACAATTTACCCTGAAAGTTTGGTGACGATGCACTTTTTCTGGGTATTTCCCGTAGACAGTTTCACATTAAAAACAATTTCACATTTCACAAATAGGTGAAATGTGAAACAGTGGCTGACCAATGTCAAAGAGACAAGACGATTGGAAGCGCACAAGCCCATGTTACATACCGGATCGATGTGTCTTGACACATTTCGCGAGAAAACTGGGTTGACCTTGACCTTTTGACCTCGCGATGTTTATGGAAAATTCCATGACTTCGTTCGAACGTTCCAGAAAGCGACGGTGTTTGTTTGTTGACCTTGACCTTTTGACCTCGCGGTGTTCATGCAGACTAGTATCATTATAGGCGGTATGTAGGTGTCGACGCGAAACGACATACGGCGAAAGGTTCTCGATATAATGCAATGATGCAATATGCGTCGTATAGCTTTCATGCACTGCTACGTTTTTCCCGCTGCATGCACGAACTTTCGTCCGCTAGATTTCAGTCTGCTAGCAGGGTGAAAAGGCGAGACTTCGTTCGAACGTTCCAGAAAGCGACGGTGTTTGTTTTGTTGACCTTGACCTTTTGACCTCGCGGTGTTCTTGCAGACTCGTGGTGAAATAGGCGGTATGTAGGTGTCGACGCGAAACGACATACGTCGAAAGGTTCTCGATATAATGCAACGATGCAATATGCGTCGTATAGCTTACATGCACGGCTACGTTTTTCCCGCTACATGCACGAGCATTCGACCGCTAGGTTTCAGTCTGCTAGCAGGTTGAAAATGCGGGATCGTGTTTCTTTTCGTGAGCGTGGAAAATTCCATGACGTCGTTCGAACGTTCCAGAAAGGAAGAAAAAAAACTACATGAAACCGGTTCAAACCGTTTTGAACCGGTTCAAACCGGTTCTGTACCCAGACACGTCTCGAAAAGCGCGTCATAATCGTTAGTATTAAACCGAAGACGAGAGAATTAGGGTTACTAACCTTAAACCTAACTGGCAATTGTATCAGTACAAAAGGTCGGTGATCTTTGACCTTTCTTTAGGGTTACTAACCCTACAGGGTTCGTATTAGGGTTCACTACAAACGACAGAATTAGGGTTACTATCCCTAACCCCAACCGGCAATTGAATAAGTACAAAAGGTCGGTGACATTTTACCTTTCATTAGGGTTACTAACCCTAACCCTGACAATTATTAGAACGCTCGCCACCAACCTTTGACCTTGACCTGTAGTGTCCCTGGCGATCGTATCATCGCAAAACAGCGCCCCGAAATCTCCTCATTTTAGATAATAGGGGAGGAGCTGTGACGTCATAAGTCACGCGACGGCTCTCGACCCATCAGTCATCATCATGCTGTCAGTCGCTATGCGACAAAGACTGCTTTCATTTCTTGACCGCCGCACTCCATTTAGTTCTCTGCTGTGAGAGTGATGTCCATGAGTCGCTCTTTATGTCTCTCAGCTTGAGGTTTCTCTTGATGGTATCCTTGAACCGGAGACGAGGGCGTACTCTCTGTCTGTGACCAGAAGACAATTGAGAGTAGAGGATCTGGTTTGGTAGTCTGTCTGATGACATCCTCATGAGGTGTCCAGTCCACAGGAGATTCTTTTTGATCAGAAGATCTTCCATAGAGGGCAGCCCTATCCGACCGAGTATTTCCTTGTTTGTCACTTTGTCCTTCCAGGTTAGCCTCATGATCGAACGCAGATGTCGCATCATGAAGGCATGCAGCTTTTTCACCTGTCGTCTGTACACTGTCCAGGCCTCGGCTCCGTATAGTAAGGTGGATAGCACAATTGCACGGTAGATCTTGCCTTTGACCCGCGTGGACACATGGTGGTTGTTCCAGAGTCTCTGGCGTAATCGGCCGAAAGATGCGCTAGCCTTGGCCATCCTCCTCTGTATTTCAGCATCAATGCGTCCATCACTTGATATAGTGCTTCCGAGGTAGGTGAATTCCGGAACAGAGTTCAGCTTGTTTCCATCAACCATGATATCCTCCTCTCGGGTTCTTGTAGAGTTGGGTTGGTACAGCACTTCCGTCTTCTTGATGTTAATCTTCAGGCCGAACTTCTTTGATGCATCGGAGAAAGCATCCACTATTCTCTGGATCTCTTCAGCGGAGTGGGCGACCAGTGCACTGTCATCTGCGTATAGCAGCTCTCTCACAAGTATCTGGGTAGTCTTGGTCTTCGCTCTGAAGTGTGCGACGTTGAAGAGGTCAGCGCTCTGTCTATACTGTATATAGACGCCATCTCCCATGCCTCGGAAAGCCTCGACAAGCATTGCTGATAGGAAGATGGAGAAGAACGTGGGGGCCAGTACACAGCCTTGCTTGACACCATTGGTAACACCGAACGTTTCCGAGACTTCCCCTCCAACACTCACATTCGCCATCATTCCAGTATGTAGAGCCTCGATCATGGTTGTGAATTTCTCTGGGCATCCATATTTCCTCAGTAGCTGCCATAGCCCGGTCCTTCCGACTGTATCAAACGCCTTCATGAAGTCGACAAATACTATATATAGTGGTCGGTCCTGCTCAATGCACTTTTCTTGTAGTTGTCGAAGACAAAATATCATGTCCGCTGTGCTCCGGTTGGATCTGAAGCCACATTGTGTCTCCGGAACTGCTTCTGGTGTTATGTGAATAGATAGTCTGTTGAGCAGGATCCTGGCGAAGATCTTGCCTGCTATGGAAAGAAGAGAGATTCCTCTGTAGTTCCCACAGTCTGTTCGATCTCCTTTCTTGTAGATGGTTACAATGCTGGCATCCTTCCACGCTTGTGGTACAGAACCCTCCTACCAGGCTTTGGTGATTAATTGGTGCAGTCTGTTGGACAGATTGTCTCCTCCGTGCTTCCATACTTCAGCAGGAATTCCATCACCCCAGGTGCTTTGCCATCTTTCAGGCCGGCGATTGCTCTAGCCATCTCATCCATGTTTGGAATCTCATCAAGGCATGTGTTGGTAATGCGCTGCTGGATGTTGACAAGAGCTTCATGTTCTATGTCGCCAGGGACGTTGAGTAGTTTTTGGAAGTGTTCACTCCATCTTGCCACAACTCTCTTGCTGTCGGAGAAGGTCTCCATTCCATCTGTTGACTTCAGGTGAACAGGTCCCTTTTTCGCGGGTCCCCACACTTCCTTCAGTCCATTGTAGAAGCCCTTCATGTCGTTTCTGTCTGCAGATCTCTGCAGCTCCTCTGCCTTCATTTCCCACCATTCTGACTTCAGGGCACGGGTGCGTTTTTGTAGCAGTCTGCAGGCATCTTTGTACGCTGCAGTGGTGGATCTAGTACTCCTGGTCTGCAACACTCTCTGGTGGGATTGGTCTCTTCTGCTCATTAGATTTTGTAGCTCCTGGTCGTTGGGGTCGAACCAGTCCTGGTGTTTTCTGTCTGGCTTGCCGAGAAATGTTTTAGCTGTGTTGTATACTACCTGTTGCAGAGCTGCCCATTCCTCATCTGGTGTTGAGCTTTCCTTCTCCTCCAATTGGGCGAGAGCGCTGTCCATCTCCTGCTCGAAGCTCTCCCTATGACTGATGGTACGTAGTTTTGCTGTGTTTAGCTTGGTCGGTTTTCTTTCCCCTTGTCTGTTGTGCTTTTGTCGTATTCTAAATGCCACTTTTGACCTCAGCATATGGTGATCGGTCCAGCAGTTAGCTCCACGCATGGCTCGAGTACTGTGGATGTCCATCTTATCCCGACACCTCGTGATGATGAAGTCGATCATATGCCAGTGTCTGGAACGAGGATGCATCCAGGTGGTCTTGCGTTCATCCTTCTGCTTTAACATGGTGTTCGTCACTATCAGTTCGAACTCAGAGCACAAAGCCAGTAGAAGCTCGCCATTGGAGTTGCGTTTCCCGATCCCATATTTGCCCATGACCATGGTTCATTTGTCATTGTCTCTTCCTATCCTTGCATTGAAGTCTCCTATCAGCAGTAGCTTATCGGTACGAGGGATGTCTCTGAGCGTACTTGACAGCTGGTTGTAGAAAGCCTCCTTGTTATCGTCCGGGTTTGTCATTGTTGGAGCGTAAACACTGATAATTGAAGTATAGTTGTCCTTGCTCAGAGGTAGTCTCATCATCATGATTCTGTCACTTACTGGCCGTGGCATTTCTGTCAGCATTGTCACGATGTCCTTCTTTATAGCAAAGCCCACTCCAGCCTCCCTTCTCTCTCCTTTGGGTCTGCCACTCCAGAAGAAAGAGTATTCCAAGTCATTAAGACTACCAGACTCTGAGAACCTTGTTTCGCACAGGGCGGCAATGTCTATATTGTACTTGGCGAGTTCCATTGCTACTAGTGCAGTACGTCTTTCCGGTCGGTCGGCTACTTCTCGGTCGAGGAAAGTCCTGACGTTCCATTGAGCGATTGATAGTTGTTCTCTTCTTCCTAGCTGATTTTTCACTGTCGACGGAAGATGAGGTCGAGCAGCGCGGTCCTTGGTAACCCGGGCGACGACCGGTCCGGTATGGTAATTCGTGCGGTTGTGCATTTCATGAGAGCTGCTTGCAAAAAGTGTTGAAGTGCTGCTGGCTTTTGCAATTTACTAGCGGCACTCTCTCGGGGAGCAAATAGAGGTCTCACACCGGCAAGAACACGTCAAGACAGGCGCGAGCTATTTATCCCTGCAGTGGCTGGTCGGGAGATGTTGGGAGTTCCATTCATCAACCACCCTTGATGCTGCCACAATGACATGGTTTTCTGTTAGGGTTTGCTCCCTTAGCCTTCGGTTCTGTCGAGAACCTGTATCACAAGGCAGTGATTTTCAACTCTGCAATGCAGGGGCGTCAAACTCCCTGAGGTATTGTAGTACCAGAGGTACTGTAATACTTGCATACATATAATCCTGGGAAGAACCATTCAGTATATAATCATGTGGACACCCCATGGACAGCATCACACGATTTAAAATAGAGATAAAAAGAACCCATGTTATTATCAGTTGTTAGAATTATGTCTATCCATTTGGATGCTGACCACAGGGTTTCCAATACCTACACTAATAAGTAATTTTTTATTCTGCATTGAAAAGTTATAATTTTGTCACAGTTTGATATTTCTGAGCTAAAGGAGTTATTAACTGTGCGTGGAAAGAAACTATATTTGAATACGTCTGTTTTTACTGATGGGGGAATGAAGTGATGGTGACCGTTTGATCTGGTGTAACGAGTAGACGTGTTGAGATAGTTTGGCAAACTGAAGGCGAGGTGGTGTAGTGCTTTGAGGAAGACTGAGAGTCTTGCGACTTTCCTTCTGCTCTGGAGGGTGGGCCAGTTGAGTGTGGTTAACATCCGAGTGACACTGGATTCTCTTGAATAATCGTGTAATACAAAGTGGGCAGCTCTGCATTGGATTTTTTCTAATTGGTTCATTTGGCATTTACGGTATGGGTCCCATACTGTTGATGAGTATTCAAGTTTTGGTCTGACAAGGGTGGTGTATGCTTTCGCCTTTATTTCTTGTGAGCACCTGTTTATATTTCTTTTGATCAGACCAAGAGTTCTATTTGCTTTTGAGGTGATGTTATCAATGTGGGTTTTCCATTTGAGTTATATCTGTAGTTCAACTCCAAGATAGGGATGACGACTGACTGGATTCAAAGTGACACGTTCCATGATGTAGTCCAGTGTTAATGCATTGTGAGTTTTATACATATGGAGTGATTTAACAAGATTTGCCATCCAAGCCAAAGGCCCAGATGGCAAGTGGACAAGAAAGCCATTGGCTTATCGAGAGTCCATCAGTGTTTGTCTACGTGTAACTCGCCATCCTGAGATATGAAGCGCGTCATAATCGTTAGTATTAAACCGAAGACGAGAGAATTAGGGTTACTAACCCTAACCCTAACTGGCAATTGTATCAGTACAAAAGGTCGGTGATCTTTGACCTTCCATTAGGGTTACTAACCCTACAGGGTTCGTATTAGGGTTCAGTACAAACGACAGAATTAGGGTTACTAACCCTAACCCCAACCGGCAATTGAATAAGTACAAATGGTCGGTGACATTTTACCTTTCATTAGGGTTACTAACCCTAACCCTGACAATTATTAGAACGCTCGCCACCAACCTTTGACCTTGACCTGTAGCGTCCCTGTATCATCGCAAAACAACGCCCCGAAATCTCCTCATTTTAGATAATAGGGGAGGAGCTGTGACGTCATAAGTCACGTGACGGCTCTCGACCCATCAGTACCGTCGACATATTTGACTCGTAGCAGCGCCGTCTGGTGACCGTATAATCGCAAAACAACATGACAGCAAAACAACATGGCAGCCTCCATAGAGAGGTCACGTGATATACAAATGAAGAGCTGTGATGTCGTAGGTCACGTGAAGGCTCTCGACGAATCAGAACCGTCGACACGTCTGACCCGTAGCGCCCCCTGACGACAAATGACAGCCTCCATAGAGAGGTCACGTGATATACAAATGAAGAGCTGTGACGTCATAAGTCACGTAAATGCTCTCGACCAATCAGAACCGTCGACACGTTTGACTCGTAGCAGCGCCCCCTGACGAAAATATCACCGCAAAACAACATGACCGCAAAACAAGATGGCAGCCTCCTTAGAACGGTCACGTGACATGCAAACGAAGAGCTGTGGCGTCATAGGTCACGTGACGGCTCTCGACGAATCAGAACCGTCGACACACTTGATCCGTAGCGCCCTCTGGTGACAATATTACAGCAAAACACTGCATCAGGGACGATAATAGGGGATTACCTCGTGGCGCCCCCTGGTGGTGAAACTGCTCTCGACCAATCAGATGCTTACCCAAAATCTGCACATTTGAGCGATAATAGGGGAGTATACGGTGGCGCCCCTAGTGGCAAAAAGCGCACGACCAATCAGAACGCTCTATTTCAAATTTCAACCAATCAGAAGCTTACCAAAAATCTGCCCATTTTTGGAGCTTCAAAAATCTCATATACTACTAGCGCCTGCATGTAATTTCTACAGTGCCAGATAATTGACAAGTCACCTGCATTTAATCGCCCTGAAGTAGAAATAGCAACAAAGGCTTTGGTGATATATATCTGTTAGATATATGATTGCATATTCACAAATCACTAGAAGTCTTTATCAAAATATGTACAATAAGAGCACTGAACATTATCTATTTCAGTCGGTGGCCGCGTAAAGTATGGCTGGCTCTATCTAGGCGGGTACACTACCTAGGCCCAACTCATGTCAGTTACTGGCAACACCAATGACAACCATGTAATAAAATATCAAGTTTAATCAAGGACACAAATGAACAATTCTTCAATAAAATAAGTATCAATCTTAATACAAAAACATAAAACGGACTACATATATAACATGCACGCACGCACGCACGCACGCACGCACGCACGCACGCACGCACGCACGCACGCACGCACGCACGCACGCACGCACGCACGCACGCACGCACGCACGCACGCACGCACGCACGCACGCACGCACGCACGCACGCACGCACGCACGCACGCACGCACGCACGCACGCACGCACGCACGCACGCACGCACGCACGCACGCACGCACGCACGCACGCACGCACGCACGCACGCACGCACGCACGCACGCACGCACGCACGCACGCACGCACGCACGCACGCACGCACGCACGCACGCACGCACGCACGCACGCACGCACGCACGCACGCACGCACGCACGCACGCACGCACGCACGCACGCACGCACGCACGCACGCACGCACGCACGCACGCACGCACGCACGCACGCACGCACGCACGCACGCACGCACGCACGCACGCACGCACGCACGCACGCACGCACGCACGCACGCACGCACGCACGCACGCACGTAGTCATCGGGTTTCTTATATATTTAAAGTCAGTAGAAATAGAACAGGATATCGCCTTATCGATGCACGATGTCCGGTATACAGTCGATATGAGTCATGCATGGACGTCGGTAGCACGAGACAAATGCCTGCGACATTGGATGTACTTAATAATAATTGTTTTTGGTGAGGCCAGCCACAACAACATGGTCTTGTTTTGTGTACGTTTCGAGCCACCAGACAAACTGGCAAGTCAAGTCTCAAGTGAATGACCTCCAAGTCGAAGTCGTGTCTCGAGTCATCTCCTTGAATTCTAAATCAAGTCAAAAATCATGAAAATGGGACAACTCTTACGACTCGAGTCAAAAAGTCTGATGTTTGAGGAAATTCCGTAAGTGTTACAACTCAACTTAACGACCTTTCTAAAACAAAAACATAATTTACAGATAATGTCCATATAAAAAATAGTAAGCGGTTCATTCTCCAAGTAACGTACCCTTTCGATGTAAAAATGTTGGCAGAGGCGTGAAAGTGGAAAGATATCCTGTTGTTGCTAAGATGACTAATTTACATACTAAACTGGTGGATTGCTTAGAGAACACATTGGATATCATGCCTGAACAGTGTAAGCAATAGTTAGACCACATTTGAAATATTGTAAACCAGCATGGAGGCCGTATCGAAATAAGGACATAGACAAGCTAGAAAGAATACAACGAAGAGCAACTAAAATGATTCCAGAATTGAGAAACCTTAGTTAGGAAAATCGCTTATTACAATGTGGTTTGACAACACTAGAGACGAGACAAGGAGACTAAGAGGAAACCAAATAGAAGTGTTTAAAATAGTGAACGGTTATGAGGATGTTGATAGGAATATGTTCTTCAAACTTAAAGAAGTCAGTAGAACCAGAGGACACAAAGCAGTATTAGTTAAGGAGCAGTGTAGGTTGGACACGAGAAAATACTCTTTCTCACAGAGGGTGACAAATGAATGGAACAAACTGCCAAGTGATTGTGACAGATATCTGATAAAAGCGGGCTACACATAGATGAGAAAATTATAGGACTCTCGATAAGCCAATGGCTTCCTTATCCACTTGCCGTCTGGAACTTGTTGTTTGGGATGGCAATCTTGTTAAATCTTGTTAAACCGCATGTGTGTGAACATTTACAATCTTCTCCCGCCGGTCGTTTGGGGCGCAGGCGTATACAGATACGCCCCAGTCATGTGCGGATATACCCCAGTGTAGTAAATTAATCTACATAAAGTGACGTCATGGTGTAGATGTTATTAAACAACATATTTTATTTGATTCGACCGCATTAAAGGAAGCATGAGTCATTATAGGAGGTTGTTCCTACAAATGGTGCGAGGTTGGTATAAAAATAGGTGGGAGGTAGGCCTAAGAAATAGGTGGGAGGTGGTATTTTGAGGTAGGGTGTGTTAAGGACAGTAAACTTATGACGCGAGGGTTAACGTGGTTTCATTGTTCGTGTATCTTGAAGTGTATAATTATAATTTTGTTTGTCTTCTGTCTTTTGGTTTCTTCGTTGCACGGCTTTTTGTGCGCGCTGTAGTTGAAACAGAAAAATATCACGCATCAACTTCGCCAGATATCGCCAAATTTAGGTAATGTTATAATATAAACTACAGCTGATTATGTTATATTATTTATATAGGGGCATTTGATCCCTCTGTAATACTTATGGATGTACCTAGCAAAACATATAATATTCAACAACCTGAAATTTGTCATTGCAGTTCATATTCTGCTCTGTAGCAAAAGACTGAAATGCGTGAGGCATGTTATCACGTCACCTGTGCGGTTATGCCTCAGTACCCTGGGGCATATCTGCACTCCAGTGATCAATATATATATTGATACCATATACGTTTCTCTTAGCGCAGTTAAAGTTTTGTAAATGGTTGTGCTAAATATATAGATTAGCAATGCGAAATTTTACCATTCTGGCAGAAACGGTTCACTAGTTATGGCACATTACACTTTACGTGTGCGGACATGCCCCACCTTATGTGTGCGGACATGCCACACCTTACGTGTGCGGACATGCCCCACCTGATGTGTGCGGACATGCGACACCTTATATGTGCGGACATGCCACACCTTACGTGTGCGGACATGCCACACCTTACGAGTGCGGACATGCCACACCTTATGTGTGCGGAAATGCCACACCTTATGTGTGCGGAAATGCCACACCTTACGTGTGCGGACATGCCCCACCTTACGTGTGCGGACATGCCACACGTCATGTGTGCGGACATGCCTCACCTTATGTGTGCGGATATGCCACACCTTACGTGTGCGGACATGCCACACCTTATGTGTGCGGAAATGCCACACCTTACGTGTGCGGACATGCCACACCTTACGTGTGCGGACATGTCACACCTTATGTGTGCGGAAATGCCACACCTTACGTGTGCGGATATGCCCCACCTTTTGTGTGCGGAAATGCCATACATTACGTGTGCGGACATGCCACACCTTATGTGTGCGGAAATGCCACACCTTATGTGTGCGGACATGCCACACCTTACGTGTGCGGACATGCAACACCTTATGTGTGCGGAAATGCCACACCTTACGTGTGCGGACATGCCACACGTTATGTGTGCGGACATGCCACACATTATGTGTGCGGACATGCCACACCTTACGTGTTCGGACATGCCACAACTTACTTGTGCGGACATGCCCCACCTCATGTGTGCGGAAATGCCCCACCTTACCTATGCGGACATGCCCCAACTTATGTGTGCGGACATGCCACACCTTATGTGTGCGGACATGCCACACCTTACGTGTGCGGACATGCCACACCTTACGTGTGCGGACATGCCACACCTTACGTGTGCGGACATGTCACAACTTATGTGTGCGGAAATGCCACACCTTACGTGTGCGGACATGCCACACCTTACGTGTTCGGACATGCCACACCTTACGTGTGCGGACATGCCCCACCTTATGTGTGCGGAAATGCCCTAACTTACGTGTTCGGACATGCCACACCTTACGTGTGAGGATATACCCTACCTTACATGTGAGGACATGCCACTCCTTACGTGTGCGGACATGCCCCACCTTACGTGTGCGGACATGCCCTAACTTACCCTGTTCGGACATGCCCATAGACATAAATAGAACACCCGTTAGTAAAACAAGACCGCTGAGCTCTTATCAATTGACACATGATAAAGTGATGCCGGCATGGACCAGTGACATTCATGCTGCTGCACGGCAAGAACCCACTTGAGGCACATTGTTTATACTGTACAGCACCCAGTCTTCATCATATATCTATAGATATACAGTACTAATAAGAGTTTATTACTACATAGCTATATATACCTAATATCTTATTACGTGCACAATCTATCCATTCACCTTGTATATCAAATATCATAACATATTAACTATAACAGTAGCACCACTAAACATGATCGAAACTGAAATTTCTGAAGTGCTCTATACATGTATTAGCTAATGACTGCAAGAGGTCAAATTCTCATTAAGCCCTGTTGGACATTCTTCTCTAAGGTCCCAAAAATATTCTTTTCCCATCTTCCAACACATTCCCCAGCTGCTCCATCACAGCCATTACCACCTGCAAATCAAGATCTTTCTCGAATGTTATCTGGCCAACTTGCCCAAGGACACGCCTCATGCAAAGAAATGTGCTCTCTCATTTAAGCTGTCAATTGTTTTAGTAGGCAACCTTTCACATGGTTTGTCAATCAAACGCATAGAATGCAATGAATGTTGCAGTGTGTACAGAATGAGTTACATGATAGTGGTTCATACAACGAAGAAAAGGAAACGACGACCAAAAAGGGGAGAGCCTCATTAGATGCAGATGAATTAATAAAGAAAAAAAATCTTATTAATGAGCTGACATCAAGTAGATTTTTAAAAAAGAGTTACAAATATGCATACACGCACGTACACATTATTTATAAAACTGAATCCTACCCCTATAATATTTTATGTTGCACCCAATCAGTGTGACTACTGGGAAACACTTAATGTACGCTCCCCCAAGAAAAACAAACGTATCTGTAATATATTGATATTTCAGAACATTTTCGAAACTGTTACATTCATTCACATATACACTAACACAGCTCAAACATTTGCGACATAAATTACCTGAAAATAACAAGATGTTAGATCCTGTCTTCTGTCGATTCGTACAGCTGTAAGCCACACAGGAAATAACCATATTCGTTGTCCCACAACTTTCTCCAGCAAGCCTCCAAAATGTTTGTCTTGAAGAGTTTAACACTAATGCACGATGCTCACTCCAGCATGAACAACCCAACTGCCCACACTTATAACACAACTGCTGGGACCACCCTCACCCAAATTATTTATCAGTCTGGTGGCCATGCCCCATTAAGAACAAATAACAATGACAAATCTTCAAGTTAATTGGTTCCTGGTGTCATGGTCACTGGCTACTAGCCCGTAAGTTTATAATTCTCTGGTAGCCACCTCATCTTCATTGCTTTTGTTTGCCTTATATTGTACATGATGATGGTGAGGAGGAAATACATTAACTTACTTACTCACTTACTTACATATGTTAGACAACTATTTGTAACATATTATGTTAACACTATACCAACTCGGATTGACGCACACTCGTAAGACTCTTAACGCGGGCCGTATCTCACAATACAACAAACCTTGTCCAGTACGCACATAACCGTATGGCATGTCTCTTACGCCCGTAACACCGTCATATTAAAAACAAATCCGCCAGACCTACGAGAAAACCGAAACAGTAGACGCATATGCGTTAGGTCCCCGTAAAAAAGCTAGCGTTTTGTTCTGAATTCGTTCACATACAAAACAACGATTGCCAGACAGACGCTTGCAAAATTACGCCGTAATGTTTCTTGGTCTGCGAATTATCAGAAGAAACGAGCACACCAGTTAACGCGTGCACATATTCATGTCACGTCATTCAGCGTTAAAATCCTATGGTTTACTTACTAGGTATATTCCAAGCGAAGGTTAGCTTCAAGATAATGGTAAGAATTAAATGCACCTAGTGTGCGAACAAGTTAACAAGAATCAGGCCGGAATCGAGATGGGCCTGTCAATTTATAGAACGGGAAAACATTAAAAACAAGGTTTCGTCAATATAACATAGAAGAGTAGAGTAATAGGCAACAACATAATCAGTGCCTTAACAAAACAAGTTGCAGTTACTTATCTTCAGTATGACACTAACCTGACCGTGGGGACATCACCTGGCTGTGCGTGAGCGGGGGTTGTGACGGTGACGACAGAAGACCCGGCCTTGATAGCGATGGCGCCTGTCAGAGACGTCTGCTTGTAGTAGAAGTAGCGCACCTGACAGCCGAAGTCGTTCTCCTCGCTCTTGCAGTCCCAGAACTGCCCGATGCCGAAGTAGTCGAACTCGATCCCGTCCAGTGTCTCTATGTGCGGGTCGCCCCAAGTTCGGCGCGGCACCCGGCGTTCGCAGCAACTGCCTAAATACGACAGAACTTAAGTAGCATACGATACACGCACGCATGCACACACGCACGCACGCACGCACGCACGCACGCACGCACGCACGCTCGCACGCACGAATATGCAAACATTTTCAAGTTGTGTTACCGGGTTCAGTAAACGGGTGATGGGGTGGTCACGTGGAGCTGGGTAACGTGGGAGGGGCAAGTCAAGCGGGTGAACTTGGCGTGGCAATTGGAGCCGGATGAAATACGTTTTAAGCAAGAAACGAGGACACTGGCCATGTTGCGTTTACTATAGGACCATAGCGTGAAGAGGCATGCACTTAAATACTAATCGACCTGATTCTTTAAAAAATTTAATTTTATGGAGATCGTAACGACGTAACAAACCTTCCCATCTACGGCTGCACACACATGAGACAGAACAGCCTGAGCCCTTGGTGCAGACTCCGTGACCGGAACAATCCTGACAGGATCCACAGTCAGGCTGGTCGCAAGTAGGGCCACGTCTCCCGGAAGCACATATGGGCAGCAGGCCACATGGTTCCTGACACTTACACTCGCAATCCCGCCACGTCGCCTGCTCGCCCGACTTGCACTGCGGACAGACGTCGCCGGGACACTTACAGCCGTCCGGCCCTTTCGTCGACTCCTCACAGTTCTTACACGTACACTTGCACGGACACGAACCGTCTGCTGCTATCGTGTCTTTCGTGACACCGTCGTCACACAGACAACTGCAGTCGCACGATCCATCGTCCTCCATCTCTTTCTCTACGTCATCTGCGAATGCGCACGGGCACTTTATCTTAGCAGCCCACTTCTTGAGTGAGCCATCCGGGAACTTTTCGCATTTACAGTCGCCATCTTTGGGCTGCCGGTCAGAAAAGATACAGGTACGTGAACATTATACATACACAGAAAATACATGTAAATAAAGTATCGAATATGCATCGAGAAGACCAGTTGGCCTAATGAAGGAGTAAATCAGCCTGCGTGTCAGAAATGAACAGACAAATCTATATATCATTATATGCTGCTTGTAGTGAAGGAATATTGTAAGCCATTATCTGGTGCCAATAAAAATACATTATTGAAAGTGTTGAAGCAATGCAAAGCGTCTTCATTTCATCTTGGCTAAAAGTGTTTAAAAGTAGCCGGAAAAGTTCTTGAATTAATAGGTGTGTCAGGAAAATCACTTACATAATTTACATCATTTGTTGTTGCAATCAATTTATAAAAGCTGTTCGTTCTCGTTATTCCTTATCACTGCCCCCCGGGAACGACATCCCGTAGGAAGAGTAAGCATGGTAAAAAGAGAACATGTCATGGGAGAACGCAACGCAAATAAAAAGTAATTACGGGTTACGCTGTCGGACATCAAACTGCACTAACCTTCACACTGGGTACGGTATCATACGGCGGATCGCAGAAACATTTACACAAACATTCTTTCGTTTTTGGGTGGACTTTTCCCGGCTCCCCGGTGTCTTCGCACAGGCAACACGGGACAGGATTGGCCTTGCACACACTGTGAATAAATATTGTGTTAGATATACGATGCAGCCCTCCTTGTCATCTATCCAACATTACGCTGTTAATTTCAAATAAATATTCATGTGGAACAATACAAACAAGTATATTAGTAAAGCGAGTCGCAAATATTTCAGCTTCACACCACAAACGGTTTTGAAACTGAATAGACCCTTCCCATTACCACCACGCTACCTGGTGGATAATAATAGCATTTAATGTTTCGGGTAAACCCGGGAACATCATCGGGTAAACATCACGCTGCTTAAAGTATGAGTACGTGTTTATTATACCCGAATCTTTGCGTTCTATTGTAATCTTGTTGTAATTTATAATATTATAATCCAAAAGGTAGCGTGGTGTATAAAGGGGTGGATCTATTATGCCACATTTATAATATTGACACTTGAGACTCGATCGTAAAATGTTAACACATATTTACACGCGTTTATTGCACATGACACTCAAACTAATGTCAAACTAGCTCATGTCAACGAAATGTTGACCACGTGACCGTCCACTCACCTTTCTCGTACAGTCGATCCCGGCACCGCGACATTTTTCTTAAAGTTCCATATAAAAACGGAGAGACCGAGGCTGACCGATTTCAACCCAGCGGTGATACCTGGACAGCGAAATGGTTTCATTGTAATCCTGTGGAATAAGTCAAAATGAAGTTTCAAAATAAAAAATAACTGATATGGTTAAGGCATTTTAAAAGAACAGTATCATTGTTTGTGTAAACTTACTGAACTCGGTGTGTTTATCGGGATCTTCACACTTGCAAGCCTGTCCAGAAACCTTGACAAAGAGCGGGAACCCCACGCTGAGTTCAAGGCTTGTGATGGAGGTTTTCTTTCCTACAAACAGTTTTTTTATGGTTAAAATTTGACAAACCGTAAGTGCGTGCGTCGTAGGTGCGTACGTGTGTGTGTGTGTGTGTGTGTGTGTGCGTGCGTGATGGCGTGCGTGCGTGCGTGCGTACGTACGTACGTACCTATGCATTTATATGCGTGTACGTACGTACATAGGTATGTACATATGTATGTATGTATGTATGTATGTATGTATGTATGTATGTATGTATGTATGTATGTATGTATGTATGCATGCATGCATGTATGTATGTACGTATGTATGTATGTATGTACGTACGTATGTATGTATGTATGTATGTATGTATGTATGTATGTATGTATGTATGTATGTATGTATGTACGTACGTACGTATGTATGTATGCATGTATGTACGTACGTATGTATGTATGTATGTATGTATGTATGTATGCATGTATGTATGTATGTATGTATGTATGTATGTATGTATGTATGTATGTATGTATGCATGTATGTATGCATGTATGTACATATGTATGTATGTATGTATGTATGTATGTATGTATGTATGTATGTATGTATGTATGTATGTATGTATGTATGCATGTATGTACGTATGTATGCATGTGCTTTGTGCATTCGTCTAAATATATCACACGTGTAGGAAGCGTGCAAGTGTGTGTTTGCATGCGTGCACGTAAATGTATGACATCTTTACTGATGTTAGTGCATGAAAGTATGAACATAGGCGGCATATCACACCACTTCTTCCCCAGATTACCTTTCTTTTTCTTCGGCCGGGTTCGTTTCTTCGGCAAAGGTATAGCTGGCCATTGAGCGACAATGGACGGAGTCGCCGTCGCAGTGGCTGTCGCCCCGCCTCCAACTTTCCGTAGTACGACTTGCTGTTAGCAGGCGTAATCTGAAGGACAGTGCGACATGATTTAAGTAAAATTAAACTAATCACTATTTAAAATCATTGATCATTATTTTCAGCGTAACTTATTATTGAAAGGAACTAACTAAATATACCTTATTTGAAAAAAACGTTCGAAAGTCAAATGTTTTTTAAATGAAACATTTTCATGGCGGACTAAGCTTGCCTATGTTTTCCTGAATTGTTTCGGAATATATAATGTTCATATTTGGTGATCGTTGTGAAACGTCGTGAAACAAATTTGTAAGCAATATTTCCACAGGTACTCGTTACTTATCTGCAAAGGTTGTTTTCGATTTCCCGACGCCTTGGTCCACTCCATGCCGGCAGAGAAACCGACGTTGGCGTTGTAGGTTACGGACAACGTGACTTTTCCCTGGAATAAATCCTAGTCTTACACAAACGTGTGTGTGATACAAACATCGAGTGAACTATGTCATTGTGTGAAAACAGCAGGCACACAACCAGTTTTTCGTGTATGTATTTATGACGATCACGTGAATAAACTCGAAGTTAAATTGTAATTCAGCTTGAAATTGTGGAATAAATTTATAACTGGGGCCAATGTAGAACTTATGTGTACCATTTGTGCAGTAAATAAATGTAGCACCTTTGATATGTTCTCGGAGGGGGATTTATGGTAACGGATTTGTAATCTCGGTATTGTCATAGTATGTATTGGCGCTTCGTTAAGCAGTAAGTGAAAATCGCTGGACTGTTTCAAGTGCGCCTGAATTTCCAGTTATAGAGCCCGGCGTGAAACTCAATGTGATTGTGAAGAAAATAACACGATATTTTCTTGCATGATGATTTCGGTGTATCGAATTAGTGGATAATGACGCTATGCTGCACGATACGCTGATATTTGCGGGGTATTATATTTATTGATGAATTGACTGTGCCGACTTACCGAAAATTGTATTGACCATCCCCCACGGAATTTGAGAGAAATCTTTCAGGGAATAGGAAATCCAAAAACCGGTATGACAAAACTGCCAACGTCCTAGAAAATGACACGACAATAAATAATATTATATAAAATTACTAAAACGTAAACGTAATGCAAATTGTAATAGTAAAAAAACAACTTTAACCCGAATGGAATATAATATAAAACACACACACACACACACACACACACACACACACACACACACACACACACACACACACACACACACACACACACACACACACACACACACACACACACACACACACACACACACACACACACACACACACACACACACACACACACACACACACACACACACACACACACACACACACACACACACACAATAAAGGCAATGAAGGATAACAAATCACCGGGAGTGGATGGGATTCCTCCAAAATTACTAATGGAAACAGTAGATCAAATCAGTATACCACTTGCAAGAGTATTCAACTTGTCATTAAAAGAGGGAGTTGTTCCTTTTGAATGGAAAGAAGCAAACATCATACCATTATTTAAAAAGGGTTCGAGAAATAAGTCAGAGAATTACAGACCAGTGAGTTTAACGTCAGTGATTTGTAAATTATTAGAAAGGTTAATTAAAGACCATATGGTGGACTTCCTCGTTAAGCATAAATTATTAAATTCATCTCAACATGGATTCCTTAAAGCGAGGTCATGCTTAACAAATATGTTATGTTTTTTGGAAGAAATCACTAAGTGGATAGACGTGGGATCGCCAGTAGATATTATCTACTTAGATTTTCAGAAAGCTTTTGACAAAGTGCCACATCAAAGATTACTACTTAAATTAAAAGCCCATGGTATCGGGGATAGCATAACTGACTGGATAGAACAATGGCTGACTGACAGAAGACAACGAGTTGTAGTAGATGGAGAAGTTTCAAATTGGTAATCGGTTTTGAGTGGGGTACCTCAAGGATCAGTATTAGGACCTATATTATTCTTAATTTATATCAATGACTTGGACGACAGTATAACAAGTAATGTACTGAAATTTGCGGATGACACAAAACTGTTTAGAAAGGTTAATACTGATGGTGATAAACAACATTTACAAAACGATCTAGACAGATTAGTGAAATGGTCTGAGAAATGGCAGATGCTGTTCAATTTTGGGAAATGTAAATGCCTACATACAGGACATGGGAACTTGAATGTAAACTATAAAATGGGAGATACTGTTCTGGGTACTACTGTAAAAGAAAAGGACTTAGGAGTTACAATAAGCGCTGATATGAAAGTTTCAGAGCAGTGTGGTATTGCAGCTTCAAAGGGTAATCAAATTCTTGGATTGATTAGAAGAAACATAACATACAAGGGAAAAAAGTTAATTATACCTCTTTATAAAGCAATAGTTAGACCTCATTTAGAATACTGTATACAAGCATGGAGACCATATCGTAAGAAGGATATAGATACGCTTGAACGCATACAAAGGAGAGCAACTAAAATGATTCCAGAACTTAGATACCTTAGTTATGAAGAACGCCTGCAAGAATGTGGTTTAACAACTCTAGAGACAAGGAGGTTAAGAGGAGATCAGATTGAAGTTTTTAAGATATTGAATGGGTATGAAAATATTGATAGAAATATGTTTTTCTCACTCAAGAAGGATAGCAGAACTAGAGGACATGAGGTAAAATTAGTAAAGGATCAATGTAGATTGGACATCAGGAAGCACTTGTTCTCACAGAGGACAATAAATGAATGGAACAAATTGTCTACAGATTGTGTAACTGCTAGCAGCGTGAATATGTTTAAAAACAAGGTTGACACATATCTCAGGAGGGCGGGTTATAAGTAGGTGAACATTGTTGGACTCTCGATAAGCCAATGGCTTCCTTGTCCACTTGCCATCTGGGCCTTTGGCTTGGATGGCAAATCTTGTTAATCTTGTTAAATCTTGTTAACGCAGGAGTTTGCACCAACGGCTTTTAGTGTCTCTTCCGAAAGATACGGGCAAAGTGGGGTGAACGAAATTGCCCAAGTTTCGAAACGGCGGAGGTGGAATCGAACCACCGTCCTCTCGATCGACAGGCGGGTGCTCTAACCATTAGACCACCGCTCTCCACAATGTCAATATGAAACTAACACAATATAATGTTTTGCAAATAACAGGTTAAAGAGAACATTTCATCACTGTCATATTATGAACACGTGATAAAAACATTCTCAACTGATGATATAATCCTTTCAATCCATTGTCGCATAAGATAATAGATGGTTGAACGACCAATCACACGTTTAACCGACTATCTCATAGCACAAGGACGTGTCATCGTTAATACATTGCGGTGTGTTTTAATAAATTGTCCTAAATGACAACAACACTGCCTTATATATCGTAGTGCATGTTAAGAGTGGTCACAAGAAGAACAATTACTGCATGACATTGTCGTGTGAAAGGTGATAATATATTTGTCATACGAAAATACAGTTATTACATTGTTCAGTTGTGTTAAGCATCGTAGATGTTCGGTTGAAATTACCACTCACCGCGATACCTATAGCTACTCCGGTAGTGATTGAAAGAAATGCGACATATATCGTCTTCTCGGCTGAAGATGACGCTTTCTACAGCGGCCGTGTAGGACGGACCTCTGTGATCATAATAATAGTTGCAGTCATGTTTCGGGAGGGTTGTTGCCGCCTTTATATAATGACCACCTGAATATAAATATCAAGATATTAGTGCAAAATGTATTGTGTTAAACATGACATTACGCAGCACATGTACAACGCCAACCAGAAAATAATTACGATGACAAAGATAAAGAAAACGATTAATTAAATCTTTTAGTAGTAAACACTGGAAATCGGTTAACGTACTTGTTCCTCCGGCAAATGTGACATCGTTGCCCAGACCTCTGAAGTCGGCATGCCGGTTGGAACTACAGTTGTACATGAGCCACTGCTGTCGTTCTGTTGTAAGTAGATCTTCAACGTTGTGCCAGCCACACCAGCCGTCCTCGAAGGCACAGTCATTCACTGCAAATGTACGCCTCCGATCAAATTGGAACGTATGTATTGCTATTAGCGAGGGCTGTGTATGCAAAATCAGTAGTGCATGCGTTATATATCTAAGGGTCCTGTGTTGTTCTTACCTACCTCTTGTTGAATGACGATAAACCAAACAAACAACAACAG
The DNA here is from genome assembly GCA_963662155.1 of Lamellibrachia columna. NCBI lineage: Eukaryota > Metazoa > Annelida > Polychaeta > Sabellida > Siboglinidae > Lamellibrachia > Lamellibrachia columna. The sequence continues at coordinate 45,073,793 of OY759261.1, forward strand.
CAGCAGCAACAGCAACAGCAGCAGCAGCAGCAGCAGCAGCAGCAGCAGCAGCAGCACGAAAATTATAGAATTTACAAGGATATTTCCGAAGGAATGGTGAGTGACGACCGACCTTTCTGTGGGACACTGGTGACAGACGCGTACTGTACAAAGTTCTCACTCTGGTGAACCACCATTGTCATATGTCGACCCCACGACTGCACTGTCGTCGACTGGTTCACGGCGTGCAACAGAATACATGATATCTTAGCAGAGTTCACACAGGTGAGAGGGCCGAAGTTAGTTAACTTGGCTAGAGCAAATATCCGATTTTCGAGAGACTCTCCTGAACTCAGTTACCATTTAGCGGCCAGGCACAACCTTTGCCATATGACTGTAGACAGGGTCGTACTCGAGCGATAACTATATTACAGTATTTTTGCCACCATTACCACAGCCGGTTGCCAATTCGTTAACCCTCAAATGTAGCCTGCGACCGGGAGTCTTGTCCGATTCGAACATTGAATTAGGGACCCGACTAGTCACAACTGTGAGCAGTTCTTAGAACGCCAGTCGATTGTCGGGAACCCATTAGCCACTAACAACGCGGCATTTGTCGCGTGACACATAATCGAAACTCCCTGCTTGAAGCCCTGTTCTGGAAAGTCCCTTGCTCTTCCTTCTCCTTTATACGGGGTGCAACCCACCAGTGTTCGAAATTAAGGCCTTTTTATTCGGCGGCCGCCGATTCAAAATGCTTCGGGCCGATTCAGTTTGCTAAAATGTTCAAGTTATTGGCTCCACCCCGGCAAGTCATCCCGACCACCCCGGCGAGTCATCCCGACCACCTCGGAAAGTCATCCCGACCACCCCGGCGAGTCATCCCGACCACCTCGGCAAGTCATCCCGACCACCCCGGCGAGTCATCCCGACCACCCCGGCAAGTCATCCCGACCACCCTGGCGAGTCATCCCGACCACCCCGGCAAGTCATCCCGACCACCCCGGCGAGTCATCCCGACCACCCCGGCGAGTCATTGTGGAACGTAGGTGGAAGGGAGATGAACATATATGCGGTGGATACACAGAAGCAGCGTCACCAAAGATCTGCTGTTAAGCGAAACACACTTCATCGTCTGCAAGTAGAGCTACGGTGGAATTAGTTACTGGTGGTCGCATATTTTGAACGCACAATGGAAGTAGTAATTATATACCCATGTGTACACCATACCAATTCCGCGGAGGATCCGATGCATGACATTTTGCATAACACACACACATTGATGAGTTTAGAGACACTGCGTGTTTGAATGTTTTTTCATTTTTATAGCACCAAATCTATATAACGATATTCGTTGGTGCTGTACAGGTTAATAATAAAAATATATATTTGGGAATATCATATCCGTTTCACCGTATTTATGTAGCATTGTTTTTTTATTTAATTATCTACTATGAATGGTACTTCCGCTTAACTCATTACCTGAAGTGACAGCCGTACAACTACGAGTGTTCACATAAATAACCTCTAGAGCGACAACGTGTAGCACTGCTGCACGGGTCCACACGGAGGCCAAAAGTACGTCGCAATAATAACTGGTGTTTCTGTTTATTTATAGGTTTGACCCGGATGCGCCTGTGAAGCGGCGTGTGACGTACGTCAGTAACTGCAGCGTGATCGGGTGCTTCCTATATAAGTCGAATTGCGGTTGTAATGAATTGGTCTGCCAGGATTTCAAATGAACACTCCATCGGACTGGATACCGCGATATATAAGAACGTACCCTTACTCGGATGCACACAGATTTAATGTGTATGCGCTATGCAAGTGTTCTCACAAATGCAATATATTTAAACGTGCAGTGTCATGCATTCACCGCATTATTCATAGATTGGTGGTGATTCAAATTGAATATAATTAATAATCTACTAGTTCACATAATACCAATACATCGCGTATGATGCCGACACAACTGTTGATAGCAACACGATAATAAATATCCCGCTGGATGAATAAAACATTAATAGCTTAGCTAATCACTATGCAGAATATAATTGATCCGTGACGATTTTCATCCCCGCAACCCCGCACCCACTCGCATCCCCCGCACCCCCCGCACTCCCCCCCCCCGTCAACCCCGTGGCTAGCTGCAGCAGGCATATGACTGCATACTATGTTTATTTCTTTGGTGCTTTGTTTTTTTTATTTATGTTCGCTAGATCGAGTTTTTGCATTCGCGTCCACTCAATGGAAACCGTTTACATGACCATTAATTACAAAATATATAACAATAATTGCGTTTTAGAAATAAACTTTACTAAGTGTTTCATTTATCTAAGCAGCATCTGTAGTATTTATCGTCATTAATTTGTGGTCAGACTTTCTGGATGAAGATCAAAAGTGGCGATCCAAAGTGGCGATCTCATGTTAGTATGTTTTCCAGACGCAAATGCGCGTTAGTAATGGTAGCCGAAGCTATCTAGATTAGGGTTATGGTTGGGATTCCTAACCAATTGGTTGAGTTAAATTTGTCAGCGAACAAACCTTGTCTCACGAATAGGACAGAGTGAAACTAAATTTGTGTCGTGTGAGCGGTCACTTCCTCTCAACGGATTGCTCTGACATTTTAAAACAGTCGTTTTCTCATTTAACCCCACATTTTTAACACATAGATCAGATTGTTTAAACAAATGTTTTTGGCATTAATGCATATGTAGTCATTCACCAAATAATGGGACGTATTCAATGAGACATCGTTGCCACAAACTACTTGCGTTGCAACATTACTGATCTACCGTAGCTTGGATGTCCGATTAAACTGTATAACACATATTTTGAAGAACAAACACGCCTGTCGTAGACAATGGATTTTTCTGTGATACCAATAAAACAACCTCGTATAACTACTTTTTTAAATACGTCTTTGAGACCTGACTGCATATACTATCTCCCCCAACTTTCATAATTCTAGTGGGCTTATCCAAAGTGGCGATCTCATATGAATACGTTTTCCAGACGACAAATGCGCGTTAGTAATTGTGGTCGAAGCTTGATCGAAAACGAGGTAGAACTGATTATGTCAACGTTTACGCAACAGTTCATTTAAGTCATTCTAAATGAATGAATGAATGAATGTTATTAATTTTAAAAATGACACTATCCGCATTGTTGTGAATATTGGGGGGGGATTTGATGACCCTACAAAGAAGGCCTATATCCTAGCTAACATTGGTCAAATAATGGGGTCCTCAAGCTCCCCGTTGTAACGCCTACGACATGGTATATATACTTATAAGAACAATCATATTCTTCAAAGAAACATGGGTTACGGTCTAAAGGTTGAGTATATATATATATACTGGTCGTCTCCCGTGCCATAGAGTACTATGTCATCAGCGACACATACCACACCTCTCTAGACCATCTAGTGCTGAAAGCAGTCTCTTCAGATTAATCTCACTACTCACAGCCAGACCGAATGATAATCTGATCCATCTGTGTCTTCTCCAGGGCGTTTGGAAAGTGGCCAGGTAACTCTTCGTCTAACATGCAGTGCCAGTATCCATTCCTCAGACCGAACTTCGAGAACACTTTGGCTTTCGATAGTTCTGGCAGGATGTCATCCATCACCGGAAGTGAATGCTCCGCTTGTTTCAGCGCTGTGTTCAGGATTTGCGGGTTAATGCACAAGCGGATGTCGCCTGATTTTCTTCACGGTAATTGGCATGCGACTGACCCAGTCTGTTGGTTGTCAAAGTTTGCAATGATCTTCTGTTGTTCAATCTCACTTAGCTTGTGTTCAAACTTTGTCTTCATGCTGATGGGAACACGAGATGATGTAACAGCTGTTGGCATGATGGATTCATCAAGTGTTAGATGTACACACCCTGATATCATGCCTAGTGTATCTCCAAAAACATGGTCAAAGTTAATTTTGTCTTTGCTCATCGCACTGATGTTGTCATAATTGACTTGTATTATTCCCATTTGCTCAGATGTTCTCTTTTCCAAGATCGGAGTTAACATTTGTTGTACTATGACAAACTCAACTAAGTATTTCCTCCGATTCTTGCAGTTTGTGATAACTGTTCTACACTTCCCAATGAGGTTCTGCGTAGTATCGTTCCACATGCGTAACGTGGTACTACGTGGCTATAGTGGGACGTTTGGCAACATTTCTCATGGTACGATATTAACACTCGCTCCAGGATCGACTTGAAACTGAACGATTTTGCCTGCCACCTCCATACATGACATGACTGCTTCGTCGTAGGTTTGGCAATCTTCAAGATATATTCACGTTCTGAATCATCTTCACCTTGTACAGCATGGACATTCTTAGGATGTTGTCTCGGATTCTTGTTTCTTGCTAGACACTGTGCAGAAAAATTATTCTGACGTCCACACTTCGAACATGTTTTACCATATGCAGGGCATTTATTCTTGTTCCAAACATGTTTTCTGCCACAGAACTCACAGTCTTTCAGTGATGTGGTCTCCGGCTTGTATCTGCTCCTTTCTTGATTATCCTTGACCCTCTTTGTGTCCTTTATTTAGTGCACTGCTGTTTCTTCTTTCTCCGCTCGGAAAACCAACATCTGCTTTTGTGATGCTTCGAGTGCTATGCACATTTGCACAGTCTGTTGTAGTAGTGTGAGTGCAGCTTCTCTGAAGAATTTATAACCAGTCTTCATGACAGCCAAACACAATTTGGTATCGGTGTTGTTTATCATATTCTTCCCCGTAGTCACATTCTTTGACCGTTATCTTAATCCTGGAGATACATGCATCTAGTGACTCGCGAAATGCATATATGGAAGCTAGTTCATTTTTTTCTAGGAGAAAAGTAAGCATTAATCTTTTCCATGACGGCTTCTAGCATCATAACCATAATGATAGCTTCACCCTCGGTTGTAGGGAACTCAAAAGAGTTGTAAATCTCAATAGGATCTTCACCTCCAATTGTCAATAGAAAAGCCACTTTTTCTTCAGCAATTTTGGTTTTATACCCACATACTGTCACATATAATTCAAATCTCTGTTTGAAAATTTTCCAGACGTGTTCAGTATGACTACTTAGAATCAATTTGTTTGGGGTTGACGTTGCTTGTGCCATTGTTATAGCTGTGCATTCTCACAATGCGTTCTTACTGTAACCTTTTCTTCATTTTATCGTCCACGCTCATAACATGTACAAGACATAGGTTCGATGTCATATTATCACTCAATGGAATGTTATATACCTACTACCGAAACTGCTCCGTTTACACAGTACGGAATATAAATGTGCTATTTACACCGCATGGCTTACCAAAAGTTAATTTCAATTTACACTGCATGGAAATAACAGAACCTCTCCATATCACTTTCCGTTTTCACCGCACGGACTACAGAAATTGCTCCGTTTACACCGCACGGAATACAATTGAGCCATTTACACCTCATGGCTTACCAAAAGTTAATTTCCATTTACACTGCATGGAAATAACATAACTTTTCCATATCACTTTCCGTTTTCACCGCACGGACTACAGAAATTGCTCCGTTTCCACCGCACGGAATACAATTGTGCCATTTACACCGCATGGCTTAACAAAAGTTAATTTCCATTTACACCGCATGGAAATAACAAAGTCTCCATGTCACTTTCCGTTTTCACCGCACGGACTACAGAAATTGCTCCGTTTACACCGCATGGAATACAATTGTGCCATTTACACCGCATGGCTTAACAAAAGTTAATTTCCATTTACACTGCATGGAAATAACAAAGACTTGCTCTGTTTACACTGCATGGAATACAATTGTGCCATTTACACCGCATGGCTTAACAAAGATTAATTTCCATTTACACCGCATGGAAACAACAAACTTCCCCATATCACTTCTCCGTTTACACCGCAAGGAATACAGAAACCACTCCATTTTCAACGTACGGAATACAATTGTGCCATTTACACCACATAGCTTAGCAAACGTTATCTTTTTATTTACACCCGTAACACCGCATGGAAATAACAAAAACTTCTCCCTATCACTGCATTGATTAACAAAATTTCCATCCGCTTACTCACCGCATGGGTTGACAAAACTGCTCCACTTCCATCGCACAGATTAGTTATATTTTAAATATTCGTACTGCATGGCTTAATCCAGTTTCCTCGTTTACACCGCATGAAATAGAAAAAAAACTGGGACAGGAAGGTCAGTGGATGTCTCCATCAAGCGGTCGGTTGTCGGCCAAGGAGGATCCACCATGCCAGTATCCTGATGACTCGATGAGGGCACTGGCTCAGGAGCCACGGAAGTCGCCGCTTGACGAGCACTGGAGGCAGAGTGAATATCGGCTTGTCCACTCGTCGAGGGCACAGGCGCTGGAGCAGCAGGTGCCACTACCTGGCGACCAACGGCAGAAGCTGGCCGGACGACCGGATGATTCGATGGGGGTCACTGCGGATGATGCCGCCACCTGGCGATCAAGAGAGGCTGACGCAACCGCGTCGTGACCACTCGAAGGACTTACCTGTTGCATAGCTACACGTGACAACTCCCGCATCACGCGCATCTCATGATGAAGTTGCTCCGTTGCTGTAACATTTACTGTTCAAGTTGAACACTGCACCCAATCGTAGTAATGTGAACCTTATGTACGCTGTGTCATTACAAACTAGGGACCACGGTTAACCCTTGACCAACATTATCCACTCACATACTACAACGATACCCGCTCCGGTAATCCAACTGTATGGTGGAATCAGACAAATGAAAATTACCATGCCCTGTACACCGTAGGGATGAATAGTGTAAACTGGTCATTTACCCCGAATGGCGGAATAATAAAATTACCATGCCATGAACATCACGGGGACCAATGTTATCGTCAGACAAGTTACACTGTATGGTGGAACAAGAAATTAAAATTAACATGCACTACCTGGCGTAGGAACGATAGCATAAAGCGACCATTCACACTGTATGGCGGAATAAGACAACTAATGATTACCATGCCCTGTACACTGTGGGAAACATGTATGGCGGCACCAAAAAAATTTAAAGTAACCTGCCCTGTACACCCCAGGGCCAAAGAACATAAATCGACCATGTACACCATATGGCGGAATAATAAAAATAAAAATGCCCTGTACACTATAGGGCCAAATAACATAAACCGACCATTTACATCGTATGGCGGAATAAGAAAAATAAAAATGCCCTGTACACCATAGGGCCAAAGATTATACACCGACAATTTACACCGTATGGCGGAATAAAATAAAAAATGCCCTGTACACCATAGGGCCAAAAAACATAAACCGACCATTTACACCGTAACTGCGGAATAATAAAAATAAAAATGCCCTGTACACCATAGGGCCAAAGTTTATACACCGACCATATACACCGTATGGCGGAATAAAATAAAAAAATTGCCCTGTACACCATAGGGCCAAAGAACATAAACCGACCATTTACACCGTATGGCGGAATAAGAAAATAAAAAAATGCCTTGTACACCATAGGGCCAAAGATTATACACCGACCATTTACACCGTATGGCGGAATAAAATAAAAAATTGCCCTGTACACCATAGGGCCAAAGAACATAAACCGACCATTTACACCGTATGGCGGAATAAGAAAATAAAAAATGCCCTGTACACCATAGGGCCAAATATTATACACCGACCATATACACCGTATGGCGGAATAAAATTTAAAAAAATGCCCTGTACACCATAGGGCCAAAGATTATACACCGACTATTTACGCCGTATGGCGGAATAAAATAAAAAAATACCCTGTACACCATAGGGCCATTCCTCTAGTCTGACCATTAACACCGTATGGCGGAATACAAAAATTAAAAATGTCCTGTAGACCATAGGGCCAAAAATCATACACCGACCATTTAGACCGTATGGCGGAATAAAATTTAAAATCACCTGTACACCATAGGGCCAAACCCCTAGTCCGCCCATTTACACCGTATGGCGGAATAAGAAAATAAAAATTAACGTGCCCTGTAAAATGTAGGGACCACGTTCATAGTCCAACTATTTTCACCGTATGGTGGAATAGAACAAATTAAAAATGAACATGCCCTGTACACCGTGGGGACCAATATAATAATCCGACCATTCACACCGTATGGCGGAATAGAACAAATGAAAATGAACATGCCCTTTACACCGTAGGGACCAATATAACAATCCGACCATTTACACCGTATGGTGGACAGGAGAGTAGTAAAGTGAAAAACATATGCCATGTATATCATAGGAACCAAGATCGTGACCTCAACACCACTGTATGGTTTAATAATCCCGAATAAAGCTACATGGCCCATCATACCCCAAGGAGTGACCTCAGAAATTACCCATGCCACCTGCAGGCGTCATAACCATAAATTAAAGAGGTTAAAATGGCTAAGTACATTTGTTGGTCAGCAAACTGTTTCATCAATATAATGTGACGATACTTTACTGTAGTTTCTATTTCAAAAAGGGAGACACCTTCTAAAAACGATATGCAAGAAAAAGAAAGTTATATGTGCTTCTGCAGTACACAAGCATTTATTTGTATAAGTAACACGCGACACTATAAGCAGTTTAAAGATCCCTCAATTCCATATTGTCGCTAGTCTCATTTCAGATTCGTTTTGTGAAACAGCAAATCTACATAGTATCAACTGCAACGGGCTACTTCGTTTGTGCAACTTTTTATATGCATTTTTTTGGTGAAAGCATCAGACAAACTATTAAATTAGTTACTGTTTGGTCAAACATTACTAGAAATGAAAACGGAAACGCTGAAAACTCGCGAATGAAAACTCACGTCCATGATCGGCGTTGACCGGCACAATGTTTACCATTTTGGATATCCACCATTTTGAACTTTACGACATTTAACGACTAAAATTAATGGTGTCGAAGTAGTTAGCAGAGGTTTTTGGGTCCCCCTTATCGGGCCATCAAAAGATCAAAGTAAAACGACCCTAATATCGCCCACCGCTAATGAGTGCGCGCAGCCAATCAGAAAGCAGCACTAGACCTTGGAGCGCCCCCTGGCGGCGGCGGCGGCGGCTCAGCGTGGCGCGCATGCGCGTGCCGCGCCCCTAGCGACCGGAGGAGGAACGAACAGTGACCGGTGGTCATCTATGATGGACATAGGAACAAAGAAAATACACGTAATATCACCCACCCACCACCACCCACCCACCCACCCACCCACGACAACACGTGACCGTGACCTCGACGGAGTGACCAGTCCGAGTGGTTAGCTAATGACAACTGGACGTCCGAACGACTGGAGTTAACTGTAAGCCGAAGCGTTTATCCAGCTGTGAGCCATAGCGCGAGATCAAAGGACGTTAATCTGTACAATGTAGCAAGTGAGCTGAGCTAATAAGCGATAAACAGCAACTAAGTTGCAGTGACGACATTGATGTGGGACCGCTGCATGTTATAGCCTGTTATATGTAGTGGACAAAATACGTGATAAAATTAAAACCGATAAAGATAAGACGAATGTGTAAAAGTGAATAAATAGTCGACATGCATGGCTACAATATAACCGCTGGACGAGGGAAATCGGACCGTTCGTTAAATAAAATGTAGCAGGACGAAAATGGACATAAAATATAATATAATATAATATAATGTGCCAACACGCAGTTGGAGCAAGAACGCAATACAAGACGGGAATATAAGGTGATGCAAATTTAATAAAACGAAAAAAGAACAAGTACAAATATAAAAGCTAGTAGTAGTAGTAGTAGTAGTAGTAGTAGTAGTAGTAGTAGTAGTAGTAGTAGTTATAATAAAGTCAAGTTCATGTAAAGTCAAGTGCAGTTTGGAACGGTGTTGAATGCCGCCAGCAACGACCTCCGGACGGCTCGAGCGGTCAACTTGCGCGCCAACGCAATACGTAGCGATACAGATCGACGACGCCGGAAGAGTGATGGGAGATGGACGGGACCGAGGTGAATGTGACGGAAAACGTTTGCGGACAATGGGGCGTGGATGAGGATCAACTCATGCATCACCCGCTCCCATTTGGTCATATGGGCCCGGAAGGCCATCACCTCGACCTCGTGGGCCTCGGTGGCGGTGTCTATGGCGGCTATGTCGTCGTCCCACTCTCCGGCGTCGTCGAAGTCCTCGTCGGCGGCGTGAGCGTCGGTGACGGCGGCGGCGATGTTGACCAAGTCGTCATCCCACGACTCTGTGGAGGCGGTCGAGGCATTGCGAAATCCATCGCCGTAGTGAAACTGAATGGCAGTCATGACGTGGCGCCAACGGCTGGCATGAACACCGAAGGCCGACAGGAGACCGGCGTCGTAGAGCGCCTCCCGAAACAGGACGGTCGCCTGGCAGCTCCGTCGTAGGGGGGCGTCCTCCATCAACTCGATGAGCACGCAGGCCCAGTTGAAACATGGAATGCTGTAATAAGTAAAGGACACAATCAGAGTCACAATATGCAAAGGCATAAGTTAAAACAGGTATGAGCTATGGAGAGCTATGAAAGTAACAAAATAGAAATAAATAAATAAATAAATAAAAGAAATACTCACACAATAGCCTGCAATAGAGGTACCGACTGCAGGAGTTCCGCGACGACGACGAACTCCATGCAATCACGCAAGGCGAATACAGACATTGTGCGTGTGTGTGCTACTAACGGTGTCGACGGCAATGGCGGTTGGTATGACGACACGACGAACCCAGACGTCTTATATAGAGCATGCTAGAACTTACATCAGCCTCGGAACAATACCACACTAATCAGAAAACAGATAAGCGGCCGGCAGAAAACAGATAAGCGGCCGGCAACTGTCAGCTTACCAACACCTGGCATCCATCACGCAAGGAAAAAGCAGGGGGTTACGTACTCTACAGTGCTAGAACAACGCGTAGTTAAGACAGTAACTGTACATGTTAACGTCATAAAGTCACCATGAACCAACCTATACGGTTTAAAGGTGGTAAACAGTTCCTGTCCAATTTCTACGCTTGCAGGATACACGCCTGTAATAGAGAATTCAGCAGTGTCGAAAGCGCGTATCAATGGCGGAAGTGCATGCATCATGACGACATGCAGACGGCGCAAAGGATGCTGGCCACGCGCACGGGTCTACAGGCGAAACAGCTCAGCAAGTGCATACGATAAAAGGAAATGTTACGCGCAGAATGGATGAGACAACGATATGCAATAATGTATGGATTAGTGACCGTTAAATATCGCGATCCAACCCTACGTAAACGACTGTTGGACACTGGGCATTCCCAGTTGCAGGAATGGGTCAAGAGTCGGGAAGGATACTGGGGTGCACTGACATACAGTGGTCAAGCCGGTCAGAACATGCTAGGTCATATAACCATGCTAGTACGCGAGGCCATACGATTACATCAGACTCCAGAGTACAGCCAGATGGAAGACATCCAGCGGCCGCATCACGCGATCAACCAAGGGTCGGACGCAGATACCAGCCATGCAGCATCAGCATCGGCGTCACGCGCTCGACCAAGGGGCGACGATAAGAAAGCGCGCCACAGTCGGGGAGAGGACTATATGAGCCCGACTCGGAGTGATCGAGTCATACAACCACTCTCCGCTTCACAGACGACTTCGAAACCCTTCACGAACAGCACCAGCAGAGACATAGAAATGGCCGCCACCACAGTCACCAAGACAACCAGCGACCAGGACGCCGAGATGATGACCACTCTGAGCCAACTCGAGAAGCAGGTAGGTAACGGTACCTATATAATAAGACGACCGTTAACCATAGTACAAATCGCCGTTCAAGAGAAATTTATCGTTTATCCATCATGTCAGCAGTGCAACAAACGGGTCATTCCCGAAAACAACGGCTATGTGTGTCCCATTCACCGATGGCAGCGGGGTGTAGTGTATCGGTTCGCCATGCGTGTCCTCCTACAAGACGCCATCGGCAGCGAAGTGTGGGGAACCATATTTAACGACAAGGCTGTCCAGTTGCTAGGATACACGGGGAACGATTACATAAACATGACGTCAGATGCCGAGCGGTATGCAGCACTGGACATGCTGCGGGGGGCCCGAGTCATGGTGACCATTCGTAAACGTATGGCAGGACCGTACGTAAATTACACGGTGGCCAACATGGAAGTAGTCACAGTGTGAACCATTCCGTTGACAGGCTGGCTCGATCGTCGCTGCGGCAGCCACTGCAGTGGCAACCGGAAGCGGCGATGACATCATCGACGGAGATGGACGCGCTAAGGTAATGCAATGGTTACAGGCTAACAGCGCGGAAATACTGTTCTCCTCCTCGGTGGACAGCGGTTCGCCGCCACCACTGATTGTAATATCAGATGACGACCAGGGGGAGAACAGTGCGTCGTCGGCGTCACATTATAGCATTAGCAGTAGCGCTGATATGGAGGCTACTGTTAGCGGTCTAGATAGGTTACGTGATAGATCCGAAGCCATGACCAATGAAAACATATTCTATAAGGCGCTAGAGGCCGCCAGTGTGCGATATGCCAGTGACGAGGTTGAACGCATAATGAATCTAAACGATGATAAGGATCGTTACGTGCCATCGACCAGCATGGTCATGCACGTCTTGCGGTGGCTATCTATAGATGTCATCGCAACGTGCGGGACCATGAAATGGCGTAACCGAGTGACCGAATTGGTTAGAAAGAGTATGTACGAAACATACGACAATAACGATATGCAGGGCGACGCGGAATAATATAACCCACGTAATGTAACCTATGCGTTCTGTTCAATAGATGGGACTGGAGCAACTCCAGAACGCGTATAAACGCGACCTGGCGGCACTGTACGACGACACCGAGGATGGGGTGTCACGAGCGGCGAAGAGGCTGAAGACATCCTCGATGACAACCTCGTTCTACCCACCATCACCCCTGACCAATGCCGACTCGTTTCCGGACAACCAAGAGGCGTTGCTACCACCGTGGAGCGTCGAATCGGAGTCTGATGAGTCCGTGGAAGACGCGTTCATCATAAACACCCCTCCCCATTACTACAGTGAGGATGAGGATGCGATTGCCTCATCCCCCGAGCCCGCGAAAGTCGACGATGCGGACTTCCAATTTAGTCCCGCGTCGCCACCACTCGTCCAGCGCAAGCAGGACGACGACGACGACGACGACGACGACGACGCATCCCTGACGACCCTCTATGTCTTCCCTGATAAAACCGTCGTATTGACCCGCGACGGTGAACAGGTGGACATCCCCGATCAACATACCATCACACACACAAAGCCGGAGCCGGAGCCGCAGCCATCGACGTCGACGGCGCATGCCCACGAAGAGGACGCCGACGACGACGCCACCGACGACGAAGAAGAAGACGCGGACAAGACGGGCAAGGTGTGTTTCCACAAAATGCAACTGCACCTCGCACGTCTTATTACTAAACTGTGGCGGAGAACCGCCCCTGCCACGGTGGAAGAGGTGACGGTCGACGTGTGTCGGTCCCTGGCAAGCACGGTACTCTCCGCCGAATATCAAGAGCACACAATGCGATACGTGCGATGTGCCATCCGTCAACCGCGGGCAATAACGCGACCGCTTAGGTAGAAGGTGTTGTTGTTGTTGTTGGTGTTTAAATAGGTGGTAATTAGTAGTAAACGTAATAATTGTATTATTAGTAATATTAACATTGGTGTTATGTAGAGTGAAGAGTATGACGACGAGGCACCCGTCCTCCCAGCCAGCATTCGGGAGCTATCTGCAGTAATGTTCTCCGCGTATATGACGTCGTCAACAGAGTATTATTATTAGTAGTAGCAGTAGTAAACATAACCTAGTTAGAAGTAGTTGGTGTATGACGTAATATGGAGTGATATATTGGTATCCTTTAATTTGTTCTGTAGGATGACGTACCTGTGTCACCGATCGAACTGCGTAGACGTGCATGCCGACAATTAGTGGTGATGATACTTGAATATATGATATCAACAAACGATGAACAGTAGATCTATTGTGTTATGTAGGAGCAGGAGAGGGAGGACGAGGTGCCAGCAAGGAACGAGATGAGACGTCCATTACATGAATTAATGAACGACATTGCTGACCACATTATTGAAATTAGTAAAGATAATAGAAAACATTATATCAGTATACGAATACAGTAGACGCATTTCTTGTTATGTAGGAGGAGAGGGAGGAAGAGGTGGAGGAAGCACCCGTGCTAGCAAGGGACGAGAGAAGACGCACAATACATAATTTAATACAGGGAATTGTTGATTTCATGATTGAAACCTCCGCATTTCAATAAGCACCGTTTGCAACGGGATAATAGTAGGTAGTGTCTCTCTCTCGCTCTCTCTCGCCTGTATTGTATGTATGTATTCGCGCACATATTGTATTTGCAAGACATATAGTAATACATATATATATAAATATACATACCAACCTATATATATTACATCATTGTACGGAACCTCTGTCGCGGTGTAAAAACCCACAAGTTAATAATCATTGTACTAGCCACTGGCGTGTCGATAACCGACCGTAAGCTAGGGGTCACTGGCGAGGATGTAGCATTCCCACAAACCCACAAGTAATCAACATCATCATCATCATAGTAATTATATAGGTCTAACCGTGTATATGTATATGTATATTATGTATATCGCTATGTCTTTATATACGCAATAAAACGTCTTACAATGAACGAAACGTGTTGTTAGTGGTGTTGTCATGAGTTGAAATATAACCCGTAGCCATGGATAGTGGGACACACAGTTGCCAATACCACCATAGGTGATACACCCTTCACCAATAACCTCCACCATCACCACCACCACCACCACCACCACCACCACCACCACCACCACCACCACCACCACCACCACCACACGTACTATATAGCTGTACTAAGAACCGCACTCTCTCAGTTGTAGACACGTAGAGCAGAGCAGAGCAGAGCAGCATGAAAAGACACCAATGTCGTCACTGCGGACAGGTGCTCGACACCTATGCAGCGCTCAAACGCCACCTAGTGAGTCATGCGACACCGGCAGTGATCGAACATACGTATTCGGTGGCGCCACCACTAGATGTGCCACGGGAGGTGCCACCTAGCGAACAGGCAAAGCGAACTAAGTATTCCTGTAAATGTGATGCAACGTTCGACATATGGGACGATCTGCAAGACCATGTGAGGTCCGTATGTCGTCTTAGCAGTAACCGTAGCCGTAGCAGTAGCAGTAGCAGTAATAGAAAACAGACCACAGTGTACACATGTGCGAAATGTGGAATGACGTTCAATAGACGCCGTACCCTGACCAGACACGTACGAAATGCGTGTACCGCCGACGACGACGACGACACGACGCCACCATCGCCTAAGATATCAATCAGGGAAGACACCACACCCAACCATCCACTCGTTACCGATGCCGACCCTATAGACCCACCTGCCCGACTCCCCTTCGCCGACAACCTGTCGTCGGAACTGTTAGATGTCGTACGAGCGCACTGGTCGACCATACGGACACGTGTAACGAGAGGTCCTCTTCAGTGCAGGTACGATTACAGAGTAACGACGCTGGACACGACCGTTCTAGAGCCGTCGTTGAGGAACGTGTTCCAGGAACAGACCAACGCGTTCAAGATTAACCTCAGTTACGGGTTCGTTCTGAGGAACAAGAACACGGGTCAATACAAGTACTACCATCCCTCGTGCAACTGCTGTGGACGCTACCTGGACGAGCCCAGTCTCATCACCAACAGCAAGGACTTTGATAAGTTCCTCGAACGCATCCGCGAAACCGACGTCTTGCAATGGGCCATCAATCAAAGACCGGATTCGGCGTGGGTGTGCGAACTCGTGACCAATGTCACATTTTTCGTCAATCGCATCATCGATCACCCGATAGGATGTGTAGGAATGACCGACCTTCCCATGTACATCAAGAGGAACAAAGCCGTCATCGCATTGGACACGGAGCCCCAGTATACCAAAAGGTACAATGACAACCTGTGTCTCTTTCGATGTCTGGCCCTGCATCGCGGATGTGAACGGCGTCGATTGGAACCGGCTGTGGAGACGCTGTACGCGACGTACGCCCAAGACGACGTACCCATGGCAGCATTTGCCGGGGTCACGATGGACGACCTCTATCGTGTCGAGACCACGTTCGAAACAAACGTGTGCGTGTACAGTCTCGTAAAACCGGATGGAGATGAGGCAGAGGAGGAGGATGGTGGAAAGGCGACCGCAGAACTCGTTCGTCGCTCGGTATGTAAGTACCCGGACACACTCTACCTCAATCTGCACGGGACGCATTTTTCCTACATCCAGGATAGACGCATGTACTGTCACTCGTACAGATGTCGGAAGTGCGGTGACTCGTTGTGGAAAGACGCATGGCATCTACGCAACCACGAGAGCACGTGTACGGGGGGTGTGCGCCGAGTCTATCCTGGTGGCGTGTACCATTCGACTCCATCGGTGTTCGAACGTCTGGCAGACGAGAACATCCGAGTGGCCGAAGCGTTGCAGTACTATCCGTACCGAGCCACCTTCGACTTCGAGTGTTGGTTCGACACCGAACACCTTCCGGCGGACAGTGCCCAGGTTCACTGGGTTGCACGTCACGTCCCGTTGAGCGTCAGCGTGGCATCCAACGTACCCGGACACGAACAGGTGACATGCATTGTCACGGACGGAGACGTCAACAAGTTGGTGAGCACCATGATGACTGTCCTACAAGCGATGAGTGAGGCCGCGTACGACAAGATCAAAGACTCGTACGATCATGTGCTGGAACAACTCGCAGAAGAGATGTCGAAATGGGACGCACGGGAGGAGGCTGCACGGGACGCAGCTGCACGGGAGGCCGGCGAGAAGAAAGGGCGAGCGGCAACCAATCCGTACAAAACGCTGATGGGACAAATGTATGGATGGATGCGTCAGTTACCCGTCGTCGGGTTCAATTCGGGGAAGTATGATCTCAATGCCATCACACAGTTCCTCATACCGTACTTCCTGACGACTTCAAAGACCGACGTGGAACAGGACGAGGCCGCGGACGAGAGGGAGCAGGAGGGCAACAGGAAAGTCGAGACCGACGGCATCGGGTCAATGTTCGTAATCAAACGCAACAAAACTTTCATGTGTCTTTCGACGGATCAGCTGAAATTCGTAGACATGATCAACTACATAGCCCCCGGGTTCAGCTACGACAAGTATCTGAAAGCGTACGGATGCGAGGTGACGAAAGGTCATTTCCCGTACGAGTACATGGACAGACTGGAGAGACTCGACGACACCACACTTCCACCGAAAGAGGCCTTCTTCAGTCGACTGAAGAACGAAGGGATTTCAGACGAGGATTACGCCAGTTGTCAGGAGGCCTGGCGCGTCAATGGCATGACGACGTTGCTCGACTTTCTCGTCTGGTACAACAACAGGGACGTGGTTCCCTTTCTACAGGCCATCGACAGACAGTTCGCGTTCTATCGACAACGGGGAATAGACATGTTCAAGCAAGGTATCAGCGTACCCGGTCTGACCCTGCTGTACCTGTTCAACGACCTGCCAGAGAAGACCTACTTTACCATCTTCAACGAGAAGAACAAAGACCTGCACGACCTCGTCAAAGCGAACATTGTAGGCGGGCCTTCGATCATCTTTCATCGCTATCACGAGACAGGGGTCACCACGCTACGTCGGAACGAGTACGGAGAGGCGGCTCGTCCCTGTCGAGCGATCGTCGGATACGATGCGAACGCACTGTACCTGTGGTCGCTCATGCAGGACATGCCTATGGGATGGTACACGCGACGACGAGCGGAGAAGGACTTCCGCCCCGAATCGGCGCAGCTGTACGGACAGATGGCCGGAGAATGGTTGACGTGGGAATCCGAACGCACGGGACGGTCCATACGGCATCAGATCAACGGACGAGAGAAGCGCATAGGCAAACATCGGGTGGACGGATGGTGCAGCGAGACGAAGACGGCTTATCAGTTCCAAGGTTGCTTCTTTCACGGTTGCTCGTGCAACCGAGAGGAGGTGAACGCCGTCAACGGGAAACCCATGGCGCAACTGCTCGCCGAGACCCGAAAGACCACCGCCTACCTACGACACTTTGTCACGGTCGTCGAGTTGTGGGAATGCGAGTGGAAGGAGATGAGACGAACACCGGCCGTACGCAAGTGTGTGGATGCAGCATTTCCCCGACGTCGACACGTGCAATGGACGATGACGTCACAACATATCCTGAACGGAGTGCGTGCCGGAACCGTGTTCGGCATGATCGAGTGCGACGTACGCGTACCGGAAGCGTTGCGCGCGCACTTTGCCGAGATGCAGCCCGTGTTCAAGAACATCGGTATGCAACGGGAGGATCTCGGTCCGTTCATGCGCCGATACGCCGAAGAGCACGACATAATGAAGACTCCGCGTCGCATGCTCGTGGGTAGTTATTGCGGCGACAAGATACTGCTCGCAACGCCACTGCTGCGATGGTATCTGGACCACGGTCTCGAGGTGCTGCACGTGTACCAGGTCGTCGAATACGATCCCGTTCCGTGTTTCCGGCGGTTCGGCGATGCAGTGTCCAAGGCCCGACGCGAGGGCGACGTTCACCGAGACAGGACCATCATCGCGGACACCATGAAGTTGCTGGGGAACTCGGGCTACGGAAAGACCATCACCAACGTCGACCGACATCGTGACGTCAGCTACTGCACGGAGAAGGCGGCATCGCTCCTCGTCAACGATAAACGATTCCGTCAACTCGACATGGTCGTCGACGACGCGTACGAGATAGAACTGAACAAGAAGACCGTCAAGTACACCCTACCCGTACACGTGGGATTCTTCGTTCTGCAGTACGCCAAGCTGCGCATGTTGCAGTTCTATTACGATTTCATCGTCAGGTACGTGGAGCGCCCTCTGTTCGAGTACTGCGAGATGGATACGGATAGTGCCTATTTAGCCTTGGCCGCCGAGTCCGTCGACGACCTCGTGACCCCGACACTGCGAGCCCATTATTTCCGCCATCGGTCGGAATGGCTGCCGTCCGAATGTTGCGACGACCATCGGAACGACTACGTGCGCTGTCGTCTCGCCAATAGACCGTGGGTCGGCGACGAGGCGTGTTGCAAGGCGCGCAGAGCATTCGACAAGAGGACGCCGGGTCTGTTCAAGGTCGAGTGGTCCGGTGCGGGGTTCGTGGGGTTGTGTAGCAAGACGTACTACTGTTTCGGCGCCACCGACAAGTACAGCACCAAAGGTCTCAGCAAACGGCACAACACCATAGACAAGGACGCGTTCCTGGAGGTGCTCACCAACCGTCGGAGCGGAGGCGGTTCGAACCGGGGTTTCCGGGTGCATAACTCCACCGTCATGACGTACGTGCAGAATCGGGATGCACTCACCTTCTTTTACGCCAAACGCGTGGTGCACGAGGACGGGGTGACCACGGGTCCGGTGGACGTATAGTAGAAAAGGCGATGCACGCTGCATTCGTTGCACACGCATTCATGGATGCGCGATGGAAACACCCCTTCACGTGCATCGTCGCCGGACCGACGGGGTGCGGCAAGAGTACTTTCGTGACGCGTATGTTGCGTCACGCCGCTGCGATGATCGATCCTCCACCCCAGCAGATCACGTGGTGTTACGGAGAATGGCAAGAGGCTTACGCAACGACGGAATTGGGTCACGTGCGATTCGAGGAAGGGTTACCGACGGCGGCCATGTTCGATCCGACAACGAGGAACCTCATCGTCATAGACGATCTCATGGCAGAAACGGACGAACGGGTCACGGCCCTGTTCACTAAAAAAAGTCACCACAGGAACACGTCCGTGCTGTATCTCGTACAGAACCTGTTCCCTAAAAACAAAGAGAGTCGCACCATCAGTCTGAATTCGCAGTACATGGTGGTGTTCAAGAATCCACGTGACGCATCGCAGATGTCGACCTTGGCGCGGCAGATGTATCCGGGACGCGGCAAGTTCGTGCAAGAGGCGTTTAAAGACGCCACGGCGGTACCGTACGGTTATCTGTTGGTCGATCTCAAACAGGACACGCCCGAGGACATGCGTCTGCGCACGGCCATCTTTCCAGACGACGGTGTTCAGTACGTGTACCTGCCGAAGGTATAAAACGACCGAGTGTGGATAGTCTCTTCATTCGCATCATGTCCGCCAGGGTGAAGAGACACATCGTGTGCATACAGGCTCTGGCCAGAGTCAAGAGCAACAAAATTAAAAAGGCTATCATCGCCAACGCCGACTCCGATCTGCTGTGTGCACTAGCCGAGTGTGCATACAACATACTAACAAAAAACATTCCATTGTCCCCTTTACAGAGGCAACGATTGAATAAATACAGGACGAGGTTACGCGCGTTGGCTAATAGACGAACGCCAGCTGCCAGGAGAAGACGTCTACTGCTGCAACCACAGATTGGTGAGGGACAGAGCGGCGGCTTCCTATCGGCCTTCCTAGCACCGTTGGCCAGTTCGGTCTTGCTACCCTTGCTCCGAGAGGTGCTGAACAAAAGGTAGATACATGGACCACGCACGCAAGATGGCCTTGGTGGACCCGCGACTGTTGGACACGCTTCGGTCACCCCCACCCGCGACCGACACCTTAGGCAAGAAGGTGCAAGCCCTCGATGACGAGATGAAGACCATCCTGGATAGAACGGACCTAGACGACTGGACCAAGGTGACCCTGTATAATCAGGTGTTGCAGCGTTACAACGTCTTGGCCGATAAACGCATCAAGGAACCGCTACGCGTGGTCACGGTGAACGAGTCGGAGGTGGCGTCGGAGTCGGGGTCGACGGGTACAGCACCAGCTCCTATTAGCGGACTGGAGGCCACCGTCTTGGCCACCGTTCCCAAGACCATGCAGGCCAAAGCCAGCCGTTTGATGGAGCATCTCAAGAGAGATATCACGTGGACCGCTCGCGGCGAACTGATACACGAGGGCGTGCCGGTTGTCGGAAGTAACGTGGTGGATCTCGTTAATGATCTGTTGCGTAAGAGACAGACCGCTCCGACGGGTTGGCTGCCATTCGCACGACAACTCCGTGCCATCAACCTACCCATGACGTTGGTCGGTAACGTCGCCAGAAGAGCCTACATACGTCCGGAGCCGACGGTCACTCCCTCTCGTCGGTCCAGTACTCCTCCGCGTGCTGCATCAGGTCGTGCACGAAGATCGCTAAGTTGGACACCCCTCGGCCGTAAGAGCCGTCGAATGGAACATTCCATGCCCACCCCACCCCCCGAAAGACGCAAGGCTTTGACGTCATTGGCTGGTTGGGACGACCTATAGGATGGTACGATGCGTGTCCGTAGCACAGTGTTCGTCATGTCGCCCGATCCACAGGACGCCGTTTACCAGGCCATCGTCGGTGCTATATTTATCAGTGGACTCTACATGATGGCTCACGGTATACTCCAAAGTTTTATGCAACAGGCGTTATTCGAACCCCCCACGCTCGACGACTGGACCATTCCTCGTACACCCACCCACCCTCCCCACTCATCACGCAAGGCTTCGTCGTCATTGGCTGGACGGAACAACGTATAAGGCGGTACGACGCGTATCCGTAGCAGTAATGCTCATCGATCCACAGGACACGTACCGATCCATCGTCGCTGCGCTATTGTTCGAAGGACTTACCGTGCTGGGAGACGTTGCAGCCGACATTCTTCTACAACAGCTGTTATTCCGACTATGGTTACTCCGCTAGCTCGTTGTTGTTCCACCGCTGTCATTGTGGGTGCCATAGTATGCGTCCTAATACACGTCGGCGTGCTCCTCGTCATTCGTCAGCAGTGGGAATCCGAAGTCAACGTCACCGCCCCCGTCAACACATCGACCCTCCACCTCTTTTGATGGCTCAGAGGGGAGAAGAACGCTCCATGAGCGAGGTCTACTTCGATCCCACGAAGGTAGGCAGTTATGGTGGCGTTGCTGGCTTGCGACGCGTCACGCGTCTGCCACAGAAGACCGTCAAGGCATGGTTGTCGGCACAGGACACCTACACCTTACACAAACCAGCGAGACGTCATTTCAAGAGACGACAAGTCATCGTGGGTGGTATGCATCAGCAGTGGCAGGCCGATCTCGTGGACATGTCGAAGGTCAAACGCGTCAACGACGGTATGACCTTTCTCCTCACGGTGATCGACGTCTTCTCGAAAGTGGCCTGGTGTGTTCCCATGAAGAACAAGTCCGCGGCGTCGTTGGTAAAAGCGCTGCAATCCACGTTCGTCGACGGTTCGTGGCCACAGACGTTGCAGACAGATGACGGCAGAGAATTTCGGAACAAATCCGTTCAGTCTATATTGCGGGCTTACGACATCCATCACTTCTCCACGCACAACGCGGAGACGAAGGCAGCCGTCGTGGAACGGTTCAACCGAACATGGAAGACGCGCATGTGGCGCTACTTCACGAAACACCAGACGTGGCGGTACGTCGACGTCCTTCCGGACTTGATGCGATCGTATAACAATGCCCGCCACCGCATGATCGGTATGGCTCCGTCACAGGTGAATGCACAGAACCAAGAAGAGGTGTGGCAACGTCTGTACGGTCACGACGGTAAGGGCGTGCCCAAGTTGCACGTGTCGGATCGCGTGCGTGTCAGCAAGTACAAACGCACGTTCGAAAAGGGCTACGAGACGAACTGGAGCGAAGAGGTGTTCACGGTACACGAGGTTCACCCCTCCGACCCACCCGTGTATCTTTTGCGGGACGATCTCGGCGACGTGCTGGAGGGTTCCTTCTACGAACTGGAGCTGCAGAAGGTGACGGTGCCCTTTGATAAAGTGTACCGTGTTGAAGCGGTACTGAAACGCCGTACGGTTGGTAAACGTAAGGAAGCTTTGGTGAAATGGTTCGGCCATGGCTCCTACTTCAACAGCTGGATCGATGCCAAGGGACTCGTCAACTATAAAGCCTAGCCGCGTACACGACGACACTGCATTCGAGGAATGACACACGACGCGACACCATCACCATCACCACCGACCTGCCTCACCACCATAGACGAGGAGGAGACGGAGGATTGTACTGACGCTGCACCGAACGAGCCAGACAGCACTCCCTGGCATATTTTCGGTACCGCGTGTCCCAAAGAGGAGATCGTGTTTCTGTGTCAGGTCGTCGTCCTGTACACGGTCATTCTGATCAGCATTTACAACCTGACGACAGGTCGCGGCGATTCTAATCTGTGGACGGCTCTGTTGAGTAGTTCGTTGGGTTACCTACTGCCCAATCCCACGTTGAGACGCAATGGCGACTGATTTCTACATGACGCTGCCTAGCAACGCTTCCATGAAGATGCACCCCGACAACACCTTGACCCATTACGTCACGGCCTTGCCCCAACGCATCGATCTTACCGGCGAGTGGGAGTGTGGGTTGGCCGAGGTCCAGTATCCGCACACCTGGTACAACGTCACGGATAGCGACGTCTGGTTCTTCCTCAACACGATCGATGCTACGGACTCGTCCATACGTTCGAAGTTGCCGTGTGGGTATTACGACGATCCGTTTACGTTGCTGTATCACGTCAACAAGGGACTGTCCAATATGCGGACGTATGAGACACAGGCTCAGATCAGTTATAGTACCGTCACTCAGAAAATGACGTTACACATGACGGCGAACACCACGTTCACCATACCGTACCACAGCGCGGTGGCGACCTTGTTGGGATTCCGCGGACCCGTAGCCAGCCCGGCGGAGTTGGAGTCGGGTGTGTCGTCTCCCATCCTCCCCATCGACACCCGCCATCCCGACTCGTCGTACCCCTTCCACATCGAGGCCGACGATGTGGTGAACCTGACGCAGGGGTTCGACACCCTCTACATCTACACGGACGTCGTGGAGTCGCGTAATGTGGGCGACACTCTCGCACCTCTGTTGCGCGCCGTTTCGATCAGCGGACGTAACGGCGACACGGTGTCCGCTCGTTTCACCAACGTGCACTACGTACCGCTGTTGCGTTCGAACTTCGACTCGATAGAGGTGGATATAAGGAACGACATGGGTCGACGCGTGCCATTCGAATACGGTAGAGTGACGGTGACGCTTCATTTTCGTCGACGCAAGCCCGGACTGTTCTGATGAATTACAACGATTATTACGCGCGCCAGGCTGGCGGTGCGCTGCCCTACTTCGCCGGTGCGCAATACCAGCGAGGTCACGGACTGGGCAGTCTGTTCGGCAGTCTGTTGCGCAGCGCCATGCCGCTCATCAAGAGAGGTGCCGTGGCGTTGGGCAGGGGAGCGTTGAAGACCGGCGTTCGCATAGCCGGCGACGTCTTAGCGGGTCAGAACATAAAAACGGCTGCCAAAAGACGCGTCACCGACGCCATCGGTAGTATTCGAGCCCCTCCTGGTAAACGTATAAAACGAACGGCCGCAAAGGCGACATTCACTGCAGTCAAGCGCCGCCGCAAGAAACGGACGTCCCCGAAACGCACTGCCGACATATTCGACACCGACGACAAAGATGGCGTTCGTGCATAGACAGTCGTGCGAGGGAGTCAAGACCGAGCTGGATCTCTTTACCGTACCCCCCACTCAGACCTGCATCGTCGAGAGTCACGTGGTGGAACATCAACCCACGGCCTCTCTGGACTCTGGAGGACCGATAGAATTCTTCATCCCCGGATCGGGAGACGATTACATGGATCTCGCCAACACGATGCTACACTTGCAGGTGAAGGTGACGCGAGCCAACGGTAACCCTATCGACGCGGGCGAACCCGTGGGACCGGTGAACAACTGGTTGCATGCGCTGTTCAGCAATGTCGACCTCTCCCTGAACAACACGCAAGTGACCTCTTCGTCCTTCAACGCGTACCCGTATCGAGCCTTCATAGAGACGCTGTTGAGTTACGGATCCGACGCCAAGTCGACGCAGATGACGAATCAGCTGTGGTACAAGGACAAGGCCAGTCGCATGCACACCACCGAGCTAGCCGCCGGACCCGATCCTAACCCCGGATTCGTGACTCGTCGAGAGTACATATCCAACAGTCGCGTGGTCGACATGATGGGTCGTCTCCACGTGGATATGTTTCTGCAGGATAAATTCCTGATCAACGGCGTCGACGTCAAGTTACGCCTGGTGCGCAGTAAGCCCGAGTTTGCGCTGATGGCTGCTGGAGCGAACGAGTACTCGATAACCGTCGTCAACGCGTCCTTGTTCGTCAAGAAGGCCACCATCGCTCCGGCCGTGCAGAAGGCTCACATCTTGGCTCTCGCTCGGACCACGGTCAAGTATGCGTTACGACCCGTCGAAACCAAGGTGTACTCCATTCCCACGGGCGCTCTGTCGCACACGCACGAGAACCTGTTCCTCGGCTCCCTGCCGAAACGTCTCGTACTGTGCTGCATCGACAACGACGCCTACAACGGCACGTACGCCACAAACCCGTTTCACGCCAAGAACAACGACATCAGCTTCGTCGCCGTGTACGTCGACGGTCGTCAGATACCCGCCAAACCCTTCCAGCCCAACTTCGCAGACAACCTCTTCGCCAGGAGCTACGCGAGCATGTTCACCTCGACCGGCAAGGTGTGGCAGGACGAGGGGAACTGTCTGACACGCGAAGAGTACCGAGACGGCTACACCTACTTCTGTTTCGACCTGACCCCCGACCAGTGCGACGGTCCCTGCTTTAATATGGTACAAAAGGGCAACCTGCGCTTAGAATTTCATTTCCGTGCAGCGCTTCAGACCACCGTGAACGTCGTCGCCTACGCCGAATTCGAGTCCGTGCTGGAAATCGACAAGAACCGCAACGTCATCTACGACTACTGAGATGGACACCCTGCAGATCGCCCGTCTACTGGCGATGGATCCGAAGACCGCATCCTTCTTTGGTGGCGTCGTACCCCGAGATGGACTGCCTGCAACAATTGACGCTCTGCCGATCGCCTTCGTGTGCAACACCGACGACGCCGAAGAACCGGGCGAACACTGGATAGCACTGTACCTGTCCTCCGACGGGCGCGGCGAATACTTCTGTTCGTACGGTCTGCCGCCTCGTCACGCGGCGTTCCGCACCTTCTTGAACAAACACTGTTCCGAGTGGACTCATAACAGCACGAGACTCCAGAGTCCTCTGTCTAACGTTTGCGGACAATATTGCGTCACTTATATCATGCTTCGTTGTAACGGCGCTCCTATGAGAACTTTCGTCAACGCTTTCCACACCGATCTGGTCGCTAACGATTGTCGCGTGTTCGATTGGATCAGGCTGCTAAAAAAGGGTATACCGTACTATAACGTGTCATACTGAGCCTCTGGCGCGGTGGTCGCTCCACCCGTAAGCTCGCCCTCGAACCTCTGGCGCGGTGGAGACACCCGTAAGTTCGCGACCTCTGGCGCGATGGTCACCATTCGCAAGTCGCCTCCACTTCATCATCATCTTCATCATACCCGGCTCGTTGTATCCAATCGTATACGATCGCCTCGTTTGTACTGCTGCTGCCGCTTTGTTGTATTTAATAAAATACGTGTGCACCGTACGATTGCGTTCGTCTCCTTACTGGGTCAACGACCCTTCGGCACATACACGTAACTAGGTCACTGTTCGTTCCTCCTCCGGTCGCTAGGGGCGCGGCACGCGCATGCGCGCCACGCTGAGCCGCCGCCGCCGCCGCCAGGGGGCGCTCCAAGGTCTAGTGCTGCTTTCTGATTGGCTGCGCGCACTCATTAGCGGTGGGCGATATTAGGGTCGTTTTACTTTGATCTTTTGATGGCCCGATAAGGGGGACCCAAAAACCTCTGCTAACTACTTGTCGATGATTTGAACAAAATACGATTTTTTTTATTAAAGCGACTGCAGATGTTACATAGACTATTCACACACTACATATTTGGACATCAACGAACTGGATTAGCGATAGGCTAAATCAGTTGACGATGGAGTTTTAAGCTCGCCACTGTCACAAAAATGATTAGCCGTTGTGTAGGACAGTGATTTATTTAACGGCAACTATATCCGAACACCAATCGCCCATTGCAGCATCTCCACCAATGACGGTTGTAGCCCACGATACCGCAGCATACTTCGGCACTGCCCTTCGATCGAAGCACTCCACCGCTGAATGATGAATGGCTGTCGTATGTCCTGGTCCTACAACATGCGACGTTAGCGCTATTGTTTTGAAGCGTTCCCGCGCAGCAGATGTGTAAGCCGGTATTGTTGACTATGATATCGCAGCATGCATTGTTATTGCCTCTTCATTCAGGAATTGTATCGCAGCATATTTAGATGTTGGTATTGTAGCTCCGGGTACCGCAGCATGCGTCGTTGCTATCTTTAAGTTGAATAGTGTCATCGCAGCAGAGGAACAATCGTAGATTGTAAGTACCGCAGCCCGTGACGCAAACAATGGAGCGGTCAGAAGAAACATTTGCATACATTACGTATGTGCATACATTACGTATGTGCATACATTGCGTAATGAACGTTAGCGGCAAAATGCAACGAAAAACACGAGCTACCAGTAAACCTAGTGCCGCGGAGCTTCCTAAAGACCGGCGAGAGCGCGCCACTAGCGTTGACATTAACCAAGGTCCGCGCTATGGCGCCACAAACGCACCAGACTGGCTTATCACTTTCTTGTCAAAGCAAGAAGAACGCGAGTATAAACGCGAACAGCTGGAACAGGAACGGGAGCACGCACGCGATGAAAGACATGAACTGTCGATGCGTCTCCTCTGCGAGACCCTTGACAGACGTGTCCGCAACAATTCACCACCGCATGAACGCAGCAACGGCGCCAATGACGAGTCTAATGATTCACAGACTCAACGCACTGAGACCAACGTCCAGCGCACTTCTACCGGCCCACACGCTAAAACATGACCACCTGAGCCAATGGCAGCAGGTATAACATTACGAGAACTAGCAGCATGGAGGCGATCATGGGAAGATTTCGTAGAGCTAGAACAGCTCGACCGTCTCCCAGCAAGACAACAGAGAACCATGTTGCGCACCAGCCTCTCTATTGAAATGCGTGCTACATTGTAATTGGCCATCGGTATAGACAATGATGACGATATAACCGTCACAGCCATCTTAGACCGAGTCCAAGAACATGTTCGAGGCAAACGAAATGTTACACTGGACAGGATTGCACTAGAAGAACGCAAGCAAGAGGAAGGCGAGCCATTCGACCAATTTTACATTGCCTTATGAGAGATTGCCAACAACGCAAATCTTTGCCAGCATTGCATAGACGATCGTCTTACCACGCGAATTATGTCGGGAATTCGTGATCCAGAAACAAGACGAAAGTTGTTAACATGCTTCCCCCTTCTCTGCAGACAAGATTTCATGTCTGCAGGATGAATCAGCAAGGAATGATGAAGCTACACTTGCGAAGAATGACCAAGGCCACACGAAAATAAACAAAGTTGGCAAGACAACATGGCATCGTGGTAAAACTAGAAATACCACCACTTCAAAACACAACCACAGATGTGGTTATTGTGGCAAATCGGCTCATAAAACGCGTGATGAATGTCCTGCACGACGCAGTGAGTGTTCAATCTGCAAAAAATGGGTCATTGGGCTACGAGTTACCGACAAAAAAAAATCTGTCGACCACAATGAGTCAGATTCGCGTGCTAGACATTCTGGGAAAGAAAAAACACCGTCGTGCTCCACGCATCAAGGTACATCTTCACCATAATGCTGATGACAGCTTCATCACAACAGCACAGGCAACACCAGATACAGGGGCCGAAGCCACTGTTGCAGGGCTTGATATCCTAAAACAAATAGGATTAGACATTGGAAACACATATCACCCTCCTGAGGACACAATTATTACTGCTAATGGTACATCATTCGAATGCGTTGGCACAGTAGACCTTCACATTCATGCAGCGGACAAATCTATGAAAGAGACGGTTCTTATTTGCAAAGAACAAAAAGGACTTCTGCTGGCTTGGTATGTATGCCGAGAGTTGGGAATCGTGCCGAATGATTACCCCAAAACAATTCGTGCCATAACACGAACAAGTGTAACAAAATCGCCAGGAAAGGATGCTACAGAAAACGAGACATCCGGCGGGCGAACACGCAAGCGTGTGGCAAGTTGCAATAAGTGCCAAGAACACCGACCCTCTCAGAAACACGAGCCATTGCGATCGGAACCTCTACCAAAGAGCGTGTTTAAAGATGTATCGGCAGACTTCTTCCACTACGCAGGACGAGATTTTCTCGTATATGTGGATCGACTTTCAGGGTGGCCTGTAGTCTTTCATTTCCCAAAGGGGACAACTACATCTCGCCACATCATCTATGCATATCGACGAGCATTTGTGGAGCTCCGAGTCCCGGTGCGATTTAGATCTGATGGCGGTCCTCAATTCGCTTCTCGTCAGTTTAACCAGTTCTTGAAACGCTGGGGAGTTAGTGCTGCACCATCCACACCACATTACCACCAATCCAACGGACATGCTGAAGCAGCTGTAAAAGCAATGAAAAAACTCAGTGCAACAACAACCGTGAAATGAGATCTAGACGACGAGAATTTCCAGCGAGGACTCCTAGAATATCTTGTATGTTCTTATTCACCCCTTCGGTATGTATTAAAACACGTTCAATACATCCGTTGTGTTACACTCATCATGAGCTTTAACACAAGTGAGGTCGATAACGCCCTCTGTTGCAGTACGAAGGCCTACGACAGTAGTGTCCACATCTGCTGCGACGGAGTACTTAACTGGAAAGGCAGTTCCAACGCCTGCTGCACTTCCATAATCTGCACTACGATAATCGTTATGAAATGTTCTGTCGCTATCGGCTTGTGTCCAGGGACCGCAATGTTGCGGTCCCTTTCCCTACGACAAGGACACCGCCATCTGCTGCCGTGGACACGTAGTCGCCGGGCAGAGATGCCACTAGATATGCACTTTACCACCGTTCTTATTTAGCACAAGAGTAGGCTTACATACCACACAAATCAGTCTACTGCGTAAGGAATGTTGCCTGCGTGTTTTCCTATGAATACACCTTAGTAATATATAATGCATTTTTTGTTTTAAGCGTTCCGACCGTAACTCAAGCAGCATTTTTATTGTATTTTATTGTAAATTTCTAGCTAGTAATAAAAGTTCATTACAGACAGAAGGCGCTTTTGGTGTTTTCTCTTCACAGGAAGATCTGACAGCAATGATTTACAAACACAATCACCAATCACCGTGTACAACATGGAGGAAACTCCACCGTGGCTCGAACACCAGAATAAGGGACGATAGCAGCAGTAGTCGAGCACAATTCATTTTAAAAAAACATGCCAACCTGAACATTATCCTAAAAGACGTTTCATGCCATTATCTCACTATCTGATACCGAGTGAAATACCATCAATTTTTAACTGGTCACCAGTCGCATATATTAATATATCGTTTTACCGCATTCTTAATTTTATTCGCACCTTTAGTGTTTTTAACGGTTTTTGTCCATGCATAGTCCCTGTTTCCTCAGATATTTGATCAAGTGCAGGAACATTTGGGACTAGTGTTCATACTATCCAATGTGTGTGGAGTGTGTGTGGGCTCGTGCGTGCGGTCGTGCGATCGCGTGCGTGCATGCGCGTGTTCAAAACTATCAACAAGAGGGCGCAACGTGAACATATTGAATGAAGCCGATATTGTTTACCGGTTTTTACCAAAATGAGAAGGTAGGATGTGAAGATGAAGACGAATTGGTTATTCTTATTTATAAGTGCTTCTTCGTTATTCAGTATAATACTGCTAAAACACCTGTAATGTTGACAAATTGTGAAATCCTTGCGTCGATTTTAAAGTGGTGAAATCGCTACGTTTCACGACAATGTTTGCAAATTGTCCGATGCATTTCCAATGAATCTGCAAGAATTACAAATCATCGTAACAACTAGGATAAACACTAAATGACACGGTACGACCAAGCTTATTTAGTTTTCCTCCCGGGTGTTATCAGTACGACTGGCTTGAGATACTGCCTTTTGTCCACGTGCTTGATTCCGTAACAGGTCGCGCCATCTAACGTACTTCCTATTTGCCTCTTCATAGTTTGCATGTCACTATCATTTCAATAAGTCGTCTGGATGACGGTTTATAAACCACAGTGGATTGTATATGTCATGTCACAACTAAAGTTGTCACATTCAGTTCGAATAAAGACTTTAATACGCCATCAGCAAGTGCAACCACAAAACCTTTATTTCAACCGAAAATACACTATAGCCAGTCTTCGTCCGCAGTGCGTCTCTAAGCAAAGTATGAGCACTACAAATGTTTTTTTACGTTCATACAATATTATAGTGAAATATCATGTTTGAAACCCCTCGGATCTCCAGTGTTAATTAAGAGTTATATTCATACACCGATATGACTGAAACAAGTCGTTAGAAGGCAATCCGATGCTTCATAACATTTAAATACTTCATACGACGGGATACGAAATTAAATTAGTTGTACACTTTATAAAATGTTACATTTACAGTGAAAAGGACATTAGTGGGTTAGAAAAGAAATTCAAACAGTCAATTAAATACCAAACAATTGGTTGATGTATTACTACAATGCTGCACGTGTTTAAGTGTAACAATCGTTCTATCCACACATGTTTATAAGTCAAACATTAAGACGCTTCAACACCAAATATGTTTTCCTTGTGCAAGTGCAAAAAACATATCCAAAAAGAAACACTTCCACTCAGATATTAGGAATTAAAAAAGCAGCTTTGTGAATCTTCAAACTGCTTCAAACTGCTAATCGACTGTGCCATCCACACTGGAATCACGAATACGACGTTGTGCATTTGTCATCTTAATTTGTTGTGATTATAAGCGGTTTACCAGTCAGATATGCTTTACGCAACTGTAAAGTATTCCTGATATCAATTACAACATATTCGATCCCGTATAGTGTCGACCTAAATAATATTATATTGAATAGCAAATGCAGCGTTTGTTATGATATAAGCGTTACGCATTAAGTAATATTACGCGTTACGTAATGTCACCCTGACCCCAACTAGACCTATTCGTTCTTGAATAATATCGACATAAACATGTTGAATAATAACTAGAGCGTTAGTTATAAGATAACCGTTAGGCTACAGTAAGGTCACCCTGACCTCAACTAAGACCTATTAATCCCTGGATGATATTGACCTAAATGTATTGAATAATACCTAAGACCTACTAAATATGTAAGGTCACCCTGACCTCAACTAAGACCTATTAATTCGTGGATGATATTGACCTAAATATATTGAATAATACCTAAGACCTACTAACTATGTAAGGTCATCCTGACCTCAACTAAGACATATTAATCCCTGGATAATATTAACCTAAATATATTGAATAATATCTAAGACCTACTAAATATGTAAGGTCACCCCGACCTCAACTAAGACCTATTAATCCTTGGATGATATTGACCTAAATATATTGAATAATACCTAAAACCTACTAAATATGTAAGGTCACGCTGACCTCAACTAATATCTATTAATCCCTGGATGATATTGACCTAAATATATTGAATAATACCTAAGACCTACTAAATATGCAAGGTCACCCTGACCTTAACTAAGACCAATTACTCCCTGGATGATATTGACCTAAATATATTGAATAATACCTAAGACCTACTATATATGTAAGGTCATCCTGACCTCAAATAAGAAATATTCAATCTTGGATAATATTGACTTAATTATGTTGAATCACTACTAAAACTTAATCACTAAGAACTATTAAATCTTGGAAGATATCGACCTAAATATGTTGAAAACAAACTAAGACCTAATAACTAATACCTGTTAAATCCTGGATAATATCGATCGAAATATTTTGAATACTAACTAAGACCTAATATCTATTAAATCCTGGATAATATCGACCTAAATATGTTGAATAAAGACTACAGAGTTAGTCTTAAGATAGAGTTACGCAACTGTAAGATCCCCATAACCTCAAATATGACCTACTCATTCTTGGACGATAAAGACCCACATCATTAACTACAGCATTATTCATAAAATAGGTGTAAAGCCACCGAAAAGTCATTCTGATCTCAACTTTGACTTATGTAATCAAGGATAATATGAACCTAAATATGTTGAAGGAGCGAAAGATGTACACCAGAGAGGAATTACAATCATTACTGATACATAAGCACAGAAGAACCTCATGAAGTGGAATCCTGTGAATGATATAATTATTAGTGCATTATTCTATTCGAGATTTATAAAAACAACAGTGATACCAGTGTATAGCCCAACAAATGATGCTGATGATGAAGAAAAGGACATGTTCTATGAACATTTCAGAAGCAGATAGATGCAACAACATCGCATGACCTACTTATCATGATAGGAGATGCAAACGCAAAGGTTGGTTAATCAAATAATAGATGGGAAAGAGAAATGTGAGAACAAGGAGTAGGCAACATGAATGAGAATGGTGAGCGGTATGCAGAATTCTGTGCACTGTACAACCTAGTCATCTCGTCGGTCTCACTCTCGTTGGGCGTTGAAGCGGTCGTTAAAGCGGGTATGCCAACGTGGCTGGATCCCGGCCGGCTTCTCTTCTGTTTGAGCTTTCATGTTGACAACTTGGAATCTCAGGATGACAATAACCAGCACACCCACCAACACCACGAGTGCAAATACAGAACCCAAAATTATGAAAGTGCTTCTGGATGAGTCGTTGGTCGGAGAGTCGTCATTGTGGCGTTGCGGTGTTGTTTGTGATGCAAGCGTCGATGTGACGGGATTGGTCGCCTGTGATTCAGTTGCCGCGGTCGTCTTTGCATCAACTGATACTTGTCCCTCTTTTGTAATTGTTTGCGTAGTCGGCTTCGATGTTGACATTTTCTCGGATGTCGGTTTCGGCTTCGATGTGAAAGATGTTGTCATCTTCTGGGATGATGTCGTCGTTGTAGATGTCAATGAAACTGTTGACATTCCATGTGACGCAACATCTGAAGATGCTGTCGTCTTCGGTTCCATTGTTGATGTTGTAGTGGTTGTTGTGACGGGGGATGATGTGGTCGCCGTCGTGGTTGTTGTAGGCGCTGGGGTCGATGTTGTTGTAAGTGGCTCAACATCAGGTGGCAGCACCTGTATTGTTAGCGACATCTGCTTCGAACAGGGGTTGGTGGCGCCATCTGTGGCCAAAATGACAACGTCGAATTTACCGGCTGTCAGCGGGGACACTAGGGACGATATTCGCCCGGAAGTTAGGTCGATGTCGAAAGTGTCGCGAACAACGTTGTCAGTGCTAGCAGCGAAGCTAATTGCGACTTCACCGTTGTCTCCAAAGTCGTCGTCTGTTACTTCGATGACGACAGCGGTTGTGTTGACCTCCGTTGACATGTTGACGAAGTGGATGCTCCCCAAGTCCGGACTGTGGAACACAGGACAGTGGTCATTCACGTCCAGGACCCGGATGTGGAGCTGAGCCTTCGCCTCTCTCGGCGGAACTCCGCCATCGACGGCCTTAACCCAGACTAGCAGATTGTCGGACGACAGCAGGTTGCGTGATATCGGTGACAACAAGGTGACACGACCACTCACTGTGTCGACGACCAGGTAAGATGTCGCGACAATCTCAGCGCCGTACGGTTCCAGCACATAGTGAATGTCACCGTTCTTTCCTTCGTCCGCGTCTGTCGCGTACACATCCATGAGCGACGTCCCAATCTTGGCCTTCTCGCTCACCGTGCAGTAGTAGTCAGACTCGTTAAACACGGGCGCATTCAAGTTATCACTGATAGGTTGGCTACAGTTTCTGCCTTCGAAACCGTCGTAGCAGTAGCAGCTGTCTGGGGCGACACATTGGCCCTGACTGGAACAGTCGTCCAGGCTGGTGCAATTGGCCGTCCCACAGTTCTCAGAGGACCAGCCCTCGTCACACGTGCACTGTTCCAGTCCCGTACATTGGCCGTGTCCTGTAATATAAAACCCGGTGAAGGGTTCCAGTAAGTTAATTAAAACATGGCAAAGATTTGTAACATGTTTATTTTGTTACACTTGCCCAATTGGTAATGCTATAAAATTGTAACTGCATTTCTAAAAATTATATAGCCAGAATAACGTTATAGAAACGTGTTCCAGCAAAAAAGTTAAAGTATGTGCGTTGTTTTGCTTTTGTTTTTTTTGTTGGTTTATTCTACGACATATGTATACCCCGGAAAGCGTATCGCAATTAATACAATACATTTTATGTTATTAAATAGTTATCTCAGCGCCAAGCAGTTTCACCTTAGTACAAAGGAAACATCAACAGTAGGTAAGTATATATATATATATTTTGTATTGTTTTCCTTCAAGTGAATGGTGTATGACATATCGAGAGGTGTAATTATTACAGCAGTGTATTCCAGTTATAAACTGGTTACCTGAACAGCCGTTCCTGGTTGCACAAGAGAACTGTGCGCAGGTCGGTCCTGTGTAGGCAGCGTCACAACCGCACAAGTTCGGCTCCAAACAGCTGCCGTGTGACGAACAATTTGATTCACACACAGGACTTTCGCAGGTGTCTCCGCTAAAACCCGGATCGCAGCTGTTCGTAACAGAATCACAACAAGGTTAGTGCTGTAAATACAGGGAAGTATTTGTTACCGGGCGCGTATGTGTGCATGTTAGCGTACGTGTGCGTCGTGCGCGTACGTGCGTGCGTGTGTGAAAGCTTGGGTACGTGCGTGCGTGCACACACACGCACGCACGCATGCATGCATGCACACACACAAACACACACACTCACATACACGCACACACGCACACACACACACACACACTCACGCACGCACGCACGCACGCACGCACACACGCACGCACGCACGCACACACGCACGTACGCACGCACACACACACACACACACACACACACTCACTCACTCACATACATCCATGTATGCATAATTCATTATCAAATGTTAGTTACTTCAATACTATTTTTTTTAACACGTACATTTGTAGTCCTCCGACATACCTGCATTTGAGGAGACTTTGTTTACTGTTGTCCTTCAAGCCTGACGTGGCTAAGCACAGTCCGTGGTCATTGCAGTTGTCGAGAGACGTACACTTGGTGTTGGTGCTACAGTTCGTGCCGTCGTAACCCGGATGACAGGAACATGTTCCCGGCTGTAGACAGTCGCCGTGATTGGAGCAGTCGTTCTGGGCGGAACAGTCCGGAGTCGAGCAGCTGTTGTCCGTCCAACCGGACTCGCAGAGGCACACGTCATGAGCAATGCACTGACCGTGGCCGGAACACCAGTTGAGAATCTCACATGATGGCTGGGAGCAGTTGGACGATGTCCAGCCCAAGTCGCACCGACACACGTCCTGGTCAACACAGATGCCGTGGGACGAACAGTTCTCTTGCTTGTAGCACGTCGCAGTCAGACTGTTGACAGGCGGACAACGCAAACAATGACTGTCATGATATATCGAAAGTCGGCAATTGTTATCCAACTAGACCTCTTTATACATATTTATATCATAGTTTAAAGGTATTCACTGAAGACACATCATTTGTCACAATTTGGTAAACTAAAAACATAGATTAAATCTGCAATATCCGGTTACTGACGCTTCTTGTTTTACTATAATTTATCCATATTGAAGAATCTATAGCATTAACATAGTCTATATCCATATACATTACATTACTTTTTTCATAGCTAATATCGTTAAATACGTATTACACACAAGTACTAATACATATTACGCCAATGAAGCATACACTAATATGCAGTTTTAAAAGGTGCCTTTTAGGAAAGAAAAAATTACAATTCTCTTTCCGCATCGTACCAAAAAGTGATTATATTTTGTTTAAAGGAGTAACCATTTAACACTTGTTGAAAGTGCTGTATGTTTAAAAAAAAATAGCCACTGATTAAGGGCACGACCCACCTGCAGTCGGTGCCGGTGAAGCCGTCCTTACAGAGACAGACGTCCTGGGAGCGACATCGGCCGTGGGTCGGGTCGGTGCAGCTGTTTACCTGATGACGTAGCAAACACGACACCATTATCGTCTTTCACATTAATCACCACCACTATCGTGTGTGTGTGTGTGTGTGTGTGTGTGTGTGTGTGTGTGTGTGTGTGTGTGCGCGCGTGTGTGTGTGTGTGTGTGTGCGTGCGTGCTTGCTGTGCTTGCTTGCGTGCGTGCGTGCGTGCGTGCGTGCGTGCGTGCGTGTGTACATACATACATATAATAATATTAATATGAATATTTATATAGCGCCCTTTTCAGCCTAAACTGCTCAAAGGCGCTTTCCAGGTTCATTAAAACAAGTTATACATACTAAAAAGGTCAAAGAAAATTACAGTATTTCTAAAATATGCAAACTTAAAAATAGTTGCATAGGATATACAAATTACATTAATTATATTAAAGTATTATTCGGAATATTATTCATGTTATCACTGTGGAACCATATTCCAAAATGATGATGTTCTTCTCCAGGTTGTGTCACGTGCCCTTCCTACATTCTCTAAAATTCACCTTGTCACACGTCGCTTTGTGCGAGCAGTCAATTCGATCCCAGCCGATGTGACATTGACAGAATCCTGCTTCACAGTTGCCATGGTAACAACTGCCACACGACCCCACGTGGCAGTCTTCAGTTGACCAACCGGCCAAACACTCGCACGTGTTGTTGACACAGCGTCCCTTCCCCGAACACTGGTTAGGGCATCCTTCAAGAAATAACAAGGCCACTTGTTATACGCAATCATGTTTATTCCAAACATGCACAGAGCACGAATCCTGACGCGTCAGACAACAATACTTCAAATTTCCGTTGTTGCGAGTGCTAGAATACGTAGTAGTATTCAGTTAAACATGTTGCAACAGGGAAAATCAAAGCAAATAATGCGTCTAAGTATATTCACCAAACAAATCGCGGATGTGCGGTATATTAACATCTAAGTATGTGGCATTTCTACTATCTTTTATCAGAATAATATTTCCTGTTTCTTTATTTATTAGATAAACCTTTCAAGCATGAATGAATGCATCGGCCTTTGTTGGAGCCGACCAATGTTAAGTATTACCCGATTTAAGGGTGGTTACACAAATATTTAAGAAGTGTTTTCCTAGTGGACTAGACCAAGAGAAGGTGATTGGTGAATTAGTGTAATGCGTTATCTCAGAAACAAGGAGCATAAAAGAGACTGAATACACATGTGAGGTATCTCGACGATCCAGATCTTGGGTGAAAGTAGACTGGGCACAGAAAGGTCGCATAGCCCAGCGTGGGAGCCTGGATGTCAGACGAAGGACACGTGTGAGTCAACTACGTGTACGGTGTAACTTTGACCGAGAAGGTAGAAGTGTCTACGCTCCCCTAAAGTTAGGAAGTAGCGTTTGAAACGAGAGAAATTGACTGAAACATAGCCGAGATGCGCAGCGAATTCCGATGCGGCGAGGCGATGCCAAAACGTCACTAGCGAGACGTCACCCCTGGTGCGAAGAAAAACGGTCGCGACAAACCGTAGCAGAATGACAGAACGACAGCAGAGCGTAGAATCGTCTCTACACTACGAGCGTGGCACTTCGGCCGAAGCAGTACGCCAGAACGACAGAACGACGGCCGAACGCAGAGTCGTCTCTACACTACGATCGCGGCACAACGATCGGAGCCGTACGCTAGAACGACGGCAGACAACTATGAAGCCCGTAACATGACATCATCATCAATCCTGCCGCATTTCTCGTGGTTTCATTTTTAAATGTTTATCTAAGTGTGACTTAGAAGTACAACTAAAAAAGATGCTGGAATCGAGCACATGCGGCCTGCGTGGCAGGCGAACATTCTACCGCTGAGCAATTAAATTTCACCCGATTACATTATCATTTGTGTGTATATTCATGTCAGTTATGACCTACAGGTGGCGCAATCCTGCCTCAAGAAAACGGCGAGTTTGTAGAAACGCGGACACATCGAGAAAACGACCAGTTTGTAGAAATGCGGACACATCGAGAAAACTACGAGTTTGCAGAAACGCGGACACATCGAGAAAACGACGAGTTTGCAGAAACGCGGACACATCGAGAAAACGACGTTTACCGTAGCGGTACGGCGAATCGACAGTAGACAATCGAATTGTCTCTGCACAATGTATTTTTTCACTTGTTCTTTTTGCCTGCATTCACAAGCGTTGATTTATAGAAATGGGGCTTTCCAACTAGACCTGAGTCAAGCTACTGACCGGAAACCCCGCCAATCCGTGACAAAGTAGTTACAACAAACACGGCACGGGTAGCTAGCTATACAATGTTTGATTTAGGAAATAAACAAGACTTCAAAGACAGTGGGATATGGTGTGGGGCGCCCATACAGGTTGGTAGGGATGTAGTGAGGATATGTTACCCGCATAAACGACATACTATTCTAGTGTTTTGAGTGTTGTGTCTGATCACCGACCTATCTTCAGTGTTTCTTGCTCGGCCAAAGCCGTGTCGTTCGATACTACGACGTCGTAGACGCATCCCTTCAGAAGTGTACCGGACAAGCCTTGCTTCTCACACATCGTAGTCGCTGAAATAGGCACGGTGCTAACAACAATCGTAACCATGAATCCAGGTAGACATTATTTCTGTTAACAATGTCCACAGTAACACGTGATCTTAATTGACGAACTAGACGAAAATGTTTGATTTGGTATTTAAACCGTACTACTTCGACGTTAACGAATTCAATCAGGCTGGTCTGGTTTTTCCTAAGCTGACATATATCCAAGCAGTCTTTACAAAACAGTATCCAATGCTTTCGCGGTGCACACCTGCCCCACATATTCTTGCATTTTCATATATATTTATATTCTCACAACAAGATGTTCGCAAGCGACCTGACCTTCATTGATATCTGAATAAAAGTGAAGACATATTTAACGACAATTTACTGGCAATATTGCTTCGTGTACGATTATCGGACTTAATAATAAGCACTATCTGCGTCAATGTATTCACCTGTATCAATGATGTTGGCGGAATATCCATCCAGAGTGTACGCGGGTTTGTAGGAAGGATCAGTGTAGGAGGAGTCCATCACGTCATCAGGGTGGAAGTTTGATTCCGTCCAAGACCACGAACCAAACCTGCCAGCATCCGCCCGATACGAAACGGCTATTCGCCCTGTAAGTGACATACAATTTACAATTCATACACAGTTTGTGGAAACGGTCACCTGGGTCAGCCATACAGCTTATACTAAAGTAAAACCAGGTTATGGGTACACCGTGTGATTGGAATATGCACATTGCTGACATGTTTCCAATCGGTTAAAGCACTGCATACATTGCACTAAGAAGCGCACTACTATGCACACTTTCCGACTTATTGTGATCCACACATCACCACCAACAAGTCTACCTTTCTAGCTTCTTAAACGTATTGGTAGACTCTTTTTATTCATGTCGAATAATACTAAAATCAGCTAAATTTCGCGCGAGGTTTACCATATCCATGGTTTAGCAAGAATTAAAAATAATTTCATCCAAAGCATCAAACGCCAGATTAACTTGTCAATCACATACATCAGTCTTATACTCACAACTCTCCGCAAACTCATCAGTGTTGTTGTACAAAGTGCCGTCAGGACCAGTGAGGTCATTCGTGACGTCGTCGTCCATAAAGCCACATAGTCCAGCCGTTTTCTTAAAGAACGCTGCCGTCGGCGTGAAACCAACATTAAGGAAGAGGCGCTTCATCTTCGAGCTGTAAGAGGTCGCCACTGTCAACGTGGTACCTTTTTGGAATAGCGGAAAAAGCATGTAATTACTATCCATTTGTCATCGTTTGGACACAATAAATTTTTACAATACTTGTCCTTGTTTGTGGACTTTCTGATACCCAATGTATGCATAGCTCAACTCATCATGATGGATTTTCTGAATCTGTTCAACATAGTTGTAATAACTCTTGTTAAATGTCACACCCGCGCCACATTCATCGGTGTACCTGATTGGAATTGCAGTGAGATCATCGTGCCAGAAGTTGCGTCACCACCGCCAGATGTCGCAGTTCGGGGAAGGATGTCCAACAAGACAGTGTTGTTGCTGAGAGCCTTCCTCAGGGATATGTGTGCGTCTTGAACGACGCCATCTATCCTGTACAGCAGCACGAGGTATTTACTCACCTCGGTACTTGTTTTAAGTCATGTATTTAGTGACTGCAACTTATATATCAACGCATCACAAATGGACCGTTTTCATAGTTGAAAACTCGAAATGATGCACACCCGTAAGACTCGTAACGCGGGCCGTATCTCACAATACAATATACCTTGTCCAGAACGCACATAACCGTATGGCATGTCTCTTACGCCCGTAACACCGTCATATTAAAAAAAATCCGCCAGACCTACGGGAAAACCGAAATAGTAGACGCATATGCGTTAGGTCCTCGTAGATAAGCTAGCGTTTTGTTCTGAAGTCGTTCACATACAAAACAACGATTGCCAGACAGACGCTTGCTTGATTACGCCATAATGTTTCTTGGTCTGCAAATTATCAGAAGAAACCAGCACACCAGTTAACGCGTGGACATGTTCATGTCACGTTATTCAGCGTTAAAATCCTATGGTTTACTTAGGTATTAGGTATATTCCAAGCGACGGTTAGCTTAAAGATAATGGTAAGAATTAAATGCACCTAGTGTGCGAACAAGTTAAAGAATCAAGCCGGAATCGAAATAGGGCCAGTCAATTTATAGAACGGGGAAACATTAAACAAAAGGTTTCGACAGGATAACATAGAAGAGTAGAATAATAGGCAACAACATAATTAGTGCCTTAACAAAACAAGTTGCAGTTACTTGTCCTCAGTATGACACTAACCTGACGGTGGGGACATCACCTGGCTGTGCGACAGCGGGGGTCGTGACGGTGACAACAGACGACCCGGCCTTGAGGGCGACGGCGCCCGTCAGAGACGTCTGCTTGTAGTAGAAGTAGCGAACCTGACAGCCGAAGTCGTTCTCCTCGCTCTTGCAGTCCCAGAACTGGCCGATGCCGAAGTAGTCGAACTCGATCCCGTCCATGGTTTCTATGTGCGGGTCGCCCCAAGTTCGGCGGGGAGACGGGCGTTCGCAGCAACTGCCTAAATACGACAGAACTTAAGTAGTATACAATACACGCACGCAAGCACACACACACACACACGCACGCACGCACGCACGCACGCAAGCACGAATATGCATACATTTTCAAGTGACGTTACCGTATTTAGTAAACGTAGCTGGGTAACGTGGGAGGGGCAAGTCAAGCGGGTGAATTGGCGTGGCAAGTGGAGCCGGGTTAAATACATTTTAAGCAAGAAACGAGGATAATGGCCATGTTGCGTTTATTATGGGACCATAGCGTGAAGAGGCATGCACTTAAATATGAATCGGCATCATTCTTTAAGAACTTATATTTGATGGAGATCGTAACAAATACGATGTAACAAACCTTCCCATCTACGGCTGCATCGACACGAGGCAGAACAGCCGGAGCCCTTGGTGCAGACTCCGTGACCGGAACAACCCTGACAGGATGCACAGTCGGGCTGGTCGCAAGTAGGGCCACGTCTCCCGGAAGCACATATGGGCGGCTGGCCACACGGTTCCTGACACTTACACTCGCAATCCCGCCACGTCGCCTGCTCGCCCGACTTGCACTGCGGACAGACGTCGCCGGGACACTTACAGCCGTCCGGCCCTATCGTCGACTCCTCACAGTTCTTACACGTACACTTGCACGGACACGAACCGTCTGCTGCTGTTATGTCTTTCGTGACACCGTCGTCACACAGACAACTGCAGTCGCAGGAACCATCGTCCTCCATCTCTTTCTCTACGTCATCTGCGCATGCGCACGGGCATTTTATCTTAGCAGCCCATTTCTCGAGTGAGCGATCCGGGCACCTTTCGCATTTACAGTCGCCATCTTTGGGCTGCCGGTCAGAGAAGATAAATGTATGTCAACATTAAACTTACACAGAAAATACATGTAAATAAGTTGTGGAATATGCACGGAGAAGACGAGTGGGCCTAAAAAGGAATAATACAGCCTCCATGTCAGAAATGAAGTAAAAAGCTGTATAATTATAAGCTGCTTGTTGTGAAGGAACATTGTAAACCATTATCTATGCCAATAAACAATACATTAGTGAAAGTGAAAGTAATGCAAAGCATTTTCATTTCACAATGGTTGAATGTTTTTAGAAGTAGTGGGAAAAGTTCTTGAGTTAATATGTATGTCAGGAATAACACATCATTTACATCATTTGTTGTTGCAATAAATTTACGAAAGCTTTTGGTTCTCGTTATTCCATCATCCTGTCACTGCCTGCTGCCCTCTGGAATGACATCTCGTAGGAAGAGTAAACATTGTAAAAAGAGAACATGTCATGGGAGAACGCAATGCAAATAAAAAGTAACTAAATGTAACGCTGTCGGACATCAAACTGAACTAACCTTCACACTGAGTACGGCATTATACGGCGGATCGCAGAAACATTTACAAAAACATTCTTTCGTTTTTGGGTCGACTTTTCCTGGCTCCCCGGTATCTTCGCACAGGCAACACGGGACAGGATTGGCCAAGCACACACTGTGAATTAATACTGTGTTAGATATATGATGCAGCCTTCCTTGTCTTCTATCCAACATTACGCTGTTAATTTCAAATAAATATGCATGTGGAACAATACGCACAAGTAT
Organism: Lamellibrachia columna; assembly: GCA_963662155.1. Lineage (NCBI taxonomy): Eukaryota > Metazoa > Annelida > Polychaeta > Sabellida > Siboglinidae > Lamellibrachia > Lamellibrachia columna. Next base: position 45,117,528 of record OY759261.1, read on the forward strand.
ATTATTAAAGCGAGTCGCGAATATTTCAGCTTGACACCACGAACGGTTATGAAACTGAATAGACCCTTCCCATTACCACCACGCTACCTGGTGGATAATAATACCATTTAAAGTTTCGGGTAAACCCGGGAACATCATCGGGTAAACATCACGTTGCATAATGTATGAGTACGTGTTTTTATACCCGAATCTTTGCGTTTTATTATAATCCAAAAGGTAGCGTGGTGTATAAAGGGGTGGATCTATCTTTCCACATTTATTAAATTGACATTTGAGACTCGATCGTAAAATGTTAACAAACATTTACACACATTTATTGCACATGACACTCAAACTCATGTCAAACTAGCTCGTGTCAACGAAATGTTAATCACGTGACCGTCCACTCACCTTTCTCGTACAGTCAATCCCGGCACCGCGACATTTTTCTTAAAGTTCCATATAAAAACGGAGAGACCGAGGCTGACCGATTTCAACCCAGCGGTGATACCTGGACAGCGAAATGGTTTCATTGTAATCCAGTGCAGAAAGTCAAAATGAAATTTCAAAATAAAAATAACTGATATGGTTAAGACATTTTAATATAACATTATCATTGTTAGTGTAAACTTACTGAACTCGGTGTGTTTATAGGGATCTTCACACTTGCAAGCCTGTCCAGAAACCGTGACAAAGATCGGGAACCCCACACTGAGTTCAAGGCTTGTGATGGAGGTGTTTTTTTTTCCTGCAAACAGGTTTTTTATGGTTCAAATTTGACAAACCGTAAGTGCGTGCGTCGCAAGTGCGTACATGTGTGTGTGTATGTGTGTGCATGCGTGCGTGCGTGCGTACGTACGTACGTACCTATGAATGTATGTAAGTATGTATGTATGTATGTATGTATGTATGTATGTATGTATGCATGTGCTTTGCGCATTCGTCTAAATATATCACACGAGTAGTATATGGGGGCATCTGAATCAATAAAAATGAGCGTGCTTCGTAGGTGCGTACATGTGTGTGTGTGTGTGTGTGTGTGTGTGTGTGTGTGTGTGTGTGTGTGTGTGTGTGTGTGTGTGTGTGTGTGTGTGTGTGTGTGTGCGTGCGTGCGTGCGTGCGTGCGTGCGTGCGTGCGTGCGTGCGTGCGTGCGTGCGTGCGTGCGTGCGTCCGTGCGTCCGTGCGTACGTACATGTATGCATGTGCTTTGTGCATTCGTCTAAATATATCACACGTGTACGAAGCGTGCGCGTAAATGTATGACATCTTTACGGATGTTAGTGAATGGATGTGTGAACATAGGTGGCATATCCCATCACTTCTTCTCCAGATTACCTTTCTTTTTCTTCGGCCGGGTTCGTTTCTTCGGCAAAGGTGTAGCTGGCCATTGAGCGACAATGGAGGGAGTCGCCGTCACAGTGGCTGTCGCTCCCGCCTCCAACTTCCCGTAGTACGACTTGCTGCTGGAACGCGTAATCTGAAGGACAGTGCGACATGATTTAAGTAAAATTAAATTTAAACTGGGCACTATTTAAAATCATTGATCAATATTTTCAACGTAACTTACTAAATATACCTTATCTGAAATAAACGTTCGAAAGTCAAATGTTTTTCAACTGAAACATGTTCATGGCCGACAAAGCTTGCCTATGTGTTCCTGAATTGTTTCGGAATATATAGTGTTCACCTTAATATTTGGTGATCGTTGTGTACATGTTTCAATAAGGCTGAAACGTCGTGAAACAAATTAGTAAGCAATGTTCCCACAGGTACTCGTTACTTACCTTCAAAGGTTGTTTTCGCTTTCCCGACGCCTTGGTCCACACCATGCCGGTAGAGAAACCGACGTTGGCTTTGTAGGTTACGGACAACGTGACTTTTCCCTGCAATAAATCCTAGTCTTCCACAAACGTGTGTGTGATACAAACATCGAGTGAACTATGTCTTTGTGTGAAGACAGCAGGAACACAACCAGTTATTCGTATATGTATTTATGACGATCACGTGAATAAACTCGTTAAATTGTTATTCAGCTTGAAATTGTGGAATGAACTTATAACTGAGGCCAATGTAGAATTTATGTGTACCATTTGTGCAGTACATAAACGTAGCACCTTTTATATGTTCTCGATTTATGGTAATGGATTGGTATTCTCGGTATTGTCATAGTATGTATTGGCGCTTCGTTAATCAGTAAGTGAAAGTCGATGGACTATTTCAAGTGCGCCTGAACTTCCAGTTATAGAGCCCGGCTTGAAACGCGATGTGATTGTGAAGAAAATAACACGAAATTTCTCTTGCTTGATGATTTCGGTGTATCGAATTAGTGGATAATGACTGCTGCACGATACGCTGAGATTTGCGGGGTATTATATTTATTGACGAATTAATTGTGCCGACTTACCGAAAATTGTATTGACCATCCCACACGGAATTTGAGAGAAATCTTTCCGGAAATAGGATATCCAAGAATCGGTATAAAAAACCTGCCAACGTCCTAGAAAATGAAACAAGAACAAGTCTATGGAATTACTGAAACAAAAAAAACGTAATGCAAATTATAATAGTAAAGAAACAACCTTAACCAAAAGGGAATAGAATATTTACAAATGTTAAAAACACGTCACTGAATAATAAATATATGTGCCACATTATGCATCCATATATGCATATGTATATGTATATGGATATATATATATATATATATATATATATATATATATATATATATATATATATATATATATATATATATATATATATATATATATATATATATATATATATATATACATGTGGATATGCCTGTACGTATGTGAGTGTATTTCTTAAAGAGGTATTTATATCAATAAAACATGTAAGGGGCACATACTCTAGAAAATGTTTTCGAATCGCCTTCACGTCCCACTTTGTTGGAGTAAGAGAATGTGCCCTTGGCAGTGGACGACAACGACCCCGAGAACGTGAGCCCAGCCCGAGTCACTTCTGTGTCGAACCAATCCCAGTCGATCTTCAGGGTCACTCGAACTCCGATGGAATAAGTGAAAGATGCCATCACCGATGATCCCTAATAAACAATATAATATTATAGAAATCTTATTTAAATGCAAGCGCGTGTGTTCGTGCGTGCGTTTGTGTGTGCTTGCGTGCATTTGTGTATGTGTGTGTGTGTGTGTGTGTGTGTGTGTGTGTGTGTGTGCGTGCGTGCGTGCGTGCGTGTGCGTGTGCGTGTGCGTTGGTGTGTGTGTGAGCGTGTGTGTGTGTGTGTGTGTGTGTGTGTGTGTGTGTGTGTGTGTGTGTGTGTGTGTGTGTGTGTGTGTGTGTGTGCGTGTATGTGCGTGTGTGTGCGTGTGTGTGTGTGTGTGTGTGTGTGTGTGTGTGTGTGTGTGTGTATTTGCGACGTGTGTCTGTGCATACATACGTATATACATACATACATACATGCACGCACGTACGCAAGCACGCACGCACGCACTCACGCACGCACGCATGCATGCACGCACGCATACATAGAAGCAAACATGCATAATACTTTATAACTTATCTCAGATTTAAGAGATTATTTGTAGCTGCGAGAAATTGGTGTGTGTTTGCACGCGCGCGCGAGCGTGTGTCTGTGAAATTGTGTGTAAGGCGTAATATATAAGTTAAAGAATCAGAAAGATGCAAGTAAATACACGAATGCATGCATGCATACATGCATTCGTGTATATACGTGCGTCTTTCTGATTCCTTAACTTATATATTAAGTCTTACACGTGCATGCATGCATGCATGCATACATTCATACATACATACATACATACATACATACATAGATACATACATACATACACACACACATACATACATACATACATACATACATACATACATACATACATACATACATACATACATACATACATACATACATACATACACGTAGAAGGAAAAATTAATAATACTTTATACATTAACTTACCCCAGATTCAAGAGATTGTTTGTAGCTGTCAGAAATCCGTAAGTTTATATCTCGCTTGCGTCTGACGACTTTTCCTTCAGTGATATCTTCAACGTTTAGTCCCGTCACCGCTGAGCCGTTCTCCACTCGTTCAATATTGGCTACTTCCAGAATAACGAAACTGCCAGTAGAGCGCACTTTGAGCACCTTCGCACATATCTCTGACGATTCTCGACCAGAAACGACATTTCCAATATCCAATTTTATCTGCGTATTCTTGTCAAACATCAACAGCCCGGGATTGTTGTCTCCGCCAACACAAGATGTGTGTCTCAATGGCGATGACAGTTTTAATTTAGATATGTCGAGGTTGTTGCATTCCGTCAACGTTGTATTGACAAAAGTGCCCTCGCTCGTTGGCCACACTCCGAGAACCGTCTCCAAGAAACCGGAACTCGTGTTGCTGATAAGAATGTTTCCTACTTTATAAACATCGTTATTGGGAGGGTCCACATGAATCACTAAGTTATACGAAATACCTGTGTTGGAACCACTCGTCGTGTACGTCCTACCCAAACACTTGTAAACCGTGTTGTCATCTAACGCATGAACAACTGTCCCAGAAATCATTTGTATGTTGCCTGAAATGACGTCATCAAAGACCGGGCCCGGGGGCGTCTGTTCGAGAGACGCAACATCGTCAATTTCGTACAACTGCATGTCTGCACTGAAATCGGCGTAGCGAATGGCTTCTCGCAGTGTCGCCATATCGGCCCTCATCACCGTAAAGTGCGGCAGGTGAATGACTTCGTGGAGTTTGTGGAAGATGCCGCCCGCTTGAGCGCTCGCCACAATATCGCCCGCCTTCACGTTCAGACGACCAGACGCCACCAAGAGTTGAGTTTCTTCCGACGGATTGTCATATTCTGAGCAGTAGTACATAGTTGAGTCTTCTGGCTTTACATCTCGCAGCTTCTCACTAAATACTGTATTCTCGATTCTACGTGGATCTTCGTAAGCGGGTTTCACTACACCGTTGGGACAACGCGTTTCGTTCCAGGTGCTACACGCCGACGTGTCGCTGTTGTTACTGTAGCAGTGCTCCACGTCCGTGCATTGTTGGCACGTTCCCGGGTTAGCGTAGGTGAATGCCTCATTGCAATATCGCCCGTTACAGTCTAGCATCGATATCTGCGATGAGCAACTACCGGACTTTCCAGGTGTGACGCATTCGTGGAAGAACCACGTGTCGCAGGAGCCGAGACTGGAATTGGTGGCAGTTCCCGGCAGACATGTCTGCCCCGAGTCGCACCAACCGCATCCTGCCTCTTTGACACACGAGAAACAACCCCGAAATCTCCGGCAGTAGGTGATCGAACATGAGCGACCGTACCAGCCGGGCGAACACCGACACTGATTGGCTCCCACACAGGTCCCGTGACCAGAACATTGGTTGACGTCATCACAGTGGAAACGCGAACAGTCTTCTCCTGTCCAACCCCTGCAACTCTCAAATCATATAACAACATAAGTCTGGAGACAAATGTAAGCAAACTCTAACTATTTTCTTCTTCTTTCCCTTGCTTCCTTGCAGGGTGGGGTCCAAGTTACTTGGCAGCTTCTTCCACTTTCGTTGTTAATTCTCTCCATCTCCCTCTGGCATCTGCCATGGTCTACTCTTGACCGTTCGTACCTGCCCTTTCAAGATCTCGTTTGACACAGTCAGCAAACTCTAAAATTTATTACAAATATGCTACAAAACCAGCTTTCATACAATAAATATATATATTTTAAAACTGAAACCAACAACCAATCAATTGATGTACACGTCAATGACTTAACAGTATGCATATGAGTTATGCACGGGTATTATGCATACCCTGACACCATCACATTACAGATTAGGTGTCACTTGAAAAAGGGTTACGAACCTGAAGCAGACGCACGTGGTTCCAACGCATGAACCTTTGTTGAAACACGAGTTCTTGCATCGAACCACGGACTGGCGTTTGCAGATGAACGGGTGGAGTTCGTTACAGTTCGACTGTCCGACATTGGTGACGCTACTCTCCTTGACACTGGCCGGATACACTGGACAAGAACGTGGTTTATCCGTCCCTTCATTGAGCCATATCACCGAGCGTTTTTCTGAGCCTTCCAAGTCTTGGTACGAAATGAACTCGTCGATCATTGGCTGTAATTCAACCAATTGGAGAGTGGAGAGAACAACTGCTCTTTCAGTCTGACAGAATGTAGCCGCCTGGCGGTAGGTGCTGGCACCAACGTTGTAGAAGAAACAGCTGGACAATTGATATGTCCAGCCAAGTGGACAAACACCTGTAAGGGACGAATGAGAAAAATCAGGTCAAATAGTCAAACCAGATTTCATCGTCATCCTGTAATGATTTATGTCATAGTCACTTATGACCATACGAGAAAAAAGGAAGTGTATTTTGTCAATGACGTCATTATCTACGTGTCTGGAGCGTTTTTGTTTGGAAGTACTATTGTTAAATGTTATAGTTGTGTTATTTACACAACGATTATGTGACAGGTATACTATTACAACCATGTAAACATTATATTATACGAGCCACTTCATACAAAAACAATGTATTAGGCATACCAAAGAGGCACTTACTTGAGAAATGCAGCCCACTCGGAGGGACGGTCTCAAAAGGAGACGAAACAACAATGGGGAGACCTTCAAGTACACGGCCGTCTCTGATCCTACTTTTGACGACATGAGCGAGGCCCGAGCCCCACCAGTTGTTGGCGCAGTCAATACTTGCATATGTCGCGTTGACATCGCCCATCTGATGAGTTGACAATTCGTATGCGTTTGACGGGTTGTTGAAAATGTTCCCCCTGAACGTGACATCGAAAGCATTCAGTGACACGGTGTATTTAGCAGCATTTTTAAGGGCGGTGTTGAACCAGAAGATGTTTCTATCCGCCCTCACCGGAAGTCGGTTGTACTCCAACTCACTGCCGATCTCCATCACGTACTTTCCGCTGTTGTTGTAGAACAAGTTGTCCTCCATTGCGACACTCATGTTGACAAGCTGCACGACACTGCGAGACTCGTCAGCCGAGTTGTGTCGCAGGTTGTTTTTCGTCATTCTCAGTGTCGCGTTGTTCACTCCCGTGTTGCTCACAAAGATGACTCCTCCTCCAGAGTAGAAGACGACTGAATTCTGTGTCACCTTCGCTGTTGATACACGCGACATCGTCTCCGAATCAAACGTCACAGATAGAACGGTTGAGTCAGTCGACATTATGTTGCGGAAGAAACAGTTGCGGACCAGCACGTAGGAGCTCTTGAGCCGCACATCGACAGCAGGAATCGACCTGGTTTTGTAGCCCGTGTTGGTGACAGACATCCGCTCCAGCCAGATAACGTTGTGTTTCTCCGGGTCTGTGTTCCAAATACGCACCGCCTGTCCAGTCACGTTCTCTACCCGCACGTCCTTCAGCGTGATGGAACTCACTAGTTTCTCTGAAGACAAATCATATTTATTTACTCATCACACGCTCAAAGGCTCAGATCGCTGGCTCTGTTCAGCCTGGGAGAGTTCGTACAACGAAACGTTGACATGCTCCGGAGTAGTTACACGTATTGCGGTGAGTGGTAATTTCAAGTTAATTGAGTCGCACTTTGTATCGTAGGGACTGAAGGCCAGCCATACAATGGACGGAACGTACATTCTATCCCAGCACGCACGATCGCACGAACGAACAAACACACAAACACACACACGCACACGTACACGTACACGCACACGCACACGCACACGCACACGCACACACACACACACACACGCGCGCGCGCACACAAACATTACGCAAACACTTACTTACCTACTGGGCACGGGTGAAATTTTATGTCATCGAGACCGACGGAATTCCTGCACCATGACCCAAAACGAACGTGGAAAAGAATTGTAAATCGATCGGCAGTTATCGGCGTCAAATCAACGTCTTCGTGCACCCAGCGACTGAACCTATTGTGAAGAGTGGACGACCAAATCTGTCGCAGTCCACTGGTTGTCTTCATGTACAGCGTTAGTTTCTCACCTGTGGTCGTAGATACATTAATATAATTATTATCTTAACACTAACAATGTGTGTGTGCGTGCGTGTGAGTGTGTGTATGCGCGCGCGCGCGCGTGTGTGTGTATGCGTGTGTTCGTGATTGCGTGCGTGCGTGTGATATAAACAATTGTTTATATCACAACATTATATTGTGTTAGTATGAAACTAACACAATATAATGTTTTGCAAATAACAGGTTAAAGAGAACATTTCATCACTGTCATATTATGAACACGTGATAACAACTGATTCTCAACTGATGATATAATCCTTTCAATCCATTGTCGCATGAGATAATAGATGGTTGAACGACCAATCACACGTTTAGCCGACTATCTCATAGCACAAGGACGTGTCATCGTTAATACAATGCGGTGTGTTTTTAATAAATTGTCCTAAATGACAACAACACTGCCTTATATATCGTAGTGCATGTTAAGAGTGGTCACAAGAAGAACAATTACTGCATGACATTGTCGTGTGAGAGGTGATCATATATTTGTCATACGAAAATACAGTTATTACATTGTTCAGTTGTGTTAAGCATCGTAGATGTTCGGTTGAAATTACCACTCACCGCGATACCTGTGGCTACTCCGGTAGTGATTGAAAGAAATGCGACATATATCGTCTTCTCGGCTGAAGATGACGCTTTCTACAGCGGCCGTGTAGGACGGACCTCCGTGATCATAATAATAGTTGCAGTCATGTTTCGGGAGGGTTGTTGCCGCCTTTATATAATGACCACCTGAATATAAATATCAAGATATTAGTGCAAAATGTATTGTGTTAAACATGACATTACGCAGCACATGCACAACGCCAACCAGAAAATAATTACGATGACAAAGATAAAGAAAACGATTAATTAAGTCTTTTAGTAGTAAACACTGGAAATCGGTTAACGTACTTGTTCCTCCGGCAAATGTGACATCGTTGCCCAGACCTCTGAAGTCGGCATGCCGGTTGGAACTACAGTTGTACATGAGCCACTGCTGTCGTTCTGTTGCAAGTAGATCTTCAAAGTTGTGCCAGCCACACCAGCCGTCCTCGAAGGCACAGTCATTCACTGCAAATGTACGCCTCCGATCAAATTGGAACGTATGTATTGCTATTAGCGAGGGCTGTGTATGCAAAATCAATCCTGTGTTGTTCTTTCCTACCTCTTGTTGAATGACGATAAACTAAACAAACAACAACAGCAGCAGCAGCAGCAGCAGCAGCAGCAGCAGCAGCAGCAGCAGCAGCAGCAGCAGCAGCAGCAGCAGCAGCAGCAGCAGCAGCAGCAGCAGCAGCAGCAGCAGCAGCAGCAGCAGCAGCAGCAGCAGCAGCAGCAGCAGCAGCAGCAGCAGCAGCAGCAGCAGCAGCAGCACGAAAATGATAGAATTTACAAGGATATTTCCGAATGAATGATGAGTGACGACCGACCTTTCTGTGGGACACTGGTGACAGACGCGTACTGTACAAAGTTCTCACTCTGGTGAACCACCATTGTCATCTGTCGACCCCACGACTGCACTGTCGTCGACTGGTTCACGGCGTGCAACAGAATACATGATATCTTAGCAGAGTTCACACAGGTGAGAGGGCCGAAGTTAGTTAACTTGGCTAGAGCAAATATCCGATTTTCGAGAGACTCTCCTGAACTCAGATACCATTTAGCAGCCAGGCACAAACTTTGCCATATGCCTGTAGACAGGGTCGTACTCGAGCGATAACTATATTACAGTATTTTTGCCACGATTACCACTGCCGGTTGCCAATTCGTTAACCCTCAAATGTAGCCTGCGACCGGGAGTCTTGTCCGATTCGAACATTGAATTAGGGACCCGACTAGTCACAACTGTGAGCAGTTCTTAGAACGCCAGTCGATTGTCGGGAACCCATTAGCCACTAACAACGCGGCATTTGTCGCGTGACGCATAATCGAAACTCCCTGCTTGAAGCCCTGTTCTGGAAAGTCCCTTGCTCTTCCTTCTCCTTTATACGGGGTGCAACCCACCAGTGTTCGAAATTAAGGCCTTTTTATTCGGCGGCCGCCGATTCAAAATGCTTCGGGCCGATTCAGTTTGCTAAAATGTTCAAGTTATTGGCTCCACCCCGGCAAGTCATCCCGACCACCCCGGCGAGTCATCCCGACCACCTCGGCAAGTCATCCCGACCACCTCGGCGAGTCATCCCGACCACCCCGGCAAGTCATCCCGACCACCCCGGCGAGTCATCCCGACCACCCCGGCAAGTCGTCCCGACCACCCTGGCGAGTCATCCCGACCACCCCGACGAGTCATCCCGACCACCACGGCGAGTCATCCCGACCACCCCGGCGAGTCATCCCGACCACCCCGGCGAGTCATCCCGACCACCCCGGCAAGTCATCCCGACCTCCCCGGCGAATCATCCCGACCACCCCGGCGAGTCATCCCGACCACCCCGACGAGTCATCCCGACCACCACGGCGAGTCATCCCGACCACCCCGGCGAGTCATCCCGACCACCCCGGCGAGTCATCCCGACCACCCCGGCGAGTCATCCCGACCACCCCGGCAAGTCATCCCGACCACCCCGGCAAGTCATCCCGACCACCCCGGCAAGTCATCCCGACCTCCCCGGCAAGTCATCCCGACCACCCCGGCAAGTCATCCCGACCACCCCGGCAAGTCATCCCGACCACCCCGGCGAGTCATCCCGACCACCCCGGCAAGTCATCCCGACCTCCCCTGCAAGTCATCCCGACCACCCCGGCGAGTCATCCCGACCACCCCGGCAAGTCATCCCGACCACCCCGGCAAGTCATCCCGACCACCCCGGCAAGTCATCCCGACCACCCCGGCAAGTCATCCCGACCACCCCGGCGAGTCATCCCGACCACCCCAGCAGGGTATTAGTGTATATTAGTGATGTACATTACAGTACTTACTAATCTATGGTAATTTGATACAAAATGCAGTTGTGACAAACTACTTCGTTCTTGCCAGCGAGTGATTGCTTTCGAAGGTGAAGTCGTGGTAGCGGCATTTGTGCCGATGACATAAGCGCCCCACGTTCGCCAGCTGATATGCCGCCAAACGATATATCCAATTGCAGCACGCGTAAGAGTAAACACACAACCACTTCTGCAAAACTTAGGCACTTGTCATGACTACTTAGTCTGTAACGTCTGCGTAATACATGGAAGTAAACATAACAATATGCCTAACTACAATACACTAAACATTATGTTGCGCCGAACTCCTACTTAAATAAGTTCGTCCGAAACAGCGTATGCCCGCGTGGTTCGGATGGCGTTCCGGGAATGCGATATTGTTTCACAACCGAGCTCAGTCTTGAATATTAATCAGCTTTCAATGGCCAATGACTGTCGCGTTTTGGCTAAGGCCACGTGAATATTGATGGGCAAAGGGAGGAGCCGACCTGAATTCGGCTGGGAAAAACATTTCGTTTCCGAGCGATGCGGGAAGTCGCGCCCGCGTTTATCGCCGACGTGTTTCACCGCTTCATTGTGCGCGGTAATCGTTGTAAGAAATCTATTATTACAAATGGATTGTTGCAAACTGTGGCGTTTTAACGAGTCGTGTAGTATATGGAGGCTTTAACATTGTTAACGAAGTTCCTCGGGCGTTGTTTATTGACAGCAATACATAAAATAACACGTGATACCAATATGTAGGTTATTTATTTGTGGTAGCAATAAACACACCGAGTAGCCGAAAAAAAACGACGCCAATAAGAGATACATCACACAAAATGACATATGATATTTTGATAAAAAAATGTGCGTGTGTGTATATATATACATATGTGTGTATATATATACATATGTGTGTGTATGTGTGTGTGTGTGTGTGTGTGTGTGTGTGTGTGTGTGTGTGTGTGTGTGTGTGTGTGTGTGTGTGTGTGTGTGTGTGTGTGTGTGTGTGTGTGTGTGTGTGTGTGTGTGTGTGTGTGTGTGTGTGTGTGTGTGTGTGTGTGTGTGTGTCTGAGTGCTACACTGACCTTTGCTCTGCAAGTCCACCTACCTGGGTACCGCGGTCCTTTATGTAAGTCGTGAATCTGCTGATCCTACTTTTGATGTCCACGTCGCTGCCGTCGTAAAATTCGGCGGTCAACACACCGTTGTTGTTTGTTGTTTCCGTTTTCATTATCACTTTAATCGAATACCTCTCTTCTGTTTCGAATCGCCGAATACAACCCTTCCAGTCAGTGGCGCGCGTGGGGAAGAACTTGTATTCCTCGCCAGGTTTGATGAACATGTTCGTGTTTGCATCACACAGCCGGAAGGTTGGATACAGAATAACTTTGGCTGTCAGCTGATTCCGGTGGAATGTTGGAATCATGGAAATTCCGTCTTTCGTCGTGTTCATGACAACAACACTCTCAAGTGTCACGTTGGCCGTCACGTCGAAAAACGAAATTCCGTTGCCTCCGACCTGGACCATATAAAATGTATTAATATAATATTATTCAGAAGTGCCACACCAACAAATCACCCACGCATGCACGCACACTCGAACGCCGCACACCGCACGCACACACGCACACACGCACGCACACACGCACAAACACAATGACACACCTTTTCACGAGACACACAATTTTCAAAACTATGTATTATAATTGACATAAGCCTAAATTTGTTCGACATACAAATGGCTAAATATTGTTAAATATTGATGCACATAAGGCCTATTGGTGCTATTATTCAATGTCGGCTTTTTGACATTCTTTTCGTAATGTTTTATACGAAACAAATTTAAAAAAACCCATTTAGATTGACAAATGTGGTGAATTGTAGTTAATATAATATAAAATAAAAATTGACTTAACCAACGTTATGGTTGAACCCATCAACATTTCAAACAATGTTACCTTTCTGACGGTTACGTTTCGCATCTGTATGTCTTTCTCCTTCGCTATGCCTCGCCCGACAAACACGAATCCGAATTCTGTGTTTTCTAGTGTAACGTTAACAACGCTAGGGGGCGTACCGGACACTTGAATACCGGATATGTTGGATATTACGACGTTTTCCAGGATGGAGACGCTTCTATCTTTCATCGTGCTGATGTGTATACCAGTCATCGTGCCTTCTGTCGAACACGCCATTCCCACTTGGTTGTATCGAGGGCATGACTGGATGAATGACATTCGACACTGTGCGAGGTCTTGTTCCATGCCGTCACATGCCACAGTGTACGCCAAAGGGCTGTTTCCGTGATTCCGTAAGCAACAGTTCGAACTCTTTGCTGAAAGTAATTAACAATAAATGAAAATATTCTCTATAAATTCTATCGACTGTTGAACCCAAAATTCATATGTGTAACCTTAACAATTAGCGTTATTGGACATGTGAGTTTACTGTGTCACACATATCAGAATTGCAAAAGACAATTGTTCTTGCATAGTTCTGTATCTTGTTCTCAAATCTACCTTCAACGCTTTACACTTCACCTCCTGGAAAAGCATCCGCCCTCATTGGAGTGATGTTCTCTTCGAGTCATATTGGCAAATCTCTTCTCAGACTACGATGTTCTAGCTATGTATATTACTGCGCCCCTCTATATATTGCAAGTTCAGGGTCCACACAGACAATCCTTGGATCACGTTTTTTATTTAATTTTGTTTTAAAATAAATACATGCATATTTTTAAAAGACAAATGCGTGACGCTAATTATGCTTAGCATTAAAAATGTTTAGCTGTCCCAAAACGACCACTCCTTCAACCAGTAAAAAGCAAAGCACCAGCTCCTTTGCAAAATGTCTTGTTACGAGACAAATGATTAATATGTATCGACATATTAATTAATTATCTCGCAACGGTTTAACAATTGGAAAACGGTTTACATGCTGGAGTTAATTCAATTGGATTACTAGTTGGAATGTATAAAACTAGTTTGGAACTAGAGGACGCGCGAAGTGCCTTACACTACTAGAACAGCAATGGCACAATTTATACACTTTCGTACAGCAGTTCGTCCAGATAACTCCACAACTCCACCGCATAGACAGGTTTACATTAATCAAACCACTGTTGGATGAAGGTCTATTCAACAATCATACAGAGAAGTAGTTCTTCAGCCAGTTATTTCCACTGTCCTACCTAATTTAATCTCGCCACCTTCTATACTGTGTTACATCAATCAACATATAAATGAATGAGTGTGGGACAATTACCTTTGCCGAAGCCAAGTTGTCTACACGCGACGTGGGCGTTGTTGGCCGTCCATCCAGTCCTGCAAATGGGCCGCCACATGGAACCAATGAAAGCTTCCAGGCGACCTTCGTGAGGATTTCGTCCGTCGACAAGTCGCAATGGCATCTCCTGTGTCAAGTTGTCACTGCGCTGAAATCGTACGGGGCTCTCTGTGGATCCTCTCGCTATCAGTCTACCTTCAATTAACAAACTGACAGTGCGTTCCAGGGCGAGGGTGACGCCGGATTCCAGGGTGAGAGTGACACCAGCAGGAACAAACACGTCTCCAGACACGATGTACGGGTCTGTCTGTCGTCGTAGCGTTGTAGACTTATCTAGTCTGCCCAGAAGTGGTCCGGCAGTCTCGAATGACTGTTTAATATTGATCTCAGACTGTCGTTCTATTACTAGACACCATCCCTTATCACTTCCGTCAAAAATACGACTATCGATGACATATTTGTCCAGCGCTCCCCATGAGTTATCAATGAAGTCGAGGCGGGTCGACGAGTTTAGTGTTGGCTGTTGATTGGTCACTTCGTATGTTAAGTTAGGATTTTCGAACCTGTTTCCATGAGCTTCAATTGTTGAGGTCCATTTAACTGTCAACGCGGCGGAATTCTTGAGCAATCCTGTGGTTGCTGAGTTGTTGACGATTACATTATCCAAACATTGCTGAGTTGTTGTGGATAAGCTTGAATGAATGCACGTTATCACTGAATTAACGACAAGGTTGTTCACGAATGTGTTTCGCAGAATACGGCCACTGTCACATGATGAGCAGAAAGACAAAATATTAGAGACGTTCTTGTTGTTCTCAAATGTGTTCCCATCGATAATACCACAAGAGTCTGGACTCGCCGAGATGACATCAACTAACACACCACCAGGGTACGCGTTGTTGCGAATTACATTTGACGTGATGTTTCCGGTTCCTCTTAGTCGCATTACCTGACCGTTCAGGTTCTGAAACTCGTTTTTGTCAATGTTCCAGACAATAGACTTACCAGCCTTTGTTCCGTCAAGGACCAATGCCTGTTGACCAGCAAATGCTTTGTTTCGTTCGAATATCACCCGTACGGTGTCAGATTTATGAAACCTACTAATGTCGAGGCGAAAATGAATAGTATTGTTCTCTAGAATGGCGTCTGCAACATTAATCCCAACATTTCCTGCATTGTGATTTATTTTATAGAGGTAGACGCCATTTTTGTTGTTCGAAATTGTAATGTTGCTCAAAGTAACCTCGTCAATAGCACTCGCTTGGACGTACACGGCAGTATCAGTGTAACGTGTAAACGAAGAATCCGACACAAAGAATCGTTTAATGCCTGTCGCTTCGACCCCTTTACTCCCATCAATGAAGTCACTTCCATCAAGTGTAACTTTTCCAGAAACCCGCTGGAGTCGGAGTCCAATTTCCGACTGGTCTACACTGTTGTTCACGATGAACACTGGTCTGCCGACTGATACCAACGAAATAGCCGTTTGTAAATCGTTAATCGTGTTTCCCGTCATTAACAGTGGTGTGTCGGAGTTGTTATCTAAAAGATGAAATATGAGAAAATAAACAATGGTGAGATCATTTGTGTTAATGATAATTTCAAACACAAACACCCACACACACACACGCACACGCACACGCACACGCACACGCACACGCACACGCACACGCACACGCACACGCACACGCACACGCACACGCACACGCACACGCACACGCACACGCACACGCACACGCACACGCACACGCACACGCACACGCACACGCACACGCACACGCACACGCACACGCACAAGCACACGCACACGCACACGCACACGCACACGCACACGCACACGCACACGCACACGCACACGCACACGCACACGCACACGCACACACATAAGTATACATGTAAAACCACGCCCAAAACACAAACCCACACTCACATGTACATATAGACATTTGCATGCGCACATATAAATATGCAAACACACATATCTGCTTTCATTGTCACGTATGAATAATGTATTTACGGATGCAAACGCACACGGTTACATGACTATACATGTTCGAATTGTGTAATTGTTGTACAACGGTAATTGATAATTTAGACGAGTCTCTTCTTTTTTTTCAACATTTCAATTCCACAAAGTCATTTCCACCAAAATAGTGGAAAATACACTGAAGACCTACGACACATAAACAATATTAAAATAGGTATTCAGATGACAGCGAAATGTTACTATATTTCCTGGTGACTGAACACTGACAGGGAAAGAGTTTCAAAGAGTTGGTCCAGCAACCGAGAATGCGCCCTAGTTCCCCTGTTTGTTTCAAATGGGAAAAAAATATACCGGGACCAAGTGATCAAACAAGTCTACGCTTTCTTGCAGGAGTGAACAATGAATGTATGTTGCAAATATTTAAGTAACGGTAAGTGAGAAAAATTAGGAGAACGATAAACTACTTTGCAAAATAATTTAGCACACGTTACCTTTGTAGGCGTACACGTGCAAGACTGCATTCACACATCCGTAATAACTCCGGTATCGTCGCACCCGAATCTCGGCGACGGATCCCGTGGAATGGAACAATGTTCCGTCCGGTCCAGCCGTTAGTCCGACAGCGGCGCTCTCATTGCGTAGTCCGTCGTGGAACGTGACAGTCTGGGCGGAACACGACGACGGGAAACTACCTCGAACAACTTCTGCGGCGATTCTGTCGCCTTCAGATGCCGTAATACGCACGTAGTGGTCACCTTTGTATGGCATTGATCTATCGTTCACGTTCAAATACAAAGACTTGTTATGGGTTGTATCCGTTGTGGACACTGAGGGAAACGGTACAATTAATTCGTTTCTGAGACCCGCTATTGTCGCTCGTTTCGGTTCTACGTGGATGCCAATGCCGGCGTGTTTTCGGATGCTCGTGATGTTCGTGTCGTGCAAGTGAATGCGCGAGTCGTGGGCCTCGACTGCAATGCCACGGCGCATGACAACAGTCAACGAGTCGACGGAGTTGCTGTCAACGCCAACCCTGGACACAAACAGTGCTCGCGAACTCTGATGGTCAAACATGTCTGCGAAATGCACGTTGTCAATGACGTGATTTTGTAGAAAGTCAACGTGTATCGCGGCGTGGCTGGGAGCATAGCTTGGTCGGTGATTGGTCTGGTACAATCGGGCGTTTCGAATGACACTGGGATTGGCATCAATCGCTAGATGAATCCCAGTCCAAAAGTTGCGTCGACATGTGATCTCAAGAACTGAGTCAGCGCTGCAATTAGTGAAACCATCTTCGGGAAATACACATTCGCTGAAGCGACCGGAACGACACTGAAACGTTGGCATTGAGTCAACCGACAGGCTGTTATTTTGTATAGAATTGTACTCAGTGTGACCTTCAAAGCCCGTTGCGCGGCACAGGAAGTCAAGCGTGGGTGTGTCTTTATTGAATGAGTTGTAACACAATGATCTCCAGGCGGCGCGCGAGTAGACTTGTATTACACCTGACACCGTCTGATCTTCTTCGTATTCGTTCAGTAATCGCACACGCTGGTGACGAGTCTGTCGTCGTGTTGTCATGATTATTTCGTTTGAAGACGAACCGTGAATTTGAAGTGTGCCCATCACGATTATGCCTCTTCCTGGCTCGAATTCCAGTGTCACCCCTTCGGCTACCAATAGGGAACCGCTTGCACAAACTATGGTGTCCTTGGTAACGTGATAGGGCGTGTGCGTATCATACAACTCTATTTTATCTGTGATAATTCCACCGATATCGTGGCCTTGGACAACATCCGGGTATTGTCGTGAAGCGTTGTTGTAGTCGTCTTCATTTGCACTCTCCAGATACGGGTGATACCGAATGTTAGCCAGGACGCCCTGTTGATGGTAGCAGTATAAGGAGCTCGCGATGTAATTGACGTCCGCACTGCCCCAGTAGTTGTACCGCGCATCGATGGAATATACAATGTCTCGCACGGTTGTCGCCAGTTGAAACTGCACATGTGGGTTGTTGAACATGTTGTGTCTCATTGTCACCAAAGCTTTGGACCGAAGAATGACAACCGCAGAAATGGTCGTCAGATCCAACACATACAACGGAAGAGGGCTTTCGAGGGATGTACCGGTGAACATGTTGCGCTCAATATTAATCTTAGTTACTCTCGCTTGTGTTTCCAGACAGGAATCGTGGTTGTTTGTGAATACGTCATTGCGTATTATTACATTTCCACCACTGTTAATAGTGACTGATATGTGTGTTTGGTTGACGAAAGTGCAATTTTCAATAGCAATTTTGTTGTTACTGTTTTCGTTCGATGTTTGAATGCCCCTGCCATTTGAATGAAATGTAATGTTGTCTATAACTGAAGTCATGCCACATTTCTCATTAATGATCACCCCACTTTCTAGAATCTCACGGAATTCACTATTCCTGATGTTCAGTTGTCTTGCGTACACACCGGCTAGGATGGATGGCTTGCAGATTTCTGTTTTGTTATACGAAAGGCCATATTTACTGTTTCCTGTGACGGTCAGGTCTGTTACGTTTAGTAGCCCGTCGGAGTTATCTGACAGGACTGCGGCCTCACGATTAGATTTACAGATTATTGATCTGACATTGATGTTTGAATTGCACTGCGTCAAACGAATGCCGTGTGTGTTGTTCGTCAAATGAGAGTCGCTTATTTCGATCGGTGTTCCAATCTCCTTTATATATAGTCCCTCCTCTCCGTTTTCAACGGCAACGATTCCTGTCAGGTGCATATGCAATGATCCTGCAACACAAACAAATACGTGTAAAAATGTAATTATAATGAAGGGCGACAATCCCACTAACGAGATTATAGGCATGTTGTAGCTTGAACAGTAGCAGTAAATGGTTTGTAGTTGTTTCCTGACTATGTAAGCAGAGCACGTTAAGCCATTACATACCACAACTAAATCCCTTTACTAAAAAAAATTATTGGAATATTTTTGAAAAAGGTAGTCCCCATCTTATACGGGTACCCCCTCATACAAATGTATTGTGGCCGCATAAGACAGTTCGCCCCTCACATAGGCAGCCTCCTATCTTCCACACAATCCACTATTATGCAAAATACGGTCCAACAAAATATATATTGATTCATATGGATGCACTCTCGAAAATAAGTACGCGCGAAAATGACGATACCAATCAAACTGATCAGATTCGTTACCGATCGCACGCTTCATTGGAACTTAATACACAATAATTGTGATTTTCGTCAATAATGTATAGGTCATATCGTGCTAATCTATGAACCAAAACCGAAATTTAATGTAGCCGAGCCGAGCCGAGACCGCGTGTTCTGGCAGGACAAGCACCGTGCTGCATTATAGAAGAACATAGGCAATGATTGGCAATGTTTTTATTGTAATAATGCGATATTAATTACTAATCGTTAACGTAACAAGTTATAATACCGTAAAGCCTGATACATTTACATTACATTCATTAATCCGCGAAATAAGTAGTCTGATCCAATATAATATAATGCAAACTTTACGACATCAAGAGCGCAAATTCAGTATGGCCACACCAAAACAGAAACAGTGTTTACCCCAAGAAAGTAACTGTTATGGCAGTATTAATAAAATCAACATAAAGGCTGCCTTTAAAAACAAAGTAAAAGTGCACATTATATGCTTTATGTAAAGTTGAGATAAACTTGTAAAATATTAAATGCACTACAATGCAAATCAGGCAAAAACAGAAGCAATACCTTTAGATATAAAAACAATGAAGAACATTTGTATTATTAATTATAGGACCAGTTTACCTGGCATCACAGACAATAGTTCAAACTTGACATCGGTCCCGTAACGGTTACCGTCGTGGCGTATCTCGATTGTAATACGTTCCTTCGTCGTTATCACCGTCCCCAAGGGGTTCGAGAACTTATTGTAGCGGAAATCGATGTCGGCGACTAGTATGGCGGGCGAGTTGATATCGCTGCCGTCACGAATTGTCACGTGAGTACTGCCAGACATCGACAGGACGCGAAACACCAGTAGTTGTCCAGGCGTGGTAGAGAAGGCCTGAAAGGGAGCAGTGAATGACATAAAGCAGCAGAAACACCGCCACCTCCGAAGCTGCCGCCGCCGCCGCCGATATTTTCATTCGGAAATCGATCAGAATGGCCTGTTTTTACACATCAAACGTCGTGCAAGTATGATGCAGGGAACATTTTCCAACCTATTTTAATAGTATCACGTTAGTATGTCATTTCCCTAGTTAACGTATGCTCACTATGTTCGTGTTACTTTGGAATATAATTAAAATATCACAATCGAAGAAACAGGAAAATCAGTAAATTAAAATAATTCAGTGACTAACCTTCGTGCAGCTGACACTACTGTACCGACTTCTGTGGACGTAGAGACGGAGAGGGAAGTCGCTTGCTTGGTGCTCACACAACAGACATGTTAAGCCGCACATATCAGTTCCGGCGACTCGGCTGAATATCGGAGGTCGGCCAACAGAGATGCCCTTGTCGTAGTTGCCTGGATAGGAAATGTTGAATGTGCAAACGGCTAAAATAGTGTAGCATGTTATTTCATATAACATCTACTTAAACACACACACACACACACACACACACACACACACACACACACACACACACACACACACACACACACACACACACACACACACACACACACACACACACACACACACACACACACACACACACACACACACACACACACACACACACACACACACACACACACACACACAAACACACACCCACACACACACTCACACTCACACACACACACACACACACACACACACACACACACACACACACACACACACACACACACACACACACACACACACACCCACACACACACAATATATATATATATATATATATATATATATATATATATATATATATATCCTTCCTACGATATGTGTAATATAATCTGTAGTTTTCTTCTATTCTTCTCTAAACTTATATTTCTCCTTGTCAACCCATTAAATTGACTACCCTAAGCCGTAATCACACAATGCTCTGAAACTTTCACGTCAACACTATTTGTTACTCCTATGTCGTTGTCTTTCCAGGTATTTATATTTAAAAAAAATGCATACCATCTACAATTGTTTATATAATTGCAAGCATTGATTATCTCCATCACATTTAGTCTGTCATAACACCTGTTGTCATCCGCAATTTAAATTATGTGCTTGTTACTTCATCAGTCAATTAATTGATGACGACATATTTATGCGGATGCGTGTTTGATATATCTCCCAGACGTAGACTGAAGACTTACGTGCTGCGTGTATATTAGTGAAAACGGTAGATTGCGGCTCAGAGACGACCTTCAGTCCAGTCATTTGGTTGTCGTTGACAGTCACATCAGTGACAAACAATGATGTCATGATGTTCACCACCAGTTCAATGCCATTCTGAGCTGACTGTGATACGACAACGTTGCTGAAACAGCGGGCAGTCGTCAAAAAAGATATGATGCACACGTAACAGATATGATGCACCCAGCGTTATAAGTGGAAATGACGAGTTTATATTTCAACTGGTTCAGACTTGCATACGTCCAATGGGCGAATCAGCACTTTAACTGCAGCGCTCATTTGCTATTTTCACTTGATAATATATATTCATTATGAATAAGCTACTTTGTAATAATTAGCATTATCATGTACTTATATTATAACTTTTAAAATTATTATTATTAATAGGTTATTATATGTTTTTCATTTATAATATATATATATATATATATATATATATATATATATATAATATATATATATATATATATATATATATATATATATATATATATATATATATATATATATATATATATATTATATATATATATATATATATATATATATATATATATATATATATATATATATATATATATATATATATATATATATATATATATATATATATATATATATATATATATATATATTCATTATCAATAGGTTGCTTTGTAATGTTAATAATAAAGATACGAATGCATCACAAATATACGTCGTTTTCTTAGTGCTCGCTATACAGATACCACTAGATGACCACTCCTCTTAGACCTTGGACCCCTGTCAGATGACCGTCGTCTAGATGACCCCTGGATTAGTCCTCAGGCGATATCAAGATGTCCATCCAAGTCGTCAGGCGATTCCACCTCCACCACCTTTGACCCTTCTTAATATTAATATCACCAAGATGTCCGCCCCTTACCAAACCACGGATGACCTTTGACACATGTTAGAGGACTCCTTGACGCTCCTTGACCACTTTTTTCTTCGCTATTTAGCGCTGATGATGCTAATATAGTGCTAGAGACGTCGGGGACGCTGATGTCCAGTGAGCAATAACACACCTCTTTGCCTATACTCTCAATAACACCCCCCTTTCCCTATACTCTCAATAACACCCCCCTTTCCCTATACTCTTAATAACACACCCCTTTCCCTATACTCTCAATAACACACCCCTTTCCCTCTACTCTCAATAACACACCCCTTTCCCTCTACTCTCACAAGTCAACTTCATCTGGGTTTCCCCAATGTCTATTTTTTAGTTACCTCTCAAACATAAACCCTCTTTTAATCCTCCAAAGCTTACTACTCAGCCACGCTGCAATTACTGCGTGAAGACTATTCGTTCACATAGCCACCACTGTCTACAGCCAGGTACTCATTTATGACAGCTGAGTGAACTGAAGCAACGTGGAGTGAACGAAGTTGGCCAAGAGTCCGATGTTGTAACTACTACGCCACCCCGCCACGCGGATCCTTTTTGCAGCAGGATATGCAAGTACTCCAAGGTTACATTTCCGACGGTTTTATCCCCTTATTATATATTTATAAATATTTGTATCGGGACAAAAATCGCAAAAAAACAATGATATTTCGAATATGGCCATTATCTCTGTGTTTATAGACACGACTATCCGTTGGTATACATATATATATATATACATATATATATATATATATATATATATATATATATATATATATATATATATATATATATATATATATATATACATATATATATATATATACATATATATATATATATACATATATATATATATATATATATATATATATATATATATACATATATATATATATATACATATATATATATATATATATATATATATATATATATATATATATATATATATACATATATATATATATATATATATATGTATATATATATATGTATATATACATATATATATATATATATATATATATATATGTATATATATATGTATATATATATATATATATATATATATATATATATACATATATATATATATATATATATATATATATATATATATATATATACATATACATATAATAGCATTGTTCTATATGCTGCCTAACAATTGCAAAGTATAATACAGGCAGAGAACGTCTGACATCACATAATTACATCATTTAGAGACGTAATTACCTCAGAATGTTTGACGTCGTCCAGCTGTATAATTACCATGTGGAAATAACGTCTAACGTCACTCAAATGTGTAATTACCTCGTAGTGAGCACGTTTGACATCACAGCTGTATACTGACCTCATGGTGAACAAGTTTGACGTCACATAGAGAGCACTGTTCCGTTCGCCGGTGCCGGCGTCACTTGTCTTCTGACCCCCACACAATATGTCGACGTAGTTGAGTCGGTGTGACTTTGACAAGTTGAATAGAGCGATGACGCCCCAGTGCGGCAGACCGAGACAGTCAACAGGCAGCGGGTCCGGCTGCACGCCTGGAACGAACGTTAGAAATGACACTCCTATATTTGCTCTCAGGCAATAACGACACAATTGTCAGTTTTGTGGACTCATTTCAATGAGTCGACAAAAAGTATGATTCGTGTGACTACTTAACGATGACTGAACTCAAACCGAGCCGTGAACGATTCAACTGGAATTTAATCATTGCCCCCCAACTGTAAACATTACACACACGCACGCGCGCGTGCACACGCAAGCACGCACAAAGGCAAGCACACACACGCACACGCACACACGCACGCACGCACGCACGCACGCACGCACGCACGCACGCACACCCACACCCACGCACGCATGTACGCACGCACGCACGCACGCACACACACACATACACAGACGCACGCGCACGCGCACGCGCACGCGCACGCTCACGCAAACACGCACGCACCCACGCACGCACATAGACATACACGCATACATTATGTAAACATTACACGCACTCGTGCACGCACGCACGTGCGCGTGCACATGCAAGCACGCACAAAGGCAAGCACACGCACGCACACGCACGCATGCACACGCACGCACGCACGCACGCACACACACACATGCACGCATGCACGCACACACACATACACACACACATTATAAAGAATTGTTTGCCTGTGAAAATATGTATTCAAGTACACACTTCACGTGTTGCGACGGGGTGACGTTCCGTTGCCGGTGAATGTGTCCGTGATTGAGTGCACGAGCGCCGTCACTTACACGTCTCCCTGACAATAGCGTGTTTGTGTATCTCACTGGCAGATGGTCTGGTATTTTGTTTGTTCAACAGACGTATGCGAAAACATTGATTTACCTTCGGTCGTGTTTCTTGAGTCCAACAAAGTGAACTGGATATGCCGATTTGACGTCCCCTCGGTCACTAACTGACCGTGGACAATCAGACTGACTCCAGACGCCAACAGTATGGTGACTCCAGGTTGCACGGTCAGCGATCCAGTCTCCTCGACATAGACCGTCTTCTTCACAACCCATGGACTTCCGGCAGTCGTCAGTGTGACATCTCCGGTGACGTTTGGTAGCAGATCTGTAGCCCCAGCGAGAGACAACAGCGCTAGCGGCAGCAGCAGCCAGCGCACCACACGCCCGGTCGACATCGCTGCAGGACGGGGCCAACTGCTCGTCTCCCGTCTCACCTGCGAAACCGCCGGAAAATAAAGCTCACGGTAAAGTCAGCTAACAGGTTTTATTTGTGAAACATTTCAGAAAAAATATGTTCGATCACTACAAAATGCGTTATTACCGGGATACAAGATCGTGGACGCATGATGAACAAATATAAGCATCTAGATAAAAGGTTGTGATATGGAAATAACGTCACTTTAGACATTCTAGACCGAAAATAATTTTCTGAAATGTTTGTGTCATTAGCTGGGCTATTTCTCTCAAAGCGCTTAAAGATTACTTGCAATAATATGATTACTAATCTTGTTCTAATTATAATCACTGATATTTTGCACAGTATTTTTTGGTTGCGGCCACTTCTGCAGCGACAATTATGTTGTGTCACGGCCACTGTTTTTAGGATTGCTTGTCGATAACTGACGGCAGACAATTATCTTGTGTCACGGCCACTGTTGTTAGGAATGCCTGTCGATAACTGACGGCAAGCAATTGTTTGCTACAATCGCTTCAATCGAATAGCCACATTATATCGCCACAGCTCCCTTTGATGTGTATTATCTTCTGACAACGTCAACTCGTTGACAAAACAATGATACCCTTATATTATATCTATGCAACCCGCATATAAGTTGTTTCACGCCGGTACCAGCAGTAGCTACGATTCTTGTTCTTAAATAGCACCGACAAACAGCGTGTTCACGTGTTGAGACGCTTATCAATATGCCAATTACAGGGCAGAACGGTCTACAAAGCAACTGCCTCCGAAGACAGTGTACACTTGACATGTGTTTTTTTTATGTTGGTCTTGTTAAATATTGTTATATCCCGTTAAATCATATATCATCCCAGTAAAAACCACGTTCTGAAACGTGTTTGGGGGCTTCTTGATGAAGTTGTAAAAACATGCCAAAACCGTGAAAAAACTGTGCTCCTTTATGTTGAAATTCGACCATATATGTGTATACTCACACAAACACACAAACTGCGCATTCATTTGTAAATAATCAATATTTCGCATACCTAAGATGCAAAAAGCACTTCTAACTTGTACATCAGTAAAACTGTATTAAACATAAAATAAGATAAACAAAATTGCTGTAATTTACATATTGTAATTCATATTTGACAAGTACAAATAAAAGTTACTCCTACTTCGTGTTTGTCATGTTTTAGTAATGCGAGGAAGTTTGTTTCTCATTTGTCATTTGAGTGGGAAGTTTATTTCTTATTTGCCATTTGGGTGGGGGCTTTTGTCCAGGGAGCCTTTGTCAAAGGGAATTTTGTCCAGGATTTTGCACGGGGAAATTTTGTCCGACGGTTGCTGGTTCCTCTATGTGGATCTTCTCAACTGTCTTCTTCATTACTGGGTCATACACTGCATCATTATATAATACAACTGTACTCTTATTGGTGTTGGTTTGATTTATACTGTACAACTATATTGGGTCATTTAGTGGGAACTGCAATTTCAGAGGTACCTTGATCTTACTGATTTTTGCAATGTCACATCATTACGTTGTCAATGGGTAAAAACAATGCCAGTTTTTTATCTGACTATTTCGGATATAAATCCTGATGTATACGAGTGTATAAATCCTGATGTACACGAGTGTATAAATCCTGATGTACACGAGTGTATAAATCCTGATGTACACGAGTGTATAAATCCTGATGTACACGAGTGTATAAATCCTAATGTACACGAGTGTATAACGCAAGTGCAAATATATAAGTGTTCCCATTCTGATGCCACCCTCGCCACCAGGGGCCTCTGACTACATCGGAACCCCTGGCAGATCTACCCTCGCCACCAGGGGCCTCTGACTACATCGGTACCCCTGGCAGATCTACCCTCGCCACCAGGGGCCTCTGACTACATCGGTACCCCTGGCAGATCGACCTGTTGAAACATGGAACTTTCAGTTACTGTGGTCACCTAAAATATTGCTCGCACATATCTACAGGGTTGGCTCGCATACAGGAAGTTAACTTTAATTGGTAGTGGATCCGTCGTCGCTGGTCGCACCGTTAATGGCGATCATTTCGTGGGAACGCTCTTTGATGTTTGGGCGCGCGCGCGCGCGTCTAGTTTCCAGAAACAAGTCGACCAAGACAGCAAGTGGGACGAAGTAAAAATTTGTTCTCAGATTGTTTTAGAGATTAACACAAAACACTGCTAAAATTGATCCCCTCTAGCTGAATGACGACATGTTGCATCCACCTATTCGCATAAGTAGACCCATATTTCTCAATTGCCTGTGTTATCTTTACATCCAGTTACATCAGACGGTGCAATGTGACGGTGCAATGTGACGGTGCGCAATCGCTCACACTGGCCCTTTGTAAGCTCAGCGC
>OY759261.1:45150055-45215055 GCA_963662155.1 Lamellibrachia columna
CTCATATGAATACGTTTTCCAGACGACAAATGCGCGTTAGTAATTGTGGTCGAAGCTTGATCGAAAACGAGGTAGAACTGATTATGTCAACGTTTACGCAACAGTTCATTTAAGTCATTCTAAATGAATGAATGAATGAATGTTATTAATTTTCAAAATGACACTATCCGCATTGTTGTGAATATTGGGGGGGGGGATTTGATGACCCTACAAAGAAGGCCTATATCCTAGCTAACATTGGTCAAATAATGGGCTCCTCAAGCTCCCCGTTGTAACGCCTATGACATGGTATATATACTTATAAGAACAATCATATTCTTCAAAGAAACATGGGTTACGGTCTAAAGGTTGAGTATATATATATATATATACTGGTCGTCTCCCGTGCCATAGAGTATTATGTCATCAGCGACACATACCACACCTCTCTAGACCATCTAGTGCTGAAAGCAGTCTCTTCAGATTAATCTCACTACTCACAGCCAGACCGAATGATAATCTGATCCATCTCCTCCAGGGCGTTTGGAAAGTGGCCAGGTAACTCTTCGTCTAACATGCAGTGCCAGTATCCATTCCTCAGACCGAACTTCGAGAACACTTTGGCTTTCGATAGTTCTGGCAGGATGTCATCCATCACCGGAATTGAATGCTCCGCTTGTTTCAGCGCTGTGTTCAGGATTTGCGGGTCAATGCACAAGCGGATGTCGCCTGATTTTCTTCACGCTAATTGGCATGCGACTGACCCAGTCTGTTGGTTGTCAACGTTTGCAATGATCTTCTGTTGTTCAATCTCACTTAGCTTGTGTTCAAACTTTGTCTTCATGCTGCTGGGAACACGAGATGATGTAACAGCTGTTGGCATGATGGATTCATCAAGTGTTAGATGTACACACCCTGATATCATGCCTAGTTTATCTCCAAAAAACATGGTCAAAGTTAATTTTGTCTTTGCTCACCGCACTGATGTTGTCATAATTGACTTGTACTATTCCCATTTGCTCAGATGTTCTCTTTTCCAGGATCGGAGTTAACATTTGTTGTAGTATGACAAACTCAACTAAGTATTTCCTCCGATTCTTGCAGTTTGTGATAACCGTTCTACGCTTCCCAATGAGGTTCTGCGTAGTATCGTTCCACATGCGTAACGTGGTACTACGTGGCTATAGTGGGACGTTTGGCAACGGTTCTCATGGTACGATATTAACATTCGCTCCAGGATCGATTTGAAACTGAACGATTTTGCCTGCCACCTCCATACATGCCATGACTGCTTCGTCGTTGGTTTGGCAATCTTCAAGATATATTCACGTTCTGAATCATCTTCACCTTGTACAGCATGGACATTCTTAGGATGTTGTCTCGGATTCTTGTTTCTTGCTAGACACTGTGCAGAAATTATTCTGACGTCCACACTTCGAACATGTTTTACCATATGCAGGGCATTTATTCTTGTTCCAAACATGTTTTCTGCCACAGAACTCACAGTCTTTCAGTGATGTGGTCTCCGGCTTGTATCTGCTCCTTTCTTGATTATCCTTGACCCTCTTTGTGTCCTTTATTTAGTGCACTGCTGTTTCTTCTTTCTCCGCTCGGAAAACCAACATCTGCTTTTGTGATGCTTCGAGTGCTATGCACATTTGCACAGTCTGTTGTAGTAGTGTGAGTGCAGCTTCTCTGAAGAATTTATAACCAGTCTTCATGACAGCCAAACACAATTTGGTATCGGTGTTGTTTATCATATTCTTCCCCGTAGTCACATTCTTTGACCGTTATCTTAATCCTGGAGATACATGCATCTAGTGACTCGCGAAATGCATTTATGGAAGCTAGTTAATTTTTTTCTAGGAGAAAAGTAAGCATTAATCTTTTCCATGACGGCTTCTAGCATAATAACCATATTGATAGCTTCACCCTCGGTTGTAGGGAACTCACAAGAGTTGTAAATCTCAATAGGATCTTCACCTCCAATTGTCAATAGAAAAGCCACTTTTTCTTCAGCAATTTTGGTTTTATACCCACATACTGTCACATATAATTCAAATCTCTGTTTGAAAATTTTCCAGACGTGTTCAGTATGACTACTTAGAATCAATTTGTTTGGGGTTGACGTTGCTTGTGCCATTGTTATAGCTGTGCATTCTCACAATGCGTTGTTACTGTAACTTTTTCTTCATTTTATCGTCCACGCTCATAACATGTACAAGACATAGGTTCGATGTCATATTATCACTCAATGGAATGTTCATTTCCATTCTTATGTCAAAGTTCGTTTACTTCAGTGAGTTTGCATTTCAAACGTGTAGCTCTCTTTCCAGGGTAACTTGGAGTTGCGGGTTATCTATCTACCGCACTGCCATGAAACAATACTTATATCGTGATAGTGTGATGCGTTTAATACCACACTTAGGTACACGCATGTGACCTGCTCTATGTCATATTATAGGTCATCTGGTCGCTAGATGTCAGCATATGCATATTGTAACAACGCATATTTTGACAAGCAAGCACTCCTGTCGTAGACAATGTATTGTCCTGTGATACCAATAAAACAGCCTTGTATAACTACTTTAATTAAATACGTCTTTGAGACCTGACAGCATATATTATCTCCCCTAGCGTTCACAATGTTTCCATTTACTACTGATGCGAGTACAAAAGGTATTCATGGGTTGGTACATCTGAAAACATTAATCAACTACGCCGATCGCCTCATTGTTAATTAATGATATGTTAGCGAAATATAACCAGACATAAAAGCAAAGAAATGCACACACGCACACCCTCATAAAAATGCACACACATGCACACACCAATACACATGCACGCACGCGCGCACGCACGCACGCACGCACGCACGCACGCTCGCACGCAAGCAAGCACACACACATACACACACACACACTCACACATACGGATGCACGCACGCACGCACGCACGCACGCACGCACACATACACACACTCACTCACACGCAAACACACGCACGCACGTACACAAGTTTGAGTTGTACGATCAATAAGGAATACGAATGAGATTGGAGTGTGTGTATGGTTCAAGAAACAATGTCTTATAATTCACTGCTACGCATTGCACGTCGTCGTGAATTAATGAAGTAAACGACCCGATTCTGAGGCGAGCTCCTATTTTATAATAATCTGACTAGAGTTATTTGCCCCAATAGCCTGGACTCAAATAGATTCACTATTAGCAAGTCAAGTTACTCGTCTCGTGTTAGCATCTTCCTCAACATTAAACGACTCGATTAGACCCTCGCTGTCGGAAACGATTGATCCGCAAAACGAGATTCACAGTCTCTGTCGTACAGTGCACAGTGTCGTATTGGGACAAAGCCGCGCGACAAAGGAACGCCGGATCACCTATCACTCTTGATATCTTGTCCGTCATCGGTGACTCGTCTGTGAGACGGCCGCCAGCCATTGATTCGTCAGACGTGATTACATCTAGAAGCCGGATTGAGAAATGTTATACCTGCCGTGTCTTTCAAACGGCTCCGCGCCTTTACAAATTCACTGGTGCGGTGTGGTACTGCTGTCATAGTTAAAACCCATGCTAAATCATTAAGAGATCCCATTACAATGTTTATAATTCTAAGGGTTTAGCATCACAGTGAGCTCCAATAATTTTATTGGTCTAACTAATGTCAGTTCATTAATACATATAACATTGTAAAAATAAAAGTACAGTGGTAGAAAGCAATAAGAGCTAAATATGTAAACGGTAAAAATTATATATATATATATATATATATATATATATATATATATATATATATATATATATATATATATATATATATATATAGTAAAATAATAAATTATAAACGCAAGTTCACTAAACTAAACTAAATATGATATGTCCTGGAATGTCATCCAATACCTGAGGGCAAATAATGTAAAATAGGGTCAGAACGGGGGATTGGGAACTGGGGAGCTGGAAAACTAGGATGCTGTAGCCAATATTGCAAAAATACAACTTCGGCCTTCTAATATTCGACAGCTTTCGCTGCTTATGACTAATAAATTCGCTAATATCGTAGTTTTGCCACAAAGGACTGTACGTTCTGCAGTTTGCACGACGGGATTTGCATTCTATTGAACTAGCCGCATGTGAATGGGGGGGGGAATGAATTTGATTAACCTACAAAGAAGGCCTATATTCAAGCTAACATTGTTAAAACAATGGGGTCCTAAAGCCCTTCGGTTCTGACGCCAGTGACATGGTATATATATACTTTTAAGCGCAATCATATTATGTACGTAAAAACAAAAACTATTTCTTCAAAGAAACATGGGCTATGGGGTCAAACTTGAGGCTTGATGAGAAAACAACTGTGTTAAAGCTCCACAGCGATCCGTTGATAGGAAGTAACTGCTCAAACGACGCATAGTTAATGATTATGTATAAATTTTACCCCAACATTCCAGTATCTATATATAATGCAATATCTCGAAAACCACTTAACCGTTTTCGTACATATTTGTTCTGTGTGCTACTCATTAGACAAGGTTTCTTCTTGATAAATTAGTTCAATCAACCGGTTAGATTTACAGTTTAAGTAAGATATATGGTTTGGGTTTGGGTTAGGGTTATGGCTGGGATTCCTAACCGATTGTTTGAGCTAAATTTGTCAGCGAATAAACCTTGTCTCATGAATAGGTCACAGTGAAAAAAATCGTGTCGTGTGAGAGATCTCTTCCTCTCAACAGATTGCTCTGACATGATAACACAGTCGTCTTCTCATTAAACCCCACATTGTTTATCCATAGCTCAGGTTGTTTGAATAAACTATTTTTTGACATTAATACATATGTAGTCACACACAAAATAATGGGACGTATTCAATGAGGCGTCGTTGTCGCAAACTGCTTGCGATGCAGCACTACTGGTCAATTTAACAAGATTTAACAAGATTTGCCATCCAAAATTACATCTAATTCCCTAATTACAGCTAATTCCCTAATCCTGAGTTGACGCCTTTACGTATCAACTTGTGATCAGTTCTGACATGTTTTAGAGAATATCGCCACGTTTGCAGTTATGACGCAGTTGTTATACAACTACTGTTTAAATTTATTTAACTTTAAAAGTGATTTTCGTTGTATTTTGCATAACATGACAGATGCATTCATCCTAAGTAATGAAGACCAGCAAAAGTGATAACACCCACCTTTAGACTGGTTGTTGTCCAACAGAATGACCCTGGCAGAAGGTAAGCGTTGAACCACGTATCACGAACGAGCTAAGCCAGCTAACGATGTTTAGAACTCAGTGGACTGCACACGTCTGCACACGACAGTTCGGCCCGGATATAGTTATACACATGTCTCACCTTACAATACGCTCACGTGATATTATAAGATAATAAAGCAATAAGACGAATGCGGTCCGGAACACAATGGTGAATAGATCACGTTCATCTGCTATTGGTCGAAGCAACCAGGAAGTTTCTTAAGCTCTTTAGCTTTGTTTCATATGCCACGTAACTATGGTTGAAAGGTGAACAATATTAAATTCGCCACCTCGGTCACATAACGTGGTTGTGTTATCGGCCTAAATTGTTTAGATGTTTTAACCGTGGTGAAATTAACTAATTGTTTGGGTATATTCACCTATTCTCATTTATATAGCCCGTATTCAGCTTCTGTGTTTTCATACCACCAGTCTATAGATGAGATTCCTTGACAAAAATAGTGTTACTGGTGTCCATATGTGTTGAAGATGTGATAGACAAAGTTATGCACCTCGGTAACGCAGTATGTTATCTACAGTAATGTATACATGATTCCTAGACGTTACTCATAATAAATGTAGTCATTTTAAATAACGTAAATCTGCAAATCATAATGACTCTCACTCACTCACTCACTCACTCACTCACTCACTCACTCACTCACTCACTCACTCACTCACTCACTCACTCACTCATTCATTCAATCACTCACTCACTCACTCACTCACTCACTCACTCACTCATTCATTCACTCTCTCACTTGCTCATTCAATTCTAACTGAATGAGTGCTGCCAGTGATTTAGAGACACACCCTGGGATTGGGAAACTAAAGCTAATATTAATGTTGGATATTTTTTAGTCAACAATCCTTGTAGACTACAAAAATAAACAGAGTACTGAAAAAGTTCCAAGCGGACGCGCATGAAACATTTAATGATTTAATTTGATAGTATACTTGCATTCATAATACATTTCTTATATCAGTTTTTACTTTTAGCAATAATGTTTAGTGACAGTATCACGGTACCAGCATAAGCGTTGTATTCAGTAAACCTACTATGTAGAGGGAGAAAACATAAATTCATACTTCAATTATCTCAGTTTTTGACCTACGATTAGCAATGACTACAATATTTTACATTACAATTATAAACACATATACGACGTTTTAGCTGCTAATTACACAATTTCGCTGTGTGCGCTTGAACGGTGCTGTCACGTGTTGTTGGAAATAAATATGTTTGGTTTATTTGATTGATTTATTTTGAAAATTGTACAGTATTAATATATATATATATATATATATATATATATATATATATATATATATGGGGCATATTTCGGATTTCCAAAAAACTTTGAAATATACGGAAGCCCACATATTGAGAAGAAATGTGTTGTGCCCCGAACATGGTGAACTCGGCTTGGCATTTACATGTACCTCGATCTACACTGGCATTTACATGTATTCCAATGTCAACGATATATTAAAAAGCATGAAGCTGTGTTCTGCAATATGTGGGGGGATCAATCGCTTCTTTATGTGAGATACACTGTCAAACTTACAAACTTATACATTTGAAGTCCTCAATTGAATGTATTTGTAAAGTGAGTCATATTCATGACTGCAACATTACTTTTTCACAACCACAAAACTGAACCGTTAACGTGAACCGGTGAGCACAGTAGCTCTTCAAAATTGGTCTCTATTTAGGCTATCAAATCTGTTAAAAATTATTTAACTTTAAAAGTGATTTTCATTGTATTTTGCATAACATGACATATACATTCATCCTAATTAATGAAGACCAGCAAAACTGATAACACCCACCTTTAGACTGGTTGTTGTTCAACAGAATGACCCTGACAGAAGGTAATCGTTGAACCACGTATCACGAATGAGATAAGCCAGCTAACGATGTTTAGAACTCAGTGGACTGCACACGTCGGCACACGACAGTTCGGCCCGGATATAGTTATACACATGTCTCACCTTACAATACGCTCACGTGATATTATAAGATAATAAAGCAATAAGACGAATGCGGTCCGGTACACAATGGTGAATAGATCATGTTCATCTGCTATTGGTCGAAGCAACCAGGAAGTTTCTTAGGCTCTTTAGTTTTGTTTCATATGCCACGTAACTATGGTTGAAAGGTGAACAATATTAAATTCGCCACCTCGATCACATAACGTGGCTGTGTTATCGGCCTAAATTGTTTAGATGTTTTAACCGTGGTGAAATTAACTAATTGTTTGGGTCTATTCACCTATTCTCATTTATATAGCCCGTATTCAGCTTCTGTGTTTTCATACCACCAGTCTATAGATGAGATTCCTTGACAAAAATAGTGTTACTGGTGTCCATATGTGTTGAAGATGTGATCGACAAAGTTATGCACTTCGGTAGCGCAGTATGTTATCAACAGTAATGTATACATGATTCTTAGACGTTACTTATAATAAATGTAGTCATTTTAAATAACGTAAATCTGCAAATCATAATGACACTCACTCAGTCACCCACTCATTCACTCTCTCACTAACTCACTCAATCAGTCACTCACTCAGTCACCCACTCACTCACTCATTCATTCACTCACTCAATCAGTCACTCACTCACTCACTCACTCACCCATTCTCTCACTCACTCAATCAGTCGCTCACTTACTCAGTCACTCACTGACTCACTCACTCACCCACTCACTCACTCACTCACTCACTCGCTCAGTCACACACTCACTCATTCACCTACTCAACCAGTCACTCACTGACTCACTCACTGACACCACTGACTGACTGACTGACTGACTGACTCACTCACTCACTAACTCACTCACTCACTCACTCACTCACTCACCCACCCACCCACTCATTCACTAACTCACTCACTCACTCACTCACTCTCTCACCCAATCAGCCACTCACTCAGTCGCTCACTCAGTCACATACTCACTCACTCAATCAGTCACTCACTCACACCCTCACCCACCCACCCATCCACCCACCCACCCATCCACCCACCCACCCACACACCCATCCACTCACTCACTCACTCACTCACTCACTCACTCACTCACTCTCTCACTCACTCACTCACACCCTCACCCACCCACCCACCCACCCACCCACCCATCCACCCACCCACACACCCACTCACACACTCACTCACTCACTCACTCACTCACTCACTAACTCACTCACTCACTCACTCACTCACGCACTCTCTCACTCAATCCTTTTCGCTCCCACTGAAGCATATGGCGCTAACAAATCTTTTCCACCCAGCATGGTTTTGGGAGAGCCAGCCAAGTTTGATCCAAGTTTTTTTCAGCCATCTTCACCTCTTCTTCAACAGTCCTTGTTCAGGTGCCCAGTGGTCTGCCTCTTTTATCTTTATCCAGGTGGTGTCCATTTGAGAGTGGCGTGAGGAAAGGTATCTCCGTACATACGGCGAACATGGCCAAACTATCTCCACCTTTTCTGCTTAACCTCATCTACTGTGATGACACTAACCGTATTTAAATTGGTGATACTACGGCAGATTGGCTGGAAT
The DNA here is from genome assembly GCA_963662155.1 of Lamellibrachia columna. Lineage (NCBI taxonomy): Eukaryota > Metazoa > Annelida > Polychaeta > Sabellida > Siboglinidae > Lamellibrachia > Lamellibrachia columna. Next base: position 45,158,866 of record OY759261.1, read on the forward strand.
GACGACGGCGACAAACCAGTTGGATCGGGTTTCCGTTTTATCAATATTCGATCGCGTTACAATTTTACTACGGCCTGTTACAGATCAGGTTACTGCTGCCGACAATTGTAGCAACGTGAGTAGTTAAAGAGTCGGAATGACCAGGTAAATGAGGTGACCAGTAAATGAGGGTCACGTGACTTCCGGTCGCAGAGCCTTCTGGGTATCCTGAGCGCCCCGTGGCGGCGATCTATAATCCTATCCGTAACCCTAGAGCGCCCCTGGCGACTGGAGCTAACCCTAACCATCGTAACCCCAACTTTTTGACGATTGCAACGTGACCCCGACCTGACCTCATCAGTGGTGAACCCTGACCCTAACGGAGTGTCCGCTACCCTAACGTGACCGCTACCCCGACCCCCTAGGAGCGAGATAATTTTAATTGTACCCCAACGCATTTAACCCCCGGCTCGTTGTCACCCGCGGTACCCTAACCCCCCGGCTCATTGTCGCCCGTGATAACCTATCCGCATTATGTAGCCTACATGTATGTATGTATAAATTATTCATACGCTCGTTTATGTATGTGGTAGCAGGGTGAAATGTGGTCATATTTATTTTGCTAGCGTCGTTAACCGTCAAAACTGACACAACACCTCACTGAATAAAGTCACAAAGAAACTTTATTATTTAAAAATAACGATACATCAAATCATAGTAATATAATTATTTAAAAAATAGCCATATATTAGATCATATTAAAGCATAGTGATATAAATATTGTTCATCGTTCTTTACTTTATTATTTAAAAATAACGATATATAGCACATCATATTAAAGCATATTAATTTAAATATTTAAAAATAACGATATATCAGATTATACTAAAATACTAAAACATATTGTTCATCATTCTTTGAGGGATGATGTCAATTGAAGTACAGGCGTGGCAGTGATCTCCCGCGCCTGTCTATTAAATTGGTCGGTCGTTGCCCGCGTCGGGTGTAGCGTCAAGGCTTCTATCATTTCGCCCATCACGGCCGCCCATATCCATCTGTGATCGGTATACGACAGGCGCGCTAGTGACATCTCTTTCTCCACACGTGCGAGCGGACGAATCATGCCAAGTTCCGTCATTACGGCAGCCCACATTCGTCTGTGGTCCAGGAAGGCTGCGTATTCATTGCATTCTTCGTCCCAATTTTCAGTAGCTGGAGGACTGTCGTAGCCATCGTCGTCGTCATCTATGCGCGGTATATAGCGACGCAGTTCTTCCATCACAACCGCCCACTGTTGTCGATGGAAGCTAAAAACCAGAGTGAAAGACACATAAAAATCGAGCCTTTGTTAACGGTACAGTCGAGACTTTGTTAACAGCATGCTATATACATTTCTTAAATAACACATGCGTATATTAATAAGCTATGGGAAACCCGCAGAGCATCGAAAGGCGTACTTTCGACCCGCTAGCAAAGTCGGCTTGATGTTTTTTATAACTAGACTGGTAGCAACCGGCTAGCAAGATGGTAGAAGTAGGCCACGCACAGAAGATAACAGTGACCCGACGACCCAGCTCGGTTCGTGGTTTTTATCACTAGGCCGTGGCAGTCGGCTAGCAGGCGTGTAGAATTAGGTCACGCACAGACGATATCAGTGACCCGACGACCCAGCCTGGCTCATGTTTTTATTAGTAGACCGCTAGCAACTGGCTAGCGGGTGTTGTGAAATAGGCCACGCAAAGTCGCATAAAATATGTCTCTTCAAGTTAAACGATGTGTTACATATATATGCGTTTTAAAAGCGTTCGTTGCATAGGAGTATGTATAGTTAGCATTCGTGCAAACAACGACAGACATTATGTACTTACGATCGATGCAACAGCAGGGTCAAAGCAACCCCGAGTTCGACGTAGACGACCAGCAGATCGGAGCGTAGTGCAACGTCAGACAGCATCGTGACGCTAGGAGCAACAACAGCGACGGCAGTAACATAAATCCCTAGTCTGAGCACAGCCTTATATAGCAAACGTTAAACAACGCAGACAGCTGACATAAGCCACTATAATACAATAAAAAAATTGTCAAAGTCAGAAAGTAATGCGAAAAGAAACGCCAGACAGCCGATAGGACACAATAATAAAATTTATCAAAGAGGAATGCGAAAAACAACTCCCAGACACTCGACATAACCCACTAGAACAATAAGCAATCCCTCACAACGAAAAACATAATCGTTAAGTCTGTCAAAGAAGTGTCAGCTAACCGACGTTGAAACCAAAATCCCATTTATCACGCGTAAAAAACCAAGTCACCGCGTCCTAGGCGAACGTTGCATAATATCACCGGTATTAAATACAGTGCATGTAATTTTGAACAACATAAAGTCAGAATGAATCGTCCTATATACTTCAGAGGAGGAAACAGTTTCCTATCTAACTTCTACGTGTGTAGGATACATGCATGGGGTCATGCTTTTAACACCGTTGAAGCTGCGTACATGTACAGGAAATGCGTCTTTTATGGCGATACCGAGACGGCGAAAAAGATGCTAGCCACACGAACCGGACTACAGGCGAAATACCTTAGCAAGACCATCCGAGAGAAGGAGCATTTACGTGCACAATGGAACAAACAGAGACGAGCTGTAATGGTCGCCTTAGTTCCGATTAAATTTCGCGACACGACACTACGCAAACGATTGTTAAACAAACATCCACCGCCGTTAAAGGAATGCGTGAGAAGCAGGGAAGGATTCAGGAGCATGCTCACCTACACTGGACAGCCTGGACAGAACGTATTGGGTAAGATACTCATGTATTGTCGGGAGTTCATTCGAAAAAACAAGGTGAAAGGAATGTGCACAACAATATCAGCCAGACGATAGGAATGCGCGGCGATAGCGCAGCGCATGCCAACGCCCACAGCTGGCGAGATAAGAAAAGGTCCTCCTACAGGATTGGATAGGAACAGAAACCTGGATAACTTTATTCGATGAAATGGCAACAAAAGCACTGGGTTTCACCGCAGCCAGCTACGTCGCTATGACGTCAGACACAGACCGATCGGCCTCGCTGTCGGTGCTGAGGGGGGCCCGTGTCATGGCGACCATTAAAAAACGCATAAAGAACGACTATGTCAACTACACCGTGTCAGAGTTGGAAGTGCAAGACGGAGCATTCTCTTTTTAGGAGGAAGACAAAAAGAATGCTGCCGTCGACACCAGCACTGACAACAGCACAGGTCTCGATGAAATAACTATGAACGAAAATGTGCAGGAGTGGTTAGATACCTATGAAGACCGTACTCTATTGCCATCCTCACCATCCATCACATCCTCTACCGAGCCGACTCTGTTTATAGCAGACGAGCATACTGTTGTAAGTAACGATGCAGCTAATGTCATGAGTAGCAGCAGTAGTAGTAACAGTGGTAATGACTATGATATGCAGGTGACGGTAATGAACATAGATAGAATTTGGAATCGTGCGGAAGCCATGATGAATCAAAATACCTTCGACGTGGCGGTAGACGCAGCGTGCGTTCGTTATGCATGTAACGAGGTGGTTCGTATATTAGATCTATCGGAAGATGATTATTACGTACCGTCTTCCGGTCTTATCATGCACATCTTACGTTGGGTTGTCATAGCGTCGGAGGAGAGGTTTGGGAAAATGCAATGTCCCGATATGGCAGACGCGGTCAGAGCGACCATAGCCAGTCAATTTGTAGGTAAGAACGATGTTACTGGCAGTGATTAAACAGGTGTGTCTTTTGTTGTCCTGTCTATAGATACATAACGGCCTCAAACAACTACGAGAGGCATACGAGAACGACAACGACGACGACCTATTCGACGAAATACAAAAAGCGAACGAGAAAGACGACGAGAAGGTGGCAACGGCACGCAAACGCAAACGCATCACGCCGCCGTTACTCGATAACGATTTGCAGCTGGTGCTAAACAATAAGCGTCGGACAACAGCAACAGCAGCAGCAGCAGCAGCAACAGCAGCAGCAGCAGCAGCAACTCTACCAATGCCACCACCATCCCACCGCCGTCGTTTCTCCTGCCAACACAGACGCCATCGTCGTCGTCGTCATCGCCATCCTCGTTCGAATTTAATCCGGCGACGCCACCACCACCACCACCACCATCATCGACGCCGTCGTCGCCATCGTCCTCGTCCTCCGACACGCAGATGCCATCCGACACGCAGCCATCCGACACGCAGACGTCAACAATTTCTGTATGCGAATGTTACTGCCAGAACACTCCATCATCGTCAATGACTCCATCCACGATTTTTATGAGCCCGGAAGTGCGAACATTATGCTCACAGAGGCTATAACCCACCACATAATGCACAGATCAATCCATACACCTCTGACAGTAGCCGAAGCCACTCTCAACATATGCGCCGAAGCAAGTGCGAGGCTGCTGTCAGAGGACACGCAGACATTTTTAAATCAAGAAGTGGCATGTTTCAATCCTTTGTTGCTCTGAACACACACACACACACACACACACACACACACACACACACACACACCCACACACACACACACACACACACACACACACACACACACAGTGGGGTATAAACCTCCTGTAAACTTAGTTAGCAATTGTTATTAGTATCTTTAATGTTATATATCATTATTGTCTTTAATCTTATTCTTTAATCTTATATATCATTATTGTCTTTAATCTTATATATCATTAGTTTTAGACTAATTGTTATTAGTGTCTTTAATCTTATATATCATTATTGTCTTTAATCTTATTCTTTAATCTTATATATCATTATTTTCTTTAATCTTATATATCATTAGTTTTAGACTAAGTAAGTAGTAATTGTTGTTAGTGTCTTTAATCTTATATATTGTTATTATTGTCTTTAATCCTATATATCTTTAGTATCGTTAATCCTATATATAATTATTGTCTTGTTGTGATGCATTTTGTGTCAATACATTTATGTTTTTCTTTATCCTCTTGTATTTTGTCTATGAAATATTTATATAGTATTCTTTATGTATGAAGAGACCGACTTCTATATATATATAATTCATTATTCATGCATGTGACCTTTGTCGTGGTGTAAAAGCCCACAAGTCAGTTCCATCATACTAGCCTCTGGCGCGACGGTAAACGTTCGCAAGCTACTGGTCACTGTCGCGGTATTAACAAACCAACAAACCACCGTCCTATGTCATCATCTTATATATAGAGAAGTCTATCCTTTCATACCAGTACTGTATATATATATATATATATATATATATATATATATATATATATATATATATATATATATATATATATATATATATATATATATATATATATATATATATATGTATATATATATATATATATATATATATATATATATATATATATCATACACAACACATGTATTCTATGTAATAAAAGGGCAAAATTTAATGGAACGTGTTGTGCCGTCATTGTATATTATTATTCCTACGAGTGACACCACTCCGTAGTCGAAAGGGAACCCGTAGTCGATTATAGTGAACATAGTGGACAATAGTAGCCATTGCCATAGGAACGCGTCTTATTAGTAAATACCCCCACCACCCTACCACCCCGCACGCATAATATATAGATGTACTGAGGGTCCGTAACCTCTCAGTTGTAGTCGCAGTCATCGTCATGATAAAATAAATAAATGTAGTCACTGTGGGCTCGCCTTCGACACGTATGCAGAACTGCAAAGTCACGTGCAGAGTCATCACTCGACACCATCTTGGGACCTTCATTTATACTCGGTAGCACCGTCAGCAGTGGTGCAACCTAGCGATTACGCAAAGAGAGCGAAATACGTGTGCGAGAAATGCGGTTACACCTTCGGGAGATTGGACAACCTACAGCGTCACGTAAAGTCGGTATGTAGTAGTAGTAGTAGTAGTAGTAGTAGTAGTAGTAGTAGTAGTAGTAGTAGTAGTAGTAGTAGTAGTAGTAGTAGTAGTAGTAGTGGTAGTAGTAGTAGTGGTAGTAGTAGTAGTAGTAGTAGTAGTAGTAGTAGTAGTAGTAGTAGTAGTAGTAGTAGTAGTAGTAGTAGTAGTAGTAGTAGTAGTAGTAGTAGTAGAAGAAACACCACTGTCTACACGTGTAAGAAATGTGGACGGAAGTTCGAAAGACGTTGGCTCCTGACCAGACACGCACGAACCACGTGTACCGACGTCACCGAGCCGCCAGTACCAAAGAGATCAAAAAGGGAAGATACCTCCCCACCCCACCACCCACTCGTTACCGAGGAAGATCCTATAGAACCACCCGATCGACTTCCCTTCTCCGACACTCTGTCGACGGAACTGCTAGATGTCGTTAGCGCGCACTGGTAGACTATAAGGACACACGTATCGAGAGGTCCCCTCCAATGCATGTACGATTACTGATTAACCACGCTAGACACGACCGTCCTAGAACCGTCTTTGAAGATCATGTTCCAAGAACAGACCAATACGTTCAAAATTAACCTCAGTTACGGGTTCTTTCTGAGAAACAAGAACACGGGTCAATACAAGTACTATCATTCCTCGTGGAATTGCTGTGGACGCTACCTGGACGAACCCAGTCTCGTCACCAACAGCAAGGACTTTGATGACTTTCTCGAACGCATCCGGGAAACCGACGTCTTGCAATGGGCCATCAATCAAAGACCGGATTCTGCGTGGGTGTGAGAACTCGTGACGAATGTCACTTTCTTCGTTAACCGCATCATCGATCACCCTATAGGATGTGTACAGGCGACCCCCTTCCGGTCTACATCAAGAAGAAGAAAAGCATCATCGGTCTGGAAACGGAACCCAACAATAACAAGAGGTGCAATGATAACCTGTGTCTCTTCCGATGTCTGGCCTTGCATCGAGGATGCGATCTATATCGATTGGAACCGGCAGTGAAGACGCTGTACGAGGCTTACGATCGAGACTACGTACCCATGGAAAAATTTGACGGGGTCACGCTGGATGACCTCTATCGCGTAGAGACCACGTTCCAAACGAACGTGTGCGTGTACAAGCTCGTCAAATCGGACGCAGAATATGGTAAGTCGACTGCCGAACTGGTCCGTCGATCGTTATGCAAGTACCCCGAAACAATGTATCTCAACATTCACGAGACACATTTTTCATTCATCCAAGATGTACGCATGTACTGCAACTCGTATCGATGTAGGAAGTGCGGTGACTCGTTATGGAAAGAAGCATCTAAGCTGCGCAGGCATGAGCGCACGTGTACGAGGGGTGTGCATCGAGTCTATCCTGGTGGCGTGTACCATTCGAATCCATCGGTGTTCGAACGTATGGACGACGAGAACATTCATGTGGCCCAATCGTTGCGCTACTATCCGTATCGAGCCACCTTTGATTTCGAGTGTTGGTTCGACACCGAACAACTTCCATCGGACAGTGACAAGGTCCACTGGGTCGCGCGTCACGTTCCACTGAGCGTCAGCGTGGCATCCAACGTGCCCGGACACGAGCGAGTGCAATGTCTCGTCACGGATGGAGACACCAACAAGTTGGTGAGCGATGAGTGACGCCGCGTACGACAAGATCAAAGACTCGTACGAGGATGACTTGGAACAACTCGCCGAGGCACTGACGAACTGGGACGAAAGGGAGGAGGCTGCACGATCAGCCGTCGACAAGGAATCTCGTCCGGCGACCAATCCATAGAAAAAGCTGATGGGACAACTGAATGGATCGATGCATCAATTACCCGTCATCCGGTTCAATTCGGGTAAGTATGATCTCAATGCCATCAAACAGTTCCTCATACCATACTTCCTATCCACCGCGTCAAAGACAGGGGAACAAGAAGAACAAGAACAACAGGAACAAGACGACAAAGAAGAAGAGAACGAGGGTATCGGGTCGTTTTTCGTCATCAAACGCAACAACACGTTCATGTGTCTTTCGACGGATCAGCTGAAATTCCTAGACATGACCAATTACATAGCCCCCGGGTATAGTTACGACAAGTATCTGAAGGCGTACGGATGCGAGGTGACGAAAGGTAATTTCCCGTACGAGTACATGGACCGCCTGGAGAGACTCAACGACACCGCACTTCCATCGAAACAGGCCTTCTTCAGTCGACTGAAGAACGAAGGTAATTTCGACGAGGATTATGTCAGTTGTCAAGAGGCCTGGCGCAACAACGCCATGTCGACTTTGCGAGAATTTCTCGCCTGCTACAAAAATAGGGACGTGGTTCCCTTTCTGCAGGCCATCGACAGACAGTTTGCCTTCTACCAGCAACGTGGAATAGACATGTTCAAACAAGGCATCAGCGTACCTGGTCTGACCTTGCTCTACCTGTTCAACGACCTTCCCGAGAATGCCTACTTTACCATCTTCAACGAGAAGAATAAAGATCTTCATCATCTCGTCAAAGATCACGTGGTTGGCGGAGCTTCCCTCATTTTTCACCGCTATTAAGAGAAAGCGGACAACACGCTACGACAGATCGAGTAGGAGAGGCGGCTCGTTCGTGCCGGTGGATCGTCGGATACGACGCTAACGCCCTGTACTTGTGGTCACTCATGCAAGACATGCCTATGGGATGGTACACGCGACGAAGGGAAAAGAACAACTTCCGTCCCGAATCGGCGCAGCTGTACGGACAGATGGCTGCGGAATGGTTGACTTGGGAATCCGAACGCACGGGACGCGTCATACGACACCAGATCAACGGTCGAGAGAAGATAAAAGGCAAACTGTTGGTGGACGGGTGGTGCAGCGAGACGAAAACGACTTATCAGTACCACGGATGTTTTTTCCATGGCTGTGCGTGCACCCGTCAAGAGGTCAACGCGGTCAACGGGAAAACCATGGCTGAACTGCTCGCCGAGACCCGAAAGAACACCGCCTACCTCCGTCACTTTGACAAGGTCGTCGATTTGTGGGAATGCGAGTGGAAAGAGGCGAGACGAGATCCTGTCGTAAAAAAGTGTCTGGATGCTGCATTTCCGCGACGACGACGTCACGCACGATGGACGATGACGTCGCAACAGATCCTGAGCGGCGTGCGTGCCGGAACCGTGTTCGGTCTGATCGAGTGTGACCTCTGCGTACCGAAAGCATTGCGTGAACATTTTGCCGACATGCAGCCCGTGTTCAAGAACATCCGTCTGACACGCGACGATCTCGGACCGTTCATGCGCCGATACGCCGAGGAGCACAACATCATGGCGACACCGAGGCGCATGCTCGAGGGCAGTTGTCGTGGCGATAAGATCTTGCTCGCCACGCCTCTGCAGCGTTGGTATATGGACCACGGTCTCGAGGTGACGCACGTGTACCAGATCGTTGAGTACGATCCCATCCCGTGCTTCAGGCGGTTTGGCGATGCAGTGTCCCCAGCGCGACGCGAGGGAGACGTTCACTCGCACAAGGCCATCATCGCAGACACCATAAAGTTGGTGGGGAACTCGGGTTACGGAAAGACCATCACCAACGTGGACCGACATTGTGACGTCAACTACTGCACGGAGAAGGCGGCATCGCTAAAGATCAACGATAGACGATTCCGACAACTCGACGTCGTCGTCGACGATGCGTACGAGATAGAGATGAACAAGAAAACCGTCACGTACACCATGCCCGTACACGTGGGATTCTTCGATCTACAGTACGCCAAGATGCGCATGTTGCAGTTCTATTACGACTTTATCAACAGGTACCTGGAGCGCCCTCTTTTTCAGTACTGCGAGATGGATACAGACTCCGCCTATTTGGCCTTGGCCGCCGAGTCCGTCGACGCCCTCGTAACCCAGGAACTACGAGAGCATTATTTCCGGCACCGCTCCGAATTGTTGCCGTCCGAATGTTGCGACGACCATAGGAACGAGTACGTGCGCTGTCGACTCGCCAATAGACCGTGGATCGTCGACGAGGCGTGTTGTAAGGCGCGCAGGGCGTACGACAAGAGGACACCGGGTCTGTTTAAGGTGGAGTGGTCCGGTGACGGGTTCGTGGGGTTGTGTAGCAAGACGTACTATTGTTTCGGACCCACCGACAAATACAGCACCAAAGGACTGAGCAAACGTCACAACGACATCGACAAGAACGCGTTCCTGGAGGTTCTCACCAACCGTTGGAGCGGAAGTGGAAAGAACCGCGGGTTCCGAGTGCGTCACTCGACCGTGTTGACTCTCACATACTTCTACGCCAAAAGCGTGGTGCACGAGGACGGGGTGAGCACGGGTTCGGTGGACGTGTAGGAAAAGGCTATGCACTGTGGTCGTCTTTCATAAGCGACCATGTACGCACGGTGGAAACATCCTTTCACGTGCATCGTCGCCGGACCGACGGGATGCGGCAAAACTATTTTCGTGACGCGTATGCTGCGTCACGCTGCTGCGGTGATCGATCAACCCCCCGAACGGATCACGTGGTGTTGCGGAGAATGGCAAGAAGCTTACGCAACGATGGACTTGGTCGACGTGCGGTTCGAGGAAGGTTTGCCGAGTGCGAGCATGTTCGATTCGTCGACGAGGAACCTCATCATCATAGACGATCTCATGGCAGAAACGTACGAACGGGTCACGACCTTGTTCACTTAAAAAAGTCATCACAGGAACACGTCCGTACTGTATCTCGTACAGAACCTGTTCCCTAAAAACAAAGAGAGTCGTACCATCATTCTGAATTTTCAGTACATGGTGGTGTTCAAGAATCCTCGTGACGCATCGCAGATGTCGCACTTGGCTCGACAGATGTATCCGGGGCGCGTCAAGTTCGTTCAAGAGGCTTATAAAGACGCCACGTCGGTACCGTACGGCTATCTATTGGTCGATATTAAACAGGACACGCCCGAGGACATGCGTCTGCGCACGGCCATCTTTCCAGACGACGATGTTCAGTACGTGTACTTGCCGAAGGTATAAAAAGACCGCATGCGTGGATAGTCTCTTCATTCGCACCATGTCTGAGCTGGTGAAGAGACTCATTGTGTGCATACAGGCACTGAACAGAATCAAGAGCAACACACTGAAAAGGGCCATCATCGCCAACGCCGACGCCGATCTGCTGTGTGCACTAGCCGAGTGTGCCTACAACATATTAAAAAAGAACATTCCATTGAGCGAATTACAGAGGCGACGTTTGAGTAAGAACAGGACGAAGTTACGCGAGTTGGTTCAGAGACGAACGCCAGCTGCCAGGAGAAGACGCATCTTGCAGGTCGGCGAGGGACAGAGCGGAGGTTTCCTGTCGGCCTTCCTAGCACCGTTGGCAAATTCGGTCTTTCTACCCTTGCTCCGAGAGGTGCTGCTCAAGAGGTAGAGAGAGAGATGGAACACGCACGCAAGATGGCCTTGGTGGACCCACGAATGTTGGACACGCTTCGTTCACCCCCACCACCACCCCCGACGGACACCTTAGGTAAGAAGGTGCAAGCCCTCTATGACGAGATGATGACCATCCTCGACAGAAAGGACCTCGACGATAGGACCAAGGTAACACTGTATAATCAGGTATTGCAACGGTACAACATCTTGTCCGATAAACACGTCAAGGAACCGGTACGCGTGGTCGCGGTGAACGAGTCGAGGGCGGGGGCGGAGGCGGGGGCGGGGGTGGATGGAGCAGTAGGAGCTCCTGCTACTACTAGCGGAATAGAGGCCGACGTCGTTTATAACGTTCCCAACACCATGCAAGCCAAAGCCAGACGTTTGATGGAACATATGAAAGAAACATATCTTGGACCGCTCGTGGCGAACCGATACACGAAGGTGTGCCGGTTGCCGGGAGTAACGTGGTGGATCTCGTGAATGATCTGTTGCGTAAGAGAAAGACCGATCCAACGGGATGGCAACCGTTCGCACGACAACTCCGTGCCATGAACCTGCCCATGGAGTTGGTCGGTAACGTCGCCAGGAGAGACTACATACGTCAGGCGACGACGACGCCGACGACATCCACTCCTGGTCGTCGTCGTCGAATGCCGGCTACTCCTCGCTCTGGTGGTAGTGCACGAAGATCGCGGTCAGATGGAACATTCCATGCTCACCCCACCTCCAGAACGTCAACGCAAGGCTCTGGCGTCATTGGCTAGTTGGGAAGACATTTAAGACGGTGCGACACGTGTCCATAGCACAGTGTGCGCTACGATGTCGAGCGATCCACAGGACACGTACCGTTCCATCGTCGTTGCGATATTTTGCGGTGGACTTTACTTGATTGCTGACGCTATAGCCCGAAGTCTCTATTCAGGGTATGGTTTCACTACTAGATTATCGATCATTCGTCATCGTCGTGGGTGTGGTAGTGGGTGTTCTGGTGTACGTCAGCGTACTCGTCGTCCCTCGTCAAGAACCGTGCTGCGGAGTCAACGTCACAACCACCGCCAATCTATCGGAACTATTTTAATGGAGCCAAGCAACAAACCAATGCGGACGGTCTACTTCGATCCGAAAAGGGTAGGTAGTTACGGCGGAGTCGATAACTTGCGACGCGTCATGCGCATGCCACGAAAAAGGGTCGCGGAATGGTTGTCGGAACAGGACGCGACGCTATGGCGACGGGTAAGGTGCAGGCAAAATTTAGCTACAGCTCCATCACTCAGAAAATGACGTTGCACATGACACCAGGCACCGAGTTCACTGTACCTCACCGCAGTGCACTGGGAAGAATGTTAGGATTCGAACCGTCGGTGGTCAGCAGTCCGCCATCGCTAGCATCAGCAGGACCATCAGTACTAGGACCAATTATGTCAGCATTAACAACAGCAGCAGAGATGACAAGCGTCGGCCACCGTGTTTTTGCCACCAAAAGAGACTCCTGATGGTCCGTATACCTACCGTAAAGAGGCCGAACACGTGGTGCAGATGGATCAAGGGTTCGATACCATCTACGTCTACACGGACGTCGTGGAGTCTCGCATAGTAGGTGACAGTGTCGCACCTTTGTTGCGAGCCCTCCCGGTTGGCGGAAGTCACGGCGAAACGGTATCCGATAGGTTCACTAACATTCACTACGTGCCTCTGTTGTACTCGCACTTCAAGTCGATCGAGATCTATATAAGAGACGACACCGGACGTTTCGTGCCATTCGAGTACGGTAGAGTGACCGTGACACTTAATTTTCGACGGCGTAGGACCGGGCTGTTCTGAAGATGAATTACAACGAGTATTACGCGCGTCAGGCGGGTGGTGCACTGCCCTACTTCGCCGGTGCCCAATACCAACGAGGTCTGATGCATGGCCTTTTGACCCCTGGCGTGCGAGCTCGTAAACGTATAAAACGCGCGCCGGCGAAGAAAGGAGGCATTACAGCAACGAGACGACGCAAGAGACGGACGTCTGCGAAACGTGAGACCGACATATTCGACGATGACTTTAGTACATAGACAGTCGTGCGAAGGGGTCAAGAGCGAGCTGGATCTCTTTACCGTACCCTCCACTCAGACCAGCATCATCGACAGCCACGTAGTGGATCCCTTTCTGCAGGATAAATTCCTCATCAACGGCGTCGATGTCAAGATACGACTGGTTCGTAGTAAGCCTGCTTTTGCACTTATGGCTGGTGGACTCAACCCCGATTACAAAATAAACATCGTTAATGCCACCTTGTTTGCCAAGAAGGCCACCCAGAATCCGACCGTGCAGATGGCGCACATTGTGCCGATAGGACTCATAATACCAAGAGGCTTCAGAGTCCTCTGTCTAACGTTTGTGGACAATATTGTGTAGCTTTTGTATTGCTTTGTTGTAACGGCATTCCGATGAGAACTTTTGTTAACATATTCGCACCGATCTAGTAGCTAACTATTGCCGCGTATTTGATTGGCTTAAACAGCTGCGATAAGGTAGACTGTATTATCGCTCGTCATAGTTGTAGTAGTAGCACATCGATTGAGCCTATGGCGAGGTGGACGCACCACCCGTAAGCTCGCGACCTCTGGCGTGACGGTAAACATCCGCAAGTCGCCTCGTCATCGATCACCCTCGAGTCTCTGGCGAGGTGGAGACACCCCTAAGCTCGCGACCTCTGGAGTGATGGTCAACATCCGCAAGTTAAGTCATCATCATATTCATTATATTCATCGTAGTCTTAGTCGTAGTGGCGATATTACACGCTAACCTTGTTGTATCGTCATGCTGTTTGTGTTGTTGAATAAAATACGTGTGCACTCGTACCATACCGTGTTGCGTTGGTTTCTCGTCTCATTTAGTCCCTTTGATAAAGACCCTTTTCTTAATTGCTGCGTATGGGTCACTCCGCTAGGGTTAGGGTTAAGGTTCTCCACAAACGTCTATAGGCTGGGGTTACGACAGTTAGGGTTAGCTCCAATCGACAGGGGTGAGGGTTAGCGCTCCAATCAAAAAGTTGGGGTTACGACGGTTATGGTTAGCTCCAGTCGCCAGGGGGCGCTCTAGGGTTACGGATAGGGTTATAGATCTCCGCCAGGGGGCGCTCAGGATACCCAGAAGGCTCTGCGAACGGAGGTCACGTGACCCTCATTTACTGGTCCCCTCATTTACCTGGTCATTCCGACTTATTAACTACTAATGTGGTTGGTTTCGCAGCACTTATAGCAGCGTTTTGGCACTCGCTGTCAACAGTGTTGTTTTCCGGAGGCTCAGTAGTTGGTCTAATAAACAGTCGCATACCACAACGCCGTGGTAACTGACTTGACGTACGTACGTACATACATACAGACAGACAGACAGACAGACAGACAGAAAGAGAGACAGACATACAGACAGGCCGACAGGCTGACAGACAGGCATATATACAGACAAGAAAACTTTGTATGGTAGGTACAATCACTTCCGATGTTAGGTGTTCACAAACTAGTAAAGGAGCATTAATATATATTATGTTCTGTCATGATCAAATCGTCGAAAGTGATGATTTCTTGTATTATATATGCGTAAACCGTTGTACCGTTACTTAATGATGTGTTGTTAAAACATGTCGTTATTGGCCATGTTTTAAACACATAATGTTACCTCTCCTGTATCGTGGGGCGACTCCACATATGACCATGGTTCGAATCCTCTTGCTACCTTTTACCACCATTCCATAGTTTACTCAGCTGTATAAAACAGTATGTGGGCTGTAGAAGGTGGTGGGCAAGTGAACAAATAGTCTTCGCGCTATAATTGCAGAGTAGCTGAATGCTTCCCAGAGATGGTATGCCAAGCGATGAAATGTAAAGCGCTCTGATCGGTCGAAAGGACTGGATACAGCGATATGTAAGAACGCACATTTTGTATTGGGCATTGATACCGCGCTATATAAGAACGTACTTTTTGCACTTGACATTGATACTGTTTCTGAATTATCTACAAGTATATCATTACTAGGTCATCATTTATTGTCTTCTATTGCACAACGATTCCGTTAACGAGTACTATATTAAAAAACAATGATAATCATTCTCTCTCCACTCCCTATCCTCTCTCTTTGTCTTTCTGTCTCTCTCTGCTTCTCTCTGTGTCTATTTCTCTCTCTCTCTCTCTCTCTCTCTCTCTCTGTGTCTCTCCCTATGTCTCTCTTTCCCGTCTCTCTCTACCTTTCTTTTTTTCTGTCTCATTCTTTCGCTCTCTCCCTCCCTCCCTCCCTCCCTCCCTCCCTCACTCCCTCCCTCCCTCCCTCCCTCCCTCCCTCCCTATGTGTTGAAGATGTGATCGACAAAGTTATGCACCTCGGTAACGCAGTATGTTATCAACAGTAATGTATACAAGACGTTACTCATAATAAATGTAGTCATTTTAAATAACGTAAATCTGCAAATCATAATGACACTCACTCACTCACTCACTCACTCACTCACTCACTCACTCACTCACTCACTCACTCACTCACTCACTCAGTCACTCACTCACTCACTCACTCAATCAGTCAGTCAGTCAGTCAGTCAGTCACTAACTCACTCACTCACCTTCTCACTCACTCACCTTCTCACTCACTCACTCACTCACTCACGCACTCACTCAACCACTCACTCACTCACTCACTCTCTCAATCACCCACACACCCACCCACCCACTCACTCACTCACTCACTCATTCACTCACTCACTAACTCAATCACTCACTCACTCACTCCCATACCCACTCACTCAATCACTCACTCGTTCACTCACTCACTCAGAGAGAGAGAGAGAGAGAGAGAGAGAGAGAGAGAGAGAGAGAGAGAGAGAGAGAGAGAGAGCGAGAGAGCGATAGAGCGAGAGAGAGTGTGAGAGAGAGAGAGATAGAGAGTGAGAGAGAGAGAGAGAGAGAGAGAGAGAGTGAGAGAGAGAGAGAGAGAGAGAGAAAGAGAGAGAGAATCTTTTGATGCTAAAAAGTGCATGTTGATTTTTCTAATACTAAAAAGTACAAATAGCTAGTGGCAGTGTACACCACCAGAAAATAAAGGTAAGAAATTATTGAAATTGCCAACACTATTACTTTCTGTGTCATAAATGTGGAATATACTTTTAAAAGATATTTGTTACGTGATTAGTCAGTTGTTAATTAATTAAAATCATCCCAACATCCGAACCCCCCCCTTTTCAAAACCCTAAGGACTGGCCTGCTATTGTTACCATTTTCCTTTTGGAAAATATTTCCATCTTGTTGCGGTAATGCAAGTCATTACTTGGACATTTTCAAATCAATTTAAACTTTCAATGTTTTTTGGAAATTTAATTCAAAATCAACGCTGGGTTAGGTCTTAATTCGAAAGTTTAGCAACAACAACATTCCATTGTGAAGTTCTGAAAAATTAGACAAACCTTAGCTTTTTCCGTTAACACCCCCTATGCCATTACCACTCTGTGACATGTTAGTGGTGACAATTTTTCCGATTTTATTAGAAATTTTATTAGCCGTCTACAATACGTTGTTTTCTTTTATGTGTTTAATTTTGTGTGTTTATTTTTAACCAATGACTTATTTTTGTTAATTCATGATGTGTAATGATATCTTCTTTCACGTTTTTGGTGGAAGTTTTAAATGGCTGAATACTACTATAGAGTGTGGTGACGTCGGCATACATAATAACACAGAATCGTGTAGTTGCTTTGTGGTTGCTTGTGCTTGTTTGTGTAAATTATAAAGAGAAGAAGACCGAACACTGAACCAGGTGAGATCTTTAGTGTATTTGATAAGGCGCCACAATTTTTATTTTCTTGTTCTCAGCTCCATTTCACAACACGGTGTCAAATTAATTCCCGCTGCATAACTGCACAACACACGCCAGTCTGGGAAAGGTGCTCCTGCCTTGGGCATGAATCGGACTTAATTATGGGGTGACCGTGTCAAACAACCGTCATTATGGCTTAGTGTCTTATCGATTCTGGTTCGCAGGCTGTTGAGTAAGGTGAATAACACATTTGATCACTCTAGCTGAATGAGTGCTGCCAGTGATTTAGAGACAAAGACTGGGCTTGGGAAACTAAAACTAAACAATGCTGGATATTTGGTAGTCAACAATCCTTGTAGACTGCACGAATAAACATGGCACTGAAAAAGTTCCAAGCGGATGTACATGAAACATTTCATTATTTAATTTGATAGTATACTTGCATTCGTAATACATATAAGCGTTGTATGTAGTGTAGCTTTGTAGGGGGAGAAAACATAAGTTCACACTTCAACTATCTCCGTTTTTGACACACGGTTAGCTATGACTATTTTATTTTACATTACAATTGTAAATATATTTAAGACGTTTTAGCTGCTAATTACACAATGCGTCTGTATGCGCCTGACGGTGCTGTCACGTGTTGTTGGAAATAAATATGTTTGATTTATTTGATTTATTGATTTAGAAAATGTTACAATAATAATGTCTTTGGGGCATATTTCGGATTTCCAATAAAACGTTGAAAAATATGGAAGCCGACATATTGAGTAGAAATGTGTTGTGCCCCGAACATGGTGAACTCGGCTTGGCATTTACATGTATCTCGATCTACATTGCCATTGGCATTTACATGTATCTCGATCTACATTGGCATTTACATGTATCTCGATCTACATTGGCATTTACATGTATCTCGATCTACATTGGCATTTACATGTATCTCGATCTACATTGGCATTTACATGTATCTCGATCGACTTTGGCATTTACATGTATCTCGATCTACATTGGCATTTACATGTATCTCGATCTACATTGGCATTAACATGTATCTCGATCTACATTGGCATTTACATGTATCTCGATCGACTTTGGCATTTACATGTATCTCGATCTACATTGGCATTTACATGTATCTCGATGTCAACGATAGATTCGAAAGCATGCAGTAGTGTTCTGCAACACGGGGGAGGGGGGCGGATCATTCGGGTATTAGTGTGAGATACACTGTCAAACTTACAAAATTATACATTTGAAGACTTCAACTGAATGTATTTACAAAATTAATCATATTTATGGCTGTAACATTATCTTTTTCTAGGATTCAGAAATTCAGCTATATTCAACTATATTGCCGAATAAGGAATTACCTCAAAATGGCCAATCTGCGACCGAAAGCAGGTGCAACCGTCGTTACTTAATTTGTTCAGTCAACGCGAAAGATGCCAAACTCATCGTGATTGACTTGCAGAGTCATATTTCCAAACACAATGTAATGATCTCTGCACATTATTATCAAGAAAATAAAATCTTCCTTCTCAACCACAAAACAAAACTATTAAGGTGAACCATTGAGCAAAGTAGCTCTTCAAAATTGATCTCTATTCTGACAATCAATAATAAACCTGCTTAAATGTTTTAAACTTTAAAAGTGATTTTCGTTGTAATTTCCATAAAATGACAGATGCATTCACCCTAAATAATGAAAACCAGCAAAGTGACAACATCCTCCTTTAGACTGGTTGTTGTTCAGCAGAACGGCCCTGACATAAGGTAACCATAGAACCACGTATCACGTATGAGCTAAGCCGGCGGTGTAGAACTCAATGGACTGCACACGTCTGCACCCGTTTGTTCGTCCCGGATATAGGTATACACATGTCTCACCTTACAATACGCTCACGTGATATTATAAGATAAGAAAGCGATAATACGAATGCGGTCCGGTACACAAAGGTGAAACTCTGAAAAGTACATCGCAACTTTTATGGAATATTTAATACATGTACGTTAAGGGTATCTTCGTCGTTATTGGTATGCCATTCCTTTATTTTTGTCAAACTATGTTACTGTCAACATATGTCATTGAAAATACTTTTAGTTTTCTTGCGGTTGCTGCAAAGCAATTAAAATGTGCCCTACACAAATGTATATTATACACAATCTGTTGATAATGCGGGTCACGATATGATCTCCTTGGTGTCAGTTGCGATCGAATATAAGTGTTGTAGTTGGTGTCGCTGTCCTAGTGACGGGTGGTGGGAAAATGCTTCTTTGTGTTAATTCATAGTGCACAGTTTCTATGTTGAATCGTTCATCTGCTATTGGTCGAAACAACCAGGAAGTTTCTTAGGCTAAGACATTATCTGGCAGTCTATGCCACGTCAAACACCACAAATAAATGGACAATTTGCAACTTGTCGTAAGCACACACCCATGCATTAGCTACAACGTTCACATTGTGGGTAGTGCGTCTACTCTGGTAATTCATCTATTCAACATAGAAACTGTGCACTATGAATTAACACAAAGACGCATTTTCCCACCACCCGTCACTAGGACAGCGACACCAACTACAACACTTATATTCGATCGCAACTGACACCAAGGAGATCATATCGTGACCCGCATTATCAACAGATGGTGTATAATATACATTTGTGTATAGCACATTTTAATTGCTTTGCAGCAACCGCAAGAAAACTAAAAGTATTTTCAATGACATATGTTGACAGTAACATAGTTTGACAATGATTTAGCTTGTCAGTGACTCACAGACTTCACACGTGCCATTTACATACAATTTCGACGGAACACAGTTTAATAACAGCGCCACATTTTAGTATTGGATACAATTGATGACGCACGCAAAGCGCCTTGTATAACATTGAACAAAACGCTCAGCTGCGGCAGTTTTAAAAGACACGCAGTGTGTTCATCACGCTGGGCATGCTTTAGAATTCTATGGTGCCAGATAATTGACAAGTCACCTGCGTTTAATCGCCCTGAAGTAGACACAACAACAAAGGCTTTGACTAATTGACATACTAAACTGGCGGATTGCTTAGAGAACACATCGGATATCAGGGCTGAACATTCTGGCTTCACGTTTTCCTATATTATGTCTAAATGGTTGCTGCGATCAATGCACTGTCACAGCACGACATGTATGTCTGTACTAATACACTGAATGTGTATTATTATTGTTGTCGTTTCACGAAGAAAAAACTTTTACCGCCATTAACCGCATGTGTGAGAAAACTTACAATCTTCTTCCGCTGGTCAGGCACAGGCGTGTGCGGATATGCCCCAGTGATGTAAGTTACTCTACATAACGTGACGTCATGGTGCAGATTTTACTAAATAACATATTTTATATGATTCGCCCGTAATAACGGAAGCATAAGTCAATCCTACAAATGGTGGGAGGTTGGCCTAAAAAGAAGGTGGGAGGCTGGCCTAAGAAATATCTGGGAGGTGAGATTATGCCGCGAGGGTTAACGTAGTTTCATTGTTCGTGTATCTTGAAGTGTATAATTACAATTTTGTTTGTATTCTGTCTTTTGGTTTTCTTCGTCGCACGGCTTTTTGTGCGCGCTGTAATTGAGACAGACCAATATCACGCATCAACTTCGCCAGATATCGCCAAATTTAGGTAATGTTATAATATAAATTACAGCTGATTATGTTATATTATTTATATAGTGTAGGGGCATTTGATCCTCATGTAATACTTATCGATGTACCCAGAAAAAACATATAATGTTCAACAACCTGAAATTTGTCATTGCAGTTAATATTCTGCTCTGTAGCAAACGACTGAAATGCGTGAGGCATGTTACCACGTACCTGAGCGGTTATGCCTTAGTACACTAGGCATATCCGCACACCACTGATCAATATATATATATATATATATATATATATATATATATATATATATATATATATATATGTATATGTATATGTTTATGTTTATGTATATGTATATATATATATATATATATATATACGTATACATATATATATATATATATATATATATATACGTATATATATATATATATACATATATATATATATGTATATATATATATTATTAAAGATGTATATATATATATATATATATATATATATATATATATATACATGTATATATATATATATATATATATATATATATATATATATATATATATATATATATATATATATATATATATATATATATATATATATATATATATATATATATATTGATAACATATACGTTTTTCTTAGTAGAGATAAAGTGGTTGTATTAAATATAGAGATTAGCAAGGCGAAAGTTTACTTTCTGGCATAAAACCGTTTACTAGTTATGACACATTATACCTTAGGTGTGCGGACATGCCCCACCTTCCCTGTTACGTTAACAATATTTGCATATTGCAAACAGGATAACATTGATTTAGGTACAACGTTTATTTTCCCAACTTGTTTTTGGTTCAAAGCATCGTTGTAAGAATAGTGCCACAAAGATATACTTTTGTAATGGCGTACAATGTAACACGACATCTTATGTTGATGAGGGCTAGTCATGTTTATATGACGCAAAACAAATGTATTTAGTGTGCAGAAGTAATTATTTTTCAAACCTACTTGTGTCAAGTCACTTACTGTTCGATAGACAAAAGACATACGTGGGATGCTACAATGACGCAGGCATGCAGGTATATACTCGATTTGTTTGTCATGCAAAGCAACTGCCAATCAAAGAAAGTCATCGGTGAGTATTATGTAACTTGGATATTTGGTTAAATCAAACTCAACCAATATGTCTACAAACGATGTGGAACATGTTTTATTGCATAGAACAACATCTAAGTACATTTGTTGGTTAACAAACTGTTTCATCAATATAATGTGACGATACTTTACTGTAGTTTCTATTTCTAAAAGGGAGACACCTTCTAAAAACGATATGCAAGAAAAGGAAAGTTATATGTGCTTCTGCAGTACACAAGCATTTATTTGTATAAGTAACATGCGACACTATAAGCAGTTTAAAGCAGTTTAGAGATCCCTCAATTCCATATTGTCGCTAGTCTCATTTCAGATTCGTTTTGTGAAACATCAAATCTACATAGTATCAACTGCAAAGGGCTACTTCGTTTGTGCAACTTTTTATATGCATTTTTTTGGTGAAATCATCAGACAAACTATTAAATTAGTTACTGTTTGGTCAAACATTACTAGAAATGAAAACGGAAACGCTGAAAACTCGCTAATGAAAACTCACGTCCATGATCGGCGTTGACCGGCACAATGTTTACCATTTTGGATATCCACCATTTTGAATTTTACGACATTTAACGACTAAAATTAATGGTGTCGATGATTTGAACAAAATACGATTTTTTTTATTAAAGCGACTGCAGATGTTACATAGACTATTCACACACTACATATTTGAACATCAACTAACTGGATTAGTGATAGGCTAAATCAGTTGACGATGGAGTTTTAAGCTCGCCACTGTCACAAAAATGATTAGCCGTTGTGTAGGACAGTGATTTATTTAACGGCAACTATATCCGAACACCAATCGCCCATTGCAGCATCTCCACCAATGACGGTTGTAGCCCACGATACCGCAGCATACTTCGGCACTGCCCTTCGATCGAAGTACTCCACCGCTGAATGATGAATGGCTGTCGTATGTCCTGGTCCTACAACATGCGACGTTAGCGCTATTGTTTTGAAGCGTTCCCGCGCAGCAGATGTGTAAGCCTGTATTGTTGACTATGATATCGCAGCATGCATTGTTATTGCCTCTTCATTCAGGAATTGTATCGCAGCATATTTAGATGTTGGTATTGTAGCTCCGGGTACCGCAGCATGCGTCGTTGCTATCTTTAAGTTGAATAGTGTCATCGCAGCAGAGGAACAATCGTAGATTGTAAGTGCCACAGCCCGTGACGCAAACAATGGAGCGGTCAGAAGAAACATTTGCATACATTACGTATGTGCATACATTACGTATGTGCATACATTGCGTAATGAACGTTAGCGGCAAAATGCAACGAAAAACACGAGCTACCAGTAAACCTAGTGCCGCGGAGCTTCCTAAAGACCGGCGAGAGCGCGCCACTAGCGTTGACATTAACCAAGGTCCGCGCTATGGCGCCACAAACGCACCAGACTGGCTTATCACTTTCTTGTCAAAGCAAGAACAACGCGAGTAGAAACGCGAACAGCTGGAACAGGAACGGGAGCGCGCACGCGATGAAAGACATGAACTGTCGATGCGTCTCCTCTGCGAGACCCTTGACAGACGTGTCCGCAACAATTCACCACCGCATGAACGCAGCAACGGCGCCAATGACGAGTCTAATGATTCACAGACTCAACGCACTGAGACCAACGTCCAGCGCACTTCTACCGGCCCACACGCTAAAACTAGACCACCTGAGCCAATGGCAGCAGGTATAACATTACGAGACCTAGCAGCATAGAGGCGATCATGGGAAGATTTCGTAGAGCTAGAACAGCTCGACCGTCTCCCAGCACGACAACAGAGAGCCTTGTTGCGCACCAGCCTCTCTATTGAAATGCGTGCTACATTGTAATTGGCCATCGGTATAGACAATGATGACGATATAACCGTCACAGCGATCTTAGACCGAGTCCAAGAACATGTTCGAGGCAAACGAAATGTTACACTGGACAGGATCGCACTAGAAGAACGCAAGCAATAGGAAGGCGAGCCATTCGACCAATTTTACATTGCCTTATGAGAGATTGCCAACAACGCAGATCTTTGCCAGCATTGCATAGACGATCGTCTTACCACGCGAATTATGTCGGGAATTCGTGATCCAGAAACAAGACGAAAGTTGTTAACATGCACGCTTCCCCCTTCTCTGCAGACAAGATTTCATGTCTGCAGGAGTGATGAATCAGCAAGGAATGATGAAGCTACACTTGCGAAGAATGACCAAGGCCACACGAAAATAAACAAAGTTGGCAAGACAACATGGCAACGTGGTAAAACTAGAAATACCACCACTTCAAAACACAACCACAGATGTGGTTATTGTGGCAAATCGGCTCATAAAACGCGTGATGAATGTCCTGCACGACGCAGTGAGTGTTCAATCTGCAAAAAATGGGTCATTGGGCTACGAGTTACCGACAAAAAAAAATCTGTCGACCACAATGAGTCAGATTCGCGTGCTGGACATTCTGGGAAAGAAAAAACACCGTCGTGCTCCACGCATCAAGGTACATCTTCACCATAATGCTGATGACAGCTTCATCACAACAGCACAGGCAACACCAGATACAGGGGCCGAAGCCACTGTTGCAGGGCTTGATATCCTAAAACAAATAGGATTAGACATTGGAAACACATATCACCCTCCTGAGGACACAATTATTACTGCTAATGGTACATCATTCGAATGCGTTGGCACAGTAGACCTTCACATTCATGCAGCGGACAAATCTATGAAAGAGACGGTTATTATTTGCAAAGAACAAAAAAAAAGGACTTCTGCTGGCTTGGTATGTATGCCGAGAGTTGGGAATCGTGCCGAATGATTACCCCAAAACAATTCGTGCCATAACACGAACAAGTGTAACAAAATCGCCAGGAAAGGATGCTACAGAAAACGAGACATCCGGCGGGCGAACACGCAAGCGTAATGACATCGCTATGACAGTGGTAAGTTGCAATAAGTGCCAAGAACACCGACCCTCTCAGAAACACGAGCCATTGCGATCGGAACCTCTACCAAAGAGCGTGTTTAAAGATGTATCGGCAGACTTCTTCCACTACGCAGGACGAGATTTTCTCGTATATGTGGATCGACTTTCAGGGTGGCCTGTAGTCTTTCATTTCCAAAAGGGGACAACTACATCTCGCCACATCATCTATGCATATCGACGAGCATTTGTGGAGCTCCGAATCCCGGTGCGATTTAGATCTGATGGCGGTCCTCAATTCGCTTCTCGTCAGTTTAACCAGTTCTTGAAACGCTGGGGTGTTAGTGGTGCACCATCCTCACCACATTACCACCAATCTAACGGACAAGCTGAAGCAGCTGTAAAAGCAATGAAAAAACTCATTGCAACAACAACCGTGAAAGGAGATCTAGACGACGAGAATTTCCAGCGAGGACTCCTAGAATATCTTGAATGTTCTTATTCACCACTTCGGTATGTATTAAAACACGTTCAATACATCCGTTGTGTTACATTCATCATGAGCTTTAACACAAGTGAGGTCGATAACGCCCTCTGTTGCAGTACGAAGGCCTACGACAGTAGTGTCCGCATCTGCTGCGACGGAGTACTTAACTGGAAAGGCAGTACGAACGCCTGCTGCACTTCCAGGGCCTACGATAATCGTTATGAAATGTTCTGCCGCTATCGGCTTGTGTCCAGGGACAGCAATGTTGCGGTCCCTTTCCCTACGGCAAGGACACCGCCATCTGCTGCCGTGGACACGTAGTCGCCGGGCAGAGATGCCACTAGATATGCACTTTACGACCGTTCTTATTTAGCACAAGAGTAGGCTTACATACCACACAAATCAGTCTACTGCGTAAGGAATGTTGCCTGCGTGTTTTCCTATGAATACACCTTAGTAATATAGAATGCGTTTTTTGTTTTAAGCGTTCCGACCGTAACTCAAGCAGCATTTTTATTGTATTTTATTGTACATTTCTAGCTAGTAATAAAAGTTCATTACATATAGAAGGCGCTTTTGGTGTTCTCTCTTCACAAGAAGATCTGACAGCAATGATTTACAAACAAAATCACCAGTCACCGTGTACAACACGGGGGAAACTCCACCGTGGCTCCAACACCAGAATAAGGGACGATAGCAGCAGTAGTCGAGCCCAATTCATTTTAAAACAACATGCCAACCTGAACATTATCCTAAAAGACGTTTCATGCCATTATCTCACTATCTGATACCAAGTGAAATACCATCAATTTTCAACTGGTCAACAGTCGCATATATTAATATATCATTTTACCGCATTCTTAATTTTATTCGCACCTTTAGTGTTTTTAACGGTTTTTGTCCATGCATAGTCCCTGTTTCCTCAGAAATTTTATCAAGTGCAGGAACATTTGGGACTAGTGTTCATACTATCCATTGTGTGTGGAGTGTGTGTGGGCTCGCGCGTGCGGTCGTGCGATCGCGTGCGCGCATGCGCGTGTTCAAAACTATCAACAAAAGGGCGCCACGTGAACATATTGAATGAAGCCGATATTGTTTACCGGTTTTTACCAAAATGAGAAGGTAGGATGTGAAGATGAAGACAAATTGGTTATTCTTATTTATAAGTGCTTCTTCGTTATTCAGTATAATACTGTTAAAACACCTGTAATGTTGACAAATTGTGAAATCCTTGCGTCGATTTTAAAGTGGTGAAATCGCTACGTTTCACGACAATGTTTTGCAAATTGTCCGATGCATTTCCAATGAATCTGCAAGAATTACAAATCATCGTAACAGCTTGGATAAACACTAAATGACACGGTACGACCAAGCTTATTTAGTTTTCCTCCCGGGTGTTATCAGTACGACTGGCTTGAGATACTGCCTTTTGTCCACGTGCTTGATTACGTAACAGGTCGCGCCATCTAACGTACTTCCTATTTGCCTCTTCATAGTTTGCATGTCACTATCATTTCAATAAGTCGTCTGGATGACGGTTTATAAACCACAGTGGATTGTATATGTCATGTCACAACTAAAGTTGTCACATTCAGTTCGAATAAAGACTATAATACGCCATCAGCAAGTGCAACCACAAAACCTTTATTTCAACCGAAAATACACTAACCAGTCTTCGTCCGCAGTGCGTCTCTAAGCAAAGTATGAGCACTACAAATGTTGTTTTACGTTCATACAATATTATAGTGAAATATCATGTTTGAAACCCCTCGGATCTCCAGTGTTAATTAAGAGTTATATTCATACACCGATATGACTGAAACAAGTCGTTAGAAGGCAATTCGATGCTTCATAACATTTAAATACTTCATACGACGGGATACGAAATTAAATTAGTTGTACACTTTATAAAATGTTACATTTACAGTGAAAAGGACATTAGTGGGTTAGAAAAGAAATTCAAACAGTCAATTAAATACCAAACAATTCGTTGATGTATTACTACAATGCTGCACATGTTTAAGTGTAACAATCGTTCTATCCACACATGTTTCTAAGTCAAACATTAAGACACTTCAACACCAAATATGTTTTCCTTGTGCAAGTGCAAAAACATATCCAAAAAGAAACACTTCCACTCAGATATTAGGAATTCAAAAAGCAGCTTTGTGAATCTTCAAACTGCTTCAAACTGCTAATCGATTGTATTAACACAGTGTTGCCAGCCACTCTGGAATCACGAATACGACGTTGTGCATTTGTCATCTTAATTTGTTGTGATTATAAGCGGTTTACCAGTCAGATATGCTTTACGCAACTGTAAAGTATTCCTGATATAAATTACAACATATTCGATCCCGTATAGTGTCGACCTAAATAATATTATATTGAATAGCAAATGCAGCGTTTGTTATGATATAAGCGTTACGCATTAAGTAATATTACGCGTTACGTAATGTCACCCTGACCCCAACTATACCTATTCTTTCTTGGATAATATCGACGTAAACATGTTGAATAATAACTAGAGCGTTAGTTATAAGATAGCCGTTAGGCTACAGTAAGGTCACCCTGACCTCAACTAAGACCTATTAATCCCTGGATGATATTGACCCAAATGTATTGAATAATACCTAAGACCTACTAAATATGTAAGGTCACCCTGACCTCAACTAAGACCTATTAATTCGTGGATGATATTGACCTAAATATATTGAATAATACCTAAGACTTACTAACTATGTAAGGTCATCCTGACCTCAACTAAGACATATTAATCCCTGGATAATATTGACCTAAATATATTGAATAATATCTAAGACCTACTAAATATGTAAGGTCATCCCGACCTCAACTAAGACCTATTAATCCTTGGATGATATTGACCTAAATATATTGAATAATACCTAAGACCTACTAAATATGTATGGTCACGCTGACCTCAACTAACATCTATTAATCCCTGGATGATATTGACCTAAATATATTGAATAATACCTAAGACCTACTAAATATGCAAGGTCACCCTGACCTTAACTAAGACCTATTACTCCCTGGATGATATTGACCTAAATATATTGAATAATACCTAAGACCTACTAAATATGTAAGGTCATCCTGACCTCAAATAAGAAATATTCAATCTTGGATAATATTGACTTAATTATGTTGAATCACTACTAAGACTTAATCACTAAGAACTATTAAATCTTGGATGATATCGACCTAAATATGTTGAAAACAAACAAAGACCTAATAACTAATACCTGTTAAATCCTGGATAATATCGATCGAAATATTTTGAATACTAACTAAGATCTAATATCTATTAAATCCTGGATAATATCGACCTAAATATGTTGAATAAAGACTACAGAGTTAGTCTTAAGATAGAGTTACGCAACTGTAAGATCCCCATAACCTCAAATATGACCTACTCATTCTTGGACGATAAAGACCCACATTATTAACTACAGCATTATTCATAAAATAGGTGTTAAGCCACCGAAAAGTCATTCCGATCTCAACTTTGAATTATGTAATCAAGAATAATATGAACCTAAATATGTTGAAGGAGCGAAAGATGTACACCAGAGAGGAATTACAATCATTACTGATACATAAGCACAGAAGAACCTCATGAAGTGGAATCCTATGAATGATATAATTATTAGTGCATTATTCTATTCGAGATTTATGAAAACAACAGTGATACCAGTGTATAGCCCAACAAATGATGCTGATGATGAAGAAAAGGACATGTTCTATGAACATTTCAGAAGCAGATAGATGCAACAACATCGCATGACCTACTTATCATGATAGGAGATGCAAACGCAAAGGTTGGTTAATCAAATAATAGATGGGAAAGAGAAATGTGAGAACAAGGAGTAGGCAACATGAATGAGAATGGTGAGCGGTATGCAGAATTCTGTGCACTGTACAACCTAGTCATCTCGTCGGTCTCACTCTTGTTGGGCGTTGAAGCGGTCGTTAAAGCGGGTATGCCAACGTGGCTGGATCCCGGCCGGTTTCTCTTCTATTTGAGCTTTCATGTTGACAACTTGGAATCTCAGGATGACAATAACCAGCACACCCACCAACACCACGAGTGCAAATACAGAACCCAAAATTATGAAAGTGCTTCTGGATGAGTCGTTGGTCGGAGAGTCGTCATTGTGGCGTTGCGGTGTTGTTTGTGATGCAAGCGTCGATGTGACGGGATTGGTCGCCTGTGATTCAGTTGCCGCGGTCGTCTTTGCATCAACTGATACTTGTACCTCTTTTGTAACTGTTTGTGTAGTCGGCTTCGATGTTGACATTTTCTCGGATGTCGGTTTCGGCTTTGATGTGAAAGATGTTGTCATCTTCTGGGATGATGTCGTCGTTGTAGATGTCAATGAAACTGTTGACATTCCAGGTGACGCAAAATCTAAAGATGCTGTCGTCTTCGATTCCAGTGTTGATGTTGTAGTGGTTGTTGTGACGGGGGGTGATGTAGTCGCCGTCGTGGTTGTTGTAGGCGCTGGGGTCGATGTTGTTGTAAGTGGCTCAACATCAGGTGGCAGCACCTGTATTGTTAGCGACATCTGCTTCGAACAGGGGTTGGTGGCGCCATCTGTGGCCAAAATGACAACGTCGAATTTACCGGCTGTCAGCGGGGACACTAGGGACGTTGTCTGTGCTGGCAGCGAAGCTAATTGCGACTTCACCGTTGTCTCCAAAGTCGTCGTCTGTTACTTCGATGAAGAGAGCGGTTGTGTTGACCTCCGTTGACATGTTGACGAAGTGGATGCTCCCCGAGTCCGGACTGTGGAACACAGGACAGTGGTCATTCACGTCCAGGACCTGGATGTGGAGCTGAGCCTTCGCCTCTCTCGGCGGCACTCCGCCATCGACGGCCTTAACCCAGACAAGCAGATTGTCGGACGACAGCAGGTTGCGTGATATCGGTGACAACAAGGTGACACGACCACTCACTGTGTCGACGACCAGGTAAGATGTCGCGACAATCTCAGCGCTGTACGGCTCCAGCACATAGTGAATGTCACCGTTCTTTCCTTCGTCCGCGTCTGTCGCGTACACTTCCACGAGCGACGTCCCAATCTTGGCCTTCTCGCTCACCGTGCAGTAGTAGTCAGACTCGTTAAACACCGGCGCATTCAAGTTATCACTGATAGGTTTGCTACAGTTTCTGCCTTCGAAGCCGTCGTAGCAGTAACAGCTGTCTGGGGCGACACATTGGCCCTGACTTGAACAGTCGTCTAGGCTGGTGCAATTAGCCGTCCCACAGTTCTCAGAGGACCAGCCCTCGTCACACGTGCACTGTTCCAGTCCCGTACATTGGCCGTGTCCTGTAATATAAAACACGGTGAAGGTTTCCAGTAAGTTAATTATAACATGGCAAAGATTTGTAACATGTTTATTTTGTTACACTTGTCCAATTGGTAATGCTATAAAACTGTAACTGCATTTTCAAAATTTATATAGCCAGAATAACGTTATAGAAACGTGTTCCAGCAACAAAGATAAAGTATGTGCGTTGTTTTGCTTTTGGTTTTTTTGTTGGTTTATTCTACGACATATGTATACCCCGGAAAACGTATCACAATTAACACAATACATTTTCTGTTATTAAATAGTTATCTCAGCGCCAAGCAGTTTCACCTTAGCACAAAGGAAACATCAACAGTAGGTAATTATATATATATATATATATATATATATATATATATATATATATATATATATATATATATATATATATATATATATATATATATATATATTGTATTGTTTTCCTTCAA
The DNA here is from genome assembly GCA_963662155.1 of Lamellibrachia columna. Taxonomy (NCBI): domain Eukaryota; kingdom Metazoa; phylum Annelida; class Polychaeta; order Sabellida; family Siboglinidae; genus Lamellibrachia; species Lamellibrachia columna. The sequence continues at coordinate 45,189,943 of OY759261.1, forward strand.
GTGAATGGTGTATGACATCTCGAGAGGTGTAATTATTACAGCAGTATATTCCAGTTATAAACTGGTTACCTGAACAGCCGTTCATGGTTGCACAAGAGAACTGTGCGCAGGTCGGTCCTGTGTAGGCAGCGTCACAACCGCACAAGTTCGGCTCCAAACAGCTGCCGTGTGACGAACAATTTGATTCACACGCAGGACTTTCGCAGGTGTCTCCGCCAAAACCCGGATCGCAGCTGTCGGTAATAGTATCACAACAAGGTTAGTGCTGTAAATACATGGAAGTATTTGTTACCGGGCGAGTATGTGTGCGTGTTAGCGTACGTGTGCGTCGTGCGCGTACGTGCGTGCGTGTGTGAAAGCTTGGGTACGTGCGCACGCACGCACGCATGCAAACACACACAAACACACACACTCACACGCACGCACAAACACACACACGCACGTACACACGAACACACGCACGCACGCACACACACACACACACACACACACACACACACACACACACACACACACACACACGCACACACACACACACACTCACTCACATACATCCATGTATGCATAATTCATTATCAAATGTTAGTTACTTCAATACTATTTTTTTGAACACGTACATTTGTAGTCCTCCGACATACCTGCATTTGAGGAGACTTTGTTTACTGTTGTCCTTCAAGCCTGACGTGGCTAAGCACAGTCCGTGGTCATTGCAGTTGTTGACAGACTTACACTTGGCGTTGGTGCTACAGTTCGTGCCGTCGTAACCCGGATGACAGGAACATGTTCCCGGCTGTAGACAGTCGCCGTGATTGGAGCAGTCGTTCTGGGCGGAACAGTCCGGAGTCGAGCTGCTGTTGTCCGTCCAACCGGACTCGCAGAGACACACGTCAAGAGCAATGCACTGACCGTGGCCGGAACACCAGTTGAGGATCTCACATGACGGCCGGGAGCAGTTGGACGATGTCCAGCCCAAGTCGCACCGACACACGTCCAGGTCAACACAGATGCCGTGGGACGAACAGTTCTCTTGCTTGTAGCACGTCGCAGTCAGACTGTTGACAGACAGACAACGCAAACAATGACCACCATGAATATATCGAACCTGCAAAATTGTATCAACATAGTTTAAACGCATTCACTGTTGCCAGATCATTTGACACAATTTGGTAAACTGAAAACCAAGTGTGCAATATCCGTTTACTGACGCTTCTTGTTTTACTATAATTTATCCACAATGAAGAATCCATAGCATTAACATAGTCTATTTCCATAAGCATTATGTTGCATATACATAACACAAATATGTTTGGTCATACATTTCTGGTGCTGACATACATCTTAGTTAGTCGTTTTTCACAGATAATATCATTAAACACGTATTACACACGATATATTACGCAAATATAGCATACACTAATATGCAGTTTTAAAAGGTGCCTTTTAGGAAAGAAAAATTACAAGTAACGAAGAATTTTCTTTTCCTATTTTGTTCAAAATGTTACAATTTAACACTTGTTGAAGGTGCTGTATGTTTAACAAAATAGTTATTGATAAAGGGCACAACTTACCTGCAGTCGGCGCCGGTGAAGCCATCTTTACAGAGACATACGTCCTGGGAGCGACATCGGCCGTGAGTGGGGTCGGTGCAGCTGTTTACCTGACGACGTAGCAACCATGACACCATCATCGTCTTTACATCACATCAATCACCACCACTATCGTGTCGTGTGTGTGTGTGTGTGTGTGTGTGTGTGTGTGTGTGTGTGTGTGTGTATATATATATATATATATATATATATATGTATATATATATGTATATATATATATTTATTTATTTATATGTCTATAAATGTGTATATATATATATATATATATATATATATATATATATATATATATATATATATATATATATTATTCGAAATATTATTCATGTTATCACTGCTGTGGTACTACATTCCAAAATTATGATTTTCTTCTCCAGGTTGTGTCATACGACCATGCTACATTCACTAAAATTCACCTTGTCACACGTCGCTTTGTGCGAACAGTCAATTCCATCCCAGCCAATGTGACACTGACAGAATCCTGCTTCACAGTTGCCATGGTAACAACTGCCACACGACCCCACGTGACAGTCTTCAGTTGACCAGCCGACCAAGCACTCGCACGTGTTGTTGACACAGCGTCCCTTCCCTGAGCACTGGTTAGGGCATCCTTCAAGAAACAACAAGGCCATTCGTTATACACAATCGTGTTTATTCCAAACATGCATAGAGCACCAATCATCAGTGCCAGACAGCAAAACTTTAAATTCCGTTGTTGCGAGTGCCCGAATACGTATTAGTATTCAGTTAAACGTGTTGCAACAGGGAAAATCAAAGCGAATAATCCATATAAGTATATTCACCAAACAAATCGCGGATGTGTGGTGTATTAACATCTAAGTATGTAGCATTTTTGCTATCTTTTATCAGAATATTATTTCCTCTTTCTTTATTTATTAGTTAAACCTTTCAAGCATGAATGAATGAATGCATCGACTTTGTTGGAGCCGACCAATGTTATGCATTACCCGATTTAAGGGTGTTTACAATAATATGTAAGTGTTTTCCTAGTGGACTAGACCAAGAGAAGGTAATTGGTGAATTAGTGTGATGCGTTATCTGAGAAACAAGGAGCATAAAAGAGACTGAATACACATGTGAGGTATCTCGGCGATTCAGATCAGGGGGGAAAGTAGACTGGACACAGAAGGGTCGCATAGCCCAGCGTGGGAGCCTGGATGTCAGACGAAGGACACGTGTGAGTCAACCACGTGTACGGTGTAACTTTGAGCGAGGAGGTAGAAGTGTCTTCGCTCCCCTAAACTTAGAAAGTAGCGTTTGAAACGTGTGACATTTAATGAAACATAGCGGCGATGCATAGCGAATACCGAAGCGGGGAGGCGATGCCAAAAGGCCACTAGCGAGACGACATCCGGTCGCGACAAACCATAGCAGAACAACAGAACGACAGAACGACAGCAGAGCGTAGAGTCGTCTCTGCACTACGATCGCCGCCGTATGCTTGAACGGCGGCAGACAACTAAGAAGCCCATAACATGACATCATCATCAATCCTCGCGCATTTCTCGCTGATGTACGGACTATAACGTTTCTAGCGGCTGGATGGCGAGCACTTCGGCCGTAGCAGTACGCCGGAACTACAGAACGACGGTATTTTTTTACTTGTCCTTATAGTCTTGTTGTCTTGTTCATTTGTGCAACCTCCATTCACAAGCGTTGACTTATAGAAATAGGGTTTTCCAACTAGACCAGAGTCAAGCTACTGACCGGAAACCCCGCCAATCCGTGACAAAGTTTACAATAAGCACGACACGGGTAGCTCTACAATGTTTGATTTAGGAAATAAACGAGACTTCAAAGACAGCGGGATATGGTGTGGGGCGCCCATGTAGGATGGTAGGGATGGAGAGGGGATATATTACCCGCATAAACGATATATTAATCTAGCGTTTTGAGTGCCCGATAACCGACCTATCTTCAGTGTTTCTTGCTCGGCCAAAGCCGTGTCGTTCGACACTACGACGTCGTAGACACAACCCTTCAGAAGTGTACCGGACAAGCCTTGCTTCTCACACATCGTAGTCGCTGAAATAGACACGGTGCTACCAACAGTCGTAACCATGAATCCAGGTAGACATTATTTCGGTTAACAACGTCCACAGTAACACGTAATCTTAATTGACTAACTAGACGAAAATGTTTGATTTGGTATTTAAACCGTACTACTTCGACATTAACGAATTCAATCACGGTGGTCTGTTTTTCCTAAGCTGACATAAGTTATATCCAAGCATTGTCTTTACAAAACAGTGCTTTCGCTGTGCACTCCTACCCCACATATTCTTGCATTTTCATATATATTTATATTCTCACAACACGATATTCGCAAGCGATCTGACCTTCATTGATATCTGAATAAAACTGAAGACATATTTAGTGATAATTTACTGGCAATGATTACTTCGTGTACGATCATAAACTTAGTAATAAACACTATCTGTGTCAATGTATTCACCTGTATCAATGATGTTGGCGGAATATCCATCCAGAGTGTACGCGGGTTTGTAGGAAGGATCAGTGTAGGAGGAACCCATCAAGTCATCAGGGTGGAAGTTTGATTCCGTCCAAGACCACGACCCAAACTTGCCAGCATCCGCCCGATGCGGAACGGCTATTCGCCCTGTAAGTGATATACAATTTTCAATATATACACATTTTATTGAAACGATCACCTGGGTCAGCCATACAGCTAATACTAAAGTAGAACCAGGTTATGGGTTCAACGTGTGATTGAAATATCATGCACATTGCTGACATGTTTCCAATCAGTGACAGCACTCTACTGCATACCTTGTACTAAGAAGCGCACTACTATGCACACTGTCCGACTTATTGTGATCCATACATCACTACCAACAAGTCTACATTTCTAGCTTCTTAAACATATTAGTATACTCTTTTTATTCATGTCAAATAAAACTAAAATCAGCTAAATTTCGCGCGAGGTTTACCATATTCGTGGTTTAGCAAGGATTAAAAAAAATTTCCATCCAAAGCATCAAACGCCATATTAACTTGTCAACCACATACATCAGTCTTATACTCACAACTCTCCGCAAACTCATCAGTGTTGTTGTACAAAGTGCCGTCAGGACCAGTGAGGTCATTCGTGACGTCATCGTCCATGAAGCCACACAGTCCAGTCGTTTTCTTAAAGAACGCTGCCGTCGGCGTGAAACCAACATTAAGGAAGAGGCGCTTCATCTTCGCGCTGTAAGAGGTCGCCACTGTCAACGTGGTACCTTTTTGGAATAGCGGAAAAAACATGTAATTACTATCCATTTGTCATCGTTTGGACACAATTTAATTGTACAATACTTGTCCTTGTTTGTGCACTTTCTGATACCCAATGTATGCACAACTCAACTCATCATGTTGGATTTCCTGAATCTGTTCAACATAGTTGTAATAACTCTTGTTAAATGTCACACCCGCGCCTCATTCATCGATGTACCTGATTGGAATTGCAGTGAGATCATCGTGCCGGAAGTTGCGTCACCACCGCCAGATGTCGCATTTCGTGGAAGGATGTCCAACAAGACGGTGTCGTTGCTGAGAGCCTTCCTCAGGGATATGTGGGCGTCTTGAACGACGCCATCAATCCTGTATACCAGCAAAATGTGCTTCACAACATGTACGTTGTAACAACTGGCACACCGTAACGAGGTATTTACTCACCTCGGTACTTGTTTTAAGTCATGTATATGGTGACTGCGACATACATATCAACGCATCACAAATGGACCGTTTTCATAGGTGCCAACTCGGATTGATGCACACTCGTAAGACTCTTAACGCGGGCCGTATCTCACAATACAACAAACCTTGTCCAGTACGCACATAACTGTATGGCATGTCTCTTACGCCCGTAACACCGTCATATTAAAAACAAATCCGCCAGACCTACGGGAAAACCGAAACAGTAGACGCATATGCGTTAGGTCCCCGTAAATAAGCTAGCGTTTTGTTCTGAAGTCGTTCACATACAAAACAACGATTGCCAGACAGACGCTTGCTTGATTACGCCGTAATGTTTCTTGGTCTGCGAATTATCAGAAGAAACGAGCACACCAGTTAACACATGGACATGTTTATGTCACGTCATTCAGCGTTAAAATCCTATGGTTTACTTACTAGGTATATTCCATGCGAAGGTTAGCTTCAAGATAATGGTAAGAATTAAATGGACCTAGTGTGCGAACAATTTAAAGAATCAGGCCGGAATCGAGATGGGCCAGTCAATTTATAGAACGGGAAAACATTAAAAACAAGGTTTCGTCAGGATAACATAGAAGAGTAGAATAATAGGCAACAACATAATCAGTGCCTTAACAAAACAAGTTACTTATCCTCAGTATGACACTAACCTGACCGTGGGGACATCACTTGGCTGTGCGTGAGCGGGGGTTGTGACGGTGACGACAGAAAACCCGGCCTTGAGGGCGATGGCGCCCGTCAGAGACTTCTGCTTGTAGTAGAAATAGCGCACCTGACAGCCGAAGTCGTTCTCCTCGCTCTTGCAGTCCCAGAACTGGCCGATGCCGAAGTAGTCGAACTCGATCCCGTCCAGTGTCTCTATGTGCGGGTCGCCCCAAGTTCGGCGCGGCACTCGGCGTTCGCAACAACTGCCTAAATACGACAGACCTTAAATAGCATACAATACACTCACGCATGCACGCACGCATGCTCGGATATGCATACATTTTTCAAGTGACGTCACCGGGTTGAGTGAACCGAAGAAGGGATGGTCACGTGGAGCATGGTAAAGTGGGAGGGGCAAGTCAAGCAGGTGTGTCAAGTGGAGCCGGGTGAAATACGTGTTAAGCGAGACACGAGGATATTTAAGCAAGAAAAGAGGACGATGGCCATGTTGCGTTTAATATAGGATCATAGCGTGAAGAGGCACGCACTTAAATACTATTCGACCTCATTCGTTAACAAATGAAGTTTGATGGAGATCGTAACAAATATGACGTAACAAACCTTCCCATCTACGGCTGCATCGACATGAGGCAGAACAGCCGGAGCCTTTGGTGCAGACTCCGTGACCGGAACAACCCTGACAGGATCCACAGTCAGGCTGGTCGCAAGTAGGGCCTCGTCTCGCGGAAGCACATATGGGCGGCTGGCCACACGGTTCCTGACACTTACACTCGCAGTCCCGCCACGTCGCCTGCTCGCCCGACTTGCACTGCGGACAGACGTCGCCGGGACACTTGCAGCCGTCTGGGCCCAACGTCGACTCCGCACAGTTCTTACACGTACACTTGCACGGACACGAACCGTCTGCTGCTGTTATGTCTTTCGTGACACCATCGTCACACAGACAACTGCAGTCGCACGATCCATCGTCCTCCATCTCTTTCTCTGCGTCATCTGCGCACGCGCACGGGCATTTTATCTTAGCAGCCCACTTCTCGAGTGAGCGATCCGGGCACCTTTCGCATTTACAGTCGCCATCTTTGGGCTGCCGGTCAGATAAGATAAAGTTATGTCAACATTAAACACACACAGAAAATACATGTAAATAAATTGTGGAATATGCACGGAGAAGACGAGTGGGCCAAAAGAAGGAATAATACAGCCTCCATGTCAGAAATGAAGTAAAAAGCTGTATAATTATAAACTGCTTGTTGTGAAGGAACATTATAAACCATTATCTATGCCAATAAACAATACATTAGTGAAAGTGAAAGTAATGCAAAGCGTTTTCATTTCACCATGGCTGAATGTTTTTAGAAGTAGTCGGAAAAGTTCTTGAGTTAATATGTATGTCAGGAACAACACATAATTTACACCATTTGTTGTTGCAATCAATTTACGAAAGCTTTTTGTTCTAGTTATTCCTTCATCCTGTCTACTGCCCTCTGGTACGACATCATGTAGGAAGAGTAAGCATTGTAAAAAGAGAACATGTCATGGGAGAACGCAACGCAAATAAAAAGTAACTAAGTGTAACGCCGTCGGACATCAAACTGCACTAACCTTCACACTGGGTACGGTATCATACGGCGGATCGCAGAAACATTTACACAAACATTCTTTCGTTTTTGGGTCGACTTTTCCTGGCTCCATGGTGTCTTTGCACAGGCAACACGGGATAGGATTGGCCAAGCACACACTGTGAATTAATACTGTGTTAGAAGTATGATACAGCCTTCCTTGTCTTCTATCCAACATTAAGCTGTAAATTTCAAATAGATATTCATGTGGAACAATACAAACAAGTATATTATTAAAGCGAGTCGCAAATATTTCAGCTTGACATCACGAACGGTTATGAAACTGAATAGACCCTTCCCATTACCAGCACTCTACCTGGTGGATAATAATACCATTTAAAGTTTCAGGTAAACCCGGGAACATCATCGGGTAAACATCACGTTGCATAATGTATGAGTACGTGTTTTTATACCCGAATCTTTGCGTTTTATTATAATCCAAAAGGTAGCGTGGTGGCATAAAGAGGCGGATCTATTATTCCACATTTATTAAAATGACACTTGAGACTCGATCGTAAAATGTTAACAAACATTTACACACATTTATTGCACATGACACTCAAACTCATGTCAAACTAGCTTGTGTCAATGTTGATCAGGTGACCGTCCACTCACCTTTCTCGTTCAACCAATCCCGGCACCTCGACATCTTTCTCAAAGTTCCATATAAAAATGGAGAGACCGAGGCTGACCGATTTCAACCCAGCGGTGATACCTGGACAGCGAAATGGTTTCATTGTAATCCAGTGGAATAAGTCAAAATGAAGTTTCAAAATAAAAAATAACTGATATGGTTAAGGCATTTTAAAAGAACGTTATCATTGCTAGTGTAAACTTACTGAACTCGGTGTGTTTATCGGGATCTTCACACTTGCAAGCTTGTCCAGAAACCGTGACAAAGAGCGGGAACCCCACACTGAGTTCAAGGCTTGTGATGGAGGTTTTCTTTCCTACAAACAGTTTTTTATGGTTAAAATTTGACAAACAAAGTGCGTGCGTCGTAGGTGCATACGTGTGTGTGTGTGTGTGTGCGTGCGTGCGTTCGTGCGTTCGTGCGTGCGTGCGTGCGTGCGTGCGTGTGTACCTATGCATTTATATGTGTGTACGTATGTAAGTGCGTGTGTTGTAGGTGCGTACGTGTGTTTGTGTGTGTGCGTGCGTGTGTACCTATGCATTGATGTGTGTACGTACGTACATAGGTGTGTACATATATATATATATATATATATATATATATATATATATATATATATGTATATATATATATATATATATATATATATATATATATATATATATATATATATATATATATGTATGTATGTATGTATGTATGTATGTACGTATGCATGTGCTTTGTGCATTCGTCTAAATATATCACACGTGTATGAAGCGTGCAAGTGTGTGTGTTTGCATGCGTGCACGTAAATGTATGACATCTTTACTGACAGATGTTAATGTACGGAAGTGTGAACATAGACGGCATATCACACCACTTCTTCCCCAGATTACCTTTCTTTTTATTCGGCCAGGTTCGTTTCTTCAGAAAAGGTATTGTTGGCCATTGAGCAACAAAGGAGGGAGTCACCGTCACAGTGGCTGTCGCCCCCGCCTCCAACTTTCCGTAGTACGACTTGCTGCTAGCAGGCATAATCTGAAGGACAGTGCCACATGATTTAAGTAAATTTAAACTGATCACTATTTAAAATCATTGATCACTATTTTCAGTGTAACTTCTTATTGAAAGGAACTAACTAAATATACGTTATCTGAAATAAACGTTCGAAAATCAAATGTTTTTTAACTGAAAACATTTTCATGGCGGACTAAGCTTGCCTATGTTTTCCTGAATTGTTTCTAATAATATATGTTCACCTTAATATTTGGTGAACGCCGTGTATACGTTTCAATATGGCTGAAACGTCGTGAAACAAATTAGTAAGCAATGTTCCCACAGGTTACTTACCTCCAAAGGTTGTTTTCGATTTCCCGACGCCTTGGTCCACTCCATGCCGGCAGAGAAACCGACGTTGTAGATTACGCCCAACGTCACTTCTCCCTGCAATATATCCTAGTCTTACACAAACGTTTGTATGATACAAACATCGAGTGAACAATGTCATTGTGTGAAGACAGCAGGAACACAACAAGTTTTTCGTGTATGTATTTATGACGATCACGTGAATAAACTCGGAGATAAATTGTAATTCAGCTTGAAATTGTGGACTAAACTTATAACTGAGGTCAATGTAGAACATATATTTACCATATGTGCAGTGAATAAACGTAGCACCTTTTATATGTTCTCGGAGGGGGATTTATGGTAAAGGATTTGTAATCTCGGTATTGTCATAGTATGTGTAGGAGCTCTGTTAAGCAGAAAGTGAAAGTCGCTGGACTATTTCAAGTGCGCCTGAACTTCCAATTATAGAGCCCGGCGTGAAACGCGATGTGATTGTGAAGAAAATAATACGAAATTTCTCTTGCATGATGATTTCGGTGTATCGAATTCGTGGATAATGACGCTATGCTGCACGATACGCTGAGATTTGCGGGGTTTTATATTTATTGATGAATTGATTGTGCCGACTTACCGAAAATTCTATTGACCATCCCACACGGAATTTGAGATAAATCTTTCCGGGAATGGACATTCCTTTAATACGTATACTAAATCTGCCAATATCCTGGAAAATGAAACGATAACAAGTGTGTGTGTGTGTGTGTGTGTGTGTGTGTGTGTGTGTGTGTGTGTGTGTGTGTGTGTGTGTGTGTGTGTGTGTGTGTGTGTGTGTGTATATATATATATATATATATATATATATATATATATATATATATATATATATTATACCAATTTTGAGGAACTGGTGCATGGCATTATCAACTATAAGTTGTACTACCGCTTAACTCATTACCTGAAGTGACAGCCGTACAACTACGAGTGCACACATCAATAACAGCTACAGCGACGTGTATCACTGCTGCACGGGTCCACGCGGAGGGCACAATTACGTCGCAATAACTACTGGTGTTTCTGCATATTTTTAGGTTTGACCCGGATGCGCCCGTTAAGCGGCGTGTGACGAGCTTCAATGTGGACGCCAAACAAGATGGACCGGATTTCAACATGAATGGGTGGCTGTGTCAACTGTTTTTGCTTTGTTTTTGTATGTTGTTTGACCTCAGTCGTTGTAGGTCACCTTAATGTTGTGCATGTGATATTCGGCCTAGTTGGCAGACTCATGTCGCAATGCCGTATTACCCCATGCGTGACGTCCTCGTAGGAGACTCCACTTCGTGCTGTAACTGCAGCGAAGCTGAATGTTTCCCATATAAGTCGAATTTGTGTTGTAATGAATGGATCTGCCAGGATTTGAAATGTAACGCACTCTGATGAACACTCCTTCGGACTGGATACTGCGCTATATAAGAACGTACTCGGATGCACAAAGATATAATGTATATGCGTTATGGAAATATTCTTACAAATGAAGTGTATTCAGACGTGAACTATCATGCATTCACTACAACATTCAAAGGGTCGTGGTGATTCTAATTGGATATAATTAATAATCCAATAGTTCACATAGCACCAATGCATCGCGTCCTATCGTAGTTAACAATATTCATGTTGCTGCCGACAAAATATTGATAGTATCACGATAACAAATATCCAACTGAATGAATACAAAAATTAGTAGTATAGCTAATCACTATGCAGAATGTAATTGATCCGTGACGATTTTCACCCCCGTACCCCCGCAACACTGCACCCACCGGTATCCCCCGCACCTCCGCCAGGCATTGTTTCGACAGACTTGATTACATCTAGAAGCCGGATTGAAAAAACTTATACTTACCGTATCTTTCAAAAGGCTCAGCGCCTGTACAAAGCCACCGAGCTTAGTGCGGTAATGCTGCCATGGTTAATACGCATGGTGTTCCCAAATATCTCACAAAAAGGTTTATAATTCTAAGTTTATCATCACGGTAGGCTATGATAGGTTTATTGTTCTAACTAATACTAATTCATATAACATGGCATACATATCTACATATTGATTAGCAATTGTAAATATAAAAGTACAGTGGTAGAAAACAATAAGAGATAAAAACGTAAACATTAAAAATTATATATAATAAAATAACAAATTATAAACGCAAGTTCACTAAACTTAGAAATATGAAAAGTACTGGAACGTCGTGTCGTAGCCCTGGGAGCTGGAGTCTGCCTCAATATTTCGGGTGGGTATATGTTCAATATACGTTGTTCGCCCCTAATATGCTCGCAAAAATGCTTCGGCCCTCTAATATTCGACAGCTTTCGCTGCTTATGATTAATGTATTCGCTAACATAATAGTTCTGCCACATAGGACGAAATGTTCTGCAGTTTGTACGACGTGCTTTGCATGCTAGCGAATTGCATTCTACATATATTAACACGATGTTTCACAGCACCATTCATGCGAACACAATTCCGACGGGCCCACATATTGTTGTTGTTGTTGTTGTTTCACAGCACCATTCATGCGAACACAATTCCGACGTGCCCACGTATTGTTGTTGTTGTTGTTGTTTCACAGCACCATTCATGCGAACACAATTCCGACGGGCCCCATATATTGTTGTTGTTTTGCTCATCCTTGCATTCTACATGATAAGATCATCGATCACGACAATAAATCACGCTGCACAATTGCACAAACTCTGCCAGCCTTGGAACATTGCGCATGATATGTCATGTGTCGCGCTAACGTGAACTGTCATTTAATCCAGCAGTAATTTCTTAGACAATATAATACCCATCAATGAGAGATTAAGCTGAACAGACATTATGTTGTCAAATAATGTTACAGAGACGGCTGATAACATCAGTGGCTGAATAGAAATAAAGTGTAAGACACATTTCCAGTTGCGACTTGATATATAATGTTACATAGGCTGATCCAAGGTGGCGATCTCATGTCAGTATGTTTTCCAGACGAGAAATGCGAGTTAGTAATGGTGATCGAAGTTTGATCGAAAACGAGGTAGAGCTGATTATGTCAACGTATACATAACAGTTCAATAAAAATGAATAATTGAATGCTATTATTAATTTCCAAAATGACACTAGCCGCATTGTTGTGAATGGGGGGGGGCGAATTTGATGACCCAACAAAGAAGGCCAATATTCTAACTAAATTTTTTCAAATATTCTGACGCCTACGACATGGTATATATATTTATAAGGGTAATCATATTTTGTATTTGAAAAAAAATATATATTTCTTCAAAGAAACTTGGGCTAAAAGTCGCAAAAACAAACGACGCAATGTTTATCATTATACGTACACAAATTTAAACCCAACATTTCAGTAGCTATATATAATGCAATATATCGAAAAAAACTGAACGGATTTTCGTAAATTTCTTTCTGTGACCTATTCGTCAGACAAGGTTTCTACCTTGACAAATTAGATCAATCAACCGGCTAGATTTAGGGTTTAAGTTATATATAGGATTTGGGTTTGGGTTAGGGTTATGGTTATAATTCCTAACCGATTGGTTGAGCTAAATTTGTCAGCGAATAAACCTTCTCTCATGAATAAGTCACAGTGAACAAAATGCGTCGTGTGAGCGATCATTTCCTCTCAACGGATTGCTCTGACTTGATGAAATGTTTTTTTTTTACATTAATACATTTGTAGCCACACACAAAATAATGGGACATATTCAATGAGGCATCGTTGTCACAAACTGCTTCCGATGCAGCACTACGGGTCAATTACAGCTAATTCCCTAATCATGAGTTGACGCCTTTATGCACCATCTTGTGAGCAGTTTTGACAAGTTTTGCAGATTATCGCCACAGTTGCAGTTACAATGCTGGATATTTGGTTGTCAACAATCCCCGTAGAATACAAAAATACACAGGGCACGGAACAGGTACCAAGCGGACGCGCATGAAACATTTTATGATTTAATTTGATATTATACTTGCATTCGTAATACATTTCTTATATAATTTTATAATATTTCTAGTTATATTCTTTAGTGGCAGTATCAAGGTACCTGTATAAGTGTAGCATTTAGAATATATACTTTGTAGGAGAAGAAAACATAAGTTCAACTATCTCCGTTTTTGACACACGATAAGCTATGACTACCATAATTTATATTACAATGATAAATCTATATATATATATATATATATATATATATATATATATATATATATATATACGACGTTTTAGCCGCTAATTACACAATGCGGCTGTATGCGCCTGAACGATGATTTCATGTGTTGTTGGAAATAAATATGTTTGATTTATTAGATTGATTGATTTAGAAAATATTACTGTAACAATGTATATGGGGCATATTTCGGATTTCCAATAAAACGTTGAAATATATGGAAGCCAACATATTGAGATGAAATGTATAGTGCACCGAACATGGTCAACTTTGCATGGCATTTACATGTACCACGATATACATTGGCATTTACATGTATAGCAATGTCAGCGATATATTTAAAAGCTGAAGTTGTGTTCTGCAATACGGGGGGTGGTGGTAGGGGTGGGGGGGGGGATCATTTGTATCTTGATGTGAGATACAACGTCAAACTTACAAACTTATACCTTTGAAGACTTCAATTGAATGTATTAATAAAGTCAGTCATATTCATCGCTGTAACATTATCTTTTTCAGGGATAGGTTGAGTAATGCGTTTAAGATATGTTGTGTCAACGTGAAATTCAGCTATATTTCTGTCGTCGACGTTTGCTGAATAAGGGGTTATCTCAAAATGGCCAATCTGCGACCGAAAGCAGGTGCAACCGTCGTTACTTAATTTGTGCAATCAGAGCGGAATATGCCAAACTCATCGTGATTGACTTACATAGTCATATTTCCAAACACAATGTAATGATCTTTCTACATTATCATCAAGACCTTCCTTCTCAACCACAAAACTAAACTATTAAGTTGAACCGGTGAGCACAGCACCTCTTCAAAATTGGTCTTTATTTAGACAATCAATAGTAAATCTGTTAATTTTTTTTATATTAAAAGTAATATTTTTTTATTTGCATAAAATGAAAGATACAGTCACTTTAAGTAATGAAAACCAGCAAAGTGATAACACCCACCTTTAGACTGGTTGTTGTTCAGCAGAATAACCCTGACAAAAGGTAAGCGTTGAACCCCGTATCATGTAAGAGCAATGCCGGCTAACGATGTATACAACTCAATGGACTGCAGACGTCTGCACCCATTAGTTCGGCTCGCATATAGTTAAACACGTTTTTCACCTTACACTACGCTCACGTGGTATTAAAAGATAAGAACGCGATAAGACCAATAAAATCCTGTACACAATGATGAAACTCAGAAAAGTGTATGACAACTTTGAGGGACTATCAAATACATGTACGTTAAGGGCGTGGTCGTCGTCATTTTTATGCCATTTCTTTATAATTACCAACGTTGGTCAACATATTAGTAAGCCAGTAACACGACCCCTAGCGACTCCAATTCTAACAACGGTGTTCTAAATATAGCAAGAATACGTCATGTTCACCTCCTATTGGTCGAAGCAACTAGGAAGTTTGTTAGGCTCTTTAGTCTCGTTTCATATGCCACGTAGTGGATAATGGTAAATTCGCCACCTCGATCACAAAACGTGGCGGTGTTATCGGCGTAAATTGGTTGGAGATTTTCACCGTTGGGAAATTAAATAATTGTTTGGGATTAATCACCTATTCTCATTTATATACATCCCGTATTCATCTTCCGTGTTTTCATACCAACAGTGTTTAGATGAGGTTCCTTGGCGAAAATAGTGTTACTTACCATATGTGTTGAAGACGTGATCGACAAAGTACCTCGGTAACGCAGTATGTTATTACCTGTACGGTATACATAATATAATATAGCCATTCTAAATAACGCAAATCTGCAAAACATAATGACACCCACCCACCCACCACCCACCCACCCACCCACCCACCCACCCACCCACCCACCCACCCACCCACCCACCCACCCACCCACCCACCCACCAACCCACCCACCAACCCACCCACCCACCCACCAACCAACTCACTCACTCACTCACTCACTCACTCACTCACTCACTCACTCACTCACTCACTCACTCATTCACTCGCTATCTCAGTTCTCTTCGCTCCCACTCGAGTATAAGGCGACAACGAATCTTCTCCAGCCAGCCCCGTCTTGGGCGAGCCAGCCAAGTTCGATCCATAATTTTTTTCAGCGGTCTTCATCTTTTCTTCAACGTCCTTCTTCATGTGACCAGTGGTCTACCTCTGTTTTCTTTTTCCAGGTAGTGTCCATTTGAAAGTGACAAGGGAAAGTGACAACGTCCGTGCGGAGAACATGGCCAAGCCATCTCCGTCTTTTCTGCTTTACCTCGTCAACGATGATGACACTAACCGTCATTAAATTGGCAGATTGGCTGCAATAAAACTTCGCACTGTCTAAAACATACAACATTAATAATGATCGCACTAGCAAGCTGTGCACCTATTCAGTCTTCGCGTTTAGGATGTAATCATGCCATCAGATTGCAGATTACTTAGCATCATATCAGGGCAACAGCACACCATACTAATAATCCAAACGCTTACATGTTCGACTCAATAAACTCACTCACTACGGGATTAAATGGGATTGGTGCATGAGTCGAAATTCAATTGATGAATATTCAATCAAATGTGCTATGCTCCCAGCGATGACAGTTTCTCTAATGTCGAAACAATCTAGGTAATGATTCCTGTTGTTGCTATCCAACGTGCGTTGACCGAACGCCGGGGGGGGGGGGGCAAAAATTAAATATACTATTTTACTTGTTTTTCGTCCAGCAAAGTGTTGTGCATCCAAAATGGTGATTCAGGTTAATCAGTATGTCGCATTGGTAGTGTTTAGACACATTATTCTTGTGAACGCGCACTCAATTTAGCTGCGCGTTGTCATGCAATAAGGTGTCGCCCGACAAATTAGGCAACTAATCGCCCATGTGAACGTGAACACGGCGGTATTTTGCCGCTAACGTTCATAGACAAACCGACCGTTTAACGTCTTAGTTCGAGCTCCTGGTATTTTGCCGACTGCGTCATGTTAAAGCTCATGATGAGTGTAACACAACGGATGCATTGAACATGTTTTAATATATACCGAAGTGGTGAATAAGAACATACAAGAGTGCGCGTTACAGGGTCACGGTAAAGCGATAATGGCTTCGCCGCGTCGACTGACAAGTCACCGGAGTTCTCGTTACCTAAAGGGAGACTACACCATATGTATGTACGTATGTATGTATGTATGTATGTATGTATGTATGAGTGTGTGTGTGTGTGTGTGTGTGTGTGTGTGTGTGTGTGTGTGTGTGTGTTTGTGTGTGTACGTATGTACGTGTGTACGTGTGTATGTGTGTATGTATGTATGTAAGTATATATGCATGTTCGTATGCATGTATGTATGTATGTGTGTATGTATGTATATATGCATGCATGTAGGTATGCATGTATGTATGTATGTATGTATGTATCTATGGATGTATGTATGTATACATGCTTGCATGTATGTATGTATGTATGTATGTATGTATGTATGTATGTATGTATGTATGTATGTATGTATGTATGTATGTATATATTTATGTATGTATGTATGTATGTATGTATGTATGTATGTATGTATGTATGTATGTATGTGTGTATGTTAGGCTACTCCTAGACGCTTTCCATCTCGGACGTAAAACTGTCAGGGGTTCATCTCACGGTCGGGTCAACTCAGTTTAATTTTTTTAGAAATTCAGCCGCTATTACAATTTCTACAAACAATCGAATTGTCCTATGTAGTTATTAAGTACAATTGTTCGCAACGTTATGCCAACAATTACGACCAAGTTGTTGACAATGTTACACAACGGCAACGCGTCGCTAGACGTCATTACAACTGCAAGTATTACGTCGACATTGCGGGAGATGTCACCTGGCAGCACTAAGTATCAAGTCATAGATGACGTTTCTGGGATAATGTTGTGCATCCTGAAATTGTGTAAACACAAACTACCAAGTTATCGCTTTTGTTGTTCTGTCGAATTGAGTATGGTGTTGCGTGATGTTTTATTTTAGCTTAACACAACTAGTAGCATCGTGTGGAAATATTGTTGTCTCATAGTTGTTAATCTACCAAGTACGCCTTTCGCAATTTTTTAACGATTTTTACAACGATTATTATACAAGGTATTAAGTTTTATACTTTTCAAATAGTCGCTAACTAAAAATTCTCACATATGCGTTCGACAAAATGTTTTACAGGCATTTTCGAGGAAATGCTATACGTATGCACATACGTAATGTATGCACATACGTAATGTATGCACATACGTAATGTATGCACATACGTAATGTATGAAGAGGCAATTTTATCGGCTCATAAAACGCGTGATGAATGTCCTGCACGACGCAGTGAGTGTTCAATCTGCAAAAAAATGGGTCATTGGGCTACGTGTTGCCGTCAAAACAAAAATCTGTCCACCACATTGAGTCAGATTCGCGTGCTGGACATTCTGGGAAAGAAAAAACACCGTCGTGCTCCACGCATCAAGGTACATCTTCACCACAATGCTGATGATAGCTTCATCACAACAGCACAGGCAACACCAGATACAGGGGCCGAAGCCACTGTTGCAGGGCTTGATATCCTAAAACAAATAGGATTAGACATTGGAAACACATATCACCCCTTGAGGACACAATTATTGCTGCTAATGGTATATCATTCGAATGTAGACCTTCACATTCATGCAGCGGACAAATCTATGAAAGAGACGGTTCTTATTTGCAAAGAGCAAAAAGGACTTCTGCTGGCTTGGTATGTTTGCCGAGAGTTGGGAATCGTGCCGAATGATTACCCCAAAACAATTCGTGCCATAACAAGAACAAGTGTAAAAAAATCGCCAGGAAAGGATGCTACAGAAAACGAGACATCCGGCGGGCGAACACGCATTAATAATGACATCGCTACGACAGTGGCAAGTTGCAATAAGTGCCAAGAACACCGACCCTCTCAGCAACACGAGCCATTGCGATCGGAACCTCTACCAAAGTGAGTGTTTGAAGATGTATCGGCAGACTTCTTCCACTACGCAGGACGAGATTTTCTCGTATATGTGGATCGACTTTCAGGGTGGTCTGTAGTCTTTCATTTCCCAAAGGGGACAACCACATCTCGCCACACCATGTCGACGAGCATTTGTGGAGCTCGGAGTCCCGGTGCGATTTAGATCTGATGGCGGTCCTCAATTCGCTTCTCGTCAGTTTAACCAGTTCTTGAAACGCTGGGGTGTTAGTGGTGCACCATCCACACCACATTACCACCAATCTAACGGACATGCTGAAGCAGCTGTAAAAGCAATGAAAAAACTCATTGCAACAACAACCGTGAAAGGAGATCTAGACGACGAGAATTTCCAGCGAGGACTCCTAGAATATCTTGTATGTTCTTATTCACCCCTTCGGTATGTATTAAAACACGTTCAATACATCCGTTGTGTTACACTCATCATGAGCTTTAACACAAGTGAGGTCGATAACGCCCTCTGTTGCAGTACGAAGGCCTACGACAGTAGTGTCCACATCTGCTGCGACGGAGTACTTAACTGGAAAGGCAGTTCCAACGCCTGCTGCACTTCCATAATCTGCACTACGATAATCGTTATGAAATGTTCTGTCGCTATCGGCTTGTGTCCAGGGACCGCAATGTTGCGGTCCCTTTCCCTACCACAAGGACACCGCCATCTGCTGCCGTGGACACGTAGTCGCCGGGCAGAGATGCCACTAGATATGCACTTTACCACCGTTCTTATTTAGCACAAGAGTAGGCTTACATACCACACAAATCAGTCTACTGCGTAAGGAATGTTGCCTGCGTGTTTTCCTATGAATACACCTTAGTAATATAGAATGCGTTTTTTGTTTTAAGCGTTCCGACCGTAACTCAAGCAGCATTTTTATTGTATTTTATTGTAAATTTCTAGCTAGTAATAAAAGTTCATTACAGATAGAAGGCGCTTTTGGTGTTTTCTCTTCACAGGAAGATCTGACAGCAATGATTTACAAACACAATCACCAGTCATCGTGTACAACACGGGGGAAATTCCACCGTGGCTCCAACACCAGAATAAGGGACGATAGCAGCAGTAGTCGAGCACAATTCATTTTAAAACAACATGCCAACCTGAACATTATCCTAAAAGACGCTTCATGCCATTATCTCACTATCTGATACCGAGTGAAATACCATCAATTTTCAACTGGTCAACAGTCGCATATATTAATATATCATTTTACCTCATTCTTAATTTTATTCGCACCTTTAGTGTTTTTAACGGTTTTTGTCCATGCATAGTCCCTGTTTCCTCAGATATTTGATCAAGTGCAGGAACATTTGGGACTAGTGTTCATACTATCCAATGTGTGTGGAGTGTGTGTGGGCTCGTGCGTGCGGTCGTGCGATCGCGTGCGCGCATGCGCGTGTTCAAAACTATCAACAAGAGGGCGCCACGTGAACATATTGAATGAAGCCGATATTGTTTACCGGTTTTTACCAAAATGAGAAGGTAGGATGTGAAGATGAAGACAAATTGGTTATTCTTATTTATAAGTGCTTCTTCGTTATTCCGTATAATATTGCTAAAACACCTGTAATGTTGACAAATTGTGAAATCCTTGCGTCGATTTTAAAGTGGTGAAATCGCTACGTTTCACGACAATGTTTGCAAATTGTCCGATGCATTTCCAATGAATCTGCAAGAATTACAAATCATCGTAACAGCTAGGATAAACACTAAATGATACGGTACGACCAAGCTTATTTAGTTTTCCTCCCGGGTGTTATCAGTACGACTGGCTTGAGATACTGCCTTTTGTCCACGTGCTTGATTCCGTAACAGGTCGCGCCATCTAACGTACTTCCTATTTGCCTCTTCATAGTTTGCATGTCACTATCATTTCAATAAGTCGTCTGGATGACGGTTTATAAACCACAGTGGATTGTATATGTCATGTCACAACTAAATTTGTCACATTCAGTTCGAATAAAGACTATAATACGCCATCAGCAAGTGCAACCACAAAACCTTTATTTCAACCGAAAATACATTAGCCAGTCTTCGTGCGCAGTGCGTCTCTAAGCAAAGTATGAGGACTACAAATGTTTTTTTACGTTCGTACAATATTATAGTGAAATATCATGTTTGAAACCCCTCGGATCTCCAGTGTTAATTAAGAGTTATATTCATACACCGCTATGACTGAAACAAGTCGTTAGAAGGCAATCCGATGCTTCATAACATTTAAATACTTCATACGACGGGATACGAAATTAAATTAGTTGTACACTTTATAAAATGTTACATTTACAGTGAAAAGGACATTAGTGGGTTAGAAAAGAAATTCAAACAGTCAATTAAATACCAAACAATTGGTTGATGTATTACTACAATGCTGCACATGTTTAAGTGTAACAATCGTTCTATCCACACATGTTTCTAAGTCAAACATTAAGACACTTCAACACCAAATATATTTTCCTTGTGCAAGTGCAAAAAACATATCCAAAAAGAAACACTTCCACTCATATATTAGGAATTAAAAAAGCAGCTTTGTGAATCTTCAAACTGCTTCAAACTGCTAATCGACTGTATTAACACAGTGTTGCCATCCACTCTGGAATCACGAACACGACGTTGTGCATTTGTCATCTTAATTTGTTGTAATGATAAGCGGTTTACCAGTCAGATATGCTTTACGCAACTGTAAAGTATTCCTGATATCAATTACAACATATTCGATCCCGTATAGTGTCGACCTAAATAAGATTATATTGAATAGCAAATGCAGCGTTTGTTATGATATAAGCGTTACGCATTAAGTAATATTACGCGTTACGTAATGTCACCCTGACCCCAACTAGACCTATTCGTTCTTGGATAATATCGGCATAAACATGTTGAATAATAACTAGAGCGTTAGTTATAAGATAGCCGTTAGGGATAGCCGCTAGGCGACAGTAAGGTCACCCTGACTTCAACTAAGACATATTAATCCCTGGATGATATTGACCCAAATGTATTGCATAATACCTAAGACCTACTAAATATGTAAGGTCACCCTGACCTCAACTAAGACCTATTAATTCATGGATGATATTGACATAAATATATTGAATAATACCCAAGACCTACTAATTATGTAAGGTCATCCTGACCTCAACTAAGACATATTAATCCCTGGATGATATTGACCTAAATATATTGAATAATACCTAAGACCTACTAACTATGTAAGGTCACCCCGACCTCAACTAAGACCTATTAATCCCTGGATGATATTGACCTAAATATATTGAATAATACCTAAGACCTACTAAATATGTAAGGTCACCCTGACCTCAACTAAGACCTATTACTCCCTGGATGATATTGACCTAAATGTATTGAATAATACCTAAGACCTACTAAATATGTAAGGTCACCCTGACCTCAAATGAGAAATATTCAATCCTGGATAATATTGACTTAATTATGTTGAATCACTAATAAGACTTAATAACTAAGAACTATTAAATCTTGGATGATATCGACCTAAATATGTTGAAAACAAACTAAGACCTAATAAGTAATACCTATTAAATCCTGGATAATATCGATCGAAATATTTTGAATACTAACTA
Source organism: Lamellibrachia columna (assembly GCA_963662155.1). Taxonomy (NCBI): domain Eukaryota; kingdom Metazoa; phylum Annelida; class Polychaeta; order Sabellida; family Siboglinidae; genus Lamellibrachia; species Lamellibrachia columna. Next base: position 45,212,322 of record OY759261.1, read on the forward strand.
AGACCTAATATCTATTAAATCCTGGATAATATCGACCTAAATATGTTGAATAAAGACTACAGAGTTAGTATTAAGATAGAGTTACGCAACTGTAAGATCCCCATAACCTCCACTATGACCTACTCATTCTTGGACGATTAAGACCCACATTATTAACTACAGCATTATTCATAAAATAGGTGTAAAGCCACCGAAAAGTCATTCCGATCTCAACTTTGACTTATGTAATCAAGGATAATATGAACCTAAATATGTTGAAGGAGCGAAAGATGTACACCAGAGAGGAATAGCAATCATTACTGATACAGAAGCACAGAAGAACCTCATGAAGTGGAATCCTGTGAATGATATAATTATTAGTGCATTATTCTATTCGAGATTTATAAAAACAACAGTGATACCAATGAATAGCCCAACAAATGATGCTGATGATGAAGAAAAGGACACGTTCTATGAAAATTTAAGTAGCAGATAAATGCAAGAACTTCGCATGACCTGCTTATCATTATAGGAGATGCAAACGCAAAGGTCGGTTAATCCAATAATGAATGGGAAACAGTAATAGGAGAACAAGGAGTAGGCAGCATGAATGAGAACGGTGAGCGGTATGCAGAATTCTGAGCACTGAACAACCTAGTCATCTCGTCGGTCTCACTCTCGTTGGGCGTTGAAGCGGTCGTTAAAGCGGGTGTGCCAACGCGGCTGGATCCCGGCCGGCTTCTCTTCTATTTGAGCTTTCATGCTGACAACTTGGAATCTCAGGATGACAATAACCAGAACACCCACCAACACCACGAGTGCAAATACAGAACCCAAAATTATGAAAGTGCTTCTGGATGAGTCGTTGGTCGGAGAGTCGCCATTGTGGCGTTGCGGTGTTGTTTGTGATGCAAGCGTCGATGTAACGGGATTGGTCGCCTGTGATTCAGTTGCCGCGGTCGTCTTTGCATCAACTGATACTTCTCCCTCTTTTGTAACTGTTTGTGTAGTCGGCTTCGATGTTGACATTTTCTCGGATGTCGGTTTCGGCTTCGATGTGAAAGATGTTGTCATCTTCTGGGATGATGTCGTCGTTGTAGATGTCAATGACACTGTTGACATTCCAGGTGACGCAACATCTGAAGATGCTGTCGTCTTCGGTTCCAGTGTTGATGTTGTAGTGGTTGTTGTGACGGGGGATGATGTGGTCGCGGTCGTGGTTGTTGTAGGCGCTGGGGTCGATGTTGTTGTAAGTGGCTCAACATCAGGTGGCAGCACCTGTATTGTTAGCGACATCTGCTTCGAACAGGGGTTGGTGGCGCCATCTGTGGCCAAAATGACAACGTCGAATTTACCGGCTGTCAGCGGGGACACTAGGGACGATATTCGCCCGGAAGTTGGGTCGATGTCGAAAGTGTCGCGAACAACGTTGTCAGTGCTGGCAGCGAAGCTAATTGCGACTTCACCGTTGTCTCCAAAGTCGTCGTCTGTTACTTCGATGACGACAGCGGTTGTGTTGACCTCCGTTGACATGTTGACGAAGTGGATGCTCCCCGAGTCCGGACTGTGGAACACAGGACAGTGGTCATTCACGTCCAGGACCCGGATGTGGAGCTGAGCCTTCGCCTCTCTCGGCGGCACTCCGCCATCGACGGCCTTAACCCAGACTAGCAGATTGTCGGACGACAGCACGTTGCGTGATATCGGTGACAACAAGGTGACACGACCACTCACTGTGTCGACGACCAGATAAGATGTCGCGACAATCTCAGCGCCGTACGGCTCCAGCACATAGTGAATGTCACCGTTCTTTCCTTCGTCCGCGTCTGTCGCGTACACATCCACGAGCGACGTCCCAATCTTGGCCTTCTCGCTCACCGTGCAGTAGTAGTCAGACTCGTTAAATACAGGCGCATTCAAGTTATCACTGATAGGTTGGCTGCAGTTTCTGCCTTCGAAGCCGTCGTAGCAGTAGCAGCTGTTTGGGGCGACACATTGGCCCTGACTTGAACAGTCGTCCAGGCTGGTGCAATTGGCCGTCCCACAGTTCTCAGAGGACCAGCCCTCGTCACACGTGCACTGTTCCAGTCCAGTACATTGGCCGTGTCCTGTAATACAAAACACGGTGAAGGGTTCCAGTAAGTTAATTATAACATGGCAAAGATTTGTAACATGTTTATTTTGTTACACTTGCCCAATTGGTAATGCTATAAAATTGTAACTGCATTTCCAAAATTTATATAGCCAGAATAACGTTATAGAAACGTTTTCCAGCAACAAAGATAAAGTATATGCGTTGCTTTGCTTTTTTTTTTTTGGTTTATTCTACGACATATGTATACCCCGGAAAGCGTATCGCAATTAATACAATACATTTTCTGTCATTAAATAGTTATCTCAGCGCCAAGCAGTTTCACCTTAGTACAAAGGAAACATCAACAGTAGGTAAGTATATATATACATTTTGTAATGTTTTCCTTCAAGTGAATGGTGTATGACATCTCGAGAGGTGTAATTATTACAGCAGTATATTCCAGTTATAAACTAGTTACCTGAACAGCCATTCCTGGTTGCACAAGAGAACTCTGCGCAGGTCGGTCCTGTGTAGGCAGCGTCACAACCGCACAAGTTCGGCTCCAAACAGCTGCCGTGTGACGAACAATTTGATTCACACACAGGACTTTCGCAGGTGTCTCCGCCAAAACCCGGATCGCAGCTGTCGGTAATAGAATCACAACAAGGTTAGTGCTGTAAA
>OY759261.1:45217555-45270055 GCA_963662155.1 Lamellibrachia columna
GGAGCATAAAAGAGACTGAATACACATGTGAGGTATCTCGGCGATCCAGATCAGGGGTGAAAGTAGACTGGACACAGAAGGGTCGCATAGCCCAGCGTGGGAGCCTGGATGTCAGACGAAGGACACGTGTGAGTCAACCACGTGTACGGTGTAACTTTAAGCAAGGAGATAGAAGCGTCTATGCTCCCCTAAAGTTAGGAAGTAAGTAGCGTTTGAAACGTGAGAAATTGACTGAAACATAGCCGCGATGCTTAGCGAATACCGAAGCGGGGAGGCGATGCCAAAACGCCACTAGCGAGACGACACCCATGTTGCGAAGAAAAACGGTCGCGACAAACCGTAGCAGAACGACAGAACGACAGCAGAGCGTAGAGTCGTCTCTGCACTACGATCGCCGCACGACGACCGGAGCCGTGTGCTAGAACGGCGGCAGACAACTATGAAGCCCATAACATGACATCATCATCAATCCTCGCGCATTTCTCGCGGTTTCCGCTGATCTACGTACTATAACGTTTCTAACGGCTGGGTGGCGAGCACTTCGGCCGAAGCAGTACGCCGGAACGACAGAACGACGGTATTTTTTCACTTGTCCTTGTTGTCTTGTTGTCCTTGTTGTCTTATTCATTTGTGCAACCTCCATTCACAAGCGTTGACTTATAGAAATAGGGTTTTCCAACTAGACCAGAGTCAAGCTACTGACCGGAAACCCCGCCAATCCGTGACAAAGTTTACAATAAGCACGACACGGGTAGCTCTACAATGTTTGATTTAGGAAATAAACGAGACTTAAAAGACAGAGGGGTATGATGTGTGTCGCCCATGTAGGATGGTAGGGATGGAGAGGGGATATATTACCCGCATAAACGATTATTATTCTAGTGTTTTGAGTGTTGTGTCTGAGCACCGACCTATCTTCAGTGTTTCTTGCTCGGCCAAAGCCGTGTCGTTCGACACTACGACGTCGTAGACGCATCCCTTCAGAAGTGTACCGGACAAGCCTTGCTTCTCACACATCGTAGTCGCTGAAATAGACACGGTGCTACCAACAGTCGTAACCATGAATCCAGGTAGACATTATTCCGATAAACAATGTCCACAGTAACACGTAATCGTAATTGACGAACTAGACGAAAACGTTTGATTTGGTATTTAAACGGTACTACTTCGACGTTGACGAATTCAATCAGGCTGGTCTGTTTTTTTCTAAGCTGACATATATCCAAGCATTGTCTTTACGAAACCGTGTCCAATGCTTTTGTGGTGCACGCCTACCCCACATATTCTTGCACCTGACCTTCCTTGATATCTGAATAAAGGTGAAAACACATTTAGTGATAATTTACTGGCAATATTACTTCGTGTACGATTATCGGACTGAGTAATAAGCACTATCTGTGTCAATGTATTCACCTGTTTCAATGATGTTGGCGGAATATCCATCCAGAGTGTACGCGGGTTTGTAGGAAGGATCATTGTAGGAGGAGTCCATCACGTCATCAGGGTGGAAGTTTGATTCCGTCCAAGACCACGACCCAAACTTGCCAGCATCCGCCCGATGCGGAACGGCTATTCGCCCTGTAAGCGACATACAATTTACACTACATACACAGTTTATTGAAACGGTCACCTAGGTCAGCCATACAGCTTATACTAAAATAGAACCAGGTTATGGCTACACCGTGTTATTGAAATATGCACTTTGCTGTTTCCAATCAGTTAAAACACTCTACTGCATACTTTGTACCACGAAGCGCACTACTATGCACACTTTCCGCCTTATTGTGATCCATACATCACCACCAACAAGTCTACATTTCTAGCTTCTTAAACGTATTGGTAGACTCTTTTTATTCATGTCGAGTAAGACTAAAATCAGCTAAATTTCGCGCGAGGTTTACCATATTCGTGATTTAGCAAGAATAAAAAAATTTCCATCCAAAGCATCAAACGCCAGATTAACTTGTCTACCAAATACATCAGTCTGATACTAACAACTCTCCGCAAACTCATCAGTGTTATTGTACAACGTTCCATCCGGGCCAGTGAGGTCATTCGTGACGTCATCGTCCATGAATCCACAGAGTCCAGCCGTTTTCTTAAAGAACGCTGCCGCCGGCGTGAAACCAACGTTAAGGAAGAGGCGTTTCATCTTCGCGCTGTAAGAGGTCGCCACTGTCAACGTGGTTCCTTTTTGGAATAGCGGAAAAAGCATGTAATTACTATCCATTTGTCATCGTTTGGACACGACATAATTTTACAATACTTGTCCTGGTTTGTGGACTTTCTGATACACAATGTATGCACAACTCAACTTATCATTTTGGATTTCCTGAATCTGTTCAACATATACATGTAATAACTCTTTGTTTTTTAAATGTATTATACATAGATCGTTAATGAGAACTGTTACACCCGCAATTCATTCATTTATGTACCTGATTGGAATTGCAGAGAGATCATCGTGCCTGAAGTTGCGTCACCACCGCCAGATGCCGCATTTCGGGGAAGTATGTCCAACAAGACGGTGTTGTTGCTGAGAGCCTTCCTCAGGGATATGTGTGCGTCTTGAACGACGCCATCAATCCTGTATACAGCAATACGTGCATCATAACATGTACCTTGTAACAACTAGCACACTGGAAGGAGGTACTTACTCACCTCGGTACTTGTTTTAAGTCATGCAATTAGTAACTGCGACATACATATCAACGCATCACAAATGGACCGTATTCACAGGCCCTTCTCGGAATGATGCACACCCATAAGACTCTTAACGCGGGCCGTATCTCACAATACAATAAATCTTGCCCAGTACGCACATAACCGTAAGGAATGTATCTTACGTCCGAAACACCGTCATATTAAAACAATCCGCGAGACCTACGGGAAAACAATAAGCTAGCGTTTTGTTCTGATGTCTTTCACATACAAAGCAACGATTGCCAGACAGACGCTTGCGAGATTACGACGTAATGTTTCTTGGTCTGCGAATTATAAGAAGAAACGAGCACACCAGTTAAGCGTGGACTGTTCATGTCACGTTTCAGCGTTAAAATTCTACGATTTACTTATTAGATATATTCCAAGCGAAGGTTAGCTTCAAGATAACGAAAAAATTAAATGCACCTAGTGTGCGAACAAGTTGAAGAATCAGGCCGGAATCGAGATGTGGCAGCCCAGATATTGAATGGGTAAACATTAAAACAAGGTTTCATCAGGATAACCGCCGTTCCTGGCTACATATAAGAGTAGAATGATAGGCAACAAAAACGTGCAGTTACTTGTCCTCAGTATGACACTAACCTGACCGTGGGGACATCACCTGGCTGTGCTACAGCAGGGGTCGTGACGGTGATGACAGACGACCCGGCCTTGAGGGCGACGGCGCCCGTCAGAGACGCCTGCTTGTAGTAGAAGTAGCGCACCTGACAGCCGAAGTCGTTCTCCTCGCTCTTGCAGTCCCAGAACTGGCCGATGCCGAAGTAGTCGAACTCGATCCCGTCCAGGGTCTCTATGTGCGGGTCGCCCCAAGTTCGACGGGGCACCCGGCGCTCGCAACATCTGCCTGAATACGACATAACTTATGTAGTATACATTACATGCAGGCGCACACGCACGCACGCTGGAATATTTTCAAGTGACGTCACCGGGTTGAGTGAACTGATGAAGGGATGGTCACGTGGAGCAGGGTAACATGGGAAGGGCAAGTCAAGCAGGTGTGGCAAGTGGAGCCGGGTGAAATACATGTTAAGCAAGAAACGAGGATAGTGGCCATGTTGCGTTTAATATAGGACCTTAGCGTGAAGAGGCACTTAAATACTAATCGACCTCATTCGAATGAAGTTTGATGGAGATCGTAACAAGTATGACGTAACAAACCTTCCCATCTACGGCTGCATCGACACGAGGCAGAACAGCCGGAGCCCTTGGTGCAGACTCCGTGACGGGAACAACCCTGACAGGATGCACAGTCGGGTTGATCGCAAGTAGGGCCCCGTCTCCCGGAAGCACATATAGGCGGCTGGCCACACGGTTCATGACACTTGCACTCGCAATCTCGCCACGTCGCCTGCTCGCCCGACTTGCACTGCGGACAGACGTCGCCGGGACACTTGCAGCCGTCCGGCCCTATCGTCGACTCCTCACAGTTCTTACACGTACACTTGCACGGACACGAACCGTCTACTGCTATTATGTCTTTCGTGACACCATCGTCACACAGACAACTGCAGTCGCACGATCCATCGTCCTCCATCTCTTTCTCTACGTCATCTGCGCATGCGCACGGGCATTTTATCTTAGCAGCCCACTTCTCAAGTGAGCCATCCGGGCACTTTTCGCATTTACAGTCGCCATCTTTGGGCTGCCGGTCAGAAAATATAAAGGTATGTCAACATTAAACATACACAGAAATACATGTAAATAAGTTGTGGAATATGCACGGAGAAGACGAGTGGGCCTAAAAAGGAATAATACAGCCTCCATGTCAGAAATGAGGTAAACATCTGAATAATTATATGCTGCTTGTTGTGAAGGAACATTGTAAACCATTATCTATGCCAATAAACAATACATTAGTGAAAGTGAAAGTAATGCAAAGCGTTTTAATTTCACCATGGCTAAATGTTTTTAAAAGTAGTCGGTAAAGTTTTTGAGTTAATAGGTATGTCAGGAACAACACTTGCATAATTTCCATCATTTGTTGTTGCAATCAATTTACGAAAGCTTTTTGTTCTAGTTATTCCATCATCCTGTCTACTGCCCTCTGGTACGACATCCCGTAGGAAGAGTAAGCATGGTAAAAAGAGAACATGTCATGGGAGACCGCAACGCAAATAAAAGCTAACTACGGGTTACGCCGTCGGACATCAAACTGCACTAACCTTCACACTGAGTGCGGTATTATCCGGCGGATCGCAGAAACATTTACACAAACATTCTTTCGTTTTTGGGTCGACTTTTCCCGGCTCCCGGGTGTCTTCGCACAGGCAACATGGTGGGACAGGATTGGCCATGCACACACTGTGAATATATATATATATATATATATATATATATATATATATATATATATATATATATATATATATATATATATATATATATACATATACACATTTATAAATACACACATATATAAATACACACATGTATATATATATATATATATATATATATATATATACATACACATGTATATATACACACATGTATATATATATATATATATATATATATATATATATATATATATATATATATATATATATATATATATACACATACACATGTATATATACACACATGTATATATATATATATACATGCACACACATGTATGTATATATATATATATATATATATATATATATATATATATTGAATAGTTATGCGATATATATATATATATATATATATATATATATATATATATATATATATATATATATATATATATATATATATATATATATATATATATATATATATATATTGCTAGACGTATAATGCGTCTTCCTTTGTGTTCTGTTATCATATATCGCATAACTATTCAAGTGGAATAATACAAACATGTATATTATTAAAGCGAATATTTCAGCTTGACACAACGAATGGTTATGAAACTGAATAGACCCTTCCCATTACCACCACGCTACCTGGTGGATAATAATAACATTTAATGTTTCGGGTAAACCCGGGAACATCATCGGGTAAACACCCCGCTGCTTAAAGTATGAGTACGTGTTTTTATACCCGAATCGTTGCGTTCTATTGTAATCTTGTTGTAATTTATAATATTGACACTTGAGACTCGATCGTAAAATGTTAACACATATTTACACACGTTTATTGCACATCACACTCAAACTAATGTCAACGAAATGTTGACCACGTGACCGTCCACTCACCTTTCTCGTACAGTCGATCCCGGCACCGCGACATTTTTCTTAAAGTTCCATATAAAAACGGAGAGACCGAGGCTGACCGATTTCAACCCAGCGGTGATACCTGGACAGCGAAATGGTTTCATTGTAATCCAGTGGAGTATGTCAAAATGAAGTTTCAAAATAAAAAATAATAACTGATATGGTTTAGACATTTTAAAAGAACATTATTATTGTTAGTGTAAACTTACTGAACTCGGTGTGTTTATAGGGATCTTCACACTTGCAAGCCTGTCCAGAAACCGTGACAAAGAGCGGGAACCCCACACTGAGTTCAAGGCTTGTGGTGGAGGTTTTCTTTCCTACAAACAGGTTTTTTCTGGTTAAAATTTGACAAACCGTAAGTGCGTGCGTCGTAAGTGCGTACGTGTGTGTGTGCGTGATTGCGTGCGTGCGTGCGTACGTACGTACGTACGTACCTATGCATTTATATGTGTGTACGTACGTACATTTGTATGTACATATGTATGCATGTATGTATGTATGTATGTATGTATGTATGCATGTATGTACGTATGTATGCATGTGCTTTATGCATTCGTCTAAATATATCACACGTGTATAAAGCGTGCAAGTGTGTGTTTGCATGCGTGCACGTAAATGTATGACATCTTTACTGCCGGAAGTTAGTGTACGGAAGTATGAAGATAGGTGGCATATCACACCACTTCTTCCCCAGATTACCTTTCTTTTTCTTCGGCCGGGTTCGTTTCTTCGGCAAAGGTGTAGCTGGCCACTGAGCGACAATGGAGGGAGTCGCCGTCACAGTGGCTGTCGCCCCCGCCTCCAACTCTCCATAGTACGACTTGCTGCTAGCAGGCGTAATCTGAAGGACAGTGCGACATAATTTAAGTAAAATAAAATTTAAACTGATCACTATTTAAAATCATTGATCACTATTTTCAACGTAACTTATTGAAAGGAACTAACTAAATATACCTTTTCTGAAATAAACGTTCGAAAATCAAATGTTTTTCAACTGAAAAATTTTCATGACGGACTAAGCTTGCTGATGTTTTCCTGAATTGTTTCGGAATATATAATGTTCACCTTAATATTTGTCTGGTGATCGTTGTGTACACGTTTTAATATGGCTGAAACGTCGGGAAGCAAATTAGTAAGCAATGTTCCCACAGGTACTCGTTACTTACCTCCAAAGGTTGTTTTCGATTTCCCGACGCCTTGGTCCACTCCATGCCGGTAGAGAAAGCGACGGTGGTGTTGTAGGTTACGGACAACGTGACTTTTCCCTGCAACAAATCCTAGTCTTACACAAACGTGTGTGTGATACAAATATCGAGTGAACTATGTCATTGTGTGAAGACAGCAGGAACACAACGAGTTTTTCGTGTATGTATTTATGACGATCACGTGAATAAACTCGGAGTTACAGTGTAATTCAGATTGAAATTGTGGAATGAACTTATAACTGAGGCCAATGTAGAATTTATGTGTACCATTTGTGCAGTAAATAAACGTAGCACCTTTTATATGTTCTCGATTTATGGTATTGGATTTGTATTCTCGGTATTGTCATAGTATGTATGGGCGCTTCGTTAAGCAGTAAGTGAAAGTCGCTGGACTATTTCAAGTGCGCCTGAACTTCCAGTTATAGAAACCGGCTTGAAACGCGATGTGATTGTGAAGAAAATAACACGAAATTTCTCTTGCTTGATGATTTCGGTGTATCGAATTATTGGATAATGACTGCTGCATGGTACGCTGTGTTTTGCGGGGTATTATATTTACTGACGAATTGATTGTGCCGACTTACCGAAAATTGTATTGACCATCCCACACGGAATTTGAGAGAAATCCTCCCGGAAATAGGCCATCCAAGAATCGGTATAAAAAACCTGCCAACGTCCTAGAAAATGAAACAAAAACGAGTCTATTGAATTACTGAAACAAAAACGTAATGCAAATTATAATAGTAAAGAAACAACCTTAACCAAAAGGGAATAAAATATTTACAAATGTTAACAAACACGTCACTGAATAATAAATATATGTGCCACATTATGCATCCATATATGTATATGTATATGTATATGGATATATATATATATATATATATATATATATATATATATATATATATATATATATATATATATATATATATATATATATATATACATGTGGATATGCATGTACGTATGTGAGTGTATTTCTGAAAGAGGTATTTATATCAATAAAACATGTAAGGTGCACATACTCTAGAAAATGTTTTCGAATCGCCATCACGCCCCACTTTGTTGGAGTAAGAGAATGTTCCCTTGGCAGTGGACGACAGAGACCCCGAGAACGTGAGCCCAGCCCGAGTCACTTCTGTGTCTAACCAGTCCCAGTCGATCTTCAGGTTCACTCGAACTCCGATGGAATATGTGAAAGATGCCATCACCGATGATCCCTAATAAACAATATAATATTATAGAAGGAAATCTTATTTAAATGCACGCGCGTGTGTTCTTGCGTGCGTTTGTGTGTGTGTGTGTGTGTGTGTGTGTGTGAGTGTGTGTGTGTGTGTGTGTGTGAGTGTGTGTGTGTGTGTGTGTGTGTGTGTGTGTGTGTGTGTGTGTGTGTGTGTGTGTGTGTGTGTGTGTGTGTGTGTGTGTGTGTGTGTGTGCATTTGCTACGTGTGTCTGTGAACTTGTGTGTAAGACTTAATATATAAGTTAAAGAATCATAAAGATGCGTGCGTGCGTGCGTGCGTGCGTGCGTGCGTGCGTGCGTGCGTGCGTGCGTGCGTGCGTGCGTGCGTGCGTGCGTGCGTGCGTGCGTGCGTGCGTGCGTGCGTGCGTGCGTGCGTGCGTGCGTGCGTGCGTGCGTGCGTGCGTGCGTGCGTGCGTGCGTGCGTGCGTGCGTGCGTGCGTGCGTGCGTGCGTGCGTGCGTGCGTGCGTGCGTGCGTGCGTGCGTGCGTGCGTGCGTGCGTGCGCACGCACGCATACATAGAAGCAAACATGCATAATACTTTATAACTTATCTCAGATTTAAGAGATTATATGTAGCTGCGATAAATGGGTGTGGGTGTGCACGCGCGCGCGAGCGTGTGTCTGTGAAATTGTGTGTAAGGCGTAATATATAAGTTAAAGAATCAGAAAGATGCACGTAAATACACGAATGCATGTATACATGCATTCGTGTATTTACGTGCGTCTTTCTGATTCCTTAACTTATATATTAAGTCTTACACGTGCATGCATGCATGCATACATACACACATACATACATACATACATACATACATACATACATACATACATACATACATACATACACGTAGAAGGAAAATTAATAATACTTTATACATTAACTTACCTCAGATTCAAGAGATTGTTTGTAGCTGTCAGAAATCCGTAAGTTTATATCTCGCTTGCGTCTGACGACTTTTCCTTCAGTGATATCTTCAACGTTTAGTAGCGTTACCGCTGAGCCGTTTTCCACTCGTTCGATATTGGCCACTTCCAGAATAACGAAACTGCCAGTGGAGCGCACTTTGAGCACCTTCGCACATATTTCTGACGATCCTCGACCAGAAACGACATTTCCAATATCCAATTTTATCTGCGTATTCTTGTCAAACATCAACAGCCCGGGATTGTTGTCTCCGCCAACACAAGATGTGTGTCTCAATGGCGACGACAGTTTTAAGTTATATATGTCGAGGTTGTTGCATTCCGTCAACGTTGTATTGACGAAAGTGCCCTCGCTCGTTGGCCACACTCCGAGTACCGTCTCCAAGAAACCGGAACTCGTGTTGCTGGTAAGAATGTTTCCTACTTTATAAACATCGTTATTGGGAGGGTCCATCTGAATCACTAAGTTATACGAAGTACCTGTGTTGGAACCACTCGTCGTGTACGTCCTACCCAAACACTTGTAAACCTTGATGTCATCTAACGCATGAACAACTGTCCCAGAATTCATTTGTATGTTGCCTGAAATGACGTCATCAAACACCGAGCCCGGGGGCGTCTGTTCGAGAGACGCAACATCGTCAATTTCGTACAACTGCATGTCTGCACTGAAATCGGCGTAGCGAATGGCTTCTCGCAGTGTCGCCATATCGGCCCTCATCATCGTAAAGTGGGGCAGGTGAATGACTTCGTGGAGTTTGTGGAAGATGCCGCCCGCTTGAGCGCTCGCCACAATGTCGCCCGCCTTCACGTTCAGACGACCAGACGCCACCAAGAGTTGAGTTTCTTCCGACGGATTGTCATATTCTGAGCAGTAGTACATAGTTGAGTCTTCTGGCTTTACGTCTCGCAGCTTCTCACTAAATACTGTATTCTCGATTCTACGTGGATCTTCGTAAGCGGGTTTCACTACACCGTTGGGACAACGCGTTTCGTTCCAGGTGCTACACGCCGATGTGTCGCTGTTGTTACTGTAGCAGTGCTCCACGTCCTTGCATTGTTGGCACGTTCCTCGGTTAGCGTAGGAGAATGCCTCATTGCAATATCGTCCGTTACAGTCTAGCATCGATATCTGCGACGAGCAACTACCGTACTTTCCAGGTGTAACGCATTCGTGGAAGAACCACGTGTCGCAGGAGCCGAGACTAGAATTGGTGGCAGTTCCCGGCAGACATGTCTTGTCCGAGTCGCACCAGCCGCATCCTGCCTCCTTGACGCATGAGAAACAACTCCCGTATCTCCGACAGTAGGTGATCGAACATGAGCGACCGTACCAGCCGGGCGAACACCGACACTGATTGGCTCCCACACAGGCCCCGTGACCAGAACACTGGTTGACGTCATCGCAGTGGAAACGCGAACAGTCTTCTCCCATCCAACCCCTGCAACTCTCAAAAAAACACAATAGCATAAGTGTGAATACAAATGTAAGCAAGCTGTAACTCTTTTCTTCTTCTTCCCCTTGCTCCCTTGCGGGGCGGGGTTCAAGTTACCTGGTAACTTCTTCTACTTTCTTTGTTAATTCTCTCCATCTCCCTCTGTCTTCTGCCATAGTCCACTCTTGGCCTTTCGTACCTGCCCTTTCAAGATCTCGTTTGACACAGTCAGCAAAATGTAAAATTTACTACAAATATGCTACAAAACCAGCTTTCGTACAATAAATATATTTTTTAAATGAAGCCAACTACCAATGAATTGATGTACACGTCAATGACTTAACAGTATGCGTATGAGTTGTGCACGGGTATTATGCATACCCTTACACCATCACATTACAGATTAGGTGTCACTTGAAAAAGGGGTTACGAACCTGAAGCAGACGCACGTGGTTCCAACGCACGAACCTTTATTGAAACACGAGTTCTTGCAACGAACCACGGACTGGCGCTTGCAGATGAACGGGTGGAGTTCGTTACAGTTCGACTGTCCGACATTGGTGACGCTACTCTCCTTGACACTGGCCGGATACACTGGACAAGAACGTAGTTTATCCGTCCCGTCACTGAGCCATATCACTGAGCGTTTTTCTGTGCCGTCCAAGTCTTGGTACGAAATGAACTCGTCGATCATTGGCTGTAATTCAACCAATTGGAGAGTGGAGAGAACAATTGCTCTTTCAGTCTGACAGAATGTAGCCGCCTGGTGGTAGGTGCTGGCACCAACGTTGTAGAAGAAGCAGCTGGACAATTGATATGTCCAGCCGAGTGGACATACACCTGAAAGGACCGAATGAAAACAATCAGGCAGTGACTCACAGAGGCAGATGTAATATGGAAAATAGTCAAACCATATTTGATCATGATCGTCATCCTGCAATGATTTATGTCATAGTCACAAAGGAAGTGTATTTCGTCAATGACGTCATTATCTACGTGTCTGGGGGTGTTTGTTTGGAAGTACTATTGTTAAATGTTGTAGTTGTGTTATTTACACAACGATGATGTGACAACCTAGACACCATACGAAAAACAATAGAGACATCAACGAGCTTGAACAAGGTCAGAAGAACACACATCCTAGGCCAACATAGACTGATAACAATCCTAGACAATCAGGGCAGAGAAATCCAAGACCAGGATAAGATCTTAGAACGAATAGAGGAGTTTTACACCGAACTTAGTGACAGCGACCAAACCGTAACAATACGCACAGACCCAAGAGAAGTACCATCAGTAACAACATGGGAAGTGGAAGCCGCGCTAAAGAAAATGAAAAACGGGAAGGCAACAGGAAATGACCAAGTCAACATCGAAACGTTGAAGGCAGGAGAGGATACCATCGCCAAAGACTTAGCCAAGCTGTATACAAAATGCATATCAGAAAGACGAATCCCCACTACCTTGAAAAATGCAAAGATGGCGATAATTTTAAAAAAGGCAAACAAAAAGACATAAAGAACTATAGGCCAATATGCTTGCTATCGAACATCTACAAGCTATTCACGAAGATTCTAACAACCAGACTGGAGAAAATACTAGACGAGAATCAAACCAGAGAACAGGCAGGAATGTGCCGCGAATTCAACATACCAAAGAGGCACTTACTTGAGAAATGCAGCCCACTCGGAGGGACGGTCTCAAAAGGAGACGTTACAACAACAGGGAGACCTTCAAGTACACGGCCGTCTCTGATCCTACTTTTGACGACATGAGCGAGGCCCGAGCCCCACCAGTTGTTGGCGCAGTCAATACTTGCATCTGTCGCGTTGACATCGCCCATCTGATGAGTTGACAGTTCGTATGCGTTTGACGGGTTGTTGAGAATGTTCCCCCTGAACGTGACATCGGAAGCATTCAGTGACACGGTGTATTTAGCAGCGTATTTAAGGGCGGTGTTGAACCAGAAGATGTTTCTATCCGCCCTCACCGGAAGTCGGTTGTACTCCAACTCACTGCCGATCTCCATCACGTACTTTCCGCTGTTGTTGTAGAACAAGTTGTCATCCATTACGACACTCATGTTGACAAGCTGGACGACACTGTGAGACTCGTCAGCCGAGTTGTGTCGCAGGTTGTTTTTCGTCATTCTCAGTGTCGCGTTGTTCACTCCCGTGTTGCTCACAAAGACGACTCCTCCTCCAGAGAAGAAGACGACTGAATTCTGTGCCACCTTCGCTGTTGATACACGCGACATCGTCTCCGAATCAAACGTCACAGATAGAACGGTTGAGTCAGTCGACATTATGTTGCGGAAGAAACAGTTGCGGACCAGCACGTAGGAGCTCTTGAGCCGCACATCGACAGCAGGAATCGACCTGGTTTTGTAGCCCGTGTTGCTGACAGACATCCGCTCCAGCCAGATAACGTTGTGTTTCTCCGGGTCTGTGTTCCAAATACGCACCGCCTGTCCAGGCACATTCTCTACCCGCACGTCCTTCAGCGTGATGGAACTCACTAGTTTCTCTGAAGACAAATCATATTTATTTACTCATCACACGTTCAAAGGCTCAGATTGCTGGCTCTGTTCAGCCTTGGAGAGTTCGTACAACGAAACGTTGACATGCTCCGGAGTAGTTACACGTATTGCGGTGAGTGGTAATTTAAAGTTAATTGAGTCGCACTTTGTATCGTAAGGACTGAAGGCCAGCCATACAATGGACGGAACGTACATTCTATCCCAGCACGCACGATCGTACGAACGAACAAACACACAAACACACACACGCACACGCACACGTACACGTACACGTACACGTACACACACACACACACACACACACACACACACACACACACACACACACACACACACACACACAAACAAACATTACGCAAACACTTACTTACCTACTGGGCACGGGTGAAATTTTATGTCATCGAGACCGACGGAATTCCTGCACCATGACCCAAAACGAACGTGGAAAAGAATTGTAAATCGATCGGCAGTTATCGGCATCAAATCAACGTCTTCGTGTTCCCAGCGATTGAACTTATTTTGAAGAGTGGATGACCAGATCTGTCGCAGTCCACTGGTTGTCTTCATGTACAGCGTTAGTTTTTCACCTGTGGTCGTAGATACATTAATATAATTATTATCTTAACACTAACAATGTGTGTGTGTGTGTGTGTGTGTGTGTGTGTGTGTGTGTGTGTGTGTGTGTGTGTGTGTGTGTGTGTGTGTGTGTGTGTGTGTGCGTGTGTGTGTGTGTGTGTGGGTGTGTGTGTGTGTGTGTGTGTGTGTGTGTGTGTGTGAGTGTGTGTGTGTGTGTGTGTGTGTGTGTGTGTGTGTGTGTATGCGTGTGTGTGTATGCGTGTGTTCGTGATTGCATGCTTGCGTGTGATATAAACAATTGTCAATATGAAACTAACACAATATAACGTTTTGCAAATAACAGGTTAAAGAGAACATTTCATCACCGTCATATTATGAACACGTGATAATTCTCAACTGATGATATCATCCTTTCAATCCATTGTCGCATGAGATAATATTTGGTTGAACGACCAATCACACGTTTAACCGATTATCTCATAGCACAAGGACGTGTCATCGTTAATACATTACGGTGTGTTTTAATAAATTGTCCTAAATGATAACAACACTGCCTTATATATCGTAGTGCATGTTAAGAGTGGTCACAAGAAGAACAATTACTGCATGACATTGTAGTGTGAGAGGTGATAATATATTTGTCATACAGCAATACAGTTATTACATTGTTCGTAGATGTTCGGTTGAAATTACCACTCACCGCGATACCTGTGGCTACTCCGGTAGTGATTGAAAGAAATGCGACAGATATCGTCTTCTCGGCTGAAGATGGTGCTTTCTACTGCAGCCGTGTAGGACGGACCTCCGTTATTATAATAATAGTTGCAGTCATGTTTCGGGAGGGTTGTTGCCGCCTTTATATAATGACCACCTAAATATAAATATCAAGATATTAGTGCAAAATGTATTGTGTTAAACATGACATTACGCAGCACATGTACAACGCCAACCAGAAAATAATTACGACGACAAAGATAAAGAAAACGATTAATTAAGGCTTTTAGTAGTAAACACTGGAAATCGGTTAACGTACTTGTTCCTCCGGCAAATGTGACATCGCTGCCCAGACCTCTGAAGTCGGCATGCCGGTTGGAACTACAGTTGTACATGAGCCACTGCTGTCGTTCTGTCGCAAGTAGATCTTCATAGTTGTGCCAGCCACACCAACCGTCCTCGAAGGCACAGTCATTCACTGCAAATGTACGCCTCCGATCACATTGGAACGTATGCATTGCTATTAGTACGGGCAGTGTATGCGAAATCAATAGTGCATGCGTTATATATCTAAGGGTCCTCTGTTGTTCTTATCTATCTCTTGTTGAATGACGATAAACCAAACAAACAACAACAACAACAGCAACAGCAGCAGCAGCAACAACAAGAACAACAACAGCAACAACAACTACTACTACTACTACTACTACTACTACTACTACTACTACTACTACTACTACTACTACTACTACTACTACTACTACTACTATTACTACTACTACTACTACTGCTGCTGCTGTTGTTAGTGGGAATGGACTCATTGTAGCCTAGCTATGACGTCAAATAACCGGACTTGATATACATGAAAATAACGGTAAAGTCAGCGATAGTTTTAATGCAATCTATGTTCGAGAATAGGGACTGTAGTTTTCGTGGACAGGACCGTAGATATTTCACCTTAGTAAATACAATTAATGTTTTCTTAAAGTGGATCATCGGACCGTAGAATTGAAGTGAAGGACGGTAGGCAAAAGCTTCAAAAATTGCTGACAGCAACAACGAAAATGATAGAATTTACAATGATATTTCCGAACGAATGGTGAGTGACGACCGACCTTTCTGTGGGACGCTGGTGACAGACGCGTACTGCACGAAGTTCTCACTCTGATGAACCACCATTGTCATCTGTCGACCCCACGACTGCACTGTCGTCGACTGTTTCACGGCGTGCAACAGAATACATGCTATCTTAGCAGAGTTCACACAGGTGAGACGGCCGAAGTTAGTTAATTGGCTAGAGCAAATACCCGATTTTCAAGAGACTCTCCTGAACTCAGTTACCATTTAGCGGCCAGGCACAAACTTTGCCATATGACTGTAGGCAGGGTCGTACTCGAGCGATAACTATATTACAGTATTTTTGCCGCGATTACCACTGCCGGTTGCCAATTCGTTAAGGCTCAAATGTTGCCTGCGATCGGGAGTCTTGTCCGCTTCGAACATTGAATTAGGGACCCGACTAGTCACAACTGGAGGGTATATAAACACACTGGAAATGTATAAGACTACACAAACTACAAAGAGGCACTTAACCTAGCTAAAACTGAAATTAGAAAATCTAAACGAACCTTTGAAAAAAAATTGGCAGGCAATATAAAAAAATGACAGCAAGAGTTTCTATGCTTATGTAAGGAATAAACAGAAAGTTCGAGATAAGGTCGGACCACTGAAAAACAACAGTGAAAACATAATTTCAGACGGGTTTCAAATGGCAGAGGTCCTGAATAAGTAATTCAGCTCAGTTGTTTACCACAGAAGATATCAGCTCACCTCCAGTTCCATTTATTAAATTTGAGGGCAATAAATCAGAACATTTGGGGCAGTTATTTGTAACTCCTGAAATGATAACAAAGAAAATTAAGAAGATGAAAGATAATAAATCACTTGGAGTTGATGGGATACCACCAACACTGCTTAAGGAAATTGTTGAGCAAATTAGTACACCACTAGCAAAAGTGTTTAACTTGTCACTAGAAGAAGGAATAGTTCCTGCAGAATGGAAAGAAGCAAACATTACACCGCTATTTAAGAAAGGATCGAGGAACAAACCAGAAAATTACAGACCAGTGAGTTTAACATCAGTTGTATGTAAATTACTCGAAATATTAATTAGAGACCACATGTTGGAATTCCTTGTAAAACATAAATTAATAAATACATCTCAACATGGGTTCCTAAAAGCAAGGTCATGTCTAACCAATCGCTTATGTTTTTTGGAAGAATTAAAAAGTGGGTAGATGACGGGTCACCAGTGGATATTGTATATTTAGATTAACAAAAAGCTTTTGATAAAGTGCCACATCAATGATTGTTACTTAAACTAAAAGCCCAAATAAACTGGATAGAAAAGTGGCTTACACACAGAAGACGCAGAGTAATAGCAGATGGTGAGATTTCAAACTGGAAATATGTTCTGAGTGGGGTACCACAGGGATCAATATTAGGTCCTATACTGTTTTTAGTATATATAAATGATTTGGAAGATGACATATCTAGCAAAGTACTGAAGTTTGCAGATGACACAAAAGTATACAGAAAGGGTACTAATGATACAGATAAACAAAGTTTACAGTATGATCCAGATAAATTAGTTAAATGGTCAGAAAAATGGCAAATGTTATTCAATTTTGGGAAGTGTAAATGCATACACATAGGACATGTAAATATGGACGAAGAATATAAAATGGTGGGTGCTGTACTAGGTAGAACCACACAAGAAAAGGACTTTAATATTTAGTGCTGACATGAAAGTTTCAGAGCAATGTGGGATTGCTGTTTCGAAAAGGAAATCAAATTCTAGGGCTAATTAGGAGAACTATCGCGTAAAAGGAGAAACAGCTAATTGTATCTCTGTACAAAGCAATAGTTAGACCACATTTGGAATATTGTATACAAGCATGGAGGCCGTATCGTAAGAAGGACATAGACAAGCTAGAAAGAATACAACGAAGAGCAACTAAAATTATTCCAGAATTGAGAGACCTTAGTTATGAAAGCCGCTTATTACAATATGGTTTGACAACAATAGAGACCAGGAGACTAAGAGGAGACCAAACAGAACTGTTTAAAATAGTGAACGGTTATGAGGATATTGATAGGAATATGTTCTTCAAACTTAAAGAAGGCATTAGAACCAGAGGACACAAAGCAGCATTAAGTTAAGGAACAGAGTAGGTTGGACATGAGAAAGTACTCTTTCTCACAGAGGGTGATAAATGAATGGAACAAACTGCCAAATGATTGTGTTAATGCTAGTAGTGTGAATATGTTTAAAAATAGAATTGACAGATATTTGGTAAGGGCGGGCTACACATAGATGAGAACATTGTTGGACTCTCGATAAGCCAATGGCTTCCTTGTCCACTTGCCATCTGGAACGTGTTGTTTTGGATGGCAAGCTTGTTAAATCTTGTTAAAACTATGAGCAGTTCTTAGAACGCCAGTCTATTGTCGGGAACCCATTAGCCACTAACAGCGCGATATTTGTCGCGTGACACATAATCGAAACTCCCTGCTTGAAGCCCTGTTCTGGAAAGTCCCTTGCTCTTCCTTCTCCTTTATACGGGGTGCAACTCACCAGTGTTCGAAATTAAATTCGGCGGCCGCCGATTCAAAATGCTTCGGGCCGGTTCAAGTTATCGGCTCCACCCCCGGCAAGTCATCCCGACCACCACGGCAGGGTATTAGTGTATATTAGTGATGTACATTACAGTACTTACTAATCTATGGTATTTTGATACAAAATGGACTGTTGCAAACTGTGGCGTTTTAGCGAGTCGTGTAGTATGTGGAGGCTTTAACATTGTTAACGAAGTTCCCCGGGCGTTGTTTATTGACAACAATACATAAAATAACATGTGGCACCAACATGTAGGTTATTTATTTGTGGTAGCAATAAACACACCGAGTAGCCAAAAAAACCGATATATATATATATATATATATATATATATATATATATATATATATATATATATATATATATATATATATATATATATATATGTATATATATGTATATATATATATATATATGTGTGTGTGCGTTCGTGTGTGTGTGTGTGTGTGTGTGTGTGTGTGTGTGTGTGTGTGTGTGTGTGTGTGTGTGTGTGTGTGTGTGTGTGTGTGGGTGCGTGCGTGCGTGCGTGCGTTCGTGTATGTGTGTGTTTGTGTGTGCGTGTGTGTGTGTTTGCGGGGGGTATATGTGTGTGCGTGACAGGGACAAAAATAACTATGAGTGCTACACTGACCTTTGCTCTCCAAGTCCACCTACCTGGGTACCGCGGTCCTTTCTGTAAGTCGTGAATCTGCTGATCCTACTTTTAATGTCCACGTCGCTGCCGTCATAAAATTCGGCGGTCAACAAACCGTGGTAGTTTGTTGTTTCCGCTTTCATTATCACTTTAATCGAATACCTCTCTTCTGTTTTGAATCGCCGAATACAACTCTTCCAGTCAGTGGCGCGCGTGGGAAAGAACTTGTATTCCTCGCCAGGTTTGATGAACATGTTCGTGTTTGCGTCACACAGCCGGAAGGTTGGATACAGAATACCTTTGGCTGTCAGCTGATTCCGGTGGAATGTTGGAGTCATGGAAATTCCGTCTTTCGTCGTATTCATGACAACAACGCTCTCAAGTGTCACGTTGGCCGTCACGTCGAAAAACGAAATTCCGTTGCCTCCGACCTGGACCATATAAAATGTATTAATATAATATTATTCAGAAGTGCCACACCAACAAATCACCCATGCATGCACGCACACTCGAACGCCGCACACCGGACGCACACACGCACACACGCACGCACGCACGCACGCACACACGCACAAACACAATGACGCACCTTTTCACGAGACACACAATTTACAAAACTTTGTATTATAATTGACATAAGCCTAAATTTGTTCGACATAAAAATGGCTAAATATTGTTAAATATTGATGCACATAAGGCCTGTTGGTGCTATTATTCAATGTAGGCTTTTTGACTTTCTTTTCGTAATGTTTTATACGAAACAAATAAAAAAAAAAACATTTAGATTGACAAATGTGGTGAATTGTAGTTAATATAATATAAAATAAAAATTGACTTAACCAACATTATGGTTGAACCCATCAACATTTCAAACAATGTTACCTTTCTGACGGTTACGTTTCGCATCTGTATGTCTTTCTCATTCGCTATGCCTCGCCCGACAAACACGAATCCGAATTCTGTGTTTTCTAGTGTAACGTTAACAACGCTAGGGGGCGTACCGGACACTTGAATACCGGATATGTTGGACATAACGACGTTTTCCAGGATGGAGACGCTTCTATCTACCATCGTGCTGATGTGTATACCAGTCATCGTGCCTTCTGTCGAACACGCGATTCCCACTTTGTTGTATCGAGGGCATGACTGGATGAATGACATTCGACACTGTGCGAGGTCTTGTTCCATGCCGTCACATGCCACAGTGTACGCCAAAGGGGTGTGTCCGTGATTCCGTAAGCAACAGTTCGAACTCGTTGCTGAAAATAATTAACAATAAATGAAAATATTCTCTATAAATTATATCGACTGTTAAACCCCAAAAATCGTATGTGTAACCTTAACAATTAGCGTTATTGGACATGTGAGTTTACTGTGTTACACATGTCAGTATTGCAAAAGACAATTGTTCTTGCATAGTTCTGTATCTTGTTATCAAATCTACCTTCAACGCTTTACACTTCACCTCCTGAAAAAGACAATTGTTCTTGCATAGTTCTGTATCTTGTTATCAAATCTACCTTCAACGCTTTACACTTCATCTCCTGGAAAAGCATCCACCCTTATTGGAGTGATGTTCTCTTCGAGTCATGTTGGCAAATCTCTTCTCAGACTACGATGTTCTAGCTATGTATATTATTGCGTCCCTCTATATATTGCAAGTTCAGGGTCCACAAAGACAATCCTTGGATCACGGTTATTTAATTTTGTTTTAAAATAAATACATGCATATCTTTAAAAGACAAATGCGTGACGCTAATTATACTTAGCATTTAAAAAATGTATAGCTGTCCCAAAATGACCACTCCTTCAACCAATAAAAAGTACAGCACCAGCTCCTTTGCAAAATGTCTTGTTACGAGACAAATGATTAATATGTATCGACATATTAATTAATTGTCTTTCAACCGCTTAACAATTGGAAAACGGTTTACATGCTGGAGTTAATTCAATTGGATTACTAGTTGGAATGTATAAAACTGCTTTGGAACTAGAGGATGGGTAAAGTGCCTCACACTACTGGAACTGCAATGGCACAATTTATACACTTTCATACAACAGTTCGTCAATATAACTCCACAACTCCACCGCATAGTCAGGTTTACATTAATCAAACCACTGTGGGATGAAAGCCTATTCAACAATCATACAGAGAAGTAGTTCTTAAGCCAGTTATTTCCACTCTTCTACCTAATTTAATATCGCCACCTTCTATACTGTATTACATCAATCAACATGTAAACGAGTGTGGTACAATTACCTTTGCCGAAGCCAAGTTGTCTACATGCGACGTGGGCGTTGTTGGCCGTCCATCCAGTCCTGCAAATGGGCCGCCACATGGAACCAATGAAAGCTTCCAGGCGACCTTCGTGACGATTACGTCCGTCGACAAGTCGCAATGGCATCTCCTGTGTCAAGTTGTCACTGCGTTGAAACCGCACGGGGCTCTCTGTGGTTCCTCGCGCTATCAGTCTACCTTCGATGAATAAACTGGCAGTGCGTTCCATGGCGAGGGTGACGCCGGGCTCCAGGGTGAGAGTGACACCAGCAGGAACAAACACATCTCCAGACACGATGTACGGGTCTGTCTGTCGTCGCAGCGTTCTAGACTTATCTAGTCTGCTCAGAAGTGGTCTGGTAGTTCCGAATGGCTGTTTAGTATTGATATCAGACTGTCGGTCTATTACTGGACACCATCCCTTGTCACTTCCGTCAAAAATACGACTGTCGATTACATCTTTGTCCAGCGTTCCCCATGAGTTATCAGTGAAATCGAGGCGGGTCGACAAGTTTAGTGTTGGCTGTTGATTGATCACTTCATATGTTAAGTTAGGATTTTCGAACTTGTTTCCATGAGCTTCAATTGTTGAGGTCCATTTAACTGTCAACGCGGCGGAATTCTTCAGCAATCCGGTGGTTGCTGAGTTGTTGACGATTACATTATCCAAACATTGCTGAGTTGTTGTGGATACGCTTGAATGAATGCATGTTATTACTGAATTAATGACAAGGTTGTTCACGAATGTGTTTCGCAGAAGACGGCCACTGTCACACGAAGAGCAGAAAGACAAAATGCTAGAGACATTCTTATTGTCCTCAAATGTGTTCCCATCGATAATAGCACAAGAGTCTTTACTTGCCGAGATGACATCAACTAATACGCCACCAGGGTACGTGCTGTTGCGAATTACATTTGACGTGATGTTTCCGGTTCCTCTTAGTCGCATTATCTGACCAGCCAGGTTCTGAAACTTGTTTTTGTCAATGTTCCAGACAATAGACTTTCCAGCCTTTGTTCCGTCAAGGACCAATGCCTGTTGACCAGCAAATGCTTTGTTTCGTTCGAATATCACCCGTACGGTGTCAGATTTATGAAACCTATTAATGTCGAGGCGAAAATGAATAGCATTGTTCTCTAGAATGGCGTCTGCAACATTAATCTCAACATTACCTGCATTGTGATTTATTTGATAGAGGTAGACGCCATTTTTGTTGTTCGAAATTGTAATGTTGCTCAAAGTAACCTCGTCAACGGCACTCGCTTGGATGTACACGGCAGTATCAGTGTAACGTGTAAACGAAGAATCGGACACAACGAATCGTTGAATGCCTGTCGCTTCGACCCCTTTACTCCCATCAGTGAAGTCACTACCACCCAGTGTAACTTTTCCAGAAACCCGCTGGAGTCGAACACCAACTTCCGAATGCTCTATGGTATTGTTCACGATGAAAACTGGTTTGTCGACTGACACTAGTCGCAGTCCAACTTTCGAATGGTCTACACTATTGTTCACGATGAACACTGATCTGCCGATTGATACAAAAGAAATTGCCGTTTGTAAACCGTTAATCGTGTTTCCCGTCAGTGACAGTTGTACGTCGGAGTTGTTATCTAAAAGATGAAATATGAGAAAATAAACAATGGTGAGATCATTTGTGTTGATTATAATTTCAAACACACACACACGCACGCACGCACGCACGCACGCACGCACGCGCGCACAACCACACACACACACACACACACACACACACACACACACACACACACACACACACACACACACACAAACACAAAACACACATACACACACACACACACACACACACACACACACACACACACACACACACACACACACACACACTCACTCACACACACACACACACACACACACACACACACTCACACACACACACACACACTCACACACACACACACACACACACACACACACACACACACACACACACACACACACACACACACACACACACACACACACACACATGTATATATGTAAAACCACGCCCAAAACATAAACTTACACTCACATTTGTACACTCACATGTACACAGAGACATTTGTACACTCACATGTACACAGAGATATTTGCATGCGCACATATAAATATGCAA
Source organism: Lamellibrachia columna (assembly GCA_963662155.1). Taxonomy (NCBI): domain Eukaryota; kingdom Metazoa; phylum Annelida; class Polychaeta; order Sabellida; family Siboglinidae; genus Lamellibrachia; species Lamellibrachia columna. Next base: position 45,240,861 of record OY759261.1, read on the forward strand.
ACACACATATCTACTTTCATTGTCATAAACAAACACTTATTTACGTATACGTAATGTATTTACGGATGCAAACGCACACGGTTACATGACTATACATGTTCGAATTGCGTAATTGTTGTACAACAGTAATTGATAATTTAGACGAGTCTCTTCTTCAACATTTCAATACCACAAAGTCATTTCCACCAAAATAGTGGAAAATACACTGAAGAGCTACGACACATAAACAATATTCAGATGACAGCGAAATGTTATTATATTTCCTGGTGACTGAACACTAACCGGGAAAGAGTTTCAAAGAGTTGGTCCAGCAACCGAGAATGCGCCCTAGTTCCTGTGTTTGTTTCAACTGGGAAAAAATAGTGATCAAACAAGTCTACGCTTTTTTGCAGGAGTGAACTATGAGTATATGTGTTGCAAATATTTCAGTAACTCTAAGTGAGACAAAGAAGGAGAACGATAAACTACTTTGCCAAATAATTTAGCACACGTTACCTTTGTAAGCGTACACGTGCAAGACTGCATTCACACATCCGTAATAACGCCGGTTTCGTCGCACCCGAATCTCGGCGACGGATCCCGTGGAATGGAACAATGTTCCGTCCGGTCCAGCCGTTAGTCCGACAGCGGCGCTCTCGTTGCGTAGTCCGTCGTGGAACGTGACAGTCTGGGCGGAACACGACGACGGGAAACTACCTCGAACAACTTCTGCGGCGATTCTGTCGCCTTCAGATGCCGTGACACGAACGTAGTGGTCACTATTGGATGGCATAGATCTATCGTTCACGTTCAAATACAAGGACTTGTTATGGGTTATATCCGTTGTGGACACTGAGGGAAACGGTACAATTAATTCGTTTCTGAGACCAGCTATTGCCGAGCGTTTCGGTTCTACGTGGATGCCAATGCCGACATGTTTTCGGATGCTCGTGATGTTCGTGTCGTGCAAGTGAATGCGCGAGTCGAGGGCCTCGACTGCAATGCCACGGCGCATGACAACAGTCAACGAGTCGACGGAGTTGCTGTCAACGCCAACCCTAGACACAAACAGCGCTCGCGAGCTCTGATGGTCAAACATGTCTGCGATGTGCACGTTGTCAATGATGTGATTTTGAAGAAAGTCAACGTGTATCGCAGCACGGCGTGGAGCATAGCTTGGTCGGTGATTGGTCTGGTACAATCGGGCGTTTCGAATGACACTGGGATTGGCATCAATCGCTAGATGAATCCCAGTCCAAAAGTTGCGTCGACATGTGATCTCAAGAACTGAGTCAGCGCTGCAATTAGTGAAACCATCTTCGGGAAACACACATTCGCTGAAGCGACCGGAACGACACTGAAACGTTGGCATTGAGTCAACAGACAGGCTGTTATTTTGTATAGAATTGTACTCAGTGTGACCTTCAAAGCCCGTTGCACGGCACAGGAAGTCAAGCGTGGGTCTGTCTTTATTGAATGAGTTGTAACACAATGATCTCCAGGCGGCGCGCGAGTAGACTTGTATGACACCTGACACCGTCTGATCTTCTTCGTGTTCGTTCAGTAATCGCACTCGCTGGTGACGAGTCTGTCGTTTTGTCGTCATGGTTATTTCGTTTGAAGACGAACCGTGAATTTGAAGTGTGCCCATCACAATTATGCCTCTTCCTGGCTCAAATTCCAGTGTCACCCCTTCGGCTACCAATAGGGAACCGCTTGCACGAACTATGGTGTCCTTGGTAACGTGATAGGGCGTGTGAGTATCGTACAACTCTATTTTATCTGTGATAATTCCACCGATATCGTGGCCTTGGACAACATCCGGGTATTGTCGTGAAGCGTTGTTGTAGTCGTCTTCATTTGCACTCTCCAGATACGGGTGATACAGAATGTTAGCCGGGACGCAAAGTTGATGGTTGCCGTATAAGGAACTCGCGATGTAATTGATGTCCGCACTGCCCCAGTAGTTGTACCGCGCATCGATGGAATAAGCAATGTCTCGCACGGTTGTCGCCAGTTGAAACTGCACATCCGGGTTGTTGAACATGTTGTGTCTCATTGTCACCAAAGCTTTGGACCGAAGAATGACAACTGCGGAAATGGTCGTCAGATCCAACACATACAACGGAAGAGGGCTTTCGAGGGATGTACCGGTGAACATGTTGCGCTCAATATTAATCTTAGTTACTCTCGCTTGTATATCCAGACAGGAATCGTGGTTATTTGTGAACACGTCATTGCGTATTGTTACATTTCCACCACTGTTAATAGTGATTGATACGTGTGTTTGATTGACGAACGTGCATTTTTCAATTGCAATTTTGTTGTTACTGTTTTCGTTCGATGTTTGAATGCCCCTGTTATTTGAATGAAATGTACTGTTGTCTATAACTGAAGTCATGCCACATTTCTCATTAATGATCACCCCACTTTCTCGAATATCTCGGAATTCACTATTCCTGATGTTCAGTTGCCTTGCGTAGACACCGGCTAGGATGGATGGCTTGCATATGTCTGTTTTGACATACGAAAGGCCATATTTATTGTTTTCTGTGACGGTCAGGTCCGTTACGTTTAGTAGCCCGTCGGAGTTATCTGACAGGATTGCGGCCTCAAGATTCGTTCTGCAGATTATTGATCTGACATTGATGTTTGAGTTGCACCGCGTCAACCGAATGCCGTGTGTGTTGTTCGTCAACTGAGAGTCGCTGATTTCGATCGGTATTCCAATCTCCTTTATATACAGTCCCTCTTGTCCGTTATCAACGGCAACGATTCCTGTCAAGTGCATATGCAATGATCCTGCAACACAAGCAAATACGTTTAAAAATGTAATCACAATGAAGTATGACAATCCCACTAAGGAGATTATACGCTTGCACAGTAGCAGTAAATGGATTGTTGTTGTTTCCTGACTATGTAAGCAGAGCACGTTAAGCCATTATATACCACAACTGCCATTACTAACAAAAATGGTATGGAATATTTTAGAAAAAAGTAGTCCCCGTCTTATGCGGGCACCCCCTCATACAAAGGTATTGTGGCCGCATAAGACGGTTCGCCCCTCACATAGGCAGCCTCCTATTTTCCATACAATACATTATTATACAAAATACGGTCCAACAAAATATATTGATTTATATGGATGCACGCTAGTAAATGTAAACGCGAAAATGAAGATACCAATCAAACTGATCAGATTTGTTACCGGTGGCACGCTTCATGGAAACTCAGTACGCAATAATTAAGATTTTCGTCAATAATGTATCGGTGATATCAAGCTAATCTATGAACCAAAACCGAAATCAAATACAGCCGAACCCAGCTAGACCGCGTGGTCCCTATGACTAGCATTATGGAAGAAGATTTTTTTTTATAATAATGCGATATTCATTACTAAACGTTAATATAACAAGTCATACTATCGTAAAGCCTGATACATTTACTTTAAATTCATTCTTCCGCGAAATAAATAGTCTGATCCAATATAATATACTGCAAACTTTACGACCCCAAGAGCGCAAATTCAGCATGGCCACACAAAAACAGAAACAGTGTTTAGCCCAAAAAAGTAACTGTTATGGCAGTATTAATAAAATCAATATAAAGGCTGCCTTTAAAAAAAAGTAAAAGTGCACATTATATGCTTCATGTAAAATTGTACATAAACTTGTAAATTATTAAATGCACTACAATGCAAATCGGGCAAAAGCAGAAGCAATATCTTTTGATATGAAAACAATGAAGAACATTTGTATTATTACTTATAGGACCAGTTTACCTGGCATCACAGACAATAGTTCAAACTTGACATCGGTCCCGTAACTGTTGTATTGTATCTCGATTGTAATACGTTCCTTCGTCGTTATCACCGTCCCCAAGGGGACCTTATTGTAGCGGACACCGATGTAGGCAACTAGTATGGCGGGCGAGTTGATATCGCTGCCGTCACGAATTGTCACGTGAGTACTGCCAGACACCGATAGGGTGCGAAACACCAGTAGTTGTCCAGGCGTGGTAGAGAAGGCCTGAAAGGCAGCAGTGCATGACACAAAGCAGCAGCAACACCGCCACCTCCGCAGCTGCATCCGCCACCACCGCTTCCACCACCGCCACCTCCGCAGCTACCTCCGCCACCACCGCCGCCGCCGTCGGCCGATATTTTCATTCGGAAATCGATCAGAATGGCCTTTTTTTAACACATCAAACGTCGTGTATGTATGATGCAGGGGAAATTGTTCAACCTATTTTAATAGTATCATATTAGCATGTCATTTCCGTAGTTTACTTATACTCATTTTGTTCGCGTAACCTTTGGGATGCAATTAAAATATCACAATCGAAGAAACAGGAAAATCAGTCAATTCAAATAATTCAGTGACTAACCTTCGTGCAACTGACACTACTGTACCGACTTCTGTGGACGTAGAGACGGAGAGGGAAGTCGCTTGCTTGGTGCTCACACAATAGACATGTCAAGCCGCACATATCAGTTCCGGCGACATAGCTGAATATCGGAGGTCGGCCAACAGAGATGCCCTTGTCGTAGTTACCTTGATAGGAAATGTTGAATGTGCAAGCGGCTAAAATAGTGTAGCATGATATTTCATATAACATCTACTTAAACGGAAAAAGTCGGTATTAATAATATGTATATATATATATATATATATATATATATATATATATATATATATATATATATATATATATATATATATATATATATATATATATATCCTTCCTACTATATGTATAAATCTAAAATCTGTAGTTTTCTTCTTTTCTTCTATAAACTTATATTTCTCTTTGTCAACCCATTAAATTGACTACCCTAAGCCGCAATCACACAATGTTCTGAAACTTTCATGTCAGCACTATTTGTTACTCCTATGTCGTTGTCTTTCCAGGTATTTATATTAAATAAAATGCATACCATCTACAATTGTTCACATAATTGCAAGTGTTAATTATCTCCATCTCATTTAGTCTGTCATAAAACCTGTTGTCATCAGCAAATTTAAATTATGCGCTTGTTACATCATCAGTCAATTAAATGACGACATATTTATGCGGATGCGTGTTTGATATATCTCCCAGACGTAGACTGAAGACTTACGCGCTGCGTGTACATTAGTGAAGACGGTAGACTGCGGCTCAGAGACGACCTTCAGTCCAGTCATTTGGTTGTCGTTGACAGTTACATCAGTGACAGATAATGATGTCATGATGTTCACCAGTTCAATGCCATTCTGAGCTGACTGTGATACGACAACGTTGCTGAAACAGGAAAGTAGCACATAAGCGAAAGCCAGGAATGCGCAGCTCCGCATCGACCACAGCTGAGGAACCCCCGACTATCACCGGGAGCGTCACCGTACGGGCAAACTTTGTTGCCAGACAGAAGCTACACGTGCAGCTGTACGACATCACGGCGATCATCGTGCAGCTGTACGATATCACGGCAATCATCGTGCAGCTGTACGATATCACGGCGATCAACTTGTAGATGTACAATATCACGGCGATCATCGTGTAGATTTAACAAGATTTAACAAGATTTGCCATCCAAGCAAAAGGCCCAGATGGCAAGTGGACAAGGAAGCCATTGGCTTATCGAGAGTCCAACAATGTTCATCTATTTATAACCCGCCCTCCTGAGATATGTGTCAACCTTGTTTTTAAACATATTCACGCTGCTAGCAGTTACACAATATGTAGACAACTTGTTCCATTCATTTATTGTCCTCTGTGAGAACGAGTGCTTCCTGATGTCCAATCTACATTGATCCTTTACTAATTTTACCTCATGTCCTCTAGTTCTGCTATCCTTCTTGAGTGAGAAAAACATATTTCTATCAATATTTTCATACCCATTCAATATCTTAAAAACTTCAATCTGATCTCCTCTTAACCTCCTTGTCTCTAGAGTTGTTAAACCACATTCTTTCAGGCGTTCTTCATAACTAAGGTCTCTCAGTTCTGGAATCATTTTAGTTGCTCTCCTTTGTATGCGTTCAAGCGTATCTATATCCTTCTTACGATATGGTCTCCATGCTTGTATACAGTATTCTAAATGAGGTCTAACTATTGCTTTATAAAGAGGTATAATTAACTTTTTTCCCTTGTATGTTATGTTTCTTCTAATCAATCCAAGAATTTGATTACCCTTTGAAGCTGCAATACCACACTGCTCTGAAACTTTCATATCAGCGCTTATTGTAACTCCTAAGTCCTTTTCTTTTACAGTAGTATCCAGAACAGTATCTCCCATTTTATAGTTTACATTCAAGTTCCCATGTCCTGTATGTAGGCATTTACATTTCCCAAAGTTGAACAACATCTGCCATTTCTCAGACCATTTCACTAATCTGTCTAGATCGTTTTGTAAATGTTGTTTATCACCATCAGTATTAACCTTTCTAAACAGTTTTGTGTCATCCGCAAATTTCAGTTGTTATATTGTCGTCCAAGTCATTGATATATATTAAGAATAATATAGGTCCGAATACTGATCCTTGAGGTACACCACTCAAAACCGATTTCCAATTTGAAACTTCTCCATCTACTACAACTCGTTGTCTTCTATCAGTCAGCCATTGTTCTATCCAGTCAGTTATGCTATCCCCGATACCATGGGCTTTTAATTTAAGTAGTAATCTTTGATGTGGCACTTTGTCAAAAGCTTTCTGAAAATCTAAGTAAATAATATCTACTGGCGATCCCACGTCTATCCACTTAGAGATTTCTTCCAAAAAACATAACATATTTGTTAAGCATGACCTCGCTTTAAGGAATCCATGTTGAGATGAATTTAATAATTTATGCTTAACGAGGAAGTCCACCATATGGTCTTTAATTAACCTTTCTAATAATTTACAAATTACTGATGTTAAACTCACTGGTCTGTAATTCTCTGACTTATTTCTCGAACCCTTTTTAAATAATGGTATGATGTTTGCTTCTTTCCATTCAAACGGAACAACTCCCTCTTTTAATGACAAGTTGAATACTATTGCAAGTGGTATACTGATTTGTTCTACTGTTTCCATTAGTAATTTTGGAAGAATCCCATCCACTCCCGGTGATTTGTTATCCTTCATTGCCTTTATTTTCTTACCTACCAATTCTGGAGTTACAACTAACGGACCTAAATATTCAGATTTAGCCTCCTGAAATTTAGCATCAGCAACTGGTAATGAACTAATATCTTCTTTGGTAAACACTGAACTGAAGTAACCATTTAGGTCTTCCGCCATTAAAAACCCGTGATATTATATTTCCAGCACTGTCTTCTAGAGGTCCAACCTTGTCTTGTACGTTTTGTTTACTCCTGACATATGCATAAAAACTCTTGCTGTCATTTTTTATGTTACATGCTAGTTTTTGCTCATAGCTTCTTTTAGATTGTCTGATTTCACTTGTAGCTGCATTAAGTGCCTCTTTGTAATTTGCATAGTCTTCTTCCTTTCTGGTACGCCTATAAACCCTCCACATAGTTTGTTTTAACACTATTTTTCTAATAGCCTCTTTTGACAAGTGTTTCTTTCTACACCGTTTTCCTTGTTTTTGGATGGGAACAAATTTATCGATGATACTCTCAATTTCATATTTTAGAATATTCCAACATTAAATTGCGGTCTTATTCATCAGCATGTTATTCCAATCTAGCTTTGCTAAGTATTTTCTCATATCTTTGTAGTTACCTTTGTGGAAGTTTCTCTTGTACGTTTTCTTATTTTTGCTTTCTGATTTTACATTGATGTCAAAATGTGTTTGATTATGGTCACTGTTACCCAATGGTTCAAATATTTTTACATTGTCCACTAATTCTTTTTGTGATGACAAAACTATATCTAATACATTTTCTCCCCTGGTTGGTTCTAGCACGCACTGAGTAAGAAAGCTATCCTGGATTAAAAATAGAAATTGTTGGTCCTCAATCCCTGTGCTCTCTAGAGAATTCCATTGTATGTGTCCATGGTTAAAATCCCCCATTATGATACATTCCCCTTTACTAACTTCCTTTATAGCGTTTTTTATTTTTGTGTTGTCCTCTTCGTTTATGTTTGGACTTCGGTAAACTAATCCAATAGTTAATTTTGAATTTCTTGAAACAATTTTGCACCAAACAGCTTCATCGCAATCTGCTTCCCTTTCTAGTTTTATTTCATAAGCCTGAATAGATTCTTTAACATATAAAATAACTCCCCCGCCCCTTCTTCCTAGTCGATCTTTCCTAAACATTACGTATCCTGTCAGTCCTAATTCAGCATCTGTTATATCTATGTTGGCCCATGATTCAGTTATATCAATTATGTGAGGGTCAATATCTTCTACCATAATGTTTAAATCGTTTTTCTTATTTACTATGCTCCTTGCATTTAAACATACGCATCTATAACCTTTTTCAGAGATGTTTTTCGGACGATTTGATATTGGTTTATCTGTGCTAGTGGCCTCTTGTTCTGCTTGAGACACCTCTAGGTAACCCCCCTGCACTTCTAGTTTAAACAATGTTTACTTCCAAAAATAGTTGTCATTGTACCCATGTCACTATCTACTGCTGCTGAAAGTTCATCCGCGAATACTGCTGCCCCCTTTCCACTTAGATGAAGCCCATCCTTCATGTACATGTCAGCCCTCCCAACAAAACTTCCCCATAAATCCACAAATCCAACTTCCTCTTCCCTACATAGCTTCTGGACTAACATGTTAATTGCCATCACCCGACAATTTCGATATTTGTGACCCCTCCTGAATGTACGATATCACGGCGATCATCGTGCAACTGTACGACATCACGGCGGTCATCGTACAACGGCTGTCAGCCGAGAGGAAACCCGAGCTAACGGTGAAACGGACGGCTGTGTGTGCGGTAATGTAGGTCACCCAGACAAAGGACTGCTGGTTCGTTCATTATTAATAGATTACTATATGCTTTTCATTAACTTATACGTATATAACTTTAATATTAGCATTTGTTTATATACTATATTCGTTCACTTTATAATATATATTCATTATCATTTACTTAAATAAAACTAGCATCCTTGATAGGTTGCTTTTATAACGTTACTAATAAAGAAATGAATACATCACTTACACAAGTCTTTTCTTTAGTGCTAATTAATAGATGAACACCCATGACCTTTGATCTATGTTAATTAAATGACCACTTTCCGATGACCAGCAGACCCTTCGTAACAGATAGGTGTATGGTGAGAATTACAGGTAAGGGTACAGTTAAGGGTGCTGTGAGAATAACAGTTAGGGATATAGTTAGGAGTATGATGAGAATTAATTTGAGGATGCGGTGAGAAATTCAGTTTAGAGTACACTTCTAGGTATGGTGAGAATTACATCTAGGGGTACAATTAGAGTTAAAGGTACAGTTACAGGAATGGCGAGAATTACAATTAAAGGTATGGTGAGAGTTACAGTTAAGGGTATGGTGTGAAATACAGTTAAGGGTACAGTTAAGGGCATATTGATAATTATAGTTAAGAGTGGTGAGCACTACATTTAAGGGTACAGCTAAAGGTATTGTGGGAATTACAGTTAATGGTACAGTTAGGTGTATGGTGAGAATTACATTTAAGGGTTGGTGAGAATTACAGTTAGGGGAACAGATAGGAGAATGGTGAGAATTACTGTTAGAGTAACAGTTAAGGGTACGGTGAGAAATACAGTTAAGGGTACAGTTCTAGGTATGGTGATAAATACAATTAAGAGTACAGTTCTAGGTATGGTGAGGATTACAGTTAAACATACAGTTACAGGTATGGCGAGGATTACAGTGAAGGGTACATTTAAGGTTATAGCGAGCTGGTATATTGAAAATTACAGTTAGGGGTACAGATTGAAGTATGGTGAGAATCATAGTTAGGATTACAGTTAAGGGTATGGCGAGTTGTTATTTTTTTGAGACGACTCCTTACAATTTAAAACGATCACCTCATATTTTTAGACGATCTCTTATATGTTTTGAGACGACCCCAAATATATATTTTTAGACGACCCCTTATCTATTTTTTCAGGTGGTGCTCCGCTTACGCACTAAGGCTACGCCGGCAGCGAGATAAAACAACGGGCGAGAGCGCAGTCGTCAAAAAGTGCTTACTTAATACATATTATGCACACAGCGTTATAAGTGCAAATGACGAGTTTATCTTTCAACTGGTTCAGACTTGCATGCGTCCAATGGGCGAATCAGCACTTTAACTGCAGCGCTCATATTAGATTTACTATTTTCACTTGATAATATATATATATATATATATATATATATATATATATATATATATATATATATATATATATATATATATATATATATTCATTATGAATAAGTTACTTTGTAATAATTAGCATTGGTATGTACTTATATATAACTTTTAAAATTAGTATATATATATATATATATATATATATATATATATATATATATATATATATATATATTCATTATCAATAGGTTGCTTTGTAATGTTAATAATAAAGATATGAATGCACCACTTATATACGTCTTTTTCTTAGTGCTCGCTATACAGATACCACTAGATGACCACTCCTCTTAGACCTTCGACTCCTGTCAGATGACCGTCGTATAGATGACCACTGGATTAGTCCTCAGGCGATACCAAGGTGTCCATCCAAGTCGACAGGCGATTCCACCTCCACCACCCCGCACACCCTTTGACCCTTCTTAATATTAATATCACCAAGATGTCCACCCCTTACCAAACCACGGATGACCTTTGACACATGTTAGAGGACTCCTTGACCCTCCTTGACCAGTCCTTTCGTCGCTAGGTCGCGCTGGTAATGCTAATGTAGTGCTAGAGTCGTCGGGGGCGCTGATGTCCAGTGAGCAATAACACACCTCTTTCCCTATACTCTCATAATGTTACTTCATCCGGGTTTTCCCCAATATCTATTTTTGGTTATCTATCAAACATGAACCCTCTTTTAATCCTCCAAATACACTAGCTTACTACTCAGCCACGCTGCAATTACTGCGCGAAGACTATTCGTTCACATATCCACCACTGTCTACAGCCAGGTACTCATTTACGACAGCTGAGTGAACTGAAGCAACGTGGAGTGAACCACTACGCCACCCCGCCCCGCGGATCCTTTTTGTATCAGGATATACAAGTACTCCAAGATTACATTTCCGACGGTTTTATCCCCTTATTATATATTTATAAATAGTTGTACCGGGACAAAAATCGCAGAAAAACAATGATATTTCGAATATGTCCATTATCTCTGTGTTCATAGACACGACTATCCGTTGGTATACACTCCAGTAAAAAAAAAAAAAAAAAAAAAATATATATATATATATATATATATATATATATATATATATATATATATATATATATATATATATATATATATATATATATAATAGCATTGTTCCATATGCTGCCTAACAATTGCAAAGTATAATACAGGCAGAGAACGTGACATCACATAATTACACCATTTAGAGACGTAATTACCTCAGAATGATTGACGTCGTCAAGCTGTATAATTACCATGTGGAAATAACGTCTAACGTCACACTCAAATGTGTAAATACCTCATAGTGAGCACGTTTGACATCACATAGAGAGCACTTTTCCGTTCGCCGGTGCCGGTGTCACTTGTCTCCTGACCTCCACACAATATGTCGACGTAGTTGAGTCGGTGTGACTTGGACGAGTTGAGTAGAGCGATGACGCCCCAGTGCGGCAGACCGAGACAGTCGACAGGCAGCGGATCCGGCTGCACGCCTGGAACGTACGTTAGAAATGACACTCCTATATTTGCTTTCAGGCAATACTGATACAGTTGTCAGTTTTGTGGACTCATTTCAATGACTCGACAAGAGTATGACTCGTGTGACTACTTAACGATGACTGAACTCAAACCGAGCGCTGAACGATTCAACTGGAATTTAATCATTGCCCCAACTGTAAACATTACACGCACTCATGCACGCATGGCAAGCACATACACGCACACGCACGCACGCAAACACACACGCATGCATGCACGCACGCACGCACGCACGCACGCACACATACACACACACACAGACGCACGCGCACGAACACGCGCACGCGCACGCTCACGCTCACGCTCACGCTCACGCTCACGCTCACGCTCACCCTCACCCTCACGCACGCACGCACGCACGCACGCACGCACGCACGCACGCACGCACCCACGCACGCACGCACACAGACATACACGCACACATTATATGAACATTAAACGCACTCATGCACGCACGCCCGCGCGCGTGCACACGCAAGCACGCACAAAGGCAAGCACGCACACACGCACGCGCACACACACACGCACGCATGCACGCACGCACGCACACATACACGCACACATTATAAAGAATTGTTTGCTTGTGATAATATGTATTCAAGCACACACTTCGCGCGTTGCGACGGGGTGACGTTCCGTTGCCGGTGAATGTGTCCGTGATTGAGTACACGAGCGCCGTCACTTACACGTCTCCCTGACAATAGCCTGTTTGTGTATCTCACTGGCAGACGGTCTGGTATTTTGTTTGTTCAACAGACGTATGCGAAAACATTGATTTACCTTCGGTCGTGTTTCTTGAGTCCAACAAAGTGAACTGGATATGCCGATTTGACGTCCCCTCGGTCACTAACTGACCGTGGACAATCAGACTGACTCCAGACGCCAACAGTACGGTGACTCCAGGTTGCACAGTCAGCGATCCCGTCTCGTCGACATAGACCGTCTTCCTCACAACCCATGGACTTCCGGCAGTCGTCAGTGTGACATCTCCTGTGACGTTTGGTAGCAGATCTGTAGCCGTAGCGAGAGACAACAGCGCTAGCGGCAGCAGCAGCCAGCGCGTCACTCGCCCGGTCGACATCGCTGCAAGACGGGGCCAACTGCTCGTCTCCCGTCTCACCTGCAAAACCACCGGAAAATAAAGCACACGGTAAAGTCAGCTAACAGGTTTTATTTGTGAAACATTTCAGAAAAAATATGTTCGATCACTACAAAATGCGTTATTACCGGGATACAAGATCGTGGACGCCTGATGAACAAATATAAGCATCTAGATAAGAGGTTGTGATATGGAAATAACGTCACTTTAGACATTCTAGACCGAAAATAATATTTCTGAAATGTTTGTGTCATTAGCTGGGCTATTTCTCTCAAAGCGCTTAAAGATTACTTGCAATAATATGATTACTCATCTTGTTCTAATTATAATCACTGATATTTTGCACAGTATTTTTTGGTTGCGGCCACAGTTTTTAGGATTGCCTGTCGATAACTGACGGCAGACAATTATCTTGTGTCACGGCCACTGTTGTTAAGAATGCCTGTCGATAACTGACGGCAAACAATTGTTTGCTACAATCGCTTCAATCGAATAGCCACATTATATCGCCACAGCTCCCTTTGATGTGTATTATCTTCTGCCAACGTCAACTCGTTGACAAAACAATGATACCCTTATATTATATCTATGCAACCCACATTTCTGTTGTTTCACGCCGGTACCAGCAGTAGCTACGACTCTTGTTCTTATAATAGCACCGACAAACAGCATGTTCACGTGTCGAGACGCTTATCAATATGCCAATTACAGGGCAGAACGGTCTACAAAGCAACTGCCTCCGAAGACAATGTACACTTGATATCTGTTTTTTTTTGGATGTTGATCTTGTTAAATATTGTTATATCCCGTTAAATCATATATCATCCCAGTAAAAACCACGTTCTGAAACGTGTTTGGGGACTTCTTGGTGAATTTGTAAAACATGCCAAAACCGTGAAAAAACTGTGCTCCTTTATGTTGAAATTCGACCATAAATGTGTATACTCACACAAACACACACACTGCGCATTCAATTGTAAATAATCAATATTGCGCATACCTAAGATGCAAAAAGCACTTCTAACTTGCACATCAGTAAAACTGTATTAAACATAAAATAAGATTAAAAAAATTGCTGTAATTTACATATTGTAATTCATATTTGACAAGTACAAATAAAAGTTCCTCCTACTTCATGTTTGTCATGTTTTAGTAATGCGAGGAAGTTTGTTTCTCATTTGTCATTTGGGTGGGAAGTTTGTTTCTTAATTGCCATTTGGGTGGGGACTTTTGTCCAGGGGGCCTTTGTCAGAGGGAATTTTGTCCAGGATTTAGCACGGGGGAATTTTGTCCGACGGTTGCTGGTTCCTCTATGTGGATCTTCTCAATTGTACTGTCTTCTTCATTACTGGGTCATGTACTGCATCATTATATAATACAACTGTACTCTTATTGGTGTTGGTTTGATTTATACTATACAACTATATCGTTATTGCGTATTCTACTGTACAATGATACCGTTATTGGGTCTTTTTTACTGTACAACAATACCGTTACTAGGTCCTCTGTTGTACAATGATGCAGTCACTGGGTATTCATTTGTATAATGATACTGTTATTGGGTCATTTAGTGGGAACTGCAATTTCAGAGGTACCTTGATCTTACTGATGTTTGCAAAGTCACATCGTTACGTTGTCAATGGGTAAAAACAAAGCCAGTTTTTTATCTGACTATTTCGGATATAAATCCTGATGTATACGAGTGCATAATTCCTGATGTACACGAGTGTATAAATCCTGATGTACACGAGTGTAAAAATCCTAATGTACACGAGTGTATAACGCAAGTTCAAATATATAAGTGTTCCCATTCTGATGCCACCCTCGCCACTACGGGCCTCTGACTATATAGGAAACCCTGGCAGATCTACCCTCGCCACCAGGGGCCTCTGACTACATCGGTACCCCTGGCAGATCTACCTTCGCCACCAGGGGCCTCTGACTACATCGGTACCCCTGGCAGATCGACCTGTTGAAACGTGGAACTTTCAGTTACTGTGTTTACCTAAAAAATATTGCTCGCACATATTTGCAGGGTTGGCTCGCATACAGGAAGTTAACTTTAATTGGTAGTGGATCCGTCGTCGCTGGTCGCACCGTTAATGGCGACCATTTCGTGGGAACGCTCTTTGATGTTTGGGCGCGCGCGCGCGTCTAGTTCCCCGAAACAAGTCAACCAAGACAGCAAGTGGGACGAAGTACAAATTTGTTCTCAGATTGTTTTAGAGATTAACACAAAACACTGCTAAACTTTATCCTCTCTAGCTGAATGACGACATATTGCATCCACCTATTCGCATAAGTAGACCCATATTTCTGAATTGCCTGTTTTATCTTTACATCCAGTTACAACAGACAGTGCAATGTGACGGTGCGCAATCGCTCACACTGGCCTTTTGTAAGCTCGGCGCCAGCATGACGGACACTTTATATTTGTAAGGTGCTCCACCATAAAGACACATCCGAAAAAGGCACGACCCAAAATGGCGCTTACGAAAAAGGCAATTACAGAAATAGCACGTACTATAATGACACAACCGAAGTAAGGGCGGAAATGGCTCATTCGAATATAAAAATATCACTTGGAAAGAAATAAATGTTGACGAAAATTACACATTTGTGTATCATAGTCATAATTATAATCACATCAAACATATCTGGTTACACAAACGTTGTGTCCACATTTTTGTATCCAGTTGAGTATGCCAACCCAGATAAAAAAAACTAATTTCCAGTTTGAAATCTCCCCATAACAGTACAACCATTCATGTCTCATTTTATAAACCATGTACACAAGAAATTGTCCGCAGTTATTCAGACCTTCCTTTTTTCTTAACCCTTATCATCGTGTGGAAACAGAGCTACTCTGTAATAAGATAACTCTGATTACATGTAATTAATATACAAATGGTAGTAGTGATAGTTTTGTAGTCTTGTAACATTGTAATATTGTAACGCTTTTATAAAGAAACCAATTCATGGACGTTTGCATAAAAATCGTGTGATTGGTTGTTTCTGGATGTTTCAGAGACAAAGAACATCATATCGGTTTGACCACCCTTTAAAGCACTGATTTGTCTTCATTACTAACCTTTAATGGTGCTTCCACTTAACTGATTAGTTGTAGTGTCTTCGTTGACACTTCAAACGTTCAAGAAACTAAAATCAAAGCAAGAAAATAGATATAGAGTTGAAGTTGTTGACGAAAATGACACACGTCTTCTGTCAGTCAGCCATTTTTCTATCCAGTTGCCATTTACAACATCACGCTGTCTTCTGTCTTCTGTCCCCGATTGTGTGGGGCGCGATAGCATACCGGTTAGAATGGCGGACTCTCAATCGAGAGAACCCGGTTTCAAATCCCACTGCGGTCGCTTCGAATCTTTGATCACCCCACGTTGCCACAGTTCACTCAGCTGTATAAATGAGTACCTGGCAATACAAACAGTGGTGTATATGTGAACGAATCGCCTTTGCGCAGTAATTGCAGCGTGACTGAATGCTTCCCAGTGAAGTTGAAATGGCCTTGGAATGAACAGGTCAGGGGCTGAAGTGTAAAGCGCTTTGAGCAGACCTATGAATTAGATACCGCTCTCTCCATATAAGCACTTACCTTTACCTCTTTTACCATGTGGTTTTCATTTAAGTACTAGTCTGTGATGTGACACTTTGTCGAAAGCTTTCTGAAGAGCAGGTGTGCAAGAGTAGGTTTCAAACAACGAGTCAGCAGAAGAGGGGCGGGACAAAATGAAGATTGGGGACCGTACAAAAACAAATGTAACAGCTGAAAATGTGAGAGAATGCCAGAAGATCGAGAAAGGGATGACGAGAAGAAATCAGACGACAACGAAGATATGTCAATAAATATGTGATGCGTCCCATATATTGCAGATGAAGAACAGGATGTGTTGTAATTGGTTGCCAAGACGGACATTTGTCTCTTTGTTTTTTTTTTCTCTCTCTCTCTCTCTCTCTCTCTCTCTATCTCCGTCGCTCCCCCTCTCTCTCTAACTCTAGCTCGCGTGCTCTCTCTCTCGCTCTCTACGTTCTCTCTTCCCCACCTCCTCTCTCTCTCTCTTTCTCTTTCCCCCCCCCCTCTCTCTCTCTCTCTCTCACTCTCTTGTTCTCTCTCCTCTCTCTCTCTCTCTCTCTCTCTCTCCCTGTCTCTCTCTCTCTAGCTCGCTCGTGCTCTTTCTCTCTCTCTCTTTCTCTCTCTCTCTCTCTCTCTCTCTCTCTCTCTCTCTCTCTGTCTCTCTCTCTCTAGCTCGCTCGTGCTCTTTCTCTCTCTCTCTCTTTCTCTCTCTCTCTCTCTCTCTCTCTCTCTCTCGGTCTATGCGTTCTGTATCCCCCTCTATCTTTCTCTTTCGCTCTCTCTATGTGTCTGTCTCTCTCTAGCGCTCTCTCTCTCTCTCTCTCTCTCTCTCTATATATATATATATATATATATATATATATATATATATATATATATATATATATATATACATATATATATATATATATATATATATATATATATATATATATATATATATATATATCAGTTTCCCTCTATCTGTACATTTCTCTCTTTCTCTATGTTTCTCTATCTATCTCCCTGTCCCTCTGTCATTGTGGAACGTAGGTGGAAGGGAGATGAACATGTATACGATGGATACACAGAAGCAGCGTCACCAAATATCTGCTGTTAAGCGAAAAACGCTTCATCGTCTGCAAGTAGAGCTACGGTGGAATTAGTTATTGGTGGTCGCATATTTTGAACGCACAATGGAAGTAGTAATTATATAGCCATGTGTACACCACACCAATTCCGCGGAGGAACCGATGCATGACATTTTGCATAACACACACCTTGATGAGTTTAGAGACATTGCGTGTTTGAATGTTTATTAATTTTTATAGCACCAAATCTATATAACGATATTCGTTGGTGCTGTACAGGTTAATAATAAAAATATATTTTTGGGAACATCATATCGGTTTCACCGTATTTATGTAGCATTGTTTTTTTAATTTAATTATCTACTATGAATGGTACTTCCGCTTAACTCATTACCTGAAGTGACAGCCGTACAACTACGAGTGTTCACATAAATAACCTCTAGAGCGACGTGTATCACTGCTGCACGTTTCCACATGGAGGCCAAAAGTACGTCGCAATAATAACTGGTGTTTCTGTTTATTTATAGGTTTGACCCGGATGCGCCCGTGAAGCGGCGTGTGACGTACGTTAATATGGACGCCAAACAAGGTGGGTCGGCTTTCAACGTGCACGGATGGCTGTGTCAACTGTGTTTCTTTGTGTTTTGTATGTTGCTAGACTTCAGTCGTTATAGTTGTGCATGTGGTATTCGTCCTAATTGGCGGACACATGTCGCACGCCGTATTACCCCATGCGTGACGTCCTCGTAAGAGACTCCACTTCGCGCTGTAACTGCAGTGAGACTGGATGCTTCCTATGTAAGTCGAATTGCTGTTGTAATGAATGGGTCTACCAGAATGTGAAGTGTAACGCACTCCGATGAACACTCCGTTGGACAGGATACCGCGTTATATAAGAACGTACCTTTACTCCGACGAACACATATATAATGTGAAGTGTAACGCACTCCGATGAACACTCCGTTGGACTGGATACCGCGCTATATAAGAACGTACCTTTACTCCGACGCACACATATATAATGTGAAGTGTAACGCACTCCGATGAACACTCCGTTGGACTGGATACCACGTTATATAAGAACGTACCTTTACTCCGACGCACACATATATAATGTGAAGTGTAACGCACTCCGATGAACACTCCGTTGGACTGGATACCGCGCTATATAAGAACGTACCTTTACTCCGACGCACACATATATAATGTATATGCGCTATGCAAGTGCTCTCACAAATGCAATATATTCAAACGTGCAGTATCACGCATTCACCGCATTATTCAAAGATTGGTGGTGATTCAACTTGAATATAATTAGTGATATACTAGTTCATAATTAGTGATATACTAGTTCATTCGTGTTGCTGCCGACACAACTGTTAATAGCAACACGATAATAAATGTCCAGCTGGATGAATAAAACATTAATAGCTTAGCTAATCACTATGTAGAATGTAATTGATCCGTGACGATTTTCATCCCCACAACCCCGCACCCACTCGCATCCCCCGCACATCCCTGCCCCCTCCCCCGTCAACCCCGTGGCTAGCTGAAGCAGGCATTTGCCTGTAATTGCATAATATGTTTATTTCTTTGGTGTTTTGCTAATTTATGTTCGCTAGATCGAGTTTTAACATTCGCATCCGCTAAATGCAAGCCGTGTACATGACCATTAATTACAAAATATATAACAATAATTGCGTTTTAGAAATACACTTTACTAAGTGTTTCATTTATCTAAGCAGCATCTGTAGTATTTATCGTCATCAATTTTTTGTCAGACTTTCTGTATGAAGATCAAAAGTGGCGATCTCATGTCAGTATGTTTTCCAGACGACAAATGCGTGTTAGTAATGGTGGTCGAAGCTATCTAGGTTAGCGTTATGGTTGTGATTCCTAACCAACTGGTTGAGCTAAATTTGTCAGCGAATAAACCTTGTCTCACGAATAGGTCTCAGTGAAACAAAATTTGTGTTGTGTGAGCGCACACTTCCTCTCAACGTATTGCTCTGACATTTTAAAACAGTCGTTTTCTCATTTAACCCCACATTTTTAACACATAGCTCAGATTGTGTGAAAACATGTTTTTGGCATTAATGCATATGTAGTCATTTACAAAATAATGGGACGTATTCAATGAGGCATCGTTGTCACAAACTGCTTGCGTTGCAACACTACTGATCTACCGTTGCTTGGATGTCTGTATAACACACACTTTGAAGACCAAACACTCCAGTCGTAGACAATGTATTGTTCTGTGATACCAATAAAACGGCCTCGTATAACTACTTTAATTAAATACGTCTTTGTGACCTGACTGCAGATACTATCTCCCCCAGCTTTCACAACTCTAGTGGGCTTATCCAAAGTGGCGATCTTATATGAGTATGTTTTCCAGGCGACAAATGCGGGTTAGTAATGGTGGTCGAAGCTTGATCGAAAACGAAGTAGAACTGATTATGTCAACGTTTACGCAACAATTCATTTAAATCACTCTAAATGAATGAATGTTATTATTAATTTTCAAAATTATATCCTAGCTAACATTGTTCAAATAATGGGGTCCTCAAGCCCCCCTGGTTCTGACGCCTGTGACATGGTATATATACTTATAAGCTCAATCATATTGTGTATTGTGTATGTGAATAAAAACATTCTTCAAAGAAACGTGAGCTATGGGGTAAAGGTTGAGTATATATATATATATATATTGGTTGTCTCCTGTGCCGTAGATTACTATGTCATCAGTGACACATACCACACCTCTCTAGACCATCTACTGCTGAAAGTAGTCTCTTCTGATTAATCTCACTACTCACAGCCAGACCTAATGGTAATCTGAGCCATATGTGTCTTTTGGAAAGTGGCCAGATAACTCTTCGTCTAACGTGCAGTGCCAGTATCCATTCCTCGGATCGAATTTCGAGAACATTTTGACAATGGATAGTTCTGGCAGGATATCATCCATCGCCGGAAGTGGATGCACCTCTCGTTTCAGCGCTGTGTTCAGGATTTGCGGGTCAATGCTCACGCTGATATCGCCTGATTTTTTCACGCTAATTGCCATGCGACTGACCCAGTCTGTTGGCTTGTCAACTTTTACAATGATATTCTGTTGTTCAAGCTCACTTAGCTTCTGTTCTAACTTTGTCTTCATGCTGATGATGATGTAACAGCAGTTGGCATAATGGATTCATCAAGTGTTAGATGTACACACCCTGATATCATGCCTAGTTCATCTCCAAAAACGTGGTCAAATTTCATTTTGTCTTTGCTCACCGCACTGATGTTGTCAAAATTGACTTGTACAATTCCCATTTGCTCAGATGTTCTCTTTCCCAGGATCGGAGTTAACATTTGTTGTTCTATGACAAACTCGACTGGGTATTTCTTCTGATTCTTGCAGTTTGTGATAACCGTTCTACGCTTCCCAATGAGGTTCTGCGTAGTATCGTTCCACATGCGCAACGTGGTACTACTTGGCTATAGTGGGACGTTTGGCAACATTTCTCGATGTAAGATATTAACACTCGCTCCAGGATGGACTTGAAACTGAACGATTTTGCCTGCCACTTCCATAGATGCCATGACTGCTTCGTCATTGGTTATGTCGGCAATCTTTATAACATATTCACATTCTGAATCATCTTCACCTTGTACAGCAAGGACATTCTTAGGCTGTTGTCTCGGATTCATGTTTCTTGCTAGACACTGTGCAGCAAAATGGTTCTGACGTCCACACTTCGAACATGTTTTACCATATGCATGGTATTTATTCTTGTTCCAATCATGCTTTCTGCCACAGAACTTACACTCTTTCAGTGGTGTGGTCTTTGGCTTGTATCTGCTCTTTTCTTGGTTATAATTGACCGTCTTTGTGTCCTTTATTTTGTGCACTGCTGATTCTTCTTTCTCCGCTCGGAAAACCAACATCTGCTTTTGTGATGCTTGGTGTGCTATGCACATTTGCACAGTCTGTTGTAGTGTGAGTGCAGCTTCTCTGAAGAATTGATCGCGTAACCAGTTTTCATGACAGCCAAACACAATTTGGCCTCGGAGTTGTTTCTCATTTTCTTCCCCGTAGTCACATTATTTTACCATTATCTTAATCCTGGAGATATATGCATGCTGCATACATTTGCGAAATGCATATCTGGAAGCTAGTTCATTTTTTCTTAAAGAAAAGTAAGCATTACATTTTTCCATGACAGCTTCTAGCATCATAGCCATGTTGGGAGCTTCACCCTCGGTTGTAGGGAACTCAAAAAGAATACTAAATCTCAATAAGATCTTCACCTCCAATTGTCGATAGCAAAGCCACTTTTTCTTCATCACGTTTGGTTTCATTCCCAGATGCTGTCACATATAGTTCAAATCTCTCTTTGAGAGCTTTCCAGGCGTGTTCAGTATCACCACTTATAGTCAATTTGTTTGGGGTTGACGTTGATTGTGCCATTGTTATAGCTGTGCGTTCTCACAATGCGTTATTACTCTCACTTTTTCTTAATTTTATCGACCACACTCACACCATGTACAAGACATAGCTTAGATGTCATATTATCACGCAATGGAATGTTCATTTAAATTCTTATGTCAAAGTTCGTTTTCTTCAGTGTGTTTGCATTTCAAACCTGTAGCTCCCTTTCCAAGGTTACTTGGAGTTGCGGGTTATCTATTTACCGCGCTGCCATGAAAAAATCCTTATATCGTGATATTGTGATGTGTTCAATGTCATACTTAGGTACACGCATGCGGCCTGCTCTATGTCATATTGTAGGTCATCTGGTCGCTAGGTGTCAGCATAAGCATATTGTAACAACACATACTTTGACGACCAAGCACTCCTGTCGTAGGCAATTTATTTTTCTGTGATACCAATAAAACGGCCTTTTAATTAAATGCGTCTTTGAGACCTGACTGCAGATACTATCTCCCCCCGGCGTTCACAATGTTTCCATTTAATATTGATGCGAGTACAAAAGGTGTTCATGGGTTGGTACATCTGAAATCATTAATCAACAACGCCGATCGCCTCATTGTTAATTAATGATATGTTAGCGAAATATAGCCAGACATAGAAGCAAAGAAATGTGCGCGTGACACACATGCACACACGCACACGCTCATACAAATGCACACATATGCACACACGCACACACGGACATACGCACACACGCACACACGCACACATCAATACATACACACGCACGCAAGCACGCACACTCGCACGCACGCACGCACGCACGCACATACACAAGTTTGAATTGTACGATCAATAAGGAATACGAATGAGATTGGAGTGTGTGCGTTGTTCAAGAAAACAATTCTTATAATTCGATGCTACGCAATGCACGTCGTTGTGAATTAATGACTTGCGTAAACGACCCGATTCTGAGACGAGCTCCTATTTTATAATAATCTGACTAGAGTTAATTGCCCCAATAGCTTCGACTCAACTAGATTCACAATTAGCAAGTTACTAGTCTCGTGTCAGCATTTCCTCAACATTAGACGACTCGATTAGACCCTCGCTGTCGGAAACGATTGATCCGCAACACGATATTCACAGTCTCTGTCGCACAGTGCACAGCGTCGAATTGGGACAAAGCCACACGACAAAGGAACACCGGATCACCTGTCACTCTTGATATCTCGTCCGTCATCGGAGACTCGTCTGTGAGACCGCCGCCAGCTATTGATTCGTCAAACGTGATTACGTCTAGAAGCCGGATTGAGAAATGTTATACTTGCCGTATCTTTCAAACGGCTCCGCGCCTTTACAAATTCACTGGTGCGGTGTGGTACTGCTGTCATAGTTAAAACCCATGCTAAATCATTAAGAGATCCCATTACAATGTTTATAATTCTAAGGGTTTAACATCACAGTAAGCTCCAATAATTGTATTGTTCTAACTAATGTCAGATCATTAGTACATATAACATTGTAAAAATAAAAGTACAGTGGTAGAAAGCAATAAGAGATAAACACGTAAACAGTTAAAATTATATATATATATATATATATATATAGTAAAATAATAAGTTATAAACGCAAGTTCACTAAACCAAATATGAAATGTCCTGGAATGTCTTGTCATCGATGATGTTCTACAGCCAATATCTGAGGGCAAATAATAAAAAATAGGGTCAAAACGGGGGATTGGGAGCTGGGGAACTGGAAAACTGGGGTGATCTAGTCTGCCCCAATATATTGGGTGGGTATATGTTCAATATACATTGTTGGCCCCCAATATGCTCGCAAAAATACAACTTCGGCCTTTCAATATTCGACAGCTTTCGCTGATTATGACTTCTGCCACAAAGGACCGTACGTTCTGTAGTTTGCACGACGGGATTTGCATGCTATTGAATTGTATTCTACATTATATTAACACGATGTTTCACAGCACCATTTATGCGAACACAATTCCTACGGGTCCCATGCATTTTATTGTTGTGCTTATCTTTGCATTTTATATAATAAGATCACCGATCAAGACATTGCATCATGCTGCACAGTCGCACCAACTATGGCAGTCTTGGAACGGTGGTCAGACTTTCTGGTTGAATAAATGCGTCAGACCAGACTAGTGGGCTTATCTAAAGTGGCGATCTTATGTCAGTATGTTTTCCAGACAGCAATCGCTTTACTAATTGTGGTCAAAGCTTTATCGAAAACGAAGTAGAGCTGATTATGTTTACGCAACCATTCGTTTAGATCACTCTGAATGAATGAATGTTATTATTAAGTTTCAAAATGACACTAGCTGCATTGTTGTGAATATGGGTGGAGGGTGAATTTGATGAACCAATATCTATATATAGTGCAATATCTCGAAAACCACTGAACCGTTTTCGTACATTTTTGTTCTGTGTCCTACTCATCAGACAAGATTTCTTCTCGAAAAAATAGATCAATCAACCGGTTAGAGTTAGAGTTTAAGTTAGATATAGGGTTTGGGTTGGGTTAAGGTTATGGCTGGGATTCCTAACCAATTGGTTGGGCTAAATTTGTCAGCGAATAAACCTTGTCTCTTGAGTAGGTCACAGTAAAAAAAATCGTGTCGTGTGAGAGATCACTTCCTCTCAACAGATTGCTCTGACATTTTAAAACAGTCGTCTTCTCATTGAACCCCACATTTTTTATCCATAGCTCAGTTTGTTTGAATAAAATGTTTTTTGACATTAATACATATGTAGCCACACACAAAATAATGGGACGTATTCAATGAGGCGTCATTGTCACAAACTGCTTGCGATGCAGCACTACTGGTCAATTACAGCTAATTCCATAATCCTGAGTGGACGCCTTTATGTATCATCTTGTGAGCAGTTCTGACATGTTTTATAGAATATCGCCACAGTTGCAGTTACGACGCAGTTTTTATACAACTACTGTGGCTTGGATGTCTGATTAACCTATATAATGCGTACTTCGATGACCAAGCACTCCTGTCGTAGACAATGTATTGTCCTATGATAACAATCAAATAGCCTCGTATAACTACTTTAATTAAATACGTCTTTGAGACATGAATGCAGATACTATCTCCCCCAGCGTCCACAACGTTTCCATTTAATATTAGTGCGTGTACTAAAGGTTTTCTGAACTGGTTTTCATGGGTTGGTACACCTGAAAACACTAACCAACTACGACGATCGCCTCATTGTTAATTAGTGATATGTTAGCAAAATATACCCTGACATAAAAGCAAATAAATGTGCGCGCGACAAAAAAAAACATATATTCACTCACGCTCACACACATGCACACACGCCCTCGCTCATACACATGCACACACATGCACAGACGCACACACACATACACACACAAACACACGCACTCATACGCGCGCGCTCACACACACACACACACACACACGCATGTGCGCGCACACACACGCACAAACAAACACACGCGAGTGCACACACACACTCACACAGACACACACAAGCACACAAACACACATAAGTACGCACCCACGCACGCACGCACACACGCACGCACTCGCACACACACATATACACTCACACTGGCACACGTACACACAGCAGTTGTTCAGCAACTGTCCGGTGAGCAATTGTCCGTCCACAATGGTATTGTAACCGGTGACGCCCCTGATCAATATCTAGAGAGATGATTTGTCTAATACTAAAAAGTACATATAGCCAGTGGCAGTGTACTCAACCAAACACTTAGGGTCAGAAATTATTGAAATTGTCAACACATGTACTTTCAGTGTCGTTGATGTGGAATATACTTTTTAAATATGTGTTACGTGATTAGTAAGTTGTTCATTAATTAAAATAATACCAATGTCCGAACTCCCCTTTTCAAAACCCTGAGGATTGGCCTGCTATTATTACCATTTTCCTTTTGGAAAATCCTTCCATCTTTCTGAGGTAATGCAAATCATTACTTGGAAAATGTCAAATAAATTTAAACTTCCAATATTGTTTTCTGGAATTTTAATTCAAAATCACCGCTGGGTCAGGTCTTAACACGAAAGTTTAGTAACAACAACTTTCCAATGTTAAGTTCTGGAAAATTAGACTAAGTTTAGCTTCTTCCGTTAGCAAGTGCCCTCAACCCCTATGTCATTACCACTCTGTGAAATGGTATTGGTGAAAATTTTTCCGATTTTTTGGAAAATTTATTAGCAGTCTACAATACGTTGTTTTCTAGTTTAAATCTAATTGTCGTCTAAACGATGCAAAGAAAAGTTAAATTGGCGACACTTTATAATTTTGCCATATATTTTTAAACACTGGAACATCGATAGTTGTGTGGATCATTTTAAACATTATTTATTTTGATTTATTTACATTTTTGTGTTTATTTTTAGCCAATGATTTATTTTGTTTAATTCATGATGTGTTAAGGTATCTTCTTTCACGTTCTTAGTGGAAGTTTTAAATGGCTGAATATTATTAAAGAGTGTGGTGACGTCGGCATTCATAATACCACAAAATTGTGTAGTTGCTTTGTGGTTGCTTCTGCTTGTTTGTGTAAATTAGAAAGAGAAGAAGACCAAACATTGAACCCTGAGGTACACCAGTGGAGATGTTTATTGTAATTAATAAGGAGCTACGGTTTTTATTTTCTTGTTCTCAGCTCCATTTCACAACACGGTGTCAAATTAATACCCGCTGCATAACTGCACATAACATGCCTTGGGCATGGATCGGACTTCATGATGGGTGACACCGTGTCAAGCAACCGTCATTATGGCTCAGTGTCTTATTGATTCTGGTTCGCAGGCTGTTGAATAAGGTGAATAATGTTTGATCATTCTAGTTGAATGAGTGCTGCCAGTGATTTAGAGGCACACACGGGGATTGGGAAACTAAAGCTAATTAATGCTGGATATTTTATAGTCAACAATCCCTGTAGACTGCAACAATAAACAGGGCACTGAAAAGTTCCAAGCGGACGCGCATGAAACATTTTATGATTAAATTTCATAGTATATTGCATTCGTAATCATTCTCCTTACACATAGTGGTCCTTTACAATTATTAGCACTTTCGCATGACACGCACATGCAGTGAACTTCACACCCACCAAGGATGTATTTATGTTTAGGCGTGCTCGATCTCTTTGTCTCTCTGTCTCTGTGTTTCACTGTCTGTATGTCTCTGTCTGTCTCTCTTTTCTCCCTCTATCTAGCTCTCTCTCCCTCTCTCTCCCGCACTCTCTCTCTCTCTCTTTCTATGTCTCTCTCTTTTTATCTCTCTCTCTCTGCCTCTTTGTGTCTCTCTCTGTCTCTCTCTGTTTCTCTCTCTGTGTTTCTCTCTCCCTCCCTCCCCTCTCTCTCTATCCCTCCCCATCTATATATCTACCTCCCTTTTTTCTCCCTCTATCTCTCACTCTACACTGGCATTTACATGTACTACGATCTACACTGGCATTTACATGTACCTCGATCTACACTGGCATTTACATGTACCACGATCTACACTGGCATTTACATGTACCTCGATCTACACTGGCATTTACATGTATCAAGATCTACACTGGCATTTACATGTACCTCGATCTACACTGGCATTTACATGTACCTCGATCTACACTGGCATTTACATGTACCACGATCTACACTGGCATTTACATGTACCTCGATCTACACTGGCATTTACATGTATCAAGATCTACACTGGCATTTACATGTACCACGATCTACACTGGCATTTACATGTACCTCGATCTACACTGGCATTTACATGTACCTCGATCTACACTGGCATTTACATGTACCACGATCTACACTGGCATTTACATGTACTACGATCTACACTGGCATTTACATGTACCACGATCTACACTGGCATTTATATGTACCTCGATCTACACTGGCATTTACATGTACTACGATCTACACTGGCATTTACATGTACCACGATCTAACTGGCATTTATATGTACCTCGATCTACACTGGCATTTACATGTATCAAGATCTACACTGGCATTTACATGTACCTCGATCTACACTGGCATTTACATGTACCTCGATCTACACTGGCATTTACATGTACCTCGATCTACACTGGCATTTACATGTACTACGATCTACACTGGCATTTACATGTACCACGATCTACACTGGCATTTATATGTACCTCGATCTACACTGGCATTTACATGTATCAAGATCTACACTGGCATTTACATGTACCTCGATCTACACTGGCATTTACATGTACCACGATCTACTCTGGCATTTACATGTATCTCGATGTCAACGATATATTCAAAAGCATGAAGTTGTGTTCTGCAATACGGGGGGTGGAGGTGGGGGTGGGGGTGTGGGTGGGGGTGGGGGATCATTCGTGTCTTGATGTGAGATACACTGTCAAACTTACAAACTTATACATTTGAAGTCCTCAGTCTCTGTATATATATATCTCTCTCTACATCCCTCCTTCCCTCCTTCCCTCCCTCTCTGTCTCTCTTTTTTGTGTCTCTCTCTATCTCTTTCTCTCTTTCGCACTCTCTCCCATCTCTCCTCTCTCTCCTCTATCTTTCTCTCTCCTTCTTTCTCTCTCTCTCTCTCTCTCCACTCTATGTCCCCTCTCTTTGTCTCTCTGTCTCTCTCTGTCTGTATCTCTCTCTGCTTCTCTCTGTGTCTATCTGTCTGTCTCTCTCTGTGTGTCTCTCCCTATGTATCTCTCTCTCCCCTCTCTCTCTCTACCTCTCCTTTTTTCTCTCTCACTCTTTCTCTCCCTCCCTCTTTCCCTCCCAGTGTGGTTCTCTTTTTTCTGTCTCTTACTATATCTCTCGTTTTAGCTCTCTCTCCATTCTCTGCTCTCTCCCTCTCCTCACTCTTCTCTCTCTCTTTCTTCCTTTTGTTCTCTCTTTCTCCTCTCCCTACCCTCTCTCTTTCTCGTTCTTTCTCTCTCTGTCTCTCTCTGTGTGTCTGTCTGTCTCTCTCTTTCTCTAGCTCTATTGATCTCTCTCTATGTATCTATGTATGTTTAGCTGTCTTTATCGCATACTCTCTCTCTCTCTCTCTCTCTCTATCTCTCTCTCACTCTCTCTCTTACAGCTAATTCCCTCATCCTGAGTTGACGCCTTTATGTATCATCTTGTGATCAGTTCTGACATGTTTGATAGAATATCGG
>OY759261.1:45272555-45387555 GCA_963662155.1 Lamellibrachia columna
ACTACGATCTACACTGGCATTTACATGTACCTCGATCTACACTGGCATTTACATGTACCACGATCTACACTGGCATTTACATGTACCTCGATCTACACTGGCATTTACATGTACCTCGATCTACACTGGCATTTACATGTACCTCGATCTACACTGGCATTTACATGTACCTCGATCTACACTGGCATTTACATGTACCACGATCTACACTGGCATTTACATGTATCAAGATCTACACTGGCATTTACATGTACCTCGATCTACACTGGCATTTACATGTACCTCGATCTACACTGGCATTTACATGTACCACGATCTACACTGGCATTTACATGTACCTCGATCTACACTGGCATTTATATGTACCTCGATCTACACTGGCATTTACATGTATCAAGATCTACACTGGCATTTACATGTACCTCGATCTACACTGGCATTTACATGTACCACGATCTACTCTGGCATTTACATGTATCTCGATGTCAACGATATATTCAAAAGCATGAAGTTGTGTTCTGCAATACGGGGGGTGGAGGTGGGGGTGGGGGTGTGGGTGTGGGTGGGGGATCATTCGTGTCTTGATGTGAGATACACTGTCAAACTTACAAACTTATACATTTGAAGTCCTCAGTCTCTGTATATATATATCTCTCTCTCCATCCCTCCTTCCCTCCTTCCCTCCCTCTCTGTCTCTCTTTTTTGTGTCTCTCTCTATCTCTTTCTCTCTTTCGCACTCTCTCCCATCTCTCCTCTCTCTCCTCTATCTTTCTCTCTCCTTCTTTCTCTCTCTCTCTCTCTCCACTCTATGTCCCCTCTCTTTGTCTCTCTGTCTCTCTCTGTCTGTATCTCTCTCTGCTTCTCTCTGTGTCTATCTGTCTGTCTCTCTCTGTGTGTCTCTCCCTATGTATCTCTCTCTCCCCTCTCTCTCTCTACCTCTCCTTTTTTCTCTCTCACTCTTTCTCTCCCTCCCTCTTTCCCTCCCAGTGTGGTTCTCTTTTTTCTGTCTCTTACTATATCTCTCGTTTTAGCTCTCTCTCCATTCTCTGCTCTCTCCCTCTCCTCACTCTTCTCTCTCTCTTTCTTCCTTTTGTTCTCTCTTTCTCCTCTCCCTACCCTCTCTCTTTCTCGTTCTTTCTCTCTCTGTCTCTCTCTGTGTGTCTGTCTGTCTCTCTCTTTCTCTAGCTCTATTGATCTCTCTCTATGTATCTATGTATGTTTAGCTGTCTTTATCGCATACTCTCTCTCTCTCTCTCTCTCTCTCTCTATCTCTCTCTCACTCTCTCTCTTACAGCTAATTCCCTCATCCTGAGTTGACGCCTTTATGTATCATCTTGTGATCAGTTCTGACATGTTTGATAGAATATCGGCACCTTTGCAGTTACGATGTAGTTGTTATTCAACTACTGTGGCTTGGATGTCTGATTAACCTATATAACACATACTTTGACGACCAAGCACTCCTGTCGTAGACAATGTATTGTTCTGTGATACCATTAAAACGGCCTCGTATAACTACTTTAATTAAATGCGTCTTTGAGACCTGAATGCAGATACTATCTCCCCCAACGTTCACAATGTTTCCATTTAATATTGGTGCGTGTACTAAAGATTTGTTTAACTGGTTTTCACGGGTTGGCATATCTAAAATCATTAATCAACTACGCCGATCGCCTCATTGTTAATTAATTATATGTTAGCGAAATATAGCCAGACATAGAAGCAAAGAAATGTTGGCGCAACAAACAAAAAGACAAATATACACTCACGCTCACACACATGCACATACGCACACGCTCATATACATGCACACACATGCACACATGCACACACACACACACACACACACACACACACACACACACACACACACACACACACACACACACACACACACACACACACACAAACAAACAAACACACACACACGTGCGCGCATACGCACACGCACAAACACACGTGACAGTCACACACACGGAAACAAACACACATAACCATGCGCACACGCGCACACACAAACACAGGATCACACTGGGACAGGCACACACAACAGTTGTTCAGCAACTGTCCGGTGAGCAATTGTCCGTGCACCACGGTATTGCAACCGGTGACGGCCCTGATCTATATTTGTAGAGAGATGATTTTTTATGCTAAAAAGTGCACATAGCCAGTTTACACCACCAGAAACTGAAGGTCAGAAACTATTGAAATTGCCAACACATGTTTTTTCTGAGTCACAGATGTGGAATATACTTATAAAAGATATGTGTTACGTGATTAGTCAGTTATTGATTAATTAAAATCATCCCAACATCCGAACCTCCTTTTCGAAACCCTAAGGACTGGCCTGCTATTGTTACCATTTTCCCTTTGAAAAATCCTTCCATCATTATTTTGGAAAATTTCTAATCAATTTAAACTTTCAATGTTGTTTTCTGGAATTTTAATTCAAAGTCACCGCTGGGTCAGGTCTTAATTGGAAAGTTTTATAACAACAACATTCCAATGTTAAGTTCTGGAAAATTAGACAAAGTTTAGCTTTTTCCGTTAGCAGGTGCCTTTAACGCCTATGCCATTACCACTCTGTGACATGTTATTTGTGAAAATTGTTCCAATTTTATTAGAACATTTATTAGCAGTCTACAATAAGTTTTTTTTTAAATATTAATTCATGATGTGTTAAGGTATCTTCTTTCACGTTCTTAGTGGAAGTTTTAAATGGCTGAATATTACTAAAGAGTGTGGTGACGTCGGCATATATAATAACACAAAATCAGATTTTTGGTAATCAATAATCCCTGTAGACTGCACAAATAAACAGGGCACTGAAAAAGTTCCAAGCGGACGTGCATGAAACGTTTTATTATTTAATTTGATAGTATTCTTGCATTCGTAGTACATATAAGCGTTATATTTAGTGTAGCTTTGTAGGGGGAGAAAACATAAGTTCACACTTCAACTATCTAAGTTTTTGACACATGATTAGCTATGACTACCATATTTCACATTACAATAGTAAATATATATAAGACGTTTTAGCTGCTAATTACACAATACTACTGTATGAAGCCGGAACGATGCTATCACGTGTTGTTGGAAATAAATATGTTTGATTTATTTGATTGATTGATTTAGAAAATTGTACAGTAATACTATCTATGGGGCATATTTCGGATTTCCAATAAAACGTTGAAATATACGGAAGCCAACATATTGAGATGAAATGTATAGTGCCCAGAACATGGTCAACTCTGCTTGGTATTTACATGTACCTCGATCTACACTGGTATTTACATGTACCTCGATCTACACTGGCATTTACATGTATCACGATCTACACTGGCATTTACATGTACCTCGATCTACACTGGCATTTACATGTATCACGATCTACACTGACATTAACATGTACCTCGATCTACACTGGCATTTACATGTACCTCGATCTACACTGGCATTTACATGTATCACGATCTACACTGGCATTTACATGTACCTCGATCTACACTGGCATTTACATGTACCTCGATCTACACTGGCATTTACATGTACCTCGATCTACACTGGCATTTACATGTATCACGATCTACACTGGCATTTACATGTACCTCGATCTACACTGGCATTTACATGTACCTCGATCTACACTGGCATTTACATGTACCACGATCTACACTGGCATTTACATGTACCTCGATCTACACTGGCATTTACATGTATCAAGATCTACACTGGCATTTACATGTACCTCGATCTACACTGGCATTTACATGTACCTCGATCTACACTGGCATTTACATGTATCAAGATCTACACTGGCATTTACATGTACCTCGATCTACACTGGCATTTACATGTACTACGATCTACACTGGCATTTACATGTACCTCGATCTACACTGGCATTTACATGTACTACGATCTACACTGGCATTTACATGTACCTCGATCTACACTGGCATTTACATGTACTACGATCTACACTGGCATTTACATGTACCTCGATCTACACTGGCATTTACATGTACCACGATCTACACTGGCATTTACATGTACCTCGATCTACACTGGCATTTACATGGATCACGATCTACACTGGCATTTATATGTATCACGATCTACACTGGCATTTATATGTATCACGATCTACACTGACATTTACATGGATCACGATCTACACTGACATTTACATGTACCATGATGTCAACGATATATTCGAAAGCATGCAGTTGTGTTCTGCAATACGGGATGGGGGGATCCTTCGGGTATTGATGTGAGATACACTGTCAAACTTACACAATTATACATTTGAAGACTTCAACTGAATGTATTTACAAAGTTAATCATATTCATGGCTGTAACATTATCCTTTTCATGGATTCAGAAATTCAGCTATATTCAGCTATATTGCTGAATAAGGGATTATCTCAAAATGGCCAATCTGCGAACAAAAGCAGTTGCAACCGTCGTTACTTAATTTGTCCAGTCAGCACGAAAGATGCCAAACTCATCGTGATTGACTTGCAGAGTCATATTTCCAAACACAATATAATGATCTTTGCACATTATCATCAAGAAAGTCTTCCTTCTCAACCACAAAACAAAACTATTCAGGTGAACCGGTGAGCAAAGTAGCTCTTCAAAATAGGTCTCTATTCAGACAATCAATAATAAACCTGCTTAAATGTTTTAAACTTTAAAAGTGATTTTCGTTGTAATTTGCATAAAATGACAGATGCAGTCACCCTAAGTAATGAAAACCAGCAAAGTGATAACACCCACCTTTAGACCAGTTGTTGTTCAGCAGAATGACCCTGGCAGAAGATAAGCGTTGAACCACGAATCACGTATGAGCTAAGCCGGCCAACGATGTGTAGAACTCAATGGACTGCACACGTCTACACACGATAGTTCGGCCCGGACATAGTTATACACATGTCTCAACCAACAATTCGGTCACGTGATATTATAAGATAAAAAAGCAATAAGACGAATGCGGTCCGGTATACAATGGTGAATAGATCACGTTCATCTGCTATTGGTCGAAGCAACCAGGAAGTTTCTTAGGCTCTTTATTTTTGCGTCTACTCTGGTAATTAATGTATTCAACATAGAAACTGTGCACTATGATTTAACACAAAGACGCTTTGTCCCACCACCCGTCACTAGTACAGCGACACAAACTACAACACTATTATATTCGATCGCAATTGACACCAAGGAGCTCATGTCGTGACCGGCATTATCAACAAATATTGTATAATATACATTTGTGTGTGTCACATATCAATTTCGACGGAACACAGTTTATTAATAGCGTCGCATTTTAATCTTAGATAACTTTGAACAAAACGCTCAGCTGCGGCAGTTGCAAAAACACGCAGTTTGTTGATCACACTGGGTGTGCTTTAGAATTTGTCGTACAGCGCCAGTATATGAGAGTTTTTGAAGCTCCAAAAATTTGCAGATTTTGGGTAAGCTTCTGATTGGTTGAAATTTGAAATAGAGCGTTCTAATGAACGGTCAAATGTCACCGACCTTTTGTACTTATTCAATTGCCAGTTGGGGTTAGGGTTAGTAACCCTAATTCTGTCGTTTGTAGTGAACCCTAATACGAATCCTGTAGGGTTAGTAACCCTAATGAAAGGTCAAAGATCACCAACCTTTTGTACTGATACAATTGCCAGTTAGGGTTAGGGTTAGTAACCCTAATTCTGTCGTCTTCGGTTTAATACTAACGATTATGACGCGCTTTTCGAGACGTGTCTGGGTACAGAACCGGTTTGAACCGGTTCAAACCGGTTTCATGTAGTTTTTTTTCTTGCTTTCTGGAACGTTCGAACGACGTCATGGAATTTTCCACGCTCACGAAAAGAAACACGATCCCGCATTTTCAACCTGCAAGCAGACTGAAACCTAGCGGTCGAATGCTCGTGCATGCAGCGGGAAAAACGTAGCCGTGCATGTAAGCTATACGACGCATATTGCATCGTTGCATTGTATCGAGAACCTTTCGACGTATGTCGTTTCGCGTCGACACCTACATACCGCCTATTTCACCACGAGTCTGCAAGAACACCGCGAGGTCAAAAGGTCAAGGTCAACAAAACAAACACCGTCGCTTTCTGGAACGTTCGAACGAAGTCTCGCCTTTTCACCCTGCTAGCAGACTGAAACCTAGCGGACGAAAGTTCGTGCATGCAGCAGGAAAAACGTAGCCGTGCATGTAAGCTATACGACGCATATTGCATCGTTGCATTGTATCGAGAACCTTTCGACGTATGTCGTTTCGCGTCGACACCTACATACCGCCTATAATGATACTAGTCTGCATGAACACCGCGAGGTCAAAAGGTCAAGGTCAACAAACAAACACCGTCGCTTTCTGGAACGTTCGAACGAAGTCATGGAATTTTCCATAAACATCGCGAGGTCAAAAGGTCAAGGTCAACCCAGTTTTCTCGCGAAATGTGTCAAGACACATCGATCCGGTATGTAACATGGGCTTGTGCGCTTCCAATCGTCTTGTCTCTTTGACATTGGTCAGCCACTGTTTCACATTTCACCTAAATGTGAAATGTGAAATTGTTTTTAATGTGAAACTGTCTACGGGAAAAACCCAGAAAAAGTGCATCGTCACCAAACTTTCAGGGTAAATTGTAGGAGGTATGGGTAAATTGTAGGAATTATGGATCAATTGTAGGAGTTATGGGTAACCTGTAGGAATTATGGGTAAACTGTAGGAGTAATGGGTAACCTGTAGGAATTATGGGTAAACTGTAGGAGTTATGGGTAAAGTGTAGGAGGTATGGGTAAACTGTAGGAAGGCTTGTACGCTCCCACTCGTCTTGTCTTTTTTGACATTACACTCGTCTTGTCTTTTTGACACTGGTCAGTCGCTGTTGGTGGACTTTGACTTGTGCGCTTCCACTCGTCTTGTCTTTTTCACACTGGTCAGGCGCTGTTGGTGGAGTTAGACTTGTGTGCTCCCACTCGTCTTGGTGACAACTTGGAGAAAACAAGACATTGTCATACAAAACTTGAAGAAAACAAGACATTGTTGGTGACATCTTGAAGAAAACAAGACACTGTTGGTGCCAACTTGAAGAAAACAAGACACTGTTGGTGACAACTTGAAGAAAACAAGACACTGTTGGTGACAACTTGAAGAAAACAAGACACTGTTGGTGCCAACTTGAAGAAAACAAGACACTGTTGGTGACAACTTGAAGAAAACAAAACACTGTTGGTGACAACTTGAAGAAAACAAGACACTGTCACACAAAATTTGAAGAAAAGAAGACGTTGTCATACACAACTTGAAGAAAACAAAACACTGTTGTTGACAGCTTGAATAAAACAAGACACTGTTGGCGACAAATTGAAGAAAACAAGACATTGTCGGTGACAACTTGAAGAAAACAAGACACTGTTGGTGACAACTTGAAGAAAATAAGACATTGTTGGTGACAACTTGGAGAAAACAAGACATTGTCATACAAAACTTGAAGAAAACAAGACATTGTTGGTGACATGTTGAAGAAAACAAGACACTGTTGGTGGCAACTTGAAGAAAACAAGACACTGTCACACAAAATTTGAAGAAAACAAGACATTGTCATACACAACTTGAAGAAAACAAGGCACTGTTGGTGACAACTTGAAGAAAACAAGACACTGTCACACAACATTTTAAGAAAACAAGACATTGTCATACACAACTTGAAGAAAACAAAGCACTGTTGGTGACAACTTGAAGAAAACAAGACACTGTTGGTGACTACTTGAAGAAAACAAGACACTGTTGGTGACAACTTGAAGAAACCAAGACACTGTTGGTGACAACTTGAAGAAAACAAGACACTTTTGTTGCCAACTTGAAGAAAACAAGACACTGTTGGTGACAACTTGAAGAAAACAAGACACTGTTGGTTACAACTTGAAGAAAACAAGACACTGTTGGTGACAACTTGAAGAAAACAAGACACTTTTGGTGACAACTTGAAGAAAACAAGACACTGTCACAAAAAATTTGAAGAAAACAAGACATTGTCATACACAACTTGAAGAAAACAAGACACTGTTGGTGACAACTTGAAGAAAACAAGGTAGGTCCAAAGACCTGTTACTTTATGTATTGTAGGTCCAAAAACCTACAACTTTATGTATTGTAGGTCGAAATATCTGCTACTTTATGTATTGTAGGTCCCAAAACCTGCTACTTTAGGTTTTGTGGGTTCAAGGACCTACAACTTTATGTATTGGAGATCCAAAGACCTGCTACTTCATGTATTGTAGGTCCAAAGACCTGCTACTTTATATATATTATAGGTCCAAAGACCTGCTACTTTATATATTGTAGGTCCAAAGACCTGCTACTTTATGCATCGTAGGGCCAAAAAAACATACAACTTTATGTAACGTAGGTCCAAAGACCTGCTACTTTATTTATTGTAGGTCCAAGGACCTACAACTTTATGTATTGTAGATCCAAAGACCTACAACTTTATATATTGTAGGTCCAAAGACCTGCTACTTTATGTATTGTAGGTCCAAAGACCTGCTACTTTATGTATTGTAGGTCCAAAAATACATACATCTTTTTGTATTGTAGGTCCAAAGACCTACAACTTGATGCTTTGTTGGTCCAAAGACCTGTTACTTTATGTATTGTAGGTCCAAAGACCTGCTACTTTATGTATTGTAGGTCCAAAAACTTGCTACTTTATGTTTTGTAGGTCCAAGGACCTACAACTTTATGTATTGTAGGTCCAAATACGTGCTTCTTTATGTTTTGTGGGTTCAAGGACCTACAACTTTATGTATTGGAGGTCCAAAGACCTGCTATGTTATATATTGTAGGTCCAAAGACCTGCTACTTTATGTATTGTAGGTCCAAAGACCTGCTACTTTATGTATTGTAGGTCCAAAGACCTGCTACTTTATGTATTGTAGGTCCAAAAACATACATAACTTGAAGAAAACAAGACACTGTTGGTGACAACTTGAAGAAAACAAGGCACTTTTGGTGACAACTTGAAAAAAACAAGACACTGTTAGTGACAACTTGAAGAAAACAAGACACTGTTGGTGACAACTTGAAGAAAACAAGACACTGTCACAAAAAAATTGAAGAAAAGAAGACATTGTCATACACAACTTGAAGAAAATAAGACATTGTCATACAAAACTTGAAGAAAACTAGACACTATCGATGACAGCTTTAAGAAAACAAGACACTGTTGGTGACAACTTCAAGAAAACAAGACACTGTTGACGACAACTTGGAGAAAACAAGACACTGTCATACAAAACTTGAAGAAATCAAGACATTGTTGGTGACATCTTGAAGAAAACAAGACATTGTCGGTGACAACTTGAAGAAAACAAGACACTGTTAGTGACAACTTGAAGAAAACAAGACACTGTTGATGACAACTTGGAGAAAACAAGACATTGTCAAACAAAACTTGAAGAAAATAAGACATTGTTGGTGACATCTTGAAGAAAACAAGACACTGTTGGTGACAACTTAAAGAAAACAAGACACTGTTGGTGACAACGTCAAGAAAACAAGACACTGTTGATGACAACTTGGAGAAAACAAGACATTGTCATACAAAACTTGAAGAAATCAAGACATTGTTGGTGACATCTTGAAGAAAACAAGACATTGTCGGTGACAACTTGAAGAAAACAAGACACTGTTGGTGACAACTTGAAGAAAACAAGACACTGTTGATGACAACTTGGAGAAAACAAGACATTGTCATACAAAACTTGAAGAAAACAAGACATTGTTGGTGCCAATTTGAAGAAAACAAGACACTGTTGGTGACAACTTGAAGAAAACAAGACACTGTTGGTGACAACTTGAAGAAAACAAGACACTGTCACACAAAATTTGAAGAAAACAAGACACTGTTAGTGACAACTTGAAGAAAACAAGACACTGTTGGTGACAACTTGAAGAAAACAAGACACTGTTGGTGACAACTTGAAGAAAACAAGACACTGTTGGTGACAACTTGGAGAAAACAAGACATTGTCATACAAAACTTGAAGAAAACAAGACACTGTTGGTGACAACTTGAAGAAAACAAGACACAGTTGGTAAAAACTTGAGGAAAATAAGACACTGTAGGCGACAACTTGAAGAAAACAAGACACTGTTGGTGACAACTTGAAGAAAACAAGACACTGTCACACAAAATTTGAAGAAAACAGGACACAGTCACACAAAATTTGAAGAAAACAAGACATTGTCATACACAACTTGAAGAAAACAAGACACTGTTGGTGAAAACTTGAAGAAAACAAGACACTGTTGGTGACAACTTGAAGAAAACAAGACACTGTTGGTGACAACTTGAAGAAAACAAGACACTGATAGTGATGGTTTTGTGGGTTCAAGGACCTACAACTTTATGCATTGGAGGTCCAAAGACCTGCTACTTTATGTATTGTAGGTCCAAAGACCTGCTACTTTATGTATTGTAGGTCCAAAAACATACATCTTTTTGTATTGTAGGTCCAAAGACCTACAACTTGATGTTTTGTTGGTCGAAAGACCTGCTACTTTATGTATTGTAGGTCCAAAGACCTGCTACTTTATGTATTGTAGGTCCAAAAACATACATAACTTGAAGAAAACAAGACTATGTTGGTGAAAACTTGAAGAAAACAAGGCACTTTTGGTGACAACTTGAAAAAACAAGACACTGTTAGTGACAACTTGAAGAAAACAAGACACTGTTGGTGACAACTTGAAGAAAACAAGACACTGTCACACAAAATTTGAAGAAAAGAAGACATTGTCATACACAACTTGAAGAAAATAAGACATTGTCATACAAAACTTGAAGAAAACAAGACACTATCGGTGACAGCTTGAAGAAAACAAGACACTGTTGGTGACAACTTCAAGAAAACAAGACACTGTTGATGACAACTTGGAGAAAACAAGACACTGTCATACAAAACTTGAAGAAATCAAGACATTGTTGGTGACATCTTGAAGAAAACAAGACACTGTCGGTGACAACTTGAAGAAAACAAGACACTGTTGGTGACAACTTGAAGAAAACAAGAAACTGTTGATGACAACTTGGAGAAAACAAGACATTGTCAAACAAAACTTGAAGAAAATAAGACATTGTTGTTGACATCTTGAAGAAAACAAGACACTGTTGGTGACAACTTAAAGAAAACAAGACACTGTTGGTGACAACGTCAAGAAAACAAGACACTGTTGATGACAACTTGGAGAAAACAAGACATTGTCATACAAAAGTTGAAGACATCAAGACATTGTTGGTGACATCTTGAAGAAAACAAAACATTGTCGGTGACAACTTGAAGAAAACAAGACACTGTTGGTGACAACTTGAAGAAAACAAGACACTGTTGATGACAACTTGGAGAAAACAAGACATTGTCATACAAAACTTGAAGAAAACAAGACATTGTTGGTGCCAATTTGAAGAAAACAAGACACTGTTGGTGACAACTTGAAGAAAACAAGACACTGTTGGTGACAACTTGAAGAAAACAAGACACTGTCACAAAAAATTTGAAGAAAACAAGACACTGTTGGTGACAACTTGAAGAAAACAAGACACTGTTGGTGACAACTTTAAGAAAACAAGACACTGTTGGTGACAACTTGAAGAAAACAAGACACTGTTGGTGACAACTTGGAGAAAACAAGACATTGTCATACAAAACTTGAAGAAAACAAGACACTGTTGGTGACAACTTGAAGAAAACAAGACACAGTTGGTGACAACTTGAAGAAAATAAGACACTGTAGGCGACAACTTGAAGAAAACAAGACACTGTTGGTGACAACTTGAAGAAAACAAGACACTGTCACACAAAATTTGAAGAAAACAAGACACAGTCACACAAAATTTGAAGAAAACAAGACATTGTCATACACAACTTGAAGAAAACAAGACACTGTTGGTGAAAACTTGAAGAAAACAAGACACTGTTGGTGACAACTTGAAGAAAACAAGACACTGTTGGTGACAACTTGAAGAAAACAAGACACTGATAGTGATGGTTTTGTGGGTTCAAGGACCTACAACTTTATGCATTGGAGGTCCAAAGACCTGCTACTTTATGTATTGTAGGTCCAAAGACCTGCTACTTTATGTATTGTAGGTCCAAAAACATACATCTTTTTGTATTGTAGGTCCAAAGACCTACAACTTGATGTTTTGTTGGTCCAAAGACCTGCTACTTTATGTATTGTAGGTCCAAAGACCTGCTACTTTATGTATTGTAGGTCCAAAAAACCCTGCTACTTTATGTATTGTAGGTCCAAGGACCTACAATTTACGTATTGTAGATCCAAAGACCTGCTACTTAATGTTTTGTGGGTTCAAGGACCTACAACTTTATGTATTGGAGGTCCAAAGACCTGCTACTTTATGTATTGTAGGTCAAAGGACCTAAAACTTTATGTATTGTAAGTCCAAATACCTACAACTTTATGTCGTATTGTCTTTTTGACACTGGTCACTTACTGTTGGTGGACTTTGACTTGTGCGCTTCCACTCGTCTTGTCTTTTTCACACTGGCCAGTCGCTGGTGGTCGACTTTGGCTTGTGCGTTTTCCCTCGTCTTGTCTTTTTTGACACTGGTCAATCGCTGTTGGTGGACTTTGGCTTGTGCGCTCCCAACCGTCTTGTTTTTTTTGACATTGGTCAGGCGCTGTTGGCGGACTTTGACTTGTGCGCGCCCACTCGTC
Source organism: Lamellibrachia columna (assembly GCA_963662155.1). Taxonomy (NCBI): domain Eukaryota; kingdom Metazoa; phylum Annelida; class Polychaeta; order Sabellida; family Siboglinidae; genus Lamellibrachia; species Lamellibrachia columna. Next base: position 45,285,313 of record OY759261.1, read on the forward strand.
TTGTCTTTTTTGACATTGGTTGCACATTTTTGCATGCTATCTAGGGTTATACAACCGACAACAGGTTGGGGTTGCACCTTTTGCCGTACCGTTGCCGCTAAGAAGCTGGTAGGATTGTGCAAAAGCACTGTCTCGATGCAGTCTATCTAGGGTTATACAACCGAAAACAGGTTGGGGTTACACCGCGGACCACGCGCGCGTGCTCCGCGGCGGCGCCGCCACTACCGTCGCCTTGGCGGCGGCAGTGGCGACGGCGGTACGGAAAAAGCCTAACCCCAACCCTAACTCTAACCCTAACCCCGACCTGTTGTCGATTGTATAACCCTAGATTGCCTGTAAAAAGGTGTAACCCCAACCTATTTTCGGTTGTATAACCCTAGATAGACTGCACCAACAGCGCCTGACCAGTGTGAAAAAGACAAGACGAGTGGAAGCGCACAAGTCAAAGTCCACCAACAGCGACTGACCAGTGTCAAAAAGACAAGACAAGTGTAATGTCAAAAAAAGACAAGACGAATGGGAGCGTACAAGCCTTCCTACAATTTACCCATACCTCCTACAGTTTACCCATAACTCCTACAGTTTACCCATAATTCCTACAGGTTACCCATAACTCCTACAGTTTACCCATAATTCCTACAGGTTATCCATAACTCCTACAATTGATCCATAATTCCTACAATTTACCCATACCTCCTACAATTTACCCTGAAAGTTTGGTGACGATGCACTTTTTCTGGGTATTTCCCGTAGACAGTTTCACATTAAAAACAATTTCACATTTCACAAATAGGTGAAATGTGAAACAGTGGCTGACCAATGTCAAAGAGACAAGACGATTGGAAGCGCACAAGCCCATGTTACATACCGGATCGATGTGTCTTGACACATTTCGCGAGAAAACTGGGTTGACCTTGACCTTTTGACCTCGCGATGTTTATGGAAAATTCCATGACTTCGTTCGAACGTTCCAGAAAGCGACGGTGTTTGTTTGTTGACCTTGACCTTTTGACCTCGCGGTGTTCATGCAGACTAGTATCATTATAGGCGGTATGTAGGTGTCGACGCGAAACGACATACGGCGAAAGGTTCTCGATATAATGCAATGATGCAATATGCGTCGTATAGCTTTCATGCACTGCTACGTTTTTCCCGCTGCATGCACGAACTTTCGTCCGCTAGATTTCAGTCTGCTAGCAGGGTGAAAAGGCGAGACTTCGTTCGAACGTTCCAGAAAGCGACGGTGTTTGTTTTGTTGACCTTGACCTTTTGACCTCGCGGTGTTCTTGCAGACTCGTGGTGAAATAGGCGGTATGTAGGTGTCGACGCGAAACGACATACGTCGAAAGGTTCTCGATATAATGCAACGATGCAATATGCGTCGTATAGCTTACATGCACGGCTACGTTTTTCCCGCTACATGCACGAGCATTCGACCGCTAGGTTTCAGTCTGCTAGCAGGTTGAAAATGCGGGATCGTGTTTCTTTTCGTGAGCGTGGAAAATTCCATGACGTCGTTCGAACGTTCCAGAAAGGAAGAAAAAAAACTACATGAAACCGGTTCAAACCGTTTTGAACCGGTTCAAACCGGTTCTGTACCCAGACACGTCTCGAAAAGCGCGTCATAATCGTTAGTATTAAACCGAAGACGAGAGAATTAGGGTTACTAACCTTAAACCTAACTGGCAATTGTATCAGTACAAAAGGTCGGTGATCTTTGACCTTTCTTTAGGGTTACTAACCCTACAGGGTTCGTATTAGGGTTCACTACAAACGACAGAATTAGGGTTACTATCCCTAACCCCAACCGGCAATTGAATAAGTACAAAAGGTCGGTGACATTTTACCTTTCATTAGGGTTACTAACCCTAACCCTGACAATTATTAGAACGCTCGCCACCAACCTTTGACCTTGACCTGTAGTGTCCCTGGCGATCGTATCATCGCAAAACAGCGCCCCGAAATCTCCTCATTTTAGATAATAGGGGAGGAGCTGTGACGTCATAAGTCACGCGACGGCTCTCGACCCATCAGTCATCATCATGCTGTCAGTCGCTATGCGACAAAGACTGCTTTCATTTCTTGACCGCCGCACTCCATTTAGTTCTCTGCTGTGAGAGTGATGTCCATGAGTCGCTCTTTATGTCTCTCAGCTTGAGGTTTCTCTTGATGGTATCCTTGAACCGGAGACGAGGGCGTACTCTCTGTCTGTGACCAGAAGACAATTGAGAGTAGAGGATCTGGTTTGGTAGTCTGTCTGATGACATCCTCATGAGGTGTCCAGTCCACAGGAGATTCTTTTTGATCAGAAGATCTTCCATAGAGGGCAGCCCTATCCGACCGAGTATTTCCTTGTTTGTCACTTTGTCCTTCCAGGTTAGCCTCATGATCGAACGCAGATGTCGCATCATGAAGGCATGCAGCTTTTTCACCTGTCGTCTGTACACTGTCCAGGCCTCGGCTCCGTATAGTAAGGTGGATAGCACAATTGCACGGTAGATCTTGCCTTTGACCCGCGTGGACACATGGTGGTTGTTCCAGAGTCTCTGGCGTAATCGGCCGAAAGATGCGCTAGCCTTGGCCATCCTCCTCTGTATTTCAGCATCAATGCGTCCATCACTTGATATAGTGCTTCCGAGGTAGGTGAATTCCGGAACAGAGTTCAGCTTGTTTCCATCAACCATGATATCCTCCTCTCGGGTTCTTGTAGAGTTGGGTTGGTACAGCACTTCCGTCTTCTTGATGTTAATCTTCAGGCCGAACTTCTTTGATGCATCGGAGAAAGCATCCACTATTCTCTGGATCTCTTCAGCGGAGTGGGCGACCAGTGCACTGTCATCTGCGTATAGCAGCTCTCTCACAAGTATCTGGGTAGTCTTGGTCTTCGCTCTGAAGTGTGCGACGTTGAAGAGGTCAGCGCTCTGTCTATACTGTATATAGACGCCATCTCCCATGCCTCGGAAAGCCTCGACAAGCATTGCTGATAGGAAGATGGAGAAGAACGTGGGGGCCAGTACACAGCCTTGCTTGACACCATTGGTAACACCGAACGTTTCCGAGACTTCCCCTCCAACACTCACATTCGCCATCATTCCAGTATGTAGAGCCTCGATCATGGTTGTGAATTTCTCTGGGCATCCATATTTCCTCAGTAGCTGCCATAGCCCGGTCCTTCCGACTGTATCAAACGCCTTCATGAAGTCGACAAATACTATATATAGTGGTCGGTCCTGCTCAATGCACTTTTCTTGTAGTTGTCGAAGACAAAATATCATGTCCGCTGTGCTCCGGTTGGATCTGAAGCCACATTGTGTCTCCGGAACTGCTTCTGGTGTTATGTGAATAGATAGTCTGTTGAGCAGGATCCTGGCGAAGATCTTGCCTGCTATGGAAAGAAGAGAGATTCCTCTGTAGTTCCCACAGTCTGTTCGATCTCCTTTCTTGTAGATGGTTACAATGCTGGCATCCTTCCACGCTTGTGGTACAGAACCCTCCTACCAGGCTTTGGTGATTAATTGGTGCAGTCTGTTGGACAGATTGTCTCCTCCGTGCTTCCATACTTCAGCAGGAATTCCATCACCCCAGGTGCTTTGCCATCTTTCAGGCCGGCGATTGCTCTAGCCATCTCATCCATGTTTGGAATCTCATCAAGGCATGTGTTGGTAATGCGCTGCTGGATGTTGACAAGAGCTTCATGTTCTATGTCGCCAGGGACGTTGAGTAGTTTTTGGAAGTGTTCACTCCATCTTGCCACAACTCTCTTGCTGTCGGAGAAGGTCTCCATTCCATCTGTTGACTTCAGGTGAACAGGTCCCTTTTTCGCGGGTCCCCACACTTCCTTCAGTCCATTGTAGAAGCCCTTCATGTCGTTTCTGTCTGCAGATCTCTGCAGCTCCTCTGCCTTCATTTCCCACCATTCTGACTTCAGGGCACGGGTGCGTTTTTGTAGCAGTCTGCAGGCATCTTTGTACGCTGCAGTGGTGGATCTAGTACTCCTGGTCTGCAACACTCTCTGGTGGGATTGGTCTCTTCTGCTCATTAGATTTTGTAGCTCCTGGTCGTTGGGGTCGAACCAGTCCTGGTGTTTTCTGTCTGGCTTGCCGAGAAATGTTTTAGCTGTGTTGTATACTACCTGTTGCAGAGCTGCCCATTCCTCATCTGGTGTTGAGCTTTCCTTCTCCTCCAATTGGGCGAGAGCGCTGTCCATCTCCTGCTCGAAGCTCTCCCTATGACTGATGGTACGTAGTTTTGCTGTGTTTAGCTTGGTCGGTTTTCTTTCCCCTTGTCTGTTGTGCTTTTGTCGTATTCTAAATGCCACTTTTGACCTCAGCATATGGTGATCGGTCCAGCAGTTAGCTCCACGCATGGCTCGAGTACTGTGGATGTCCATCTTATCCCGACACCTCGTGATGATGAAGTCGATCATATGCCAGTGTCTGGAACGAGGATGCATCCAGGTGGTCTTGCGTTCATCCTTCTGCTTTAACATGGTGTTCGTCACTATCAGTTCGAACTCAGAGCACAAAGCCAGTAGAAGCTCGCCATTGGAGTTGCGTTTCCCGATCCCATATTTGCCCATGACCATGGTTCATTTGTCATTGTCTCTTCCTATCCTTGCATTGAAGTCTCCTATCAGCAGTAGCTTATCGGTACGAGGGATGTCTCTGAGCGTACTTGACAGCTGGTTGTAGAAAGCCTCCTTGTTATCGTCCGGGTTTGTCATTGTTGGAGCGTAAACACTGATAATTGAAGTATAGTTGTCCTTGCTCAGAGGTAGTCTCATCATCATGATTCTGTCACTTACTGGCCGTGGCATTTCTGTCAGCATTGTCACGATGTCCTTCTTTATAGCAAAGCCCACTCCAGCCTCCCTTCTCTCTCCTTTGGGTCTGCCACTCCAGAAGAAAGAGTATTCCAAGTCATTAAGACTACCAGACTCTGAGAACCTTGTTTCGCACAGGGCGGCAATGTCTATATTGTACTTGGCGAGTTCCATTGCTACTAGTGCAGTACGTCTTTCCGGTCGGTCGGCTACTTCTCGGTCGAGGAAAGTCCTGACGTTCCATTGAGCGATTGATAGTTGTTCTCTTCTTCCTAGCTGATTTTTCACTGTCGACGGAAGATGAGGTCGAGCAGCGCGGTCCTTGGTAACCCGGGCGACGACCGGTCCGGTATGGTAATTCGTGCGGTTGTGCATTTCATGAGAGCTGCTTGCAAAAAGTGTTGAAGTGCTGCTGGCTTTTGCAATTTACTAGCGGCACTCTCTCGGGGAGCAAATAGAGGTCTCACACCGGCAAGAACACGTCAAGACAGGCGCGAGCTATTTATCCCTGCAGTGGCTGGTCGGGAGATGTTGGGAGTTCCATTCATCAACCACCCTTGATGCTGCCACAATGACATGGTTTTCTGTTAGGGTTTGCTCCCTTAGCCTTCGGTTCTGTCGAGAACCTGTATCACAAGGCAGTGATTTTCAACTCTGCAATGCAGGGGCGTCAAACTCCCTGAGGTATTGTAGTACCAGAGGTACTGTAATACTTGCATACATATAATCCTGGGAAGAACCATTCAGTATATAATCATGTGGACACCCCATGGACAGCATCACACGATTTAAAATAGAGATAAAAAGAACCCATGTTATTATCAGTTGTTAGAATTATGTCTATCCATTTGGATGCTGACCACAGGGTTTCCAATACCTACACTAATAAGTAATTTTTTATTCTGCATTGAAAAGTTATAATTTTGTCACAGTTTGATATTTCTGAGCTAAAGGAGTTATTAACTGTGCGTGGAAAGAAACTATATTTGAATACGTCTGTTTTTACTGATGGGGGAATGAAGTGATGGTGACCGTTTGATCTGGTGTAACGAGTAGACGTGTTGAGATAGTTTGGCAAACTGAAGGCGAGGTGGTGTAGTGCTTTGAGGAAGACTGAGAGTCTTGCGACTTTCCTTCTGCTCTGGAGGGTGGGCCAGTTGAGTGTGGTTAACATCCGAGTGACACTGGATTCTCTTGAATAATCGTGTAATACAAAGTGGGCAGCTCTGCATTGGATTTTTTCTAATTGGTTCATTTGGCATTTACGGTATGGGTCCCATACTGTTGATGAGTATTCAAGTTTTGGTCTGACAAGGGTGGTGTATGCTTTCGCCTTTATTTCTTGTGAGCACCTGTTTATATTTCTTTTGATCAGACCAAGAGTTCTATTTGCTTTTGAGGTGATGTTATCAATGTGGGTTTTCCATTTGAGTTATATCTGTAGTTCAACTCCAAGATAGGGATGACGACTGACTGGATTCAAAGTGACACGTTCCATGATGTAGTCCAGTGTTAATGCATTGTGAGTTTTATACATATGGAGTGATTTAACAAGATTTGCCATCCAAGCCAAAGGCCCAGATGGCAAGTGGACAAGAAAGCCATTGGCTTATCGAGAGTCCATCAGTGTTTGTCTACGTGTAACTCGCCATCCTGAGATATGAAGCGCGTCATAATCGTTAGTATTAAACCGAAGACGAGAGAATTAGGGTTACTAACCCTAACCCTAACTGGCAATTGTATCAGTACAAAAGGTCGGTGATCTTTGACCTTCCATTAGGGTTACTAACCCTACAGGGTTCGTATTAGGGTTCAGTACAAACGACAGAATTAGGGTTACTAACCCTAACCCCAACCGGCAATTGAATAAGTACAAATGGTCGGTGACATTTTACCTTTCATTAGGGTTACTAACCCTAACCCTGACAATTATTAGAACGCTCGCCACCAACCTTTGACCTTGACCTGTAGCGTCCCTGTATCATCGCAAAACAACGCCCCGAAATCTCCTCATTTTAGATAATAGGGGAGGAGCTGTGACGTCATAAGTCACGTGACGGCTCTCGACCCATCAGTACCGTCGACATATTTGACTCGTAGCAGCGCCGTCTGGTGACCGTATAATCGCAAAACAACATGACAGCAAAACAACATGGCAGCCTCCATAGAGAGGTCACGTGATATACAAATGAAGAGCTGTGATGTCGTAGGTCACGTGAAGGCTCTCGACGAATCAGAACCGTCGACACGTCTGACCCGTAGCGCCCCCTGACGACAAATGACAGCCTCCATAGAGAGGTCACGTGATATACAAATGAAGAGCTGTGACGTCATAAGTCACGTAAATGCTCTCGACCAATCAGAACCGTCGACACGTTTGACTCGTAGCAGCGCCCCCTGACGAAAATATCACCGCAAAACAACATGACCGCAAAACAAGATGGCAGCCTCCTTAGAACGGTCACGTGACATGCAAACGAAGAGCTGTGGCGTCATAGGTCACGTGACGGCTCTCGACGAATCAGAACCGTCGACACACTTGATCCGTAGCGCCCTCTGGTGACAATATTACAGCAAAACACTGCATCAGGGACGATAATAGGGGATTACCTCGTGGCGCCCCCTGGTGGTGAAACTGCTCTCGACCAATCAGATGCTTACCCAAAATCTGCACATTTGAGCGATAATAGGGGAGTATACGGTGGCGCCCCTAGTGGCAAAAAGCGCACGACCAATCAGAACGCTCTATTTCAAATTTCAACCAATCAGAAGCTTACCAAAAATCTGCCCATTTTTGGAGCTTCAAAAATCTCATATACTACTAGCGCCTGCATGTAATTTCTACAGTGCCAGATAATTGACAAGTCACCTGCATTTAATCGCCCTGAAGTAGAAATAGCAACAAAGGCTTTGGTGATATATATCTGTTAGATATATGATTGCATATTCACAAATCACTAGAAGTCTTTATCAAAATATGTACAATAAGAGCACTGAACATTATCTATTTCAGTCGGTGGCCGCGTAAAGTATGGCTGGCTCTATCTAGGCGGGTACACTACCTAGGCCCAACTCATGTCAGTTACTGGCAACACCAATGACAACCATGTAATAAAATATCAAGTTTAATCAAGGACACAAATGAACAATTCTTCAATAAAATAAGTATCAATCTTAATACAAAAACATAAAACGGACTACATATATAACATGCACGCACGCACGCACGCACGCACGCACGCACGCACGCACGCACGCACGCACGCACGCACGCACGCACGCACGCACGCACGCACGCACGCACGCACGCACGCACGCACGCACGCACGCACGCACGCACGCACGCACGCACGCACGCACGCACGCACGCACGCACGCACGCACGCACGCACGCACGCACGCACGCACGCACGCACGCACGCACGCACGCACGCACGCACGCACGCACGCACGCACGCACGCACGCACGTAGTCATCGGGTTTCTTATATATTTAAAGTCAGTAGAAATAGAACAGGATATCGCCTTATCGATGCACGATGTCCGGTATACAGTCGATATGAGTCATGCATGGACGTCGGTAGCACGAGACAAATGCCTGCGACATTGGATGTACTTAATAATAATTGTTTTTGGTGAGGCCAGTCACAACAACATGGTCTTGTTTTGTGTACGTTTCGAGCCACCAGACAAACTGGCAAGTCAAGTCTCAAGTGAATGACCTCCAAGTCGAAGTCGTGTCTCGAGTCATCTCCTTGAATTCTAAATCAAGTCAAAAATCATGAAAATGGGACAACTCTTACGACTCGAGTCAAAAAGTCTGATGTTTGAGGAAATTCCGTAAGTGTTACAACTCAACTTAACGACCTTTCTAAAACAAAAACATAATTTACAGATAATGTCCATATAAAAAATAGTAAGCGGTTCATTCTCCAAGTAACGTACCCTTTCGATGTAAAAATGTTGGCAGAGGCGTGAAAGTGGAAAGATATCCTGTTGTTGCTAAGATGACTAATTTACATACTAAACTGGTGGATTGCTTAGAGAACACATTGGATATCATGCCTGAACAGTGTAAGCAATAGTTAGACCACATTTGAAATATTGTAAACCAGCATGGAGGCCGTATCGAAATAAGGACATAGACAAGCTAGAAAGAATACAACGAAGAGCAACTAAAATGATTCCAGAATTGAGAAACCTTAGTTAGGAAAATCGCTTATTACAATGTGGTTTGACAACACTAGAGACGAGACAAGGAGACTAAGAGGAAACCAAATAGAAGTGTTTAAAATAGTGAACGGTTATGAGGATGTTGATAGGAATATGTTCTTCAAACTTAAAGAAGTCAGTAGAACCAGAGGACACAAAGCAGTATTAGTTAAGGAGCAGTGTAGGTTGGACACGAGAAAATACTCTTTCTCACAGAGGGTGACAAATGAATGGAACAAACTGCCAAGTGATTGTGACAGATATCTGATAAAAGCGGGCTACACATAGATGAGAAAATTATAGGACTCTCGATAAGCCAATGGCTTCCTTATCCACTTGCCGTCTGGAACTTGTTGTTTGGGATGGCAATCTTGTTAAATCTTGTTAAACCGCATGTGTGTGAACATTTACAATCTTCTCCCGCCGGTCGTTTGGGGCGCAGGCGTATACAGATACGCCCCAGTCATGTGCGGATATACCCCAGTGTAGTAAATTAATCTACATAAAGTGACGTCATGGTGTAGATGTTATTAAACAACATATTTTATTTGATTCGACCGCATTAAAGGAAGCATGAGTCATTATAGGAGGTTGTTCCTACAAATGGTGCGAGGTTGGTATAAAAATAGGTGGGAGGTAGGCCTAAGAAATAGGTGGGAGGTGGTATTTTGAGGTAGGGTGTGTTAAGGACAGTAAACTTATGACGCGAGGGTTAACGTGGTTTCATTGTTCGTGTATCTTGAAGTGTATAATTATAATTTTGTTTGTCTTCTGTCTTTTGGTTTCTTCGTTGCACGGCTTTTTGTGCGCGCTGTAGTTGAAACAGAAAAATATCACGCATCAACTTCGCCAGATATCGCCAAATTTAGGTAATGTTATAATATAAACTACAGCTGATTATGTTATATTATTTATATAGGGGCATTTGATCCCTCTGTAATACTTATGGATGTACCTAGCAAAACATATAATATTCAACAACCTGAAATTTGTCATTGCAGTTCATATTCTGCTCTGTAGCAAAATACTGAAATGCGTGAGGCATGTTATCACGTCACCTGTGCGGTTATGCCTCAGTACCCTGGGGCATATCTGCACTCCAGTGATCAATATATATATTGATACCATATACGTTTCTCTTAGCGCAGTTAAAGTTTTGTAAATGGTTGTGCTAAATATATAGATTAGCAATGCGAAATTTTACCATTCTGGCAGAAACGGTTCACTAGTTATGGCACATTACACTTTACGTGTGCGGACATGCCCCACCTTATGTGTGCGGACATGCCACACCTTACGTGTGCGGACATGCCCCACCTGATGTGTGCGGACATGCGACACCTTATATGTGCGGACATGCCACACCTTACGTGTGCGGACATGCCACACCTTACGAGTGCGGACATGCCACACCTTATGTGTGCGGAAATGCCACACCTTATGTGTGCGGAAATGCCACACCTTACGTGTGCGGACATGCCCCACCTTACGTGTGCGGACATGCCACACGTCATGTGTGCGGACATGCCTCACCTTATGTGTGCGGATATGCCACACCTTACGTGTGCGGACATGCCACACCTTATGTGTGCGGAAATGCCACACCTTACGTGTGCGGACATGCCACACCTTACGTGTGCGGACATGTCACACCTTATGTGTGCGGAAATGCCACACCTTACGTGTGCGGATATGCCCCACCTTTTGTGTGCGGAAATGCCATACATTACGTGTGCGGACATGCCACACCTTATGTGTGCGGAAATGCCACACCTTATGTGTGCGGACATGCCACACCTTACGTGTGCGGATATGCCCCACCTTTTGTGTGCGGAAATGCCATACATTATGTGTGCGGACATGCCACACCTTATGTGTGCGGACATGCCACACCTTACGTGTGCGGACATGCCACACCTTACGTGTGCGGACATGCCACACCTTACGTGTGCGGACATGTCACAACTTATGTGTGCGGAAATGCCACACCTTACGTGTGCGGACATGCCACACCTTACGTGTTCGGACATGCCACACCTTACGTGTGCGGACATGCCCCACCTTATGTGTGCGGAAATGCCCCACCTTACGTGTGCGGACATGCCCCACCTTATGTGTGCGGACATGCCACACCTTATGTGCGCGGACATGCCACACTTTACGTGTGCGGACATCCCACACCTTACGTGTGCGGACATGCCACACCTTATGTGTGCGGAAATGCCACACCTTACATGTGCAGACATGCCCCACCTTACGTGTGCGGACATGCCACACCTTATGTGTGCGGACATGTCACACCTTATGTGTGCGGATATGCCACACCTTACGTGTGCGGAAATGCCACACCTTACGTGTGTGGACATGCCACATATTACATGATTCGGACATGCCCAACCTTAGGTGTGCGGACATGCCCCACCTTAGGTGTGCGGACATGCCACACCTTACGTGTGCGGACATGCCCCACCTGAAGTGTTCGGACATGCCACACTTTACGTGTGCGGACATGCCACACCTTACGTGTGATGACATGCCACACCTTACGTGTGATGACATGCCACACCTTACGTGTGATGACATGCCACACCTTATGTGTGCGGAAATGCCACACCTTACGTGTGCGGACATGTCACACCTTACGTATGCGGATATGCCCCACCTTTTGTGTGCGGACATGCCACACCTGATGTGTGCGGACATGCCACACCTTATGTGTGCGGAAATGCCACACCTTCCGTGTGCGGACATGCCACACGTTATGTGTGCGGACATGCCACACCTTATGTGTGCGGAAATGCCACACGTTATGTGTGCGGACATGCCACACCTTATGTGTGCGGACATGCCACACCTTACGTGTGCGGACATGCCACACGTTATGTGTGCGGAAATGCCACACCTTATGTGTGCGGAAATGCCACACCTTATGTGTGCGGACATGCCACACCTTACGTGTGCGGACATGCCACACGTTATGTGTGCGGAAATGCCACACCTTATATGTGCGGACACGCACACCTTACGTGTGCGGACATGCCACACCTTATGTGTGCGGATATGCCACACCTTATGTGTGCGGATATGCCACACCTTACGTGTGCGGAAATGCCACACCTTACGTGTGCGGACATGCCACACCTTACGTGCGCGGACATGCCCCACCTTACGTGTACGGACATGCCACACCTTACGCGTGCGGACATGCCACATATTACATGTGCGGACATGTCCAACCTTACGTGTGCGGACATGCCACATATTACATGTGCGGACATGCCCAACCTTACGTGTGCGGACATGCCCCACCTTAGGTGTGCGGACATGCCACACCTTACGTGTGCGGACATGCCCACCTGAGGTGTTCGGACATGCCACACCTTATGTGTGCGGAAATGCCACACCTTACGTGTGCGGACATGTCACACGTTATGTGTGCGGACATGCCACACCTTTTGTGTGCGGACATGCCACACCTTACGTGTGCGGACATGCCACACGTTATGTGTGCGGAAATGCCACACCTTATGTGTGCGGACATGCACACCTTACGTGTGCATGTCCGCACATGTGACATGCCCCACCTGAGGTGTTCGGACATGCCACAGCTTACGTGTGCGGACATGCCACACCTTACGTGTGATGAAATGCCACACCTTACGTGTGATAACATGCCACACCTTAAATGTGCGGATATGCCACACCTTACGTGTGCGGACATGCCACACCTTACGTGTTCGGACATGCCCCACCTGACGTTTGATTACATGCCACACCTTAAGTGTGCGGACATGCCACACCTTACGTGTGCGGACATGCCACACCTTACGTGTGCGGATATGCCACACCTTACATGTGCGGACTTGCCACACCTTATGTGCGCGGACATGCCACACCTTCCCCTGTTATGTTGATGATATTAGCATATTGCAAACAGGATAACATTTATTTAGGTACAACGTTTATTTTTTAACTTGTTTTTGAGGAAATGCCACACCTTAAGTGTGCGGACATGCCCCCACCCTATGTGTGCGGACATGCCCTACCTTACGTGTGAGGACATGCCACACCTTAAGTGTGCGGACATGCCACACCTTACACGTGCGGACATGCCACACCTTACCTGTGCGGACATGCCCCACCTTACGTGTGCGGACATGCCCTAACTTACGTGTTCGGACATGCCACACCTTACGTGTGAGGATATACCCTACCTTACATGTGAGGACATGCCACTCCTTACGTGTGCGGACATGCCCCACCTTACGTGTGCGGACATGCCCTAACTTACGTGTTCGGACATGCCCATAGACATAAATAGAACACCCGTTAGTAAAACAAGACCGCTGAGCTCTTATCAATTGACACATGATAAAGTGATGCCGGCATGGACCAGTGACATTCATGCTGCTGCACGGCAAGAACCCACTTGAGGCACAGTGTTTATACTGTACAGCACCCAGTCTTCATCATATATCTATAGATATACAGTACTAATAAGAGTTTATTACTACATAGCTATATATACTTAATATCTTATTACGTGCACAATCTATCCATTCACCTTGTATATCAAATATCATAACATATTAACTATAACAGTAGCACCACTAAACATGATCGAAACTGAACTTTCTGAAGTGCTCTATACATGTATTAGCTAATGACTGCAAGAGGTCAAATTCTCATTAAGCCCTGTTGGACATTCTTCTCTAAGGTCCCAAAAATATTCTTTTCCCATCTTCCAACACATTCCCCAGCTGCTCCATCACAGCCATTACCACCTGCAGATCAAGATCTTTCTCGAATGTTATCTGGCCAACTTGCCCAAGGACACGCCTCATGCAAAGAAATGTGCTCTCTCATTTAAGCTGTCAATTGTTTTAGTAGGCAACCTTTCACATGGTTTGTCAATCAAACGCATAGAATGCAATGAATGTTGCAGTGTGTACAGAATGAGTTACATGATAGTGGTTCATACAACGAAGAAAAGGAAACGACGACCAAAAAGGGGAGAGCCTCATTAGATGCAGATGAATTAATAAAGAAAAAAAATCTTATTAATGAGCTGACATCAAGTAGAGTTTTAAAAAAGAGTTACAAATATGCATACACGCACGTACACATTATTTATAAAACTGAATCCTACCCCTATAACATTTTATGTTGCACCCAATCAGTGTGACTACTGGGAAACACTTAATGTACGCTCCCCCAAGAAAAACAAACGTATCTGTAATATATTGATATTTCAGAACATTTTCGAAACTGTTACATTCATTCACATATACACTAACACAGCTCAAACATTTGCGACATAAATTACCTGAAAATAACAAGATGTTAGATCCTGTCTTCTGTTGATTCGTACAGCTGTAAGCCACACAGGAAATAACCATATTCGTTGTCCCACAACTTTCTCCAGCAAGCCTCCAAAATGTTTGTCTTGAAGAGTTTAACACTAATGCACGATGCTCACTCCAGCATGAACAACCCAACTGCCCACACTTATAACACAACTGCTGGGACCACCCTCACCCAAATTATTTATCAGTCTGGTGGCCATGCCCCATTAAGAACAAATGACAATGACAAATCTTCAAGTTAATTGGTTCCTGGTGTCATGGTCACTGGCTACTAGCCCGTAAGTTTATAATTCTCTGGTAGCCACCTCATCTTCATTGCTTTTGTTTGCCTTATATTGTACATGATGATGGTGAGGAGGAAATACATTAACTTACTTACTCACTTACTTACATATGTTAGACAACTATTTGTAACATATTATGTTAACACTATACCAACTCGGATTGACGCACACTCGTAAGACTCTTAACGCGGGCCGTATCTCACAATACAACAAACCTTGTCCAGTACGCACATAACCGTATGGCATGTCTCTTACGCCCGTAACACCGTCATATTAAAAACAAATCCGCCAGACCTACGAGAAAACCGAAACAGTAGACGCATATGCGTTAGGTCCCCGTAAAAAAGCTAGCGTTTTGTTCTGAATTCGTTCACATACAAAACAACGATTGCCAGACAGACGCTTGCAAAATTACACCGTAATGTTTCTTGGTCTGCGAATTATCAGAAGAAACGAGCACACCAGTTAACGCGTGCACATATTCATGTCACGTCATTCAGCGTTAAAATCCTATGGTTTACTTACTAGGTATATTCCAAGCGAAGGTTAGCTTCAAGATAATGGTAAGAATTAAATGCACCTAGTGTGCGAACAAGTTAACAAGAATCAGGCCGGAATCGAGATGGGCCTGTCAATTTATAGAACGGGAAAACATTAAAAACAAGGTTTCGTCAATATAACATAGAAGAGTAGAGTAATAGGCAACAACATAATCAGTGCCTTAACAAAACAAGTTGCAGTTACTTATCTTCAGTATGACACTAACCTGACCGTGGGGACATCACCTGGCTGTGCGTGAGCGGGGGTTGTGACGGTGACGACAGAAGACCCGGCCTTGATAGCGATGGCGCCTGTCAGAGACGTCTGCTTGTAGTAGAAGTAGCGCACCTGACAGCCGAAGTCGTTCTCCTCGCTCTTGCAGTCCCAGAACTGCCCGATGCCGAAGTAGTCGAACTCGATCCCGTCCAGTGTCTCTATGTGCGGGTCGCCCCAAGTTCGGCGCGGCACCCGGCGTTCGCAGCAACTGCCTAAATACGACAGAACTTAAGTAGCATACGATACACGCACGCATGCACACACGCACGCACGCACGCACGCACGCACGCACGCACGCTCGCACGCACGAATATGCAAACATTTTCAAGTTGCGTTACCGGGTTCAGTAAACGGGTGATGGGGTGGTCACGTGGAGCTGGGTAACGTGGGAGGGGCAAGTCAAGCGTGTGAACTTGGCGTGGCAATTGGAGCCGGATGAAATACGTTTTAAGCAAGAAACGAGGACACTGGCCATGTTGCGTTTACTATAGGACCATAGCGTGAAGAGGCATGCACTTAAATACTAATCGACCTGATTCTTTAAAAAAATTAATTTTATGGAGATCGTAACGACGTAACAAACCTTCCCATCTACGGCTGCACACACATGAGACAGAACAGCCTGAGCCCTTGGTGCAGACTCCGTGACCGGAACAATCCTGACAGGATCCACAGTCAGGCTGGTCGCAAGTAGGGCCACGTCTCCCGGAAGCACATATGGGCGGCAGGCCACATGGTTCCTGACACTTACACTCGCAATCCCGCCACGTCGCCTGCTCGCCCGACTTGCACTGCGGACAGACGTCGCCGGGACACTTACAGCCGTCCGGCCCTTTCTTCGACTCCTCACAGTTCTTACACGTACACTTGCACGGACACGAACCGTCTGCTGCTATCGTGTCTTTCGTGACACCGTCGTCACACAGACAACTGCAGTCGCACGATCCATCGTCCTCCATCTCTTTCTCTACGTCATCTGCGAATTCGCACGGGCACTTTATCTTAGCAGCCCACTTCTTGAGTGAGCCATCCGGGCACTTTTCGCATTTACAGTCGCCATCTTTGGGCTGCCGGTCAGAAAAGATACAGGTACGTGAACATTAAACATACACAGAAAATACATGTAAATAAAGTATCGAATATGCATCGAGAAGACCAGTTGGCCTAATGAAGGAGTAAATCAGCCTGCGTGTCAGAAATGAACAGACAAATCTATATATCATTATATGCTGCTTGTAGTGAAGGAATATTGTAAGCCATTATCTGGTGCCAATAAAAATACATTATTGAAAGTGTTGAAGCAATGCAAAGCGTCTTCATTTCATCTTGGCTAAAAGTGTTTAAAAGTAGCCGGAAAAGTTCTTGAATTAATAGGTGTGTCAGGAAAATCACTTACATAATTTACATCATTTGTTGTTGCAATCAATTTATAAAAGCTGTTCGTTCTCGTTATTCCTTATCACTGCCCCCCGGGAACGACATCCCGTAGGAAGAGTAAGCTTGGTAAAAAGAGAACATGTCATGGGAGAACGCAACGCAAATAAAAAGTAATTACGGGTTACGCCGTCGGACATCAAACTGCACTAACCTTCACACTGAGTACGGTATCATACGGCGGATCGCAGAAACATTTACACAAACATTCTTTCGTTTTTGGGTGGACTTTTCCCGGCTCCCCGGTGTCTTCGCACAGGCAACACGGGACAGGATTGCACACACTGTGAATAAATATTGTGTTAGAAGTACGATGCAGCCCTCCTTGTCTTGGCCAAGCACACACTGTGAATTAATACTGTGTTAGATATATGATGCAGCCTTCCTTGTCTTCTATCCAACATTAAGCTGTTAATTTCAAATAAATATTCATGTGGAACAATACAAACAAGTATATTAGTAAAGCGAGTCGCAAATATTTCAGCTTCACACCACAAACGGTTTTGAAACTGAATAGACCCTTCCCATTACCACCACGCTACCTGGTGGATAATAATAGCATTTAATGTTTCGTGTAAACCCGGGAACATCATCGGGTAAACACCCCGCTGCTTAAAGTATGAGTACGTGTTTATTATACCCGAATCTTTGCGTTCTATTATAATCCAAAAGGTAGCGTGGTGTATAAAGGGGTGGATCTATTATGCCACATTTATAATATTGACACTTGAGACTCGATCGTAAAATGTTAACACATATTTACACGCGTTTATTGCACATGACACTCAAACTAATGTCAAACTAGCTCGTGTCAACGAAATGTTAATCACGTGACCGTCCACTCACCTTTCTCGTACAGTCGATCCCGGCACCGCGACATCTTTCTCAAAGTTCCATATAAAAACGGAGAGACCGAGGCTGACCGATTTCAACCCAGCGGTGATACCTGGACAGCGAAATGGTTTCATTGTAATCCTGTGGAATAAGTCAAAATGAAGTTTCAAAATAAAAAATAACTGATATGGTTAAGGCATTTTAAAAGAACAGTATCATTGTTTGTGTAAACTTACTGAACTCGGTGTGTTAATCGGGATCTTCACACTTGCAAGCCTGTCCAGAAACCGTGACAAAGAGCGCGAACCCCACGCTGAGTTCAAGGCTTGTGATGGAGGTTTTCTTTCCTACAAACAGTTTTTTTATGGTTAAAATTTGACAAACCGTAAGTGCGTGCGTCGTAGGTGCGTACGTGTGTGTGTGTGTGTGTGTGTTTGTGTGTGTGCGTGATGGCGTGCGTGCGTGCGTGCGTACGTACGTACGTACCTATGCATTTATATGCGTGTACGTACGTACATAGGTATGTACATATGTATGTATGTATGTATGTATGTATGTATGTATGTATGTATGTATGTATGTATGTATGTATGCATGTATGCATGTATGTATGTACGTATGTATGTATGTATGTATGTACGTATGTATGTATGTATGTATGTATGTATGTATGTATGTATGTATGTATGTATGTACGTACGTACGTATGTATGTATGTATGCATGTATGTACGTACGTATGTATGTATGTATGTATGTATGTATGTATGTATGTATGCATGTATGCATGCATGTATGTATGTATGTATGTATGTATGTATGTATGTATGTATGTATGTATGCATGTATGTATGCATGTATGTACATATGTATGTATGTATGTATGTATGTATGTATGTATGTATGTATGCATGTATGTACGTATTTATGCATGTGCTTTGTGCATTCGTCTAAATATATCACACGTGTATGAAGCGTGCAAGTGTGTGTTTGCATGCGTGCACGTAAATGTATGACATCTTTACTGATGTTAGTGCATGAAAGTATGAACATAGGCGGCATATCACACCACTTCTTCCCCAGATTACCTTTCTTTTTCTTCGGCCGGGTTCGTTTCTTCGGCAAAGGTATAGCTGGCCATTGAGCGACAATGGACGGAGTCGCCGTCGCAGTGGCTGTCGCCCTCGCCTCCAACTTTCCGTAGTACGACTTGCTGCTAGCAGGCGTAATCTGAAGGACAGTGCGACATGATTTAAGTAAAATTAAACTAATCACTATTTAAAATCATTGATCATTATTTTCAGCGTAACATTTTATTGAAAGGAACTAACTAAATATACCTTATTTGAAAAAAACGTTCGAAAGTCAAATGTTTTTTAAATGAAACATTTTCATGGCGGACTAAGCTTGCCTATGTTTTCCTGAATTGTTTCGGAATATATAATGTTCATATTTGGTGATCGTTGTGAAACGTCGTGAAACAAATTGGTAAGCAATATTTCCACAGGTACTCGTTACTTATCTGCAAAGGTTGTTTTCGATTTCCCGACGCCTTGGTCCACTCCATGCCGGCAGAGAAACCGACGTTGGCGTTGTAGGTTACGGACAACGTGACTTTTCCCTGCAATAAATCCTAGTCTTACACAAACGTGTGTGTGATACAAACATCGAGTGAACTATGTCATTGTGTGAAAACAGCAGGCACACAACCAGTTTTTCGTGTATGTATTTATGACGATCACGTGAATAAACTCGAAGTTAAATTGTAATTCAGCTTGAAATTGTGGAATAAATTTATAACTGGGGCCAATGTAGAACTTATGTGTACCATTTGTGCAGTAAATAAATGTAGCACCTTTGATATGTTCTCGGAGGGGGATTTATGGTAACGGATTTGTAATCTCGGTATTGTCATAGTATGTATTGGCGCTTCGTTAAGCAGTAAGTGAAAATCGCTGGACTGTTTCAAGTGCGCCTGAATTTCCAGTTATAGAGCCCGGCGTGAAACTCAATGTGATTGTGAAGAAAATAACACGATATTTTCTTGCATGATGATTTCGGTGTATCGAATTAGTGGATAATGACGCTATGCTGCACGATACGCTGATATTTGCGGGGTATTATATTTATTGATGAATTGACTGTGCCGACTTACCGAAAATTGTATTGACCATCCCACACGGAATTTGAGAGAAATCTTTCAGGGAATAGGAAATCCAAAAACCGGTATGACAAAACTGCCAACGTCCTAGAAAATGACACGACAATAAATAATATTATATAAAATTACTAAAACGTAAACGTAATGCAAATTGTAATAGTAAAAAAACAACTTTAACCCGAATGGTATATAATATAAAACACACACACACACACACACACACACACACACACACACACACACACACACACACACACACACACACACACACACACACACACACACACACACACACACACAAACACACACACACACACACACACACACACACAATAAAGGCAATGAAGGATAACAAATCACCGGGAGTGGATGGGATTCCTCCAAAATTACTAATGGAAACAGTAGATCAAATCAGTATACCACTTGCAAGAGTATTCAACTTGTCATTAAAAGAGGGAGTTGTTCCTTTTGAATGGAAAGAAGCAAACATCATACCATTATTTAAAAAGGGTTCGAGAAATAAGTCAGAGAATTACAGACCAGTGAGTTTAACGTCAGTGATTTGTAAATTATTAGAAAGGTTAATTAAAGACCATATGGTGGACTTCCTCGTTAAGCATAAATTATTAAATTCATCTCAACATGGATTCCTTAAAGCGAGGTCATGCTTAACAAATATGTTATGTTTTTTGGAAGAAATCACTAAGTGGATAGACGTGGGATCGCCAGTAGATATTATCTACTTAGATTTTCAGAAAGCTTTTGACAAAGTGCCACATCAAAGATTACTACTTAAATTAAAAGCCCATGGTATCGGGGATAGCATAACTGACTGGATAGAACAATGGCTGACTGACAGAAGACAACGAGTTGTAGTAGATGGAGAAGTTTCAAATTGGTAATCGGTTTTGAGTGGGGTACCTCAAGGATCAGTATTAGGACCTATATTATTCTTAATTTATATCAATGACTTGGACGACAGTATAACAAGTAATGTACTGAAATTTGCGGATGACACAAAACTGTTTAGAAAGGTTAATACTGATGGTGATAAACAACATTTACAAAACGATCTAGACAGATTAGTGAAATGGTCTGAGAAATGGCAGATGTTGTTCAATTTTGGGAAATGTAAATGCCTACATACAGGACATAGGAACTTGAATGTAAACTATAAAATGGGAGATACTGTTCTGGGCACTACTGTAAAAGAAAAGGACTTAGGAGTTACAATAAGCGCTGATATGAAAGTTTCAGAGCAGTGTGGTATTGCAGCTTCAAAGGGTAATCAAATTCTTGGATTGATTAGAAGAAACATAACATACAAGGGAAAAATGTTAATTATACCTCTTTATAAAGCAATAGTTAGACCTCATTTAGAATACTGTATACAAGCATGGAGACCATATCGTAAGAAGGATATAGATACGCTTGAACGCATACAAAGGAGAGCAACTAAAATGATTCCAGAACTTAGATACCTTAGTTATGAAGAACGCCTGCAAGAATGTGGTTTAACAACTCTAGAGACAAGGAGGTTAAGAGGAGATCAGATTGAAGTTTTTAAGATATTGAATGGGTATGAAAATATTGATAGAAATATGTTTTTCTCACTCAAGAAGGATAGCAGAACTAGAGGACATGAGGTAAAATTAGTAAAGGATCAATGTAGATTGGACATCAGGAAGCACTTGTTCTCACAGAGGACAATAAATGAATGGAACAAATTGTCTACAGATTGTGTAACTGCTAGCAGCGTGAATATGTTTAAAAACAAGGTTGACACATATCTCAGGAGGGCGGGTTATAAGTAGGTGAACATTGTTGGACTCTCGATAAGCCAATGGCTTCCTTGTCCACTTGCCATCTGGGCCTTTGGCTTGGATGGCAAATCTTGTTAATCTTGTTAAATCTTGTTAACGCAGGAGTTTGCACCAACGGCTTTTAGTGTCTCTTCCGAAAGATACGGGCAAAGTGGGGTGAACGAAATTGCCCAAGTTTCGAAACGGCGGAGGTGGAATCGAACCACCGTCCTCTCGATCGACAGGCGGGTGCTCTAACCATTAGACCACCGCTCTCCACAATGTCAATATGAAACTAACACAATATAATGTTTTGCAAATAACAGGTTAAAGAGAACATTTCATCACTGTCATATTATGAACACGTGATAAAAAAATTCTCAACTGATGATATAATCCTTTCAATCCATTGTCGCATAAGATAATAGATGGTTGAACGACCAATCACACGTTTAACCGACTATCTCATAGCACAAGGACGTGTCATCGTTAATACATTGCGGTGTGTTTTAATAAATTGTCCTAAATGACAACAACACTGCCTTATATATCGTAGTGCATGTTAAGAGTGGTCACAAGAAGAACAATTACTGCATGACATTGTCGTGTGAAAGGTGATAATATATTTGTCATACGAAAATACAGTTATTACATTGTTCAGTTGTGTTAAGCATCGTAGATGTTCGGTTGAAATTACCACTCACCGCGATACCTATAGCTACTCCGGTAGTGATTGAAAGAAATGCGACATATATCGTCTTCTCGGCTGAAGATGACGCTTTCTACAGCGGCCGTGTAGGACGGACCTCTGTGATCATAATAATAGTTGCAGTCATGTTTCGGGAGGGTTGTTGCCGCCTTTATATAATGACCACCTGAATATAAATATCAAGATATTAGTGCAAAATGTATTGTGTTAAACATGACATTACGCAGCACATGCACAACGCCAACCAGAAAATAATTACGATGACAAAGATAAAGAAAACGATTAATTAAATCTTTTAGTAGTAAACACTGGAAATCGGTTAACGTACTTGTTCCTCCGGCAAATGTGACATCGTTGCCCAGACCTCTGAAGTCGGCATGCCGGTTGGAACTACAGTTGTACATGAGCCACTGCTGTCGTTCTGTTGTAAGTAGATCTTCAAAGTTGTGCCAGCCACACCAGCCGTCCTCGAAGGCACAGTCATTCACTGCAAATGTACGCCTCCGATCAAATTGGAACGTATGTATTGCTATTAGCGAGGGCTGTGTATGCAAAATCAATAGTGCATGCGTTATATATCTAAGGGTCCTGTGTTGTTCTTACCTACCTCTTGTTGAATGACGATAAACCAAACAAACAACAACAGCAGCAGCAGCAGCAGCAACAGCAGCAGCAGCAGCAGCAGCAGCAGCAGCAGCAGCAGCAGCAGCAGCAGCACGAAAATTATAGAATTTACAAGGATATTTCCGAAGGAATGATGAGTGACGACGGACCTTTCTGTGGGACACTGGTGACAGACGCGTACTGTACAAAGTTCTCACTCTGGTGAACCACCATTGTCATCTGTCGACCCCACGACTGCACTGTCGTCGACTGGTTCACGGCGTGCAACAGAATACATGATATCTTAGCAGAGTTCACACAGGTGAGAGGGCCGAAGTTAGTTAACTTGGCTAGAGCAAATATCCGATTTTCGAGAGACTCTCCTGAACTCAGTTACCATTTAGCGGCCAGGCACAACCTTTGCCATATGACTGTAGACAGGGTCGTACTCGAGCGATAACTATATTACAGTATTTTTGCCACCATTACCACAGCCGGTTGCCAATTCGTTAACCCTCAAATGTAGCCTGCGACCGGGAGTCTTGTCCGATTCGAACATTGAATTAGGGACCCGACTAGTCACAACTGTGAGCAGTTCTTAGAACGCCAGTCGATTGTCGGGAACCCATTAGCCACTAACAACGCGGCATTTGTCGCGTGACACATAATCGAAACTCCCTGCTTGAAGCCCTGTTCTGGAAAGTCCCTTGCTCTTCCTTCTCCTTTATACGGGGTGCAACCCACCAGTGTTCGAAATTAAGGCCTTTTTATTCGGCGGCCGCCGATTCAAAATGCTTCGGGCCGATTCAGTTTGCTAAAATGTTCAAGTTATTGGCGCCACCCCGGCAAGTCATCCCGACCACCCCGGCGAGTCATCCCGACCACCTCGGAAAGTCATCCCGACCACCCCGGCGAGTCATCCCGACCACCTCGGCAAGTCATCCCGACCACCCCGGCGAGTCATCCCGACCACCCCGGCAAGTCATCCCGACCACCCTGGCGAGTCATCCCGACCACCCCGGCAAGTCATCCCGACCACCCCGGCGAGTCATCCCGACCACCCCGGCGAGTCATTGTGGAACGTAGGTGGAAGGGAGATGAACATATATGCGGTGGATACACAGAAGCAGCGTCACCAAAGATCTGCTGTTAAGCGAAACACACTTCATCGTCTGCAAGTAGAGCTACGGTGGAATTAGTTATTGGTGGTCGCATATTTTGAACGCACAATGGAAGTAGTAATTATATACCCATGTGTACACCATACCAATTCCGCGGAGGATCCGATGCATGACATTTTGCATAACACACACACATTGATGAGTTTAGAGACACTGCGTGTTTGAATGTTTTTTCATTTTTATAGCACCAAATCTATATAACGATATTCGTTGGTGCTGTACAGGTTAATAATAAAAATATATATTTGGGAATATCATATCCGTTTCACCGTATTTATGTAGCATTGTTTTTTTATTTAATTATCTACTATGAATGGTACTTCCGCTTAACTCATTACCTGAAGTGACAGCCGTACAACTACGAGTGTTCACATAAATAACCTCTAGAGCGACAACGTGTAGCACTGCTGCACGGGTCCACACGGAGGCCAAAAGTACGTCGCAACAATAACTGGTGTTTCTGTTTATTTATAGGTTTGACCCGGATGCGCCTGTGAAGCGGCGTGTGACGTACGTCAGTAACTGCAGCGTGATCGGGTGCTTCCTATATAAGTCGAATTGCGGTTGTAATGAATTGGTCTGCCAGGATTTCAAGTGTAACGCACTCCGATGAACACTCCATCGGACTGGATACCGCGATATATAAGAACGTACCCTTACTCGGATGCACACAGATTTAATGTGTATGCGCTATGCAAGTGTTCTCACAAATGCAATATATTTAAACGTGCAGTGTCATGCATTCACCGCATTATTCATAGATTGGTGGTGATTCAAATTGAATATAATTAATAATCTACTAGTTCACATAATACCAATACATCGCGTATGATGCCGACACAACTGTTGATAGCAACACGATAATAAATATCCCGCTGGATGAATAAAACATTAATAGCTTAGCTAATCACTATGCAGAATATAATTGATCCGTGACGATTTTCATCCCCGCAACCCCGCACCCACTCGCATCCCCGCACCCTCCGCACTCCCCCCCCCCGTCAACCCCGTGGCTAGCTGCAGCAGGCATATGACTGCATACTATGTTTATTTCTTTGGTGCTTTGTTTTGTTAATTTATGTTCGCTAGATCGAGTTTTTACATTCGCGTCCGCTCAATGGAAACCGTTTACATATATAACAATAATTGCGTGTTAGAAATAAACTTTACTAAGTGTTTCATTTATCTAAGCAGCATCTGTAGTATTTATCGTCATTAATTTGTGGTCAGACTTTCTGGATGAAGATCAAAAGTGGCGATCCAAAGTGGCGATCTCATGTTAGTATGTTTTCCAGACGCAAATGCGCGTTAGTAATGGTAGCCGAAGCTATCTAGATTAGGGTTATGGTTGGGATTCCTAACCAATTGGTTGAGCTAAATTTGTCAGCGAACAAACCTTGTCTCACGAATAGGTCAGAGTGAAACAAAATTTGTGTCGTGTGAGCGGTCACTTCCTCTCAACGGATTGCTCTGACATTTTAAAACAGTCGTTTTCTCATTTAACCCCACATTTTTAACACAGAGATCAGATTGTTTGAAAAAATGTTTTTGGCATTAATGCATATGTAGTCATTCACCAAATAATGGGACGTATTCAATGAGACATCGTTGTCACAAACTGCTTGCGTTGCAACATTACTGATCTACCGTAGCTTGGATGTCCGATTAAACTGTATAGCACATATTTTTTCTGTGATACCAATAAAACAACTTCGTGTAACAACTTTTTTAAATACGTCTTTGAGACCTGACTGCATATACTATCTCCCCCAACTTTCACAATTCTAGTGGGCTTATCCAAAGTGGCGATCTCATATGAATACGTTTTCCAGACGAGAAATGCGCGTTAGTAATTGTGGTCGAAGCTTGATCGAAAACGAGGTAGAACTGATTATGTCAACGTTTACGCAACAGTTCATTTAAGTCATTCTAAATGAATGAATGAATGTTATTAATTTTCAAAATGACACTATCCGCATTGTTGTGAATATTGGGGGGGATTTGATGACCCTACAAAGAAGGCCTATATCCTAGCTAACATTGGTCAAATAATGGGGTCCTCAAGCTCCCCGTTGTAACGCCTATGACATGGTATATATACTTATAAGAACAATCATATTCTTCAAAGAAACGTGGGTTATGGTCTAAAGGTTGAGTATATATATATATTGGTCATCTCCCGTGCCATAGACTACTATGTCATCAGCGACACATACCACACCTCTCTAGACCATCTAGTGCTGAAAGCAGTCTCTTCAGATTAATCTCACTACTCACAGCCAGACCGAATGATAATCTGATCCATCTGTGTCTTCTCCAGGGCGTTTGGAAAGTGGCCAGGTAACTCTTCGTCTAACATGCAGTGCCAGTATCCATTCATCAGACCGAACTTCGAGAACACTTTGGCTTTCGATAGTTCTGGCAGGATGTCATCCATCACCGGAAGTGAATGCTCCGCTTGTTTCAGCGCTGTGTTCAGGATTTGCGGGTCAATGCACAAGCGGATGTCGCCTGATTTTCTTCACGCTAATTGGCATGCGACTGACCCAGTCTGTTGGTTGTCAACGTTTGCAATGATCTTCTGTTGTTCAATCTCACTTAGCTTGTGTTCAAACTTTTTCTTCATGCTGATGGGAACACGAGATGGTGTAACAGCTGTTGGCATGATGGATTCATCACGCTTTAGATGTACACACCCTGATATCATGCCTAGTTTATCTCCAAAAAACATGGTCAAAGTTCATTTTGTCTTTGCTCACCGCACTGATGTTGTCATAATTGACTTGTACTATTCCCATTTGCTCAGATGTTCTCTTTTCCAGGATCGGAGTTAACATTTGTTGTTCTATGACAAACTCGAC
This sequence comes from Lamellibrachia columna, assembly GCA_963662155.1. Taxonomy (NCBI): domain Eukaryota; kingdom Metazoa; phylum Annelida; class Polychaeta; order Sabellida; family Siboglinidae; genus Lamellibrachia; species Lamellibrachia columna. The sequence continues at coordinate 45,312,396 of OY759261.1, forward strand.
TGGGTATTTCTTCTGATTCTTGCAGTTTGTGATAACCGTTCTACGCTTCCCAATGAGGTTCTGCGTAGTATCGTTCCACATGCGTAACGTGGTACTACGTGGCTATAGTGGGACGTTTGGCAACATTTCTCATGGTACGATATTAACACTCGCTCCAGGATCGACTTGAAACTGAACGATTTTGCCTGCCACCTCCATACATGACATGACTGCTTCGTCGTAGGTTTGGCAATCTTCAAGATATATTCACGTTCTGAATCATCTTCACCTTGTACAGCATGGACATTCTTAGGATGTTGTCTCGGATTCTTGTTTCTTGCTAGACACTGTGCAGAAAAATTATTCTGACGTCCACACTTCGAACATGTTTTACCATATGCAGGGCATTTATTCTTGTTCCAAACATGTTTTCTGCCACAGAACTCACAGTCTTTCAGTGATGTGGTCTCCGGCTTGTATCTGCTCCTTTCTTGATTATCCTTGACCCTCTTTGTGTCCTTTATTTAGTGCACTGCTGTTTCTTCTTTCTCCGCTCGGAAAACCAACATCTGCTTTTGTGATGCTTCGAGTGCTATGCACATTTGCACAGTCTGTTGTAGTAGTGTGAGTGCAGCTTCTCTGAAGAATTTATAACCAGTCTTCATGACAGCCAAACACAATTTGGTATCGGTGTTGTTTATCATATTCTTCCCCGTAGTCACATTCTTTGACCGTTATCTTAATCCTGGAGATACATGCATCTAGTGACTCGCGAAATGCATATATGGAAGCTAGTTCATTTTTTTCTAGGAGAAAAGTAAGCATTAATCTTTTCCATGACGGCTTCTAGCATCATAACCATAATGATAGCTTCACCCTCGGTTGTAGGGAACTCAAAAGAGTTGTAAATCTCAATAGGATCTTCACCTCCAATTGTCAATAGAAAAGCCACTTTTTCTTCAGCAATTTTGGTTTTATACCCACATACTGTCACATAATTATAATTCAAATCTCTGTTTGAAAATTTTCCAGACGTGTTCAGTATGACTACTTAGAATCAATTTGTTTGGGGTTGACGTTGCTTGTGCCATTGTTATAGCTGTGCATTCTCACAATGCGTTCTTACTGTAACTTTTTCTTCATTTTATCGTCCACGCTCATAACATGTACAAGACATAGGTTCGATGTCATATTATCACTCAATGGAATGTTATATACCTACTACCGAAACTGCTCCGTTTACACAGTACGGAATATAAATGTGCTATTTACACCGCATGGCTTACCAAAAGTTAATTTCAATTTACACTGCATGGAAATAACAGAACCTCTCCATATCACTTTCCGTTTTCACCGCACGGACTACAGAAATTGCTCCGTTTACACCGCACGGAATACAATTGAGCCATTTACACCTCATGGCTTACCAAAAGTTAATTTCCATTTACACTGCATGGAAATAACATAACTTTTCCATATCACTTTCCGTTTTCACCGCACGGACTACAGAAATTGCTCCGTTTCCACCGCACGGAATACAATTGTGCCATTTACACCGCATGGCTTAACAAAAGTTAATTTCCATTTACACCGCATGGAAATAACAAAGTCTCCATGTCACTTTCCGTTTTCACCGCACGGACTACAGAAATTGCTCCGTTTACACCGCATGGAATACAATTGTGCCATTTACACCGCATGGCTTAACAAAAGTTAATTTCCATTTAAACTGCATGGAAATAACAAAGACTTGCTCTGTTTACACTGCATGGAATACAATTGTGCCATTTACACCGCATGGCTTAACAAAGATTAATTTCCATTTACACCGCATGGAAACAACAAACTTCCCCATATCACTTCTCCGTTTACACCGCAAGGAATACAGAAACCACTCCATTTTCAACGTACGGAATACAATTGTGCCATTTACACCACATAGCTTAGCAAACGTTATCTTTTTATTTACACCCGTAACACCGCGTGGAAATAACAAAAACTTCTCCCTATCACTGCATGGATTAACAAAATTTCCATCCGCTTACTCACCGCATGGGTTGACAAAACTGCTCCACTTCCATCGCACAGATTAGTTATATTTTAAATATTCGTACTGCATGGCTTAATCCAGTTTCCTCGTTTACACCGCATGAAATAGAAAAAAACTGGGACAGGAAGGTCAGTGGATGTCTCCATCAAGCGGTCGGTTGTCGGCCAAGAAGGATCCACCATGCCAGTATCCTGATGACTCGATGAGGGCACTGGCTCAGGAGCCACGGAAGTCGCCGCTTGACGAGCACTGGAGGCAGAGTGAATATCGGCTTGTCCACTCGTCGAGGGCACAGGCGCTGGAGCAGCAGGTGCCACTACCTGGCGACCAACGGCAGAAGCTGGCCGGACGACCGGATGATTCGATGGGGGTCACTGCGGATGATGCCGCCACCTGGCGATCAAGAGAGGCTGACGCAACCGCGTCGTGACCACTCGAAGGACTTACCTGTTGCATAGCTACACGTGACAACTCCCGCATCACGCGCATCTCATGATGAAGTTGCTCCGTTGCTGTAACATTTACTGTTCAAGTTGAACACTGCACCCAATCGTAGTAATGTGAACCTTATGTACGCTGTGTCATTACAAACTAGGGACCACGGTTAACCCTTGACCAACATTATCCACTCACATACTACAACGATACCCGCTCCGGTAATCCAACTGTATGGTGGAATCAGACAAATGAAAATTACCATGCCCTGTACACCGTAGGGATGAATAGTGTAAACTGGTCATTTACCCCGAATGGCGGAATAATAAAATTACCATGCCATGAACATCACGGGGACCAATGTTATCGTCAGACAAGTTACACTGTATGGTGGAACAAGAAATTAAAATTAACATGCACTACCTGGCGTAGGAACGATAGCATAAAGCGACCATTCACACTGTATGGCGGAATAAGACAACTAATGATTACCATGCCCTGTACACTGTGGGAAACATGTATGGCGGCACCAAACAATTTAAAGTAACCTGCCCTGTACACCCCAGGGCCAAAGAACATAAATCGACCATGTACACCATATGGCGGAATAATAAAAATAAAAATGCCCTGTACACTATAGGGCCAAATAACATAAACCGACCATTTACACCGTATGGCGGAATAATAAAAATAAAAATGCCCTGTACACCATAGGGCCAAAGATTATACACCGACAATTTACACCGTATGGCGGAATAAAATTAAAAATGCCCTGTACACCATAGGGCCAAAAAACATAAACCGACCATTTACACCGTAACTGCGGAATAATAAAAATAAAAATGCCCTGTACACCATAGGGCCAAAGTTTATACACCGACCATATACACCGTATGGCGGAATAAAATAAAAAAATTGCCCTGTACACCATAGGGCCAAAGAACATAAACCGACCATTTACACCGTATGGCGGAATAAGAAAATAAAAAAATGCCTTGTACACCATAGGGCCAAAGATTATACACCGACCATTTACACCGTATGGCGGAATAAAATAAAAAATGCCCTGTACACCATAGGGCCAAAGAACATAAACCGACCATTTACACCGTATGGCGGAATAAGAAAATAAAAAATGCCCTGTACACCATAGGGCCAAATATTATACACCGACCATATACACCGTATGGCGGAATAAAATAAAAAAAAATGCCCTGTACACCATAGGGCCAAAGATTATACACCGACTATTTACACCGTATGGCGGAATAAAATAAAAAAATACCCTGTACACCATAGGGCCATTCCTCTAGTCTGACCATTAACACCGTATGGCGGAATACAAAAATTAAAAATGTCCTGTAGACCATAGGGCCAAAAATCATACACCGACCATTTAGACCGTATGGCGGAATAAAATTTAAAATCACCTGTACACCATAGGGCCAAACCCCTAGTCCGCCCATTTACACCGTATGGCGGAATAAGAAAATTAAAATTAACGTGCCCTGTAAAATGTAGGGACCACGTTCATAGTCCAACTATTTTCACCGTATGGTGGAATAGAACAAATTAAAAATGAACATGCCCTGTACACCGTGGGGACCAATATAATAATCCGACCATTCACACCGTATGGCGGAATAGAACAAATGGAAATGAACAAGTCCTTTACACCGTAGGGACCAATATAACAATCCGACCATTTACACCGTATGGTGGACAGGAGAGTAGTAAAGTGAAAAACATCTGTCCTGTATACCATAGGAACCAAGATCGTGACCTCAACACCACTGTATGGTTTAATAATCCCGATTAAAGCTACCAGGCCCATCATACCCCAAGGAGTGACCTCAGAAATTACCCATGCCACCTGCAGGCGTCATAACCATAAATTAAAGAGGTTAAAATGGCTAAGTACATTTGTTGGTCAGCAAACTGTTTCATCAATATAATGTGACGATACTTTACTGTAGTTTCTATTTCAAAAAGGGAGACACCTTCTAAAAACGATATGCAAGAAAAAGAAAGTTATATGTGCTTCTGCAGTACACAAGCATTTATTTGTATAAGTAACACGCGACACTATAAGCAGTTTAAAGATCCCTCAATTCCATATTGTCGCTAGTCTCATTTCAGATTCGTTTTGTGAAACATCAAATCTACATAGTATCAACTGCAACGGGCTACTTCGTTTGTGCAACTTTTTATATGCATTTTTTTGGTGAAATCATCAGACAAACTATTAAATTAGTTACTGTTTGGTCAAACATTACTAGAAATGAAAACGGAAACGCTGAAAACTCGCGAATGAAAACTCACGTCCATGATCGGCGTTGACCGGCACAATGTTTACCATTTTGGATATCCACCATTTTGAACTTTACGACATTTAACGACTAAAATTAATGGTGTCGATGATTTGAACAAAATACGATTTTTTTTATTAAAGCGACTGCAGATGTTACATAGACTATTCACACACTACATATTTGGACATCAACGAACTGGATTAGCGATAGGCTAAATCAGTTGACGATGGAGTTTTAAGCTCGCCACTGTCACAAAAATGATTAGCCGTTGTGTAGGACAGTGATTTATTTAACGGCAACTATATCCGAACACCAATCGCCCATTGCAGCATCTCCACCAATGACGGTTGTAGCCCACGATACCGCAGCATACTTCGGCACTGCCCTTCGATCGAAGCACTCCACCGCTGAATGATGAATGGCTGTCGTATGTCCTGGTCCTACAACATGCGACGTTAGCGTTATTGTTTTGAAGCGTTCCCGCGCAGCAGATGTGTAAGCCGGTATTGTTGACTATGATATCGCAGCATGCATTGTTATTGCCTCTTCATTCAGGAATTGTATCGCAGCATATTTAGATGTTGGTATTGTAGCTCCGGGTACCGCAGCATGCGTCGTTGCTATCTTTAAGTTGAATAGTGTCATCGCAGCAGAGGAACAATCGTAGATTGTAAGTACCGCAGCCCGTGACGCAAACAATGGAGCGGTCAGAAGAAACATTTGCATACATTACGTATGTGCATACATTACGTATGTGCATACATTGCGTAATGAACGTTAGCGGCAAAATGCAACGAAAAACACGAGCTACCAGTAAACCTAGTGCCGCGGAGCTTCCCAAAGACCGGCGAGAGCGCGCCACTAGCGTTGACATTAACCAAGGTCCGCGCTATGGCGCCACAAACGCACCAGACTGGCTTATCACTTTCTTGTCAAAGCAAGAACAACGCGAGTAGAAACGCGAACAGCTGGAACAGGAACGGGAGCGCGCACGCGATGAAAGACATGAACTGTCGATGCGTCTCCTCTGCGAGACCCTTGACAGACGTGTCCGCAACAATTCACCACCGCATGAACGCAGCAACGGCGCCAATGACGAGTCTAATGATTCACAGACTCAACGCACTGAGACCAACGTCCAGCGCACTTCTACCGGCCCACACGCTAAAACTAGACCACCTGAGCCAATGGCAGCAGGTATAACATTACGAGACCTAGCAGCATAGAGGCGATCATGGGAAGATTTCGTAGAGCTAGAACAGCTCGACCGTCTCCCAGCACGACAACAGAGAGCCATGTTGCGCACCAGCCTCTCTATTGAAATGCGTGCTACATTGTAATTGGCCATCGGTATAGACAATGATGACGATATAACCGTCACAGCGATCTTAGACCGAGTCCAAGAACATGTTCGAGGCAAACGAAATGTTACACTGGACAGGATCGCACTAGAAGAACGCAAGCAAGAGGATGGCGAGCCATTCGACTAATTTTACATTGCCTTATGAGAGATTGCCAACAACGCAGATCTTTGCCAGCATTGCATAGACGATCGTCTTACCACGCGAATTATGTCGGGAATTCGTGATCCAGAAACAAGACGAAAGTTGTTAACATGCTTCCCCCTTCTCTGCAGACAAGATTTCATGTCTGCAGGAGTGATGAATCAGCAAGGAATGATGAAGCTACACTTGCGAAGAATGACCAAGGCCACACGAAAATAAACAAAGTTGGCAAGACAACATGGCATCGTGGTAAAACTAGAAATACCACCACTTCAAAACACAACCACAGATGTGGTTATTGTGGCAAATCGGCTCATAAAACGCGTGATGAATGTCCTGCACGACGCAGTGAGTGTTCAATCTGCAAAAAATGGGTCATTGGGCTACGAGTTACCGACAAAAAAAAATCTGTCGACCACAATGAGTCAGATTCGCGTGCTGGACATTCTGGGAAAGAAAAAACACCGTCGTGCTCCACGCATCAAGGTACATCTTCACCATAATGCTGATGACAGCTTCATCACAACAGCACAGGCAACACCAGATACAGGGGCCGAAGCCACTGTTGCAGGGCTTGATATCCTAAAACAAATAGGATTAGACATTGGAAACACATATCACCCTCCTGAGGACACAATTATTACTGCTAATGGTACATCATTCGAATGCGTTGGCACAGTAGACCTTCACATTCATGCAGCGGACAAATCTATGAAAGAGACGGTTCTTATTTGCAAAGAACAAAAAGGACTTCTGCTGGCTTGGTATGTATGCCGAGAGTTGGGAATCGTGCCGAATGATTACCCCAAAACAATTCGTGCCATAACACGAACAAGTGTAACAAAATCGCCAGGAAAGGATGCTACAGAAAACGAGACATCCGGCGGGCGAACACGCAAGCGTGTGGCAAGTTGCAATAAGTGCCAAGAACACCGACCCTCTCAGAAACACGAGCCATTGCGATCGGAACCTCTACCAAAGAGCGTGTTTAAAGATGTATCGGCAGACTTCTTCCACTACGCAGGACGAGATTTTCTCGTATATGTGGATCGACTTTCAGGGTGGCCTGTAGTCTTTCATTTCCCAAAGGGGACAACTACATCTCGCCACATCATCTATGCATATCGACGAGCATTTGTGGAGCTCCGAGTCCCGGTGCGATTTAGATCTGATGGCGGTCCTCAATTCGCTTCTCGTCAGTTTAACCAGTTCTTGAAACGCTGGGGAGTTAGTGCTGCACCATCCACACCACATTACCACCAATCCAACGGACATGCTGAAGCAGCTGTAAAAGCAATGAAAAAACTCAGTGCAACAACAACCGTGAAATGAGATCTAGACGACGAGAATTTCCAGCGAGGACTCCTAGAATATCTTGTATGTTCTTATTCACCCCTTCGGTATGTATTAAAACACGTTCAATACATCCGTTGTGTTACACTCATCATGAGCTTTAACACAAGTGAGGTCGATAACGCCCTCTGTTGCAGTACGAAGGCCTACGACAGTAGTGTCCACATCTGCTGCGACGGAGTACTTAACTGGAAAGGCAGTTCCAACGCCTGCTGCACTTCCATAATCTGCACTACGATAATCGTTATGAAATGTTCTGTCGCTATCGGCTTGTGTCCAGGGACCGCAATGTTGCGGTCCCTTTCCCTACGACAAGGACACCGCCATCTGCTGCCGTGGACACGTAGTCGCCGGGCAGAGATGCCACTAGATATGCACTTTACCACCGTTCTTATTTAGCACAAGAGTAGGCTTACATACCACACAAATCAGTCTACTGCGTAAGGAATGTTGCCTGCGTGTTTTCCTATGAATACACCTTAGTAATATATAATGCATTTTTTGTTTTAAGCGTTCCGACCGTAACTCAAGCAGCATTTTTATTGTATTTTATTGTAAATTTCTAGCTAGTAATAAAAGTTCATTACAGACAGAAGGCGCTTTTGGTGTTTTCTCTTCACAGGAAGATCTGACAGCAATGATTTACAAACACAATCACCAATCACCGTGTACAACATGGAAGAAACTCCACCGTGGCTCGAACACCAGAATAAGGGACGATAGCAGCAGTAGTCGAGCACAATTCATTTTAAAAAAACATGCCAACCTGAACATTATCCTAAAAGACGTTTCATGCCATTATCTCACTATCTGATACCGAGTGAAATACCATCAATTTTTAACTGGTCACCAGTCGCATATATTAATATATCGTTTTACCGCATTCTTAATTTTATTCGCACCTTTAGTGTTTTTAACGGTTTTTGTCCATGCATAGTCCCTGTTTCCTCAGATATTTGATCAAGTGCAGGAACATTTGGGACTAGTGTTCATACTATCCAATGTGTGTGGAGTGTGTGTGGGCTCGTGCGTGCGGTCGTGCGATCGCGTGCGTGCATGCGCGTGTTCAAAACTATCAACAAGAGGGCGCAACGTGAACATATTGAATGAAGCCGATATTGTTTACCGGTTTTTACCAAAATGAGAAGGTAGGATGTGAAGATGAAGACGAATTGGTTATTCTTATTTATAAGTGCTTCTTCGTTATTCAGTATAATACTGCTAAAACACCTGTAATGTTGACAAATTGTGAAATCCTTGCGTCGATTTTAAAGTGGTGAAATCGCTACGTTTCACGACAATGTTTGCAAATTGTCCGATGCATTTCCAATGAATCTGCAAGAATTACAAATCATCGTAACAACTAGGATAAACACTAAATGACACGGTACGACCAAGCTTATTTAGTTTTCCTCCCGGGTGTTATCAGTACGACTGGCTTGAGATACTGCCTTTTGTCCACGTGCTTGATTCCGTAACAGGTCGCGCCATCTAACGTACTTCCTATTTGCCTCTTCATAGTTTGCATGTCACTATCATTTCAATAAGTCGTCTGGATGACGGTTTATAAACCACAGTGGATTGTATATGTCATGTCACAACTAAAGTTGTCACATTCAGTTCGAATAAAGACTTTAATACGCCATCAGCAAGTGCAACCACAAAACCTTTATTTCAACCGAAAATACACTATAGCCAGTCTTCGTCCGCAGTGCGTCTCTAAGCAAAGTATGAGCACTACAAATGTTTTTTTACGTTCATACAATATTATAGTGAAATATCATGTTTGAAACCCCTCGGATCTCCAGTGTTAATTAAGAGTTATATTCATACACCGATATGACTGAAACAAGTCGTTATAAGGCGATCCGATGCTTCATAACATTTAAATACTTCATACGACGGGATACGAAATTAAATTAGTTGTACACTTTATAAAATGTTACATTTACAGTGAAAAGGACATTAGTGGGTTAGAAAAGAAATTCAAACAGTCATTTAAATACCAAACAATTGGTTGATGTATTACTACAATGCTGCACGTGTTTAAGTGTAACAATCGTTATATCCACACATGTTTATAAGTCAAACATTAAGACGCTTCAACACCAAATATGTTTTCCTTGTGCAAGTGCAAAAAACATATCCAAAAAGAAACACTTCCACTCAGATATTAGGAATTAAAAAAGCAGCTTTGTGAATCTTCAAACTGCTTCAAACTGCTAATCGACTGTGCCATCCACACTGGAATCACGAATACGACGTTGTGCATTTGTCATCTTAATTTGTTGTGATTATAAGCGGTTTACCAGTCAGATATGCTTTACGCAACTGTAAAGTATTCCTGATATCAATTACAACATATTCGATCCCGTATAGTGTCGACCTAAATAATATTATATTGAATAGCAAATGCAGCGTTTGTTATGATATAAGCGTTACGCATTAAGTAATATTACGCGTTACGTAATGTCACCCTGACCCCAACTAGACCTATTCGTTCTTGAATAATATCGACATAAACATGTTGAATAATAACTAGAGCGTTAGTTATAAGATAACCGTTAGGCTACAGTAAGGTCACCCTGACCTCAACTAAGACCTATTAATCCCTGGATGATATTGACCTAAATGTATTGAATAATACCTAAGACCTACTAAATATGTAAGGTCACCCTGACCTCAACTAAGACCTATTAATTCGTGGATGATATTGACCTAAATATATTGAATAATACCTAAGACCTACTAACTATGTAAGGTCGTCCTGACCTCAACTAAGACATATTAATCCCTGGATAATATTGACCTAAATATATTGAATAATATCTAAGACCTACTAAATATGTAAGGTCACCCCGACCTCAACTAAGACCTATTAATCCTTGGATGATATTGACCTAAATATATTGAATAATACCTAAAACCTACTAAATATGTAAGGTCACGCTGACCTCAACTAATATCTATTAATCCCTGGATGATATTGACCTAAATATATTGAATAATACCTAAGACCTACTAAATATGCAAGGTCACCCTGACCTTAACTAAGACCAATTACTCCCTGGATGATATTGACCTAAATATATTGAATAATACCTAAGACCTACTATATATGTAAGGTCATCCTGACCTCAAATAAGAAATATTCAATCTTGGATAATATTGACTTAATTATGTTGAATCACTACTAAAACTTAATCACTAAGAACTATTAAATCTTGGATGATATCGACCTAAATATGTTGAAAACAAACTAAGACCTAATAACTAATACCTGTTAAATCCTGGATAATATCGATCGAAATATTTTGAATACTAACTAAGACCTAATATCTATTAAATCCTGGATAATATCGACCTAAATATGTTGAATAAAGACTACAGAGTTAGTCTTAAGATAGAGTTACGCAACTGTAAGATCCCCATAACCTCAAATATGACCTACTCATTCTTGGACGATAAAGACCCACATCATTAACTACAGCATTATTCATAAAATAGGTGTAAAGCCACCGAAAAGTCATTCTGATCTCAACTTTGACTTATGTAATCAAGGATAATATGAACCTAAATATGTTGAAGGAGCGAAAGATGTACACCAGAGAGGAATTACAATCATTACTGATACATAAGCACAGAAGAACCTCATGAAGTGGAATCCTGTGAATGATATAATTATTAGTGCATTATTCTATTCGAGATTTATAAAAACAACAGTGATACCAGTGTATAGCCCAACAAATGATGCTGATGATGAAGAAAAGGACATGTTCTATGAACATTTCAGAAGCAGATAGATGCAACAACATCGCATGACCTACTTATCATGATAGGAGATGCAAACGCAAAGGTTGGTTAATCAAATAATAGATGGGAAAGAGAAATGTGAGAACAAGGAGTAGGCAACATGAATGAGAATGGTGAGCGGTATGCAGAATTCTGTGCACTGTACAACCTAGTCATCTCGTCGGTCTCACTCTCGTTGGGCGTTGAAGCGGTCGTTAAAGCGGGTATGCCAACGTGGCTGGATCCCGGCCGGCTTCTCTTCTTTTTGAGCTTTCATGTTGACAACTTGGAATCTCAGGATGACAATAACCAGCACACCCACCAACACCACGAGTGCAAATACAGAACCCAAAATTATGAAAGTGCTTCTGGATGAGTCGTTGGTCGGAGAGTCGTCATTGTGGCGTTGCGGTGTTGTTTGTGATGCAAGCGTCGATGTGACGGGATTGGTCGCCTGTGATTCAGTTGCCGCGGTCGTCTTTGCATCAACTGATACTTGTCCCTCTTTTGTAATTGTTTGCGTAGTCGGCTTCGATGTTGACATTTTCTCGGATGTCGGTTTCGGCTTCGATGTGAAAGATGTTGTCATCTTCTGGGATGATGTCGTCGTTGTAGATGTCAATGAAACTGTTGACATTCCATGTGACGCAACATCTGAAGATGCTGTCGTCTTCGGTTCCATTGTTGATGTTGTAGTGGTTGTTGTGACGGGGGATGATGTGGTCGCCGTCGTGGTTGTTGTAGGCGCTGGGGTCGATGTTGTTGTAAGTGGCTCAACATCAGGTGGCAGCACCTGTATTGTTAGCGACATCTGCTTCGAACAGGGGTTGGTGGCGCCATCTGTGGCCAAAATGACAACGTCGAATTTACCGGCTGTCAGCGGGGACACTAGGGACGATATTCGCCCGGAAGTTAGGTCGATGTCGAAAGTGTCGCGAACAACGTTGTCAGTGCTAGCAGCGAAGCTAATTGCGACTTCACCGTTGTCTCCAAAGTCGTCGTCTGTTACTTCGATGACGACAGCGGTTGTGTTGACCTCCGTTGACATGTTGACGAAGTGGATGCTCCCCAAGTCCGGACTGTGGAACACAGGACAGTGGTCATTCACGTCCAGGACCCGGATGTGGAGCTGAGCCTTCGCCTCTCTCGGCGGAACTCCGCCATCGACGGCCTTAACCCAGACTAGCAGATTGTCGGACGACAGCAGGTTGCGTGATATCGGTGACAACAAGGTGACACGACCACTCACTGTGTCGACGACCAGGTAAGATGTCGCGACAATCTCAGCGCCGTACGGTTCCAGCACATAGTGAATGTCACCGTTCTTTCCTTCGTCCGCGTCTGTCGCGTACACATCCATGAGCGACGTCCCAATCTTGGCCTTCTCGCTCACCGTGCAGTAGTAGTCAGACTCGTTAAACACGGGCGCATTCAAGTTATCACTGATAGGTTGGCTACAGTTTCTGCCTTCGAAACCGTCGTAGCAGTAGCAGCTGTCTGGGGCGACACATTGGCCCTGACTGGAACAGTCGTCCAGGCTGGTGCAATTGGCCGTCCCACAGTTCTCAGAGGACCAGCCCTCGTCACACGTGCACTGTTCCAGTCCCGTACATTGGCCGTGTCCTGTAATATAAAACCCGGTGAAGGGTTCCAGTAAGTTAATTAAAACATGGCAAAGATTTGTAACATGTTTATTTTGTTACACTTGCCCAATTGGTAATGCTATAAAATTGTAACTGCATTTCTAAAAATTATATAGCCAGAATAACGTTATAGAAACGTGTTCCAGCAAAAAAGATAAAGTATGTGCGTTGTTTTGCTTTTGTTTTTTTTTTGTTGGTTTATTCTACGACATATGTATACCCCGGAAAGCGTATCGCAATTAATACAATACATTTTATGTTATTAAATAGTTATCTCAGCGCCAAGCAGTTTCACCTTAGTACAAAGGAAACATCAACAGTAGGTAAGTATATATATATATATATTGTATTGTTTTCCTTCAAGTGAATGGTGTATGACATATCGAGAGGTGTAATTATTACAGCAGTGTATTCCAGTTATAAACTGGTTACCTGAACAGCCGTTCCTGGTTGCACAAGAGAACTGTGCGCAGGTCGGTCCTGTGTAGGCAGCGTCACAACCGCACAAGTTCGGCTCCAAACAGCTGCCGTGTGACGAACAATTTGATTCACACACAGGACTTTCGCAGGTGTCTCCGCTAAAACCCGGATCGCAGCTGTTCGTAACAGAATCACAACAAGGTTAGTGCTGTAAATACAGGGAAGTATTTGTTACCGGGCGCGTATGTGTGCATGTTAGCGTACGTGTGCGTCGTGCGCGTACGTGCGTGCGTGTGTGAAAGCTTGGGTACGTGCGTGCGTGCACACACACGCACGCACGCATGCATGCACACACACAAACACACACACTCACATACACGCACACACGCACACACACACACACACACACACACACTCACGCACGCACGCACGCACGCACGCACACACGCACGCACGCACACACGCACGCACGCACGCACGCACACACACACACACACACACACACACTCACTCACTCACATACATCCATGTATGCATAATTCATTATCAAATGTTAGTTACTTCAATACTATTTTTTTTAACAGGTACATTTGTAGTCCTCCGACATACCTGCATTTGAGGAGACTTTGTTTACTGTTGTCCTTCAAGCCTGACGTGGCTAAGCACAGTCCGTGGTCATTGCAGTTGTCGAGAGACGTACACTTGGTGTTGGTGCTACAGTTCGTGCCGTCGTAACCCGGATGACAGGAACATGTTCCCGGCTGTAGACAGTCGCCGTGATTGGAGCAGTCGTTCTGGGCGGAACAGTCCGGAGTCGAGCAGCTGTTGTCCGTCCAACCGGACTCGCAGAGGCACACGTCATGAGCAATGCACTGACCGTGGCCGGAACACCAGTTGAGAATCTCACATGATGGCTGGGAGCAGTTGGACGATGTCCAGCCCAAGTCGCACCGACACACGTCCTGGTCAACACAGATGCCGTGGGACGAACAGTTCTCTTGCTTGTAGCACGTCGCAGTCAGACTGTTGACAGGCGGACAACGCAAACAATGACTGTCATGATATATCGAAAGTCGGCAATTGTTATCCAACTAGACCTCTTTATACATATTTATATCATAGTTTAAAGGTATTCACTGAAGACACATCATTTGTCACAATTTGGTAAACTAAAAACATAGATTAAATCTGCAATATCCGGTTACTGACGCTTCTTGTTTTACTATAATTTATCCATATTGAAGAATCTATAGCATTAACATAGTCTATATCCATATACATTACATTACTTTTTTCATAGCTAATATCGTTAAATACGTATTACACACAAGTACTAATACATATTACGCCAATGAAGCATACACTAATATGCAGTTTTAAAAGGTGCCTTTTAGGAAAGAAAAAATTACAATTCTCTTTCCGCATCGTACCAAAAAGTGATTATATTTTGTTTAAAGGAGTAACCATTTAACACTTGTTGAAAGTGCTGTATGTTTAAAAAAAAATAGCCACTGATTAAGGGCACGACCCACCTGCAGTCGGTGCCGGTGAAGCCGTCCTTACAGAGACAGACGTCCTGGGAGCGACATCGGCCGTGGGTCGGGTCGGTGCAGCTGTTTACCTGATGACGTAGCAAACACGACACCATTATCGTCTTTCACATTAATCACCACCACTATCGTGTGTGTGTGTGTGTGTGTGTGTGTGTGTGTGTGTGTGTGTGTGTGTGCGCGCGCGCGCGTGTGTGTGTGTGTGTGTGTGTGTGTGCGTGCGTGCTTGCTGTGCTTGCTTGCGTGCGTGCGTGCGTGCGTGCGTGCGTGCGTGTGTACATACATACATATAATAATATTAATATGAATATTTATATAGCGCCCTTTTCAGCCTAAACTGCTCAAAGGCGCTTTCCAGGTTCATTAAAACAAGTTATACATACTAAAAAGGTCAAAGAAAATTACAGTATTTCTAAAATATGCAAACTTAAAAATAGTTGCATAGGATATACAAATTACATTAATTATATTAAAGTATTATTCGGAATATTATTCATGTTATCACTGTGGAACCATATTCCAAAATGATGATGTTCTTCTCCAGGTTGTGTCACGTGCCCTTCCTACATTCTCTAAAATTCACCTTGTCACACGTCGCTTTGTGCGAGCAGTCAATTCGATCCCAGCCGATGTGACATTGACAGAATCCTGCTTCACAGTTGCCATGGTAACAACTGCCACACGACCCCACGTGGCAGTCTTCAGTTGACCAACCGGCCAAACACTCGCACGTGTTGTTGACACAGCGTCCCTTCCCCGAACACTGGTTAGGGCATCCTTCAAGAAATAACAAGGCCACTTGTTATACGCAATCATGTTTATTCCAAACATGCACAGAGCACGAATCCTGACGCGTCAGACAACAATACTTCAAATTTCCGTTGTTGCGAGTGCTAGAATACGTAGTAGTATTCAGTTAAACATGTTGCAACAGGGAAAATCAAAGCAAATAATGCGTCTAAGTATATTCACCAAACAAATCGCGGATGTGCGGTATATTAACATCTAAGTATGTGGCATTTCTACTATCTTTTATCAGAATAATATTTCCTGTTTCTTTATTTATTAGATAAACCTTTCAAGCATGAATGAATGCATCGGCCTTTGTTGGAGCCGACCAATGTTAAGTATTACCCGATTTAAGGGTGGTTACACAAATATTTAAGAAGTGTTTTCCTAGTGGACTAGACCAAGAGAAGGTGATTGGTGAATTAGTGTAATGCGTTATCTCAGAAACAAGGAGCATAAAAGAGACTGAATACACATGTGAGGTATCTCGACGATCCAGATCTTGGGTGAAAGTAGACTGGGCACAGAAAGGTCGCATAGCCCAGCGTGGGAGCCTGGATGTCAGACGAAGGACACGTGTGAGTCAACTACGTGTACGGTGTAACTTTGACCGAGAAGGTAGAAGTGTCTACGCTCCCCTAAAGTTAGGAAGTAGCGTTTGAAACGAGAGAAATTGACTGAAACATAGCCGAGATGCGCAGCGAATTCCGATGCGGCGAGGCGATGCCAAAACGTCACTAGCGAGACGTCACCCCTGGTGCGAAGAAAAACGGTCGCGACAAACCGTAGCAGAATGACAGAACGACAGCAGAGCGTAGAATCGTCTCTACACTACGAGCGTGGCACTTCGGCCGAAGCAGTACGCCAGAACGACAGAACGACGGCCGAACGCAGAGTCGTCTCTACACTACGATCGCGGCACAACGATCGGAGCCGTACGCTAGAACGACGGCAGACAACTATGAAGCCCGTAACATGACATCATCATCAATCCTGCCGCATTTCTCGTGGTTTCATTTTTAAATGTTTATCTAAGTGTGACTTAGAAGTACAACTAAAAAAGATGCTGGAATCGAGCACATGCATTCTACCGCTGAGCAATTAAATTTCACCCGATTACATTATCATTTGTGTGTATATTCATGTCAGTTATGACCTACAGGTGGCGCAATCCTGCCTCAAGAAAACGGCGAGTTTGTAGAAACGCGGACACATCGAGAAAACGACCAGTTTGTAGAAATGCGGACACATCGAGAAAACGACGAGTTTGCAGAAACGCGGACACATCGAGAAAACGACGAGTTTGCAGAAACGCGGACACATCGAGAAAACGACGTTTACCGTAGCGGTACGGCGAATCGACAGTAGACAATCGAATTGTCTCTGCACAATGTTCGCTGCATGACGGCGGTAGCGGTATTTTTTTCACTTGTTCTTTTTGCCTGCATTCACAAGCGTTGATTTATAGAAATGGGGCTTTCCAACTAGACCTGAGTCAAGCTACTGACCGGAAACCCCGCCAATCCGTGACAAAGTAGTTACAACAAACACGGCACGGGTAGCTAGCTATACAATGTTTGATTTAGGAAATAAACAAGACTTCAAAGACAGTGGGATATGGTGTGGGGCGCCCATACAGGTTGGTAGGGATGTAGTGAGGATATGTTACCCGCATAAACGACATACTATTCTAGTGTTTTGAGTGTTGTGTCTGATCACCGACCTATCTTCAGTGTTTCTTGCTCGGCCAAAGCCGTGTCGTTCGACACTACGACGTCGTAGACGCATCCCTTCAGAAGTGTACCGGACAAGCCTTGCTTCTCACACATCGTTGTCGCTGAAATAGCCACGGTGCTAACAACAATCGTAACCATGAATCCAGGTAGACATTATTTCTGTTAACAATGTCCACAGTAACACGTGATCTTAATTGACGAACTAGACGAAAATGTTTGATTTGGTATTTAAACCGTACTACTTCGACGTTAACGAATTCAATCAGGCTGGTCTGGTTTTTCCTAAGCTGACATATATCCAAGCAGTCTTTACAAAACAGTATCCAATGCTTTCGCGGTGCACACCTGCCCCACATATTCTTGCATTTTCATATATATTTATATTCTCACAACAAGATGTTCGCAAGCGACCTGACCTTCATTGATATCTGAATAAAAGTGAAGACATATTTAACGACAATTTACTGGCAATATTGCTTCGTGTACGATTATCGGACTTAATAATAAGCACTATCTGCGTCAATGTATTCACCTGTATCAATGATGTTGGCGGAATATCCATCAAGAGTGTACGCGGGTTTGTAGGAAGGATCAGTGTAGGAGGAGTCCATCACGTCATCAGGGTGGAAGTTTGATTCCGTCCAAGACCACGAACCAAACCTGCCAGCATCCGCCCGATACGGAACGGCTATTCGCCCTGTAAGTGACATACAATTTACAATTCATACACAGTTTGTGGAAACGGTCACCTGGGTCAGCTATACAGCTTATACTAAAGTAAAACCAGGTTATGGGTACACCGTGTGATTGGAATATGCACATTGCTGACATGTTTCCAATCGGTTAAAGCACTGCATACATTGCACTAAGAAGCGCACTACTATGCACACTTTCCGACTTATTGTGATCCACACATCACCACCAACAAGTCTACCTTTCTAGCTTCTTAAACGTATTGGTAGACTCTTTTTATTCATGTCGAATAATACTAAAATCAGCTAAATTTCGCGCGAGGTTTACCATATCCGTGGTTTAGCAAGAATTAAAAATAATTTCATCCAAAGCATCAAACGCCAGATTAACTTGTCAATCACATACATCAGTCTTATACTCACAACTCTCCGCAAACTCATCAGTGTTGTTGTACAAAGTGCCGTCAGGACCAGTGAGGTCATTCGTGACGTCGTCGTCCATAAAGCCACATAGTCCAGCCGTTTTCTTAAAGAACGCTGCCGTCGGCGTGAAACCAACATTAAGGAAGAGGCGCTTCATCTTCGAGCTGTAAGAGGTCGCCACTGTCAACGTGGTACCTTTTTGGAATAGCGGAAAAAGCATGTAATTACTATCCATTTGTCATCGTTTGGACACAATAAATTTTTACAATACTTGTCCTTGTTTGTGGACTTTCTGATACCCAATGTATGCATAGCTCAACTCATCATGATGGATTTCCTGAATCTGTTCAACATAGTTGTAATAACTCTTGTTAAATGTCACACCCGCGCCACATTCATCGGTGTACCTGATTGGAATTGCAGTGAGATCATCGTGCCAGAAGTTGCGTCACCACCGCCAGATGTCGCAGTTCGGGGAAGGATGTCCAACAAGACAGTGCTGTTGCTGAGAGCCTTCCTCAGGGATATGTGTGCGTCTTGAACGACGCCATCTATCCTGTACAGCAGCACGAGGTATTTACTCACCTCGGTACTTGTTTTAAGTCATGTATTTAGTGACTGCAACTTATATATCAACGCATCACAAATGGACCGTTTTCATAGTTGAAAACTCGAAATGATGCACACCCGTAAGACTCGTAACGCGGGCCGTATCTCACAATACAATAAACCTTGTCCAGAACGCACATAACCGTATGGCATGTCTCTTACGCCCGTAACACCGTCATATTAAAAAAAATCCGCCAGACCTACGGGAAAACCGAAATAGTAGACGCATATGCGTTAGGTCCTCGTAGATAAGCTAGCGTTTTGTTCTGAAGTCGTTCACATACAAAACAACGATTGCCAGACAGACGCTTGCTTGATTACGCCGTAATGTTTCTTGGTCTGCAAATTATCAGAAGAAACCAGCACACCAGTTAACGCGTGGACATGTTCATGTCACGTTATTCAGCGTTAAAATCCTATGGTTTACTTAGGTATTAGGTATATTCCAAGCGACGGTTAGCTTAAAGATAATGGTAAGAATTAAATGCACCTAGTGTGCGAACAAGTTAAAGAATCAAGCCGGAATCGAAATAGGGACAGTTAATTTATAGAACGGGGAAACATTAAACAAAAGGTTTCGACAGGATAACATAGAAGAGTAGAATAATAGGCAACAACATAATTAGTGCCTTAACAAAACAAGTTGCAGTTACTTGTCCTCAGTATAACACTAACCTGACGGTGGGGACATCACCTGGCTGTGCGACAGCGGGGGTCGTGACGGTGACAACAGACGACCCGGCCTTGAGGGCGACGGCGCCCGTCAGAGACGTCTGCTTGTAGTAGAAGTAGCGAACCTGACAGCCGAAGTCGTTCTCCTCGCTCTTGCAGTCCCAGAACTGGCCGATGCCGAAGTAGTCGAACTCGATCCCGTCCATGGTTTCTATGTGCGGGTCGCCCCAAGTTCGGCGGGGAGACGGGCGTTCGCAGCAACTGCCTAAATACGACAGAACTTAAGTAGTATACAATACACGCACGCAAGCACACACACACACACACACACACACGCACGCACGCACGCACGCACGCAAGCACGAATATGCATACATTTTCAAGTGACGTTACCGTATTTAGTAAACGTAGCTGGGTAACGTGGGAGGGGCAAGTCAAGCGGGTGAATTGGCGTGGCAAGTGGAGCCGGGTTAAATACATTTTAAGCAAGAAACGAGGATAATGGCCATGTTGCGTTTATTATGGGACCATAGCGTGAAGAGGCATGCACTTAAATATGAATCGGCATCATTCTTTAAGAACTTATATTTGATGGAGATCGTAACAAATACGATGTAACAAACCTTCCCATCTACGGCTGCATCGACACGAGGCAGAACAGCCGGAGCCCTTGGTGCAGACTCCGTGACCAGAACAACCCTGACAGGATGCACAGTCGGGCTGGTCGCAAGTAGGGCCACGTCTCCCGGAAGCACATATGGGCGGCTGGCCACACGGTTCCTGACACTTACACTCGCAATCCCGCCACGTCGCCTGCTCGCCCGACTTGCACTGCGGACAGACGTCGCCGGGACACTTACAGCCGTCCGGCCCTATCGTCGACTCCTCACAGTTCTTACACGTACACTTGCACGGACACGAACCGTCTGCTGCTGTTATGTCTTTCGTGACACCGTCGTCACACAGACAACTGCAGTCGCAGGAACCATCGTCCTCCATCTCTTTCTCTACGTCATCTGCGCATGCGCACGGGCATTTTATCTTAGCAGCCCATTTCTCGAGTGAGCGATCCGGGCACCTTTCGCATTTACAGTCGCCATCTTTGGGCTGCCGGTCAGAGAAGATAAATGTATGTCAACATTAAACTTACACAGAAAATACATGTAAATAAGTTGTGGAATATGCACGGAGAAGACGAGTGGGCCTAAAAAGGAATAATACAGCCTCCATGTCAGAAATTAAGTAAAAAGCTGAATAATTATATGCTGCTTGTTGTGAAGGAACATTGTAAACCATTATCTATGCCAATAAACAATACATTAGTGAAAGTGAAAGTAATGCAAAGCATTTTCATTTCACAATGGTTGAATGTTTTTAGAAGTAGTGGGAAAAGTTCTTGAGTTAATATGTATGTCAGGAATAACACATCATTTACATCATTTGTTGTTGCAATCAATTTACGAAAGCTTTTGGTTCTCGTTATTCCATCATCCTGTCGCTGCCTGCTGCCCTCTGGAATGACATCTCGTAGGAAGAGTAAACATTGTAAAAAGAGAACATGTCATGGGAGAACGCAACGCAAATAAAAAGTAACTAAATGTAACGCTGTCGGACATCAAACTGAACTAACCTTCACACTGAGTACGGCATTATACGGCGGATCGCAGAAACATTTACAAAAACATTCTTTCGTTTTTGGGTCGACTTTTCCTGGCTCCCCGGTATCTTCGCACAGGCAACACGGGACAGGATTGGCCAAGCACACACTGTGAATTAATACTGTGTTAGATATATGATGCAGCCTTCCTTGTCTTCTATCCAACATTACGCTGTTAATTTCAAATAAATATGCATGTGGAACAATACACACAAGTATATTATTAAAGCGAGTCGCGAATATTTCAGCTTCACATCACGAACGGTTATGAAACTGAATAGACCCTTCCCATTACCACCACGCTACCTGGTGGATAATAATAACGTTTAAAGTTTCGGGTAAACCCGGGAACATCATCGGGTAAACATCACTTTGCATAATGTATGAGTACGTGTTTATTATACCCGAATCTTTGCGTTTTATTATAATCCAAAAGGTAGCATGGTGTATAAAGAGGCGGATCTATCATTCCACATTTATTAAATTGACATTTGAGACTCGATCGTAAAATGTTAACAAACATTTACACACATTTATTGCACATGACACTCAAACTCATGTCAAACTAGCTCGTGTCAACGAAATGTTAATCACGTGACCGTCCACTCACCGTTTTCGTACAGTCAATCCCGGCACCGCGACATCTTTCTTAAAGGTCCATATAAAAATGGAGAGACCGAGGCTGACCGATTTCAACCCAGCGGTGATACCTGGACAGCGAAATGGTTTCATTGTAATCCAGTGCAGAAAGTCAAAATGAAATTTCAAAATAAAAATAACTGATATGGTTAAGACATTTTAATATAACATTATCATTGTTAGTGTAAACTTACTGAACTCGGTGTGTTTATAGGGATCTTCACACTTGCAAGCCTGTCCAGAAACCGTGACAAAGAGCGGGAACCCCACACTGAGTTCAAGGCTTGTGATGGAGGTGGTTTTTTTTCCTGCAAACAGGTTTTTTATGGTTCAAATTTGACAAACCGTAAGTGCGTGCGTCGTAGGTGCGTACATGTGTGTGTGTGTGTGTGTGTGTGTGTGTGTGTGTGTGTGTGTGTGCGTGCGTGCGTGCGTGCGTGCGTGCGTGCGTGCGTGCGTGCGTGCGTGCGTGCGTGCGTGCGTGCGTGCGTGCGTCCGTGCGTCCGTGCGTACGTACATGTATGCATGTGCTTTGTGCATTCGTCTAAATATATCACACGTGTACGAAGCGTGCGCGTAAATGTATGACATCTTTACGGATGTTAGTGAATGGATGTGTGAACATAGGTGGCATATCCCATCACTTCTTCTCCAGATTACCTTTCTTTTTCTTCGGCCGGGTTCGTTTCTTCGGCAAAGGTGTAGCTGGCCATTGAGCGACAATGGAGGGAGTCGCCGTCACAGTGGCTGTCGCTCCCGCCTCCAACTTCCCGTAGTACGACTTGCTGCTAGAACGCGTAATCTGAAGGACAGTGCGACATGATTTAAGTAAAATTAAATTTAAACTGGGCACTATTTAAAATCATTGATCAATATTTTCAACGTAACTTACTAAATATACCTTATCTGAAATAAACGTTCGAAAGTCAAATGTTTTTCAACTGAAACATGTTCATGGCCGACAAAGCTTGCCTATGTGTTCCTGAATTGTTTCGGAATATATAGTGTTCACCTTAATATTTGGTGATCGTTGTGTACATGTTTCAATAAGGCTGAAACGTCGTGAAACAAATTAGTAAGCAATGTTCCCACAGGTACTCGTTACTTACCTTCAAAGGTTGTTTTCGCTTTCCCGACGCCTTGGTCCACACCATGCCGGTAGAGAAACCGACGTTGGCTTTGTAGGTTACGGACAACGTGACTTTTCCCTGCAATAAATCCTAGTCTTCCACAAACGTGTGTGTGTGATACAAACATCGAGTGAACTATGTCATTGTGTGAAGACAGCAGGAACACAACCAGTTTTTCGTATATGTATTTATGACGATCACGTGAATAAACTCGGAGTTAAATTGTAATTCAGCTTGAAATTGTGGAATGAACTTATAACTGAGGCCAATGTAGAATTTATGTGTACCATTTGTGCAGTACATAAACGTAGCACCTTTTATATGTTCTCGATTTATGGTAATGGATTGGTATTCTCGGTATTGTCATAGTATGTATTGGCGCTTCGTTAATCAGTAAGTGAAAGTCGATGGACTATTTCAAGTGCGCCTGAACTTCCAGTTATAGAGCCCGGCTTGAAACGCGATGTGATTGTGAAGAAAATAACACGAAATTTCTCTTGCTTGATGATTTCGGTGTATCGAATTAGTGGATAATGACTGCTGCACGATACGCTGAGATTTGCGGGGTATTATATTTATTGACGAATTAATTGTGCCGACTTACCGAAAATTGTATTGACCATCCCACACGGAATTTGAGAGAAATCTTTCCGGAAATAGGCCATCCAAGAATCGGTATAAAAAACCTGCCAACGTCCTAGAAAATGAAACAAGAACAAGTCTATGGAATTACTGAAACAAAAAAAACGTAATGCAAATTATAATAGTAAAGAAACAACCTTAACCAAAAGGGAATAGAATATTTACAAATGTTAAAAACACGTCACTTAATAATAAATATATGTGCCACATTATGCATCCATATATGCATATGTATATGTATATGGATATATATATATATATATATATATATATATATATATATATATATATATATATATATATATATATATATATATATATATATATATATATATATATATACATGTGGATATGCCTGTACGTATGTGAGTGTATTTATTAAAGAGGTATTTATATCAATAAAACATGTAAGGGGCACATACTCTAGAAAATGTTTTCGAATCGCCTTCACGTCCCACTTTGTTGGAGTAAGAGAATGTGCCCTTGGCAGTGGACGACAACGACCCCGAGAACGTGAGCCCAGCCCGAGTCACTTCTGTGTCTAACCAATCCCAGTCGATCTTCAGGGTCACTCGAACTCCGATGGAATAAGTGAAAGATGCCATCACCGATGATCCCTAATAAACAATATAATATTATAGAAATCTTATTTAAATGCAAGCGCGTGTGTTCGTGCGTGCGTTTGTGTGTGCTTGCGTGCATTTGTGTATGTGTGTGTGTGTGTGTGTGTGTGTGTGTGTGTGTGCGTGCGTGCGTGCGTGCGTGCGTGCGTGTGCGTGTGCGTTGGTGTGTGTGTGAGCGTGTGTGTGTGTGTGTGTGTGTGTGTGTGTGTGTGTGTGTGTGTGTGTGTGTGTGCGTGTATGTGCGTGTGTGTGCGTGTGTGTGTGTGTGTGTGTGTGTATTTGCGACGTGTGTCTGTGCATACATACATATATACATACATACATACATGCACGCACGTACGCAAGCACGCACGCACGCACTCACGCACGCACGCATGCATGCACGCACGCACGCATACATAGAAGCAAACATGCATAATACTTTATAACTTATCTCAGATTTAAGAGATTATTTGTAGCTGCGAGAAATTGGTGTGTGTTTGCACGCGCGCGCGAGCGTGTGTCTGTGAAATTGTGTGTAAGGCGTAATATATAAGTTAAAGAATCAGAAAGATGCAAGTAAATACACGAATGCATGCATGCATACATGCATTCGTGTATATACGTGCGTCTTTCTGATTCCTTAACTTATATATTAAGTCTTACACGTGCATGCATGCATGCATGCATACATTCATACATACATACATACATACATACATACATACATACATACATACATACATAGATACATACATACATACACACACACATACATACATACATACATACATACATACATACATACATACATACATACATACATACATACATACATACATACATACATACACGTAGAAGGAAAAATTAATAATACTTTATACATTAACTTACCCCAGATTCAAGAGATTGTTTGTAGCTGTCAGAAATCCGTAAGTTTATATCTCGCTTGCGTCTGACGACTTTTCCTTCAGTGATATCTTCAACGTTTAGTCCCGTCACCGCTGAGCCGTTCTCCACTCGTTCAATATTGGCTACTTCCAGAATAACGAAACTGCCAGTAGAGCGCACTTTGAGCACCTTCGCACATATCTCTGACGATTCTCGACCAGAAACGACATTTCCAATATCCAATTTTATCTGCGTATTCTTGTCAAACATCAACAGCCCGGGATTGTTGTCTCCGCCAACACAAGATGTGTGTCTCAATGGCGATGACAGTTTTAATTTAGATATGTCGAGGTTGTTGCATTCCGTCAACGTTGTATTGACAAAAGTGCCCTCGCTCGTTGGCCACACTCCGAGAACCGTCTCCAAGAAACCGGAACTCGTGTTGCTGATAAGAATGTTTCCTACTTTATAAACATCGTTATTGGGAGGGTCCACATGAATCACTAAGTTATACGAAATACCTGTGTTGGAACCACTCGTCGTGTACGTCCTACCCAAACACTTGTAAACCGTGTTGTCATCTAACGCATGAACAACTGTCCCAGAAATCATTTGTATGTTGCCTGAAATGACGTCATCAAAGACCGGGCCCGGGGGCGTCTGTTCGAGAGACGCAACATCGTCAATTTCGTACAACTGCATGTCTGCACTGAAATCGGCGTAGCGAATGGCTTCTCGCAGTGTCGCCATATCGGCCCTCATCACCGTAAAGTGCGGCAGGTGAATGACTTCGTGGAGTTTGTGGAAGATGCCGCCCGCTTGAGCGCTCGCCACAATATCGCCCGCCTTCACGTTCAGACGACCAGACGCCACCAAGAGTTGAGTTTCTTCCGACGGATTGTCATATTCTGAGCAGTAGTACATAGTTGAGTCTTCTGGCTTTACATCTCGCAGCTTCTCACTAAATACTGTATTCTCGATTCTACGTGGATCTTCGTATGCGGGTTTCACTACACCGTTGGGACAACGCGTTTCGTTCCAGGTGCTACACGGCGATGTGTCGCTGTTGTTACTGTAGCAGTGTTCCACGTCCGTGCATTGTTGGCACGTTCCTCGGTTAGCGTAGGTGAATGCCTCATTGCAATATCGCCCTTTACAGTCTAGCATCGATATCTGCGATGAGCAACTACCGGACTTTCCAGGTGTAACGCATTCGTGGAAGAACCACGTGTCGCAGGAGCCGAGACTGGAATTGGTGGCAGTTCCCGGCAGACATGTCTGCCCCGAGTCGCACCAACCGCATCCTGCCTCTTTGACACACGAGAAACAACCCCGAAATCTCCGGCAGTAGGTGATCGAACATGAGCGACCGTACCAGCCGGGCGAACACCGACACTGATTGGCTCCCACACAGGTCCCGTGACCAGAACATTGGTTGACGTCATCACAGTGGAAACGCGAACAGTCTTCTCCTGTCCAACCCCTGCAACTCTCAAATCATATAACAACATAAGTCTGGAGACAAATGTAAGCAAACTCTAACTATTTTCTTCTTCTTCCCCTTGCTCCCTTGCAGGGTGGGGTCCAAGTTACTTGGCAGCTTCTTCCACTTTCGTTGTTAATTCTCTCCATCTCCCTCTGGCATCTGCCATGGTCTACTCTTGACCGTTCGTACCTGCCCTTTCAAGATCTCGTTTGACACAGTCAGCAAACTCTAAAATTTATTACAAATATGCTACAAAACCAGCTTTCATACAATAAATATATATATTTTAAAACTGAAACCAACAACCAATCAATTGATGTACACGTCAATGACTTAACAGTATGCATATGAGTTATGCACGGGTATTATGCATACCCTGACACCATCACATTACAGATTAGGTGTCACTTGAAAAAGGGTTACGAACCTGAAGCAGACGCACGTGGTTCCAACGCATGAACCTTTGTTGAAACACGAGTTCTTGCATCGAACCACGGACTGGCGTTTGCAGATGAACGGGTGGATTTCGTTGCAGTTCGACTTTCCGACATTGGTGGCGCTACTCTCTTTGACACTGGCCGGATACACTGGACAAGAACGTAGTTTATCCGTCCCTTCATTGAGCCATATCACCGAGCGTTTTTCTGTGCCGTCCAAGTCTTGGTACGAAATGAACTCGTCGATCATTGGCTGTAATTCAACCAATTGGAGAGTGGAGAGAACAATTGCTCTTTCAGTCTGACAGAATGTAGCCGCCTGGCGGTAGGTGCTGGCACCAACGTTGTAGAAGAAGCAGCTGGATAATTGATATGTCCAGCCAAGTGGACAAACACCTGTAAGGGACGAATGAGAAAAATCAGGTCAAATAGTCAAACCAGATTTCATCGTCATCCTGTAATGATTTATGTTATAGTCGCTTATGACAATACGAGAAAAAAGGAAGTGTATTTTGTCAATGACGTCATTATCTACGTGTCTGGAGCGTTTTTGTTTGGAAGTACTATTGTTAAATGTTATAGTTGTGTTATTTACACAACGATTATGTGACAGGTATACTATTACAACCATGTAAACATTATATTATACGAGCCATTTCATACAAAAACAATGTATTAGGCATACCAAAGAGGCACTTACTTGAGAAATGCAGCCCACTCGGAGGGACGGTCTCAAAAGGAGACGAAACAACAATGGGGAGACCTTCAAGTACACGGCCGTCTCTGATCCTACTTTTGACGACATGAGCGAGGCCCGAGCCCCACCAGTTGTTGGCGCAGTCAATACTTGCATATGTCGCGTTGACATCGCCCATCTGATGAGTTGACAATTCGTATGCGTTTGACGGGTTGTTGAAAATGTTCCCCCTGAACGTGACATCGAAAGCATTCAGTGACACGGTGTATTTAGCAGCATTTTTAAGGGCGGTGTTGAACCAGAAGATGTTTCTATCCGCCCTCACCGGAAGTCGGTTGTACTCCAACTCACTGCCGATCTCCATCACGTACTTTCCGCTGTTGTTGTAGAACAAGTTGTCCTCCATTGCGACACTCATGTTGACAAGCTGCACGACACTGCGAGACTCGTCAGCCGAGTTGTGTCGCAGGTTGTTTTTCGTCATTCTCAGTGTCGCGTTGTTCACTCCCGTGTTGCTCACAAAGATGACTCCTCCTCCAGAGTAGAAGACGACTGAATTCTGTGTCACCTTCGCTGTTGATACACGCGACATCGTCTCCGAATCAAACGTCACAGATAGAACGGTTGAGTCAGTCGACATTATGTTGCGGAAGAAACAGTTGCGGACCAGCACGTAGGAGCTCTTGAGCCGCACATCGACAGCAGGAATCGACCTGGTTTTGTAGCCCGTGTTGGTGAGAGACATCCGCTCCAGCCATATAACGTTGTGTTTCTCCGGGTCTGTGTTCCAAATACGCACCGCCTGTCCAGGCACATTCTCTACCCGCACGTCCTTCAGCGTGATGGAACTCACTAGTTTCTCTGAAGACAAATCATATTTATTTACTCATCACACGCTCAAAGGCTCAGATCGCTGGCTCTGTTCAGCCTGGGAGAGTTCGTACAACGAAACGTTGACATGCTCCGGAGTAGTTACACGTATTGCGGTGAGTGGTAATTTCAAGTTAATTGAGTCGCACTTTGTATCGTAGGGACTGAAGGCCAGCCATACAATGGACGGAACGTACATTCTATCCCAGCACGCACGATCGCACGAACGAACAAACACACAAACACACACACGCACACGTACACGTACACGCACACGCACACGCACACGCACACGCACACGCACACGCACACGCACACGCACACGCACACACACACACACACACACACACACACACACACGCGCGCGCGCACACAAACATTACGCAAACACTTACTTACCTACTGGGCACGGGTGAAATTTTATGTCATCGAGACCGACGGAATTCCTGCACCATGACCCAAAACGAACGTGGAAAAGAATTGTAAATCGATCGGCAGTTATCGGCGTCAAATCAACGTCTTCGTGCACCCAGCGACTGAACCTATTGTGAAGAGTGGACGACCAAATCTGTCGCAGTCCACTGGTTGTCTTCATGTACAGCGTTAGTTTCTCACCTGTGGTCGTAGATACATTAATATAATTATTATCTTAAAACTAACAATGTGTGTGTGCGTGCGTGTGAGTGTGTGTATGCGCGCGCGCGCGCGTGTGTGTGTATGCGTGTGTTCGTGATTGCGTGCGTGCGTGTGATATAAACAATTGTTTATATCACAACATTATATTGTGTTAGTATGAAACTAACACAATATAATGTTTTGCAAATAACAGGTTAAAGAGAACATTTCATCACTGTCATATTATGAACACGTGATAACAACTGATTCTCAACTGATGATATAATCCTTTCAATCCATTGTCGCATGAGATAATAGATGGTTGAACGACCAATCACACGTTTAGCCGACTATCTCATAGCACAAGGACGTGTCATCGTTAATACAATGCAGTGTGTTTTTAATAAATTGTCCTAAATGACAACAACACTGCCTTATATATCGTAGTGCATGTTAAGAGTGGTCACAAGAAGAACAATTACTGCATGACATTGTCGTGTGAGAGGTGATAATATATTTGTCATACGAAAATACAGTTATTACATTGTTCAGTTGTGTTAAGCATCGTAGATGTTCGGTTGAAATTACCACTCACCGCGATACCTGTGGCTACTCCGGTAGTGATTGAAAGAAATGCGACATATATCGTCTTCTCGGCTGAAGATGACGCTTTCTACAGCGGCCGTGTAGGACGGACCTCCGTGATCATAATAATAGTTGCAGTCATGTTTCGGGAGGGTTGTTGCCGCCTTTATATAATGACCACCTGAATATAAATATCAAGATATTAGTGCAAAATGTATTGTGTTAAACATGACATTACGCAGCACATGCACAACGCCAACCAGAAAATAATTACGATGACAAAGATAAAGAAAACGATTAATTAAGTCTTTTAGTAGTAAACACTGGAAATCGGTTAACGTACTTGTTCCTCCGGCAAATGTGACATCGTTGCCCAGACCTCTGAAGTCGGCATGCCGGTTGGAACTACAGTTGTACATGAGCCACTGCTGTCGTTCTGTTGCAAGTAGATCTTCAAAGTTGTGCCAGCCACACCAGCCGTCCTCGAAGGCACAGTCATTCACTGCAAATGTACGCCTCCGATCAAATTGGAACGTATGTATTGCTATTAGCGAGGGCTGTGTATGCAAAATCAATCCTGTGTTGTTCTTTCCTACCTCTTGTTGAATGACGATAAACTAAACAAACAACAACAGCAGCAGCAGCAGCAGCAGCAGCAGCAGCAGCAGCAGCAGCAGCAGCAGCAGCAGCAGCAGCAGCAGCAGCAGCAGCAGCAGCAGCAGCAGCAGCAGCAGCAGCAGCAGCAGCAGCAGCAGCAGCAGCAGCAGCAGCAGCAGCAGCAGCAGCAGCAGCAGCAGCAGCAGCAGCACGAAAATGATAGAATTTACAAGGATATTTCCGAATGAATGATGAGTGACGACCGACCTTTCTGTGGGACACTGGTGACAGACGCGTACTGTACAAAGTTCTCACTCTGGTGAACCACCATTGTCATCTGTCGACCCCACGACTGCACTGTCGTCGACTGGTTCACGGCGTGCAACAGAATACATGGTACCTTAGCAGAGTTCACACAGGTGAGAGGGCCGAAGTTAGTTAACTTGGCTAGAGCAAATATCCGATTTTCGAGAGACTCTCCTGAACTCAGATACCATTTAGCAGCCAGGCACAAACTTTGCCATATGCCTGTAGACAGGGTCGTACTCGAGCGATAACTATATTACAGTATTTTTGCCACGATTACCACTGCCGGTTGCCAATTCGTTAACCCTCAAATGTAGCCTGCGACCGGGAGTCTTGTCCGATTCGAACATTGAATTAGGGACCCGACTAGTCACAACTGTGAGCAGTTCTTAGAACGCCAGTCGATTGTCGGGAACCCATTAGCCACTAACAACGCGGCATTTGTCGCGTGACGCATAATCGAAACTCCCTGCTTGAAGCCCTGTTCTGGAAAGTCCCTTGCTCTTCCTTCTCCTTTATACGGGGTGCAACCCACCAGTGTTCGAAATTAAGGCCTTTTTATTCGGCGGCCGCCGATTCAAAATGCTTCGGGCCGATTCAGTTTGCTAAAATGTTCAAGTTATTGGCTCCACCCCGGCAAGTCATCCCGACCACCCCGGCGAGTCATCCCGACCACCTCGGCGAGTCATCCCGACCACCCCGGCAAGTCATCCCGACCACCCCGGCGAGTCATCCCGACCACCCCGGCAAGTCGTCCCGACCACCCTGGCGAGTCATCCCGACCACCCCGACGAGTCATCCCGACCACCACGGCGAGTCATCCCGACCACCCCGGCGAGTCATCCCGACCACCCCGGCGAGTCATCCCGACCACCCCGGCAAGTCATCCCGACCTCCCCGGCGAGTCATCCCGACCACCCCGGCGAGTCATCCCGACCACCCCGACGAGTCATCCCGACCACCACGGCGAGTCATCCCGACCACCCCGGCGAGTCATCCCGACCACCCCGGCGAGTCATCCCGACCACCCCGGCAAGTCATCCCGACCACCCCGGCAAGTCATCCCGACCACCCCGGCAAGTCATCCCGACCACCCCGGCAAGTCATCCCGACCTCCCCGGCAAGTCATCCCGACCACCCCGGCAAGTCATCCCGACCACCCCGGCAAGTCATCCCGACCACCCCGGCGAGTCATCCCGACCACCCCGGCAAGTCATCCCGACCTCCCCTGCAAGTCATCCCGACCACCCCGGCGAGTCATCCCGACCACCCCGGCAAGTCATCCCGACCACCCCGGCAAGTCATCCCGACCACCCCGGCAAGTCATCCCGACCACCCCGGCAAGTCATCCCGACCACCCCGGCGAGTCATCCCGACCACCCCAGCAGGGTATTAGTGTATATTAGTGATGTACATTACAGTACTTACTAATCTATGGTAATTTGATACAAAATGCAGTTGTGACAAACTACTTCGTTCTTGCCAGCGAGTGATTGCTTTCGAAGGTGAAGTCGTGGTAGCGGCATTTGTGCCGATGACATAAGCGCCCCACGTTCGCCAGCTGATATGCCGCCAAACGATATATCCAATTGCAGCACGCGTAAGAGTAAACACACAACCACTTCTGCAAAACTTAGGCACTTGTCATGACTACTTAGTCTGTAACGTCTGCGTAATACATGGAAGTAAACATAACAATATGCCTAACTACAATACACTAAACATTATGTTGCGCCGAACTCCTACTTAAATAAGTTCGTCCGAAACAGCGTATGCCCGCGTGGTTCGGATGGCGTTCCGGGAATGCGATATTGTTTCACAACCGAGCTCAGTCTTGAATATTAATCAGCTTTCAATGGCCAATGACTGTCGCGTTTTGGCTAAGGCCACGTGAATATTGATGGGCAAAGGGAGGAGCCGACCTGAATTCGGCTGGGAAAAACATTTCGTTTCCGAGCGATGCGGGAAGTCGCGCCCGCGTTTATCGCCGACGTGTTTCACCGCTTCATTGTGCGCGGTAATCGTCGTAAGAAATCTATTATTACAAATGGATTGTTGCAAACTGTGGCGTTTTAACGAGTCGTGTAGTATATGGAGGCTTTAACATTGTTAACGAAGTTCCTCGGGCGTTGTTTATTGACAGCAATACATAAAATAACACGTGATACCAATATGTAGGTTATTTATTTGTGGTAGCAATAAACACACCGAGTAGCCGAAAAAAAACGACGCCAATAAGAGATACATCACACAAAATGACATATGATATTTTGATTAAAAAAATGTGCGTGTGTGTATATATATACATATGTGTGTGTGTGTATGTGTGTGTGTGTGTGTGTGTGTGTGTGTGTGTGTGTGTGTGTGTGTGTGTGTGTGTGTGTGTGTGTGTGTGTGTGTGTGTGTGTGTGTGTGTGTGTGTGTGTGTGTGTGTGTGTGTGTGTGTGTGTGTGTGTGTGTGTGTGTGTGTGTGTGTGTGTGTGTGTGTGTGTGTGTGTGTGTGTGTGTGTGTGTGTGTGTGTGTGTGTGTGTGTGTGTGTGTGTGTGTGTGTGTGTGTGTGTGTGTGTGTGTGTGTGTGTGTGTGTGTGTGTGTGTGTGTGTGTGTGTGTGTGTGTGTGTGTGTGTCTGAGTGCTACACTGACCTTTGCTCTCCAAGTCCACCTACCTGGGTACCGCGGTCCTTTCTGTAAGTCGTGAATCTGCTGATCCTACTTTTGATGTCCACGTCGCTGCCGTCGTAAAATTCGGCGGTCAACACACCGTTGTTGTTTGTTGTTTCCGTTTTCATTATCACTTTAATCGAATACCTCTCTTCTGTTTCGAATCGCCGAATACAACCCTTCCAGTCAGTAGCGCGCGTGGGAAAGAACTTGTATTCCTCGCCAGGTTTGATGAACATGTTCGTGTTTGCATCACACAGCCGGAAGGTTGAATACAGAATAACTTTGGCTGTCAGCTGATTCCGGTGGAATGTTGGAATCATGGAAATTCCGTCTTTCGTCGTGTTCATGACAACAACGCTCTCAAGTGTCACGTTGGCTGTCACGTCGAAAAACGAAATTCCGTTGCCTCCGACCTGGACCATATAAAATGTATTAATATAATATTATTCAGAAGTGCCACACCAACAAATCACCCACGCATGCACGCACACTCGAACGCCGCACACCGCACGCACACACGCACACACGCACGCACACACGCACAAACACAATGACGCACCTTTTCACGAGACACAAAATTTACAAAACTATGTATTATAATTGACATAAGCCTAAATTTGTTCGACATAAAAATGGCTAAATATTGTTAAATATTAATGCACATAAGGCCTATTGGTGCTATTATTCAATGTCGGCTTTTTGACATTTTTTTCGTAATGTTTTATACGAAACAAATTAAAAAAAACCCATTTAGATTGACAAATGTGGTGAATTGTAGTTAATATAATACAAAATAAAAATTGACTTAACCAACGTTATGTTGAACCCATCAACATTTCAAACAATGTTACCTTTCTGACGGTTACGTTTCGCATCTGTATGTCTTTCTCCTTCGCTATGCCTCGCCCGACAAACACGAATCCGAATTCTGTGTTTTCTAGTGTAACGTTAACAACGCTAGGGGGCGTACCGGACACTTGAATACCGGATATGTTGGATATTACGACGTTTTCAAGGATGGAGACGCTTCTATCTTTCATCGTGCTGATGTGTATACCAGTCATCGTGCCTTCTGTCGAACACGCCATTCCCACTTGGTTGTATCGAGGGCATGACTGGATGAATGACATTCGACACTGTGCGAGGTCTTGTTCCATGCCGTCACATGCCACAGTGTACGCCAAAGGGCTGTTTCCGTGATTCCGTAAGCAACAGTTCGAACTCGTTGCTGAAAGTAATTAACAATAAATGAAAATATTCTCTATAAATTCTATCGACTGTTGAACCCAAAATTCATATGTGTAACCTTAACAATTAGCGTTATTGGACATGTGAGTTTACTGTGTCACACATATCAGAATTGCAAAAGACAATTGTTCTTGCATAGTTCTGTATCTTGTTCTCAAATCTACCTTCAACGCTTTACACTTCACCTCCTGGAAAAGCATCCGCCCTCATTGGAGTGATGTTCTCTTCGAGTCATATTGGCAAATCTCTTCTCAGACTACGATGTTCTAGCTATGTATATTACTGCGCCCCTCTATATATTGCAAGTTCAAGGTCCACAAAGACAATCCTTGGATCACGTTTTTTATTTAATTTTGTTTTAAAATAAATACATGCATATTTTTAAAAGACAAATGCGTGACGCTAATTATGCTTAGCATTAAAAATGTTTAGCTGTCCCAAAACGACCACTCCTTCAACCAGTAAAAAGCAAAGCACCAGCTCCTTTGCAAAATGTCTTGTTACGAGACAAATGATTAATATGTATCGACATATTAATTAATTATCTCGCAACGGTTTAACAATTGGAAAACGGTTTACATGCTGGAGTTAATTCAATTGGATTACTAGTTGGAATGTATAAAACTAGTTTGGAACTAGAGGACGCGCGAAGTGCCTTACACTACTAGAACAGCAATGGCACAATTTATACACTTTCATACAGCAGTTCGTCCAGATAACTCCACAACTCCACCGCATAGACAGGTTTACATTAATCAAACCACTGTTGGATGAAGGTCTATTCAACAATCATACAGAGAAGTAGTTCTTCAGCCAGTTATTTCCACTGTCCTACCTAATTTAATCTCGCCACCTTCTATACTGTGTTACATCAATCAACATATAAATGAATGAGTGTGGGACAATTACCTTTGCCGAAGCCAAGTTGTCTACACGCGACGTGGGCGTTGTTGGCCGTCCATCCAGTCCTGCAAATGGGCCGCCACATGGAACCAATGAAAGCTTCCAGGCGACCTTCGTGAGGATTTCGTCCGTCGACAAGTCGCAATGGCATCTCCTGTGTCAAGTTGTCACTGCGCTGAAATCGTACGGGGCTCTCTGTGGATCCTCGCGCTATCAGTCTACCTTCAATTAATAAACTGACAGTGCGTTCCAGGGCGAGGGTGACGCCGGGCTCCAGGGTGAGAGTGACACCAGCAGGAACAAACACGTCTCCAGACACGATGTACGGGTCTGTCTGTCGTCGTAGCGTTGTAGACTTATCTAGTCTGCCCAGAAGTGGTCCGGCAGTCTCGAATGACTGTTTAATATTGATCTCAGACTGTCGTTCTATTACTAGACACCATCCCTTATCACTTCCGTCAAAAATACGACTATCGATGACATATTTGTCCAGCGCTCCCCATGAGTTATCAATGAAGTCGAGGCGGGTCGACGAGTTTAGTGTTGGCTGTTGATTGGTCACTTCGTATGTCAAGTTAGGATTTTCGAACCTGTTTCCATGAGCTTCAATTGTTGAGGTCCATTTAACTGTCAACGCGGCGGAATTCTTGAGCAATCCGGTGGTTGCTGAGTTGTTGACGATTACATTATCCAAACATTGCTGAGTTGTTGTGGATAAGCTTGAATGAATGCACGTTATCACTGAATTAACGACAAGGTTGTTCACGAATGTGTTTCGCAGAATACGGCCACTGTCACATGATGAGCAGAAAGACAAAATATTAGAGACGTTCTTGTTGTTCTCAAATGTGTTCCCATCGATAATACCACAAGAGTCTGGACTCGCCGAGATGACATCAACTAACACGCCACCAGGGTACGCGTTGTTGCGAATTACATTTGACGTGATGTTTCCGGTTCCTCTTAGTCGCATTACCTGACCGTTCAGGTTCTGAAACTCGTTTTTGTCAATGTTCCAGACAATAGACTTACCAGCCTTTGTTCCGTCAAGGACCAATGCCTGTTGACCAGCAAATGCTTTGTTTCGTTCGAATATCACCCGTACGGTGTCAGATTTATGAAACCTACTAACGTCGAGGCGAAAATGAATAGTATTGTTCTCTAGAATGGCGTCTGCAACATTAATCCCAACATTACCTGCATTGTGATTTATTTTATAGAGGTAGACGCCATTTTTGTTGTTCGAAATTGTAATGTTGCTCAAAGTAACCTCGTCAACAGCACTCGCTTGGACGTACACGGCAGTATCAGTGTAACGTGTAAACGAAGAATCGGACACAAAGAATCGTTTAATGCCTGTCGCTTCGACCCCTTTCCTCCCATCAGTGAAGTCACTTCCATCGAGTGTAACTTTTCCAGAAACCCGCTGGAGTCGGAGTCCAATTTGTGAATGGTCTACACTGTTGTTCACGATGAACACTGGTCTGCCGACAGATACCAAATAAATTGCCGTTTGTAAATCGTTAATCGTGTTTCCCGTCATTAACAGTGGTGGGTCGGAGTTGTTATCTAAAAGATGAAATATGAGAAAGTAAACAATGGTGAGATCATTTGTGTTAATGATAATTTCAAACACAAACACACACACAGACACACACACACACACACACACACACACACACACACACACACACACACACACACACACACACACACACACACACACACACACACACACACACACACACACACACACACACACACACACCCAAGTATACATGTAAAACCACGCCCAAAACACAATCCCACACTCACATGTACACATAGACATTTGCATGCGCACATATAAATATGCAAACACACATATCTACTTTCATTGTCGCAAACAAACACTTATTTACGTATGCATAATGTATTTACGGATGCAAACGCACACTGTTACATCACTATACATGTTCGAATTGTGTAATTGTTGTACAACGGTAATTGATAATTTAGACGAGTCTCTTCTTTTTTTTAACAATTCAATACCGCAAAGTCATTTCCACCAAAATAGTGGAAAATACACTGAAGAGCATAAACAATATTAAAATAGGTATTCAGATGACAGCGAAATGTTACTATATTTCCTGGTGACTGAACACTGACAGGGAAAGAGTTTCAAAGAGTTGTTCCAGCAACCGAGAATGCGCCCTAGTTCCTGTGTTTGTTTCAACTGGGAAAACAATAGACCGGGACCAAGTGATCAAACAAGTCTACGCTTTCTTGCAGGAGTGAAGAGTGAATATATGTTGCAAATATTTCAGTAACGCTAAGTGAGAAAAACGAGGAGAACGATAAACTACTTTGCAAAATAATTTAGTACACGTTACCTTTGTAGGCGTACACGTGCAAGACTGCATTCACGCAAGTGGAATAGCCGCGATATCGTTGCACCCGAATCTCGGCGACGGATCCCGTGGAATGGAACAATGTTCCGTCCGGTCCAGCCGTTAGTCCGACAGCGGCGCTCTCGTTGCGTAGTCCGTCGTGGAACGTGACAGTCTGGGCGGAACACGACGATGGGAAACTACCTCGAACAACTTCTGCGGCGATTCTGTCGCCTTCAGATGCCGTAATACGAACGAAGTGGTCACTATTGTATGGCATAGATCTATCGTTCACGTTCAAATACAAAGACTTGTTATGGGTTATATCCGTTGTGGACACTGAGGGAAACGGTACAATTAATTCGTTTCTGAGACCCGCTATTTTCGCTCGTTTCGGTTCTACGTGGATGCCAATGCCGGCATGTTCTCGGATGCATGTGATGTTCGTGTCGTGCAAGTGAATGCGCGAGTCGTGGGCCTCGACTGCAATGCCACGGCGAATGACAAAAGTCAACGAGTCGACGGAGTTGCTGTCAACGCCAACCCTGGACACAAACAGTGCTCGCGAACTCTGATGGTCAAACATGTCTGCGATGTGCACGTTGTCAATGACGTGATTTTGTAGAAAATCAACGTGTATCGCAGCTTGGCTGGGAGCATAGCTTGGTCGGTGATTGGTCTGGTACAGTCGGGCTTTTCGAATGACACTGGGATTGGCATCAATCGCTAGATGAATCCCAGTCCAAAAGTTGCGTCGACATGTCATCTCAAGAACTGAGTCAGCGCTGCAATTAGTGAAACCATCTTCAGGAAATACACATTCGCTGAAGCGACCGGAACGACACTGAAACGTTGGCATTGAGTCAACCGACAGGCTGTTATTTTGTATAGAATTGTACTGAGTGTGACCTTCAAAGCCCGTTGCGCGGCACAGGAAGTCAAGCGTGGGTCTGTCTTTATTGAATGAGTTGTAACACAATGATCTCCAGGCGGCGCGCGAGTAGACTTGTATTACGCCTGACACCGTCTGATCTTCTTCGTGTTCGTTCAGTAATCGCACACGCTGGTGACGAGTCTGTCGTCTTGTTGTCATGATTATTTCGTTTGAAGACGAACCGTGAATTTGAAGTGTGCCCATCACGATTATGCCTCTTCCTGGCTCGAATTCCAGAGTCACCCCTTCGGCTACCAATAGGGAACCGCTTGCACCAACTATGGTGTCCTTGGTAACGTGATAGGGCGTGTGAGTATCGTACAACTCTATTTTATCTGTGATAATTCCACCGATATTGTGGCCTTGGACAACATCCGGGTATTGTCGTGAAGCGTTGTTGTAGTCGTCTTCATTTGCACTCTCCAGATATGGGTGATACAGAATGTTAGCCAGGACGCCCTGTTGATGGTAGCCGTATAAGGAGCTCGCGATGTCATTGATGTCCGCACTGCCCCAGTAGTTGTACCGCGCATCGATGGAATAGACAATGTCTCGCACGGTTGTCGCCAGTTGAAACTGTACATCTGGGTTGTTGAACATGTTGTGTCTCATTGTCACCAAAGCTTTGGACCGAAGAATGACAACCGCACAAATGGTCGTCAGATCCAACACATACAACGGAAGAGGGCTTTCGAGGGATGTACCGGTGAACATGTTGCGCTCAATATTAATCTTAGTTACTCTCGCTTGTATTTCCAGACAGGAATCGTGGTTATTTGTGAACACGTCATTACGTATTATTACATTTCCACCACTGTTAATAGTGACTGATATGTGTGTTTGGTTGACGAACGTGCATTTTTCAATTGCAATTTTGTTGTTACTGTTTTCGTTCGATGTTTGAATGCCCCTGTTATTTGAATGAAAGTTACTGTTGCCTATAACGGAAGGCATGCCACATTTCTCATTAATGATCACCCCACTTTCTCGAATCTCTCGGAATTCACTATTCCTGATGTTCAGTTGTCTTGCGTAGACACCGGCTAGGATGGGTGGC
This sequence comes from Lamellibrachia columna, assembly GCA_963662155.1. NCBI lineage: Eukaryota > Metazoa > Annelida > Polychaeta > Sabellida > Siboglinidae > Lamellibrachia > Lamellibrachia columna. The sequence goes on from OY759261.1 coordinate 45,352,685, forward strand.
TTGCATATGTCTGTTTTGACATACGAAAGGCCATATTTATTGTTTTCTGTGACGGTCAGGTCCGTTACGTTTAGTAGCCCGTCGGAGTTATCTGACAGGATTGCGGCCTCACGATTCGTTCTGCAGATTATTGATCTGACATTGATGTTTGAGTTGCACCGCGTCAACCGAATGCCGTGTGTGTTGTTCGTCAACTGAGAGTCGCTGATTTCGATCGGTGTTCCAATCTCCTTTATATACAGTCCCTCCTGTCCGTTGTCAACGGCAACGATTCCTGTCAGCTGCATATGCAATGATCCTGCAACACAAGCAAATACGTTTAAAAATGTAATCATAATGAAGGGTGGCAATCGAGATTATACGCTTGCACAGTAGCAGTAAATGGATTGTTGTTGTTTCCTGACTATGTAAGCAGAGCACGTTAAGCCATTATATACCACAACTGCCATTACTAACAAAAATGGTATGGAATATTTGAGAAAAAGTAGTCCCCGTCTTATGCGGGCACCCCCTCATACAAAGGTATTGTGGCCGCATAAGACGGTTCGCCCCTCACATAGGCAGCCTCCTATTTTCCATACAATACATTATTATACAAAATACGGTCCAACAAAACATATTGATTTATATGGATGCACGCTAGTAAATGTACGCGCGGAAATGAAGATACCAACCAAACTGATCAGATTTGTTACCGGTGGCACGCTTCATGGAAACTGAATACACAATAATTACGATTTTCGTCAATAATGTATTGGTGATATCAAGCTAATCTATGAACCAAAACCGAAATCAAATACAGCCGAACCCAACCAGACCGCGTGGTCCCTATGCATGCCAAGCATTATGGAAGAAGATAGGCAATGGTTGGCAATGTTTTTTTTATAATAATGCGATATTAATTACTAAACGTTAATGTAACAAGTCATACTATCGTAAAGCTTGATACATTTACTTTAAATTCATTCTTCCGCGAAATAAATAGTCTGATCCAATATAATATAATGCAAACTTTACGACCCCAAGAACGCAAATTCAGTATGGCCACACAAAAACAGAAACAGTGTTTAGCCCAAGAAAGTAACTGTTATGGCAGTATTAATAAAATCAACATAAAGGCTGCATTTAAAAAAAAGTAAAAGTGAACATTATATGCTTCATGTAAATTTGTACATTAATTTGTAAAGTATTAAATGCACTACAATGCAAATCGGGCAAAAACAGAAGCAATACCTTTTGATATGAAAACAATGAAGAACATTTGTATTATTAATTATAGGACCAGTTTACCTGGCATCACAGACAATAGTTCAAACTTGACATCGGTCTCGTAATAGTAACTGTTGTGGCGTATCTCGATTGTAATACGTTCCTTCGTCGTTATCACCGTCCCCAGGGGGTTGTAGACCTTTTGGTAGTTGACATCGATGTCGGCGACTACTATGGCGGGCGAGTTGATATCGCTGCCGTCACGAATTGTCACGTGAGTTCTGCCAGACGCCGACAGGATGCGAAACACAAATAGTTGTCCAGGCGTGGTAGAGAAGGCCTGAAAGGGAGCAGTGTATGATATAAAGCAGCAGCAACACCGCCACCTCCGCAGCTGCCTCCGCCGCCGCCGCCGCCGCCGCCGCCGCCGCCGCCGCCGCCGCCGCCGCCGCCGCCGCCGCCGCCGCCGCCGCCGCCGCCGCCGCCGCCGCCGCCGCCGCCGCCGCCGCCGCCGCCGCCGCCGCCGCCGCCGCCGCCGCCGCCGCCGCCGCCGCCGCCGCCGCCGCCGCCGCCGCCGCCGCCGCCGCCGCCGCCGCCGCCGCCGCCGCCGCCGCCGCCGCCGCCGCCGCCGCCGCCGCCGCCGCCGCCGCCGCCGCCGCCGCCGCCGCCGATATTTTCATTCGGAAATCGATCAGAATGGCCTTTTTTACACATCAAACGTCGTGTATGTATGATGCAGGGAACATTTTTCAACCTATTTTAATAGTATCATATTAGCATTTCCGTAGTTTACTTCTACTCATTTTGTTCGCGTAACCTTTGGGATGCAATTAAAATATCACAATCGAAGAAACAGAAAAATCAGTCAATTCAAATAATTCAGTGACTAACCTTCGTGCAACTGACACTACTGTGCCGACTTCTGTGGACGTAGAGACGGAGAGGGAAGTCGCTTGCTTGGTGCTCACACAACAGACATGTTAAGCCGCACATATCAGTTCCGGCGACATGGCTGAATATCGGAGGTCGGCCAACAGAGATGCCCTTGTCGTAGTTGCCTGGATAGGAAATGTTGAATGTGCAAGCGGCTAAAATAGTGCAGCATGTTATTTCATATAACATCTATTTAAACGGAAAAATCGGTATTAATAATATGTACATATATACATATATATATATATATATATATATATATATATATACATATATATATATATATATATATATATATATATATATATATATATATATATATATATATATATATATATATATATATATATATATATATATATATGTACATATTATTACTACCGACTTTTTCCGTTTAAGTATATATATATATATATATATATATATATATATATATATATATATATATATATATATATATATATCTATATATATATATATATATCTATATATACACACACACACATATATATATATATATATATATATATATATATATATATATCCTTCCTACTATATGTATAAATCTAAAATCTGTAGTTTTCTTCTTTTCTTCTCTAAACTTATATTTCTCCTTGTCAACCAATTAAATTGACTACCCTAAGCCGCAATCACACAATGCTCTGAAACTTTCATGTCAACACTATTTGTTACTACAATTATTCACATAATTGCAAGTGTTGATTATCTCCATCACATTTAGTCTGTCATAACACCTGTTGTCATCAGCAAATTTAAATTATGTGCTTGTTACATCATCAGTCAATTAAATGACGACATATTTATGCGGATGCGTGTTTGATATATCTCCCAGACGTAGACTGAAGACTTACGCGCTGCTTGTACATTAGTGAAGACGGTAGACTGCGGCTCAGAGACGACCTTCAGTCCAGTCATTTGGTTGTCGTTGACAGTCACATCAGTGACAGACAATGATGTCATGATATTCACCAGTTCAATGCCATTCTGAGCTGACTGTGATACGACAACGTTGCTGAAACAGGAAAGTAGCACATAAGCGAAAGCCAGGATTGCGCAGCTCCGCATCGACCACAGCTGAGGAACCCCCGACTATCACCGGGAGAGTCACCATACGGGCAAACTTTGTTGCCAGACAGAAGCTACACGTGTAGATGTACGATATCACGGCGGTCATCTTGTAGATGTACGATATCACGGCGATCATCGTGTAGATGTACGACATCACGGCGATCATCGTGCAGCTGTACGACATCACGGCGATCATCGTGCAACGGCTGTTGGCGGAGAGGAAAACCGAGCTAATGGTGAAACGGACGGCTGTGTGTGCGGAAATGTAGGTCACCCAGACAAAGGACTGCTGGTTCATTTATTATTAATAGGTTACTCTATGCTTTTCATTAACCTATACGTATATAACATTAATATTAGCATTTGTTTATATACTATATTCGTTCACTTTATAATATATATATATATTCATTATCATTTACTTACATATGTTATTAACATTTACTTATATAGCTCTTAAAACTAGCATCCTTGCTAGGTTGCTTTGTAATGTTACTAATAAAGACATGAATACATCACTTACACAAGTCTTTTCTTTAGTGCTGATTAATAGATGAACACCCATGACCTTTGATCTCTGTTAATTAAATGACCACTGTCCGATGACCAGCAGATCCTTCGTAACAGATAGGTGTATGGTGAGAATTACAGGTAAGGGTACAGTTAAGGGTGTTGTGAGAATAACAATTAGGGGTATAGTTAGGAGTATGGTGAGAATTAATTTGAGGATGCGGTGAGAAATTCAGTTTAGAGTACACTTCTAGTTATGATGAGAAGTACAGCTAGGGGTACAATTAGAGTTAAAGGTACATTTACAGGAATGGTGAGAATTACAGTTAAGGGTATGGTGTGAAATACAATTAAGGGTACAGTTAAGGGCATATTGATAATTATAGTTAAGGGTGGTGAGCACTACATTTTAGGGTACAGCTAAAGGTATGGTGAGAATTACAATTAATTGTACAGTTAGGTGTATGGTGAGAATTACATTTAAGGGTATGGTGATAATTACAGTTAGAGGAACATATAGGAGAATGGTGAGAATTACAGTTAGAGCTACAGTTAAGAGTACGGTGAGAAATACAGTTAAGAGTACAGTTCTAGGTATGGTGAGGATTACAGTTACAGGTATGGCGAGGATTACAGTGAAGGGTACACTTAAAGTTAGAGCGAGCTGGTATGGTGTGAATTACAGTTAGGGATACAGATTGAAGTATGGTGAGAATCACAGTTAGGGCGAGTTGTTATTTTTTTGAGACGACTCCTTACAATTTAAAACTATCCTCTCATATTTTTAGACGATCTCATATGTTTTGAGACGACCCCAAATATATATTTTTAGACGCCCCCTTATCTATTTTTCAGGTGGTGCTCCGTTTACGCACTAAGGCTACGCCGGCAGCGAGATAATACACCGGGCAAAAAAAGTGCTTACTTAATAGATATGATGCACACAGCGTTATAAGCGCAAATGACGAGTTTATCTTTCAACTGGTTAAGACTTGCATGCGTCCAATGGGCGAATCAGCACTTTAACTGCAGCGCTCATATTAAATTTACTATTTTTACTTGATAATATATATTCATTATGAATAAGTTACTTTGTAATAATTAGCATTGTTATGTACTTATATATAACTTTTAAAATTAGTATTATTAATAGGTTATTATATGCTTTTCATTTATAATATATATATATATATATATATATATATATATATATATATATATATATATATATATATATATATATATATATATATATATATATATATATATATATATTAATTATCAATAGGTTGCTTTGTAATGTTAATAATAAATATATGAATGCACCACTTATATACGTCTTTTTCTAAGTGCTCGCTATACAGATACCACTAGATGACCACTCCTCTTAGACCTTCGACCCCTGTCAGATGACCGTCGTATAGATGACCCCTGGATTAGTCCTCAGGCGATATCAAGATGTCCATCCCAGTCGTCAGGCGATTCCACCTCCACCACCTCGCACACCCTTTGACCCTTCTTAATATTAATATCACCAAGATGTCCACCCCTTACCAAACCACGGATGACCTTTGACACATGTTAGAGGACTCATTGACCCTCCTTGACCAGTCCTTTCGTCGCTAGGTCGCGCTGGTAATGCTAATGTAGTGCTAGAGTCGTCGGTGGCGCTGATGTCCAGTGAGCAATAACACACCTCTTTCCCTATACTCTCATAATGCAACTTCATCCGGGTTTTCCCCAATGTCTATTTTAGTTACCTCTCAAACATGAACCCTCTTTTAATCCTCCAAATACACTAGCTTACTACTCAGCCACGCTGCAATTACTGCGCGAAGACTATTCGTTCACATATCCACCACTGTCTACAGCCAGGTACTCATTTATGACAGCTGAGTGAACTGAAGCAACGTGGAGTGAAGGAAGTTGCCCAAGAGTCCGATGTTGTAACCACTACGCCACCGCGGATCCTTTTTGCATCAGGATATACAAGTACTCCAAGATTACATTTCCGACGGTTTATACTCTACTATATATTTATAAATATTTGTACCGGGAAAAAAATCGCAGAAAAACAATGATATTTCGAATATGGCCATTATCTCTGTGGTTATAGACATGACTATATGTTGGTATAATCTCCAGTAAAAAAATGTATACATATATATATATATATATATATATATATATATATATATATATATATATATATATATATATATATGTATATTATAATAGCATTGTTCCATATGCTGCCTAACAATTGCAAAGTATAATACAGGCAGAGAACGTCTGACATCACACAATTACATCATTTAGGGACGTAATTACCTCAGAATGTTTGACGTCGTCAAGCTGTATAATTACCATGTGGAAATAACGTCTAACGTCACTCAAATGGGTAATTACCTCATAGTGAACACGTTTGACGTCACATAGAGAGCACTTTTCCGTTCGCCGGTGCCGGTGTCACTTGTCTTCTGACCTCCACACAATACGTCTACGTAGTTGAGTCGGTGTGACTTGGACAAGTTGAGTAGAGCGATGACTCCCCAGTGCGGCAGACCGAGACAGTCGACAGGCAGCGGGTCCGGCTGCTCGCCTGGAACGTACGTTAGAAATGACACTCATATAATTGCTTTCAGGCAATACTGATATAGTTGTCAGTTTTGTGGACTCATTTCAATGACTCGACAAGAGTATGATTCGTGTAACTACTTAAGGATGACTCAACTCCAACCGAGCGCTGAACGATTCAACTGGAATTTAATCATTGCCCCAACTGTAAACATTACACGCACTCACGCACGCACGCACGCACGCACGCGCGCGTGCACACGCAAGCACGCACAAAGGCAAGCACACCCGCACACGCACGCACGCCCACACACACGCATGCACGTACGCACGCACGCACACACACAGACGCACGCGCACGCTCACTCTCACCCTCACGCACGCACGCACGCACCCACGCACGCACCCACGCACGCACACAGATTTACACGCACACATTATGTAAACATTAAACGCACTTATGCACGAACCCACGCGCGCGTGCACACGCAAGCACGCACAAAGGCAAGCACACACACGCACGCATGCACGCACACACACATGCACGCACACATTATAAAGAATTGTTTGCCTGTGATAATATGTATTCAAGTACACACTTCACGTGTTGCGACGGGGTGACGTTCCGTTGCCGGTGAATGTGTCCGTGATTGAGTGCACGAGCGCCGTCACTTACACGTCTCCCTGACAATAGCGTGTTTGTGTATCTCACTGGTAGACGGTCTGGTATTTTGTTTGTTCAACAGACGTATGCGAAAACATTGATTTACCTTCGGTCGCGTTTCTTGAGTCCAACAAAGTGAACTGGATATGCCGATTTGACGTCCCCTCGGTCACTAACTGACCGTGGACAATCAGACTGACTCCAGACGCCAACAGTATGGTGACTCCAGGTTGCACGGTCAGCGATCCCGTCTCCTCGACATAGACCGTCTTCTTCACAACCCATGGACTTCCGGCAGTCGTCAGTGTGACATCTCCGGTGACGTTTGGTAGCAGATCTGTAGCCCCAGCGAGAGACAACAGCGCTAGCGGCAGCAGCAGCCAGCGCGTCACTCGCCCGGTCGACATCGCTGCAGGACGGGGCCAACTGCTCGTCTCCCGTCTCACCTGCGAAACCACCGGGAAATAAAGCACACGGTAAAGTCAGCTAATAGGTTTCATTTGTGAAACATTTCAGAAAAAATATGTTCGATCACTTCAAAATGCGTTATTACCGGGATACAAGATCGTGGACGCATGATGAACAAATATAACCATCTAGATAAAAGGTTGTGATATGGAAATAACGTCACTTTAGACATTCTAGACTGAAAATAATGTTTCTGAAATTGTTTGTGTCATTAGCTGGGCTATTTCTGCCAAAGCGCTTAAAGATTACTTGCAATATTATGATTACTCATCTTGTTCTAATTATAATCACTGATATTTTGTAAAGTAGTTTCTGGTTACGGCCACACATGCAGCGACAATTATCTTGTGTCACGGCCACTGTTGTTAGGAATGCCTGTCGATAACTGACGGCAGACAATTGTTTGCTACAATCGCTTCAATCGAATAGCCACTTTATATCGCCACAGCTTCTTTTCATGTGTATTATCTTCTGCCAACGTCAACTCGTTGACAAAACAATGATACCCTTATATTATATCTATGCAACCCGCATTTCGGTTTTTCACGCCGGTACCCGCAGTAGCTACGACTCTTGTTCTTATAATAGCACCGACAAACAGCATGTTCACGTGTCGAGACGCTTATCAATATGCCAATTACATGGCAGAACGGTCTACAAAGCAACTGCCTCCGAAGACATTGTACACTTGCCATCTGTTTTTTTTTTTGATGACGATCTTGTTAAATATTGTTATATCCCGTTAAATCATGTATCATCCCAGTAAAAACCGCGTTCTGAAACGTGTTTGGGGGCTTCTTGGTGAAGTTGTAAAAACATGCCAAAACCGTGAAAAAACTGTGCTCCGTTATGTTGAAATTCGACCATATATGTGTATACTCATACAAACACACAAACTGCGCCTTCAATTGTAAATTATCAATATTGCGCATACCTAAGATGCAAAAAGCACTTCTAACTTGGACACCAGTAAAACTGTATTAAACGTAAAATATTGCTGTAATTTACATATTGTAATTCATATTTGACAAGTACAAATAAAAGTTACTCATACTTCGTGTTTGACATGTTTTAGTAATGCGAGGAAGTTTGTTTCTCATTTGTCATTTGGGTGGGAAGTTTGTTTCTGAATTGCCATTTGGGTGGGGGCTTTTGTCCAGGGGGCCCTTACGTCAGAGGGAATTTTGTCCAGGATTTTGCACGGGAGCGATTTTGTCCGACGATTGCTGGTTCCTCTATGTGGATCTTCTCAATTGTACTGTCTTCTTCATTACTGGGTCATGTACTGCATCATTATATAATACAACTGTACTCTTATTGGTGTTGGTTTGATTTATACTGTATTGTTATTACGTATTCTACTGTAAAATGGTACCGTTATTGGGTCTTTATTACTGTCCAATAATACCGTTACTAGGTCCTCTGTTGTACAATGATGCAGTCACTGCGTATTCATTTGTACAATGATACTGTTATTGGGTCATTTAGTGGGAACTGCAATTTCAGACGCACCTTGATCTTGCAATGTCACATCGTTACGTTGTCAATGGGTAAAAACAATGCCAGTTTTTTATCTGAGTATTTCGGATATAAATCCTGATGTACACGAGTGTATAAATCCTGATGTACACGAGTGTATAACGCAAGTGATACACTCGTGCACATCGCAAGTGCACATACATAAGTGTTCCCATTCTGACGCCACCCTCGCCACCAGGGGCCTCTGACTACATCGGTACTCCTGGCAGATCTACCCTCGCCACCAGGGGTCTCTGACTACATCGGTACCCCTGGCAGATTTCGTGGGAACGCTCTTTGATGTTTGGGCGCGCGCGCGCGTCTAGTTCCCAGAAACAAGTCGACCAAGACAGCAAGTGGGACGAAATACAAAATTGTTCTCAGATTGTTTTAGAGATTAACACAAAACACAGCTAAACCTTTATCCCCTCAAGCTGAATGACGACAGGTTGCATCCACCTATTCGCATAAGTAGACCCACATTTCTCAACTGCCTGTCTTATCTTTACATCCAGTTACAACAGACGGTGCAATGCTACGATTGAGTAATCGCTCACACTGGCCCTTTGTAAGCTCGGCGCCAGCATGACGGACACTTTCACCTGACAAGCAGATCAAGTTATCTTCCCACGCACCGAGGATGGGCTATTTTAAAATATTTGTAAGGTGCTCCACCATAAAGACACATCCGAAAAAGGCACGACCCAAAATGGCGCTGTCGAAAAAGGCAATTACTGAAATAGCACTTTACTATAATGACACAACCGAAGTAAGGACGGAAATGGCTCATTCGAATATAAAAAATTCACTTGCAAAGAAATAAATCTTGACGAAAGTGACACATTTGTGTATCATAGTAATAATTATAATCACATCAAACATATCTGGTTACACAAACGTTGTGTCCACATTTTTGTATCCAGTTGAGTATGCCATCCCAGAAAAAAAAATTATTTCCAGTTTGAAATCTCCCCATCAACAGCAACACGCTGTCTTCGGTCAGTCAGCGATTGTTCTATCCAGTTGAGTATGCCATCCCCGATACCATGTGCTTTTCATTTACGTAGTCTGACACAACAAGTCAGCAGAAGAGGGGGCGGGGCAAAATGAAGATGGGGGACCATACAAAAACAAATGTAGTAGCAGAAAGAGTGAGACAATGCCAGAAGATCGAGTAAATGGTGGCGAGAAGAAATCAGACGACAACGAAGATATGTAAATACATAAGTGGTGCGTCCCATACATTGCAAAGGGACGTGCTGCAATTGGTTGTCAAGACCTCGTTGATCGCATCTTATTACTTTGAATTATCTGCAACATGACTGATGTCACTGTTTCTCGTTAGACCGATGTCGATGATTATATCGAGATCGGTTAATCATTACACGCTGTCTAGTATGATGCCAGCGGTAATGGGTTTTCATCATGTGTAAATCATAATCATTTATTTATTTATTTAATTCATTTATTTAACTTTTTAATTAACTTATGTTTACCTGTCTCGTAACCACATTTTATTTTAGCTTTTAAATGTTTAACAAATTATTTAGCATTATCTTGTTAGCACCTTTGAGCAGGTTTTATCCCGGATACACGGCGCATTATAACTGTATAATAATAATAACAGCACTTTACCGATACAACCATTCATGTCTCATTTTATAAACCACGTACACAAGAAATTGTCCGCAGTTATTCAAACCTGCCATTTTTCTTAACACTTATCATCGTGTGGAAATAGCGCTACTCTGTAATAAGATAACTCTGTTTACATATAATTAATATACAAATGGTAGTAGTGATAGTTTTGTAGCCTTGTAACATTGTAATATTGTAACGCTTTCATAGAGAAACCAATTCTTGGACGTTTGCATAAAAATCGTGTGATTGTTTGTTTCTGGATGTTTCAGAGACATCTAATAACATCATACCGGTTTTACCACCCTTTAAAGCACTGATTTGTCTTCATTACTAACCTTTAATGGTGCTTCCACTTAACTGATTAGTTGTAGTGTCTTGACACTTCGAACGTTCACGAAACTAAAGTAAAAGCAAGAAAATAGATATAGGGTTGAAGCGTTGTAAACCACAAGACCAGAACAGGATATGTGAGGTGAAGCAAAATAAATGAATAAATACCACTGCTGCATTGTATGCTGCCTACACGGAGCGTATATTTTCGTCCCTTTAACAACTGACGCTAGAGTTTGTCAATGACTTTGACCCAGGTGCTCCTGTGCAGCGGCGCGTGTCGAGCGGCAAAGTCGGCGCCAAGGCAGTTGTATCAGGTTTCTGCTATGCGGTTTCTGAATTTCCGTGTTGAAAGTAAATTGCTTTCAAACGTAAAGCGAGCTGTTTTTCAGACTGCAACAGTACATCGTATGTTGCAGTTAAAACCCGTTCCAAATAAAGAAGGCACATGTTTCGGACTATTGGTCAATGCAACAAAGGATATCTCTATTGCACGATGTTGTTGTGTTCGACATGTATGACTACGTGAGAGTAACTTGGCAAATATGAAAAACAAATACTGCACAGCAAGGCGCTACATTTGTTATGCTGAAACAGCTCGCTAGATTCTGATTTGTACACACCATAATAAACACAGCCGCCTGGATGAAAGAAATTTGCGTGTGTGGTTCCAGGAAGAATCTGTATTGTCATCCGATGTTATGCACTATATTTAGCAGTGAAATAATTATTTGACTAGACTCAAATCTGACGCAAGTTCCTATTTCATTGTCCTTTCATGCCTTTAGAGTCGAATACAGTCCGTTGCCCTCCAAAACGCAACTGAACTACAAATAAATTACTCGTCTCTGGTCGCCATCCTCCTCAAACGTCCAAAAAATCGGTAAAATCTATCGTTTCCACAAATCAGGAGTCAAGTCTTCTGACGCACGATTCCAATCGAGTTTAAAACATATCTATCGATATTGAACAAGTGTTACTTTAAATATTGATAATGTTCAGACGGCGACCATACTAAGTCAATTCCATATATATATATATATATATATATATATATATATATATATATATATATATATATATATATATATATATATGCATCGTGAGTTCGACTGCAGTTTCAAACTTCCAGGAATGCACCAATTATACGCTTCATCAGCCTTGCCATTATTTTCTATTTTCTATTTTCTAATATTTTTTATGCTGTTCATTTTCTAGGGAACATAAGCAGCAGTCGTACTACTATGGCATAGTGTGAGTGATAACGTACGAAATACGTGAGACACATCTTAATGATATGATATGGAAATTGGCGTCTGTGGTTCGAAAAACATGTTATAAAAAACGCTTCGTTAAGTCGATATATCTCTAATAATAACAGCAGTGGAGTGTTTGTGAGGGTATTGGGCCATGGCACTTTCGGCTTTGGGGAAGTTTTCTTCTTTGTGAAAAATATGTTGCGCCAGAACATGGTAGCATGGAAACTAATGGACGACTAATATTGATGCCTTTTTGGTATTCCTACGAGATCTTAACACATTAATACCTAGGTACAGAACAACAACGGAAACAAAGTGCATCATCGCATTGTTTTCATCAAATACATCACTTGAACACATATACTGAGTATGAAAAAAATTGTCCTATTTATTCGTGGGATATTATGGTGTCCTATTTATAGGACGTTGGGCACTGCAGGCCACATGAACAAATGTATGGTTATACCATATGTATGAAACTGAACACACATATATCACCATCGTTTCTCCCATAATCAGCCTAATACTGGTGAAATGGGATGAGACAAGCTGGATGCCGACGATCGTTACACTTGTTACACCTGTAGCTGGCCTCTCACCACATCCTGGGTCCATACATCGTTACACTTGTTACACCTGTAGTTGGCCTTCCATCACATCCTGGGCCCACATATCGTTACACTTGTTACACATGTAGTTGGCCTTCCATCACATCCTGGGTCCACACATCGTTACACTTGTTACACCTGTAGTTGGCCTTCCCACCACATCCTGGGTCCATACATCGTTACACTTGTTACACCTGTAGTTGGCCTTCCATTACATCCTGGGTCCACACATCGTTACACTTGTTACACCTGTAGTTGGCCTTCCCACCACATCCTGGGTCCATACATCGTTACACTTGTTACACCTGTAGTTGGCCTTCCATCACATCCTGGGTCCACACATCGTTACACTTGTTACACTTGTAGTTGGCCTTCCATCACATCCTGGTTCCACATATCGTTACACTTGTTACACCTGTAGTTGGCCTTCCATCACATCCTGGGCCCACATATCGTTACACTTGTTACACATGTAGTTGGCCTTCCATCACATCCTGGGTCCACACATCGTTACACTTGTTACACCTGTAGTTGGCCTTCCCACCACATCCTGGGTCCATACATCGTTACACTTGTTACACCTGTAGTTGGCCTTCCATCACATCCTGGGTCCACACATCGTTACACTTGTTACACCTGTAGTTGGCCTTCCCACCAACATCCTGGGTCCATACATCGTTACACTTGTTACACCTGTAGTTGGCCTTCCATCACATCCTGGGTCCATACATCGTTACACTTGTTACACCTGTAGTTGGCCTTCCATCACATCCTGGGTCCACACATCGTTACACTTGTTACACCTGTAGTTGGCCTTACCATCACATCCTGGGTCCACATATCGTTACACTTGTTACAACTGTAGTTGGCCTTCATATCCTGGGTCCTACACCGTTACACTTGTTACACATGTAGTTGGCCATCCCATCATATCCTGGGTCCACACATCGTTTCACTTGTTACACATATAGTTGGCCTTCATATCCTGGGTCCTACACAGTTACAATTGTTACACATGTAGTTGGCCTTCCAACTACATCCTGGTTCCACATATCGTTACACTTGTTACACATGTAGTTGGCCTTCCCATCACATCCTGGGTCCACACATCGTTACATTTGTTACACCTGTAGTTGGCCTTCCACTACATCCTTGGTCCACACATCGTTACACTTGTTACACCTGTAGTTGGCCTTCCCACCACATCCTGGGTCCACACATCGTTACACTTGTTACACCTGTAGCTGGCCTTCCATCACATCCTGGGTCCACACATCGTTACACTTGTTACACCTGTAGTTGGCCTTCCCACCACATCCTTGGTCAACACATCGTTACATTTGTTACACCTGTAGTTGGCCTTCCATCACATCCTGGGTCCACACATCGTTACACTTGTTACACCTGTAGTTTGCCTTCCCACCATATCCTGGGTACACACATCGTTACACTTGTTACAACTGTAGTTGGCCTTCCTACCTCCTGGGTCCACACATCGTTACACTTGTTACACCTGTAGTTTGCCTTCCACCACATCCTGGGTCCACACATCGTTACACTTGTTACACCCGTAGTTGACCTTCCCACCACATCCTGGGTCCACACAACGTTACAATGGTAATGTTGTACTCTTTGATTGTGTTTGGCTGCTGAATCTGGATACGTCTTCTCTGTGCTCTGGACCACCTCATTGCCTGACTCACGGGGTGGACTCCACGACAGTTGGACATGACCATGACCACGATGCTGCCATGCCGGCGATTGGCAATAGCCCCGCTGTGTATGTCATGTTGGTAAGCCATGGCCCCTCTTTCCTTCTTTTTGAGCTGATCAGCTGGTTGGACTGGACAGTTACCGATACAGCTGACCCTTACATGACCATCTTGTTCGCCTCTGGTATCGATTGTATGGGTAGAACTTTCACTAGCTGCCACTGCTATGACCTCATTGATTGCATTACAGTGGCCTCAGCAAGAGCCGCCAGAAGTTGTCCACCAGACATGTTGTTTACAGAGCAGCCAAAGCCGCCACCTCCGCCGTCCTTCTCTGTCCATGTACTAGTGGATGTGAATGTGAATATCCGCTGACTAGAAATGTCACTCCTCTTACAACATTGCCAGCACATCACTGGCATTATAACTCCTAAAATAGAACAAAGTCAGGGCCGTGTAACTCCCTGTAAGTATACTTTGACTTCGTCCAAACCAAACATTTATATGAACCAGCCAACTCAACGTATTTTCAGACTTGCTACATAATACGGATTTTGGGGATTTGTGAAGGTATACGGCCATTTCCCATTTGTAAACGGATTTGTTTCAAATAGAAAAATTGTGTTAAAATACACAATTTCTTGTGTTTATCAAACACGTATAACATGGAATGACACAGTTATAGCGGTCGAAGCACAAGTATTTTATTGATAGGCAGATTTATGGCGAAACCTAGCAGATTTCATTTGATGTAGGTATATTCCGTAGCTTGATAGATAACGACACTCAATCGGAATATGAATGCCACAGACCGATTATCAAAAGAAAGATGTTTTACGGATTTACACAGAATTTCAAGTAAAAATAAACGGATTTCAACCAAAAATGTCTGCGTTTCATGCTACGTATTACCTATAGAAAGCAAGATGTCGGTGATAGCTTGGATGATTGCTAGGTGTATTCGGACAAGAAGCAGCGACAAAAGCACAATTTTGTCACCATGTGTGGATAAACTACACCAGGCCTTTCGTGTCTAGCATTCTATACTTAGGACGGCATGACGCCAGGTAAAGTTTCCGTACTCATATATTATACTTATCTTTTCATAATCTACACATGAATTCAAGGATACTTGGCGTGTTTTACCGATAAACATAAAATGTCGAGGTTTATTTTATGTGAGAGCCGGGACTCACTTTTTGCGAGACAAAACCCGTATTTTGAACTTGGCTTTCCTCACGTCCATATAATATAAAATCCATATACTTGTGAAATGTGGTCTGGAAGCTTCATTTAGTTATAAAAACAGCCATAACACTTTCACAATTACTGCTATTATCTCGCGAGTCAAAGTACACTGGATGTCCTGTATATAGGACGCCGGGATTAAAACTTCTTCCTCAACCGATTTAGCCTAGCGCAAATCTAGCTCAATGATGTCCAAATGTGTAGTGTGGAATACTTTAAGTAACATCCGCAGTCGATTTTATAATAAAATGCCTATTTTTGTTCAAAACATCGAAAGAATTGACTTTAGTCGTTAGATCTGGTAAGGATCAAAATAGTGGATATCCAAAATGGTAAGCACTGTGTGGGTCAATGCTGATCGTGGGCGTGACATCCTCTCGCCGATCACACGACACAGTTACACAATTTCACCAAGGAAGAAATTCGTGATTTTTCAGCAACTCTATTTTCACTTCAGTTAATGCTTGAACAAAAAAATACAAACAAAAGTTAAATGGGTTAAAAAAGCCACTGAATAACATTCGTGTGAGTCTACCGTAGGTCTACGACAAAATAATTTATAATGATTAAGCTCCATACATAACAACGGACACAAATAGGGCGTTATTTTCGCATTATCTTTCACAAATAGGGCGTTATTTTCGTATTGCCTTTCACATGTTAACCATTGCTACATTGCAATGCCCTCCGCACACACACACGTACGCACGCACGCACGCACGCACGCACGCACGCACGCACACACGTCTTCCAAATACAGCCGCTGCATCATCGTGCGTGTTGGGTAAAATGTGTTCAGCTGGCTGGTGACTAATACGGGCCCTTGAATGTGCGCAGTCATGCATGTGAGCGAGACAGATATACCCGCAGGCACCTAGTTACTATCACTACATTATATGAACTTATGCTGTATGAATATTAGTATCAACATTTCGTCTGTCTGGCTTAAACACAGTGACTTGTAATTTCAATCATTTTGTTACAGCTTCATACATTTTGCAGTCATATATATATATATATATATATATATATATATATATATATATATATATATATATATATATATATATATATATATATATTACCTAATGGCATAGATTAAGGAAATGTACCTGAAATAGGAGGATGTGTGCATGACTGTATAATAGTTTTAAGGAATTCAATTATTTTAACAAAAATACCTAACAACACACACAAACACAAACACAAACACACACACACACACACACACACACACACACACACACACACACACACACACACACACACACACACACACACACACACACACACACACACACACACACACACACACACACACACACACACACACACACACACATACACACGCATGCACGTTTCAACAGGTCAATCTGACCGTGGCTAGCGAGGATGACTTATATACACGTTGAGCAATGCTATTGTTGAACAACTGTCCGGTGAGCAACTGTACTTGCCCCGTAGTATTGCAACCGGTGACGCTCCTGATCTATATCAAGATAGATGATTTTTTTATACTAAAAGGTGCACATAGCCAGTGACAGTGTACAGTATTTCAAACATATTTTCTTGGCCACACAAAAAACTGAGGATCAGAAATTATTGAAATTGTCAACACATGTACTTTCTGCGTAATAGATGTGGAATATACGTTACAAAATATGTGTTACGTGATTAATCAGTTGCTAATTAATTAAAATCATCCCAACGTCCGAACCCCTTTTCAAAACCCAGATGACTGGCCTTACCTTTTTTCTTGTGGAAAATCCTTCCATCTTGCTGCGGTAATTCATATCTTTAAATCTTATTGTCGTATAAATGATACAAAGAAAAGTTACGTTGACGACACTGTTTATAATTATGTCGTATATTTTAAGTACTGGAACATCGATTGTTGTGTGGATCATTTTTAACATTATTTATTTTGATTTATTTACATGTTTGTGTTTATTTTTAACTATTGATTTATTTTGGCTAATTTATTATGTGTTAATGTATCTTCTGTCACGTTCTTTGTGGAAGTCTGGGATGGCTGAATATTACTAAAGAGTGTGGTAACGTCTGCATACATATTAACACTAAATCATTTAGTTGCTTTGTGGTTGCTTCTGCTTGTTTGTGTAAATTATAAAGAGAAGAAAACCACACATTGAACCCTGAGGTACAACAGTGGAGATGTTTAATGCATTTGATAAGGCTCCACAGTTTTTATTTTCTTGTTCTCAGCTCCATTTCACAACTCTTTGTCAAATTAATTCCCGCTGCATAACTGCACAAAATATGTCAGTCTGGGAAAAATTTCAACAATCGCTGTAGACTACGAAAATTAACAAGGCACTGAAGAAGTACCAAGCTGACGCGCATGAAACATTTTATGCTTTAATTTGATAGTATACTTGTATTAGTAATACATTTCTTATATAATTTCTAATTTCTACCAATAATCTTTACTGGCAGTATCAAGGTACCTGTATTAGTACTGTTGTATTTAGCATATATATGGTGTGGGGGGGGGTGATTTTGATAGTAATTTGCATAGAATGACATATGCAGTCACCTTAAGTATTGAAAACCAGCAAAAGCAATAACACCCACCTTTAGACTAGTTGTTGTTCAGCAGAACGACCCTGGCAGAAGGTAAGCGTTGAACCTCGTATCACGTAAGAGCTATGCCGGCTAACGATGTGTAGAACTCAATGGACTGCACACGTCTGCACCCGTTTGTTCGGCCCGGATATAGTTATATACGTATCTCGCCTTACAATACGCTCACGTGATATTATAAGATAAGAAAGCGATAAGACGAATGCGGTCCGGTACACAATGGTGAAACTCAGAAAAGTGTATGGCAACTTTAATGGACTATCTAACACATGTACGTTAAGGACGTCGTCATCGTCATTTGTATGCAATTTCTTTATAGTTACCAACATTGATCAACATATTAATAAGTCAGTGACACGACACCTAGCGACTCCAATTCTAACTATGATGTTCTAAATACAGGAAGAATACGTCATGTTCATCTGCTATTGGTCGAAGCAACCAGGAAGTTTCTTAGGTTCTTTCGTTTTGTTTCATATGCCACTTAGCTATGACTTAGAGGTGAATAAATTGCGCCCCTCGATAACTTCACGTGGCGGTGTTATCGGCGTAAATTGGGGAAAGGTTTTCACTGTGCTGAAATTAACCAATTGTGTGATCTCATTCACCTGTTTTCATTTCAGTGACCCGTATTCAGCTTCTGTGTATTCTGTGCCAACAGTGTTTAGTTGAGATTCCTTTTGCGAAATTAGTCTTACTGGTGTCCAAATATGTGTTCATATGTGTCCAGGTGTGAACGAAAAAGTTGTGCACATCGGTAACGCAGTGTGTTATCATCAGCAATGTATATATGATTCCTAGACGTTATTCATAACATGATGTAGTCATTTTAAATAATGTAAATCTGCAAAATATGATGACATTCACTCACTCACTCACTCACTCACTCACTCACTCACTCACTCACTCACTCACTCACTCACTCACTCACTCACTCACCCACCCACCCACCCACCCACCCACCCACCCACTCACACACTCACTCACTCACTCACTCAGTCCTCTTCGCTCCAGATGAAACGTAAGGCGCCAACAATTCTCCTCCAGCCTGCAAGGTTTTGGACGAGCCTGCCAAGTTCCGTTCGTTTTTTTAAACATCTTCATCTCTTCTTCAACAGTCCTTCTTCAGGTGCCCATTGTCTGCCTCTTTTTACTTTTCCAGGTGGTGTCCATTTGCGAGTGGCGTGAGGAAGCCTATTCCTGTCCATTCGGAGAACATGGCCAAGCCATCACCATCTTCTCTGCTTTATCTCATCTACGACGATGACACTAATCGTCTTTAAATTGGTGGTAATAAATGGTGGTAATAAATGGCAGATTGGCTGCAATAAAACTTCCCACTGTGTAAAACATACAAATGATCGCACTAGCAAGCTGTGCACCTATTCAGTCTTCGTATGTCAGATGTAATCGTGCGATCACGGTGCTGGCTCCCCGACGTGAGATAACAAAATGTCTGGAGGTAAAAATATATCTTACTTGTTCTTCGTCCAGCAAATTGTTGTGCAATTGATGTGGTGATTGGCGTCAATCAGTTTTCCACACTGGTAGTGTTTAGACATACTGAACGTGTGAACGCGCACTTAATTTAGCTGCGCTTTGTCATGCGACAAAGTGACGCCCGACCAATTGGACAATTAATCGCTCGTGTGACCGTGAAAACGGCGCTATGGTTCAGCGAGTCTCGTGATTTCATACTCTATTCTAGCCGTCGATCCATCCAGTCGTTTCACACAGCACTTTCCTCCTACTTGCTGATTCAGTCAGCACCTGGCTACCTGGTAGGACGTTATACATACACTCTAAGACATTATCTAGCAGTCTATGCTAAGTCAAACACCACAAATAAATGGATAATTTGCAATTTGTCGTAGGTACATACAGATGCATCAGCTACAAGTTTCACATTGTGTGTGGTGCATCTACTCTGGTAATTCATATACTCAACATAAAAACTGTGCACTATGAATAAATATAAAGACGCTTTGTCCCACCATACGTCACTAATACAGCTACTCCCACTACAACACTTCCTCGGTGTGGGTTAGGTTTGTTCACTTGGCTTCGAAGTATGATGAAATACGGAGGTCACGCTATTATATTCGATCGCCATTGACAACAAGGGGCTCATTTCGTAGCAGATATCACCAACAGAGGGTGCATACATATGTGTGTGGCACATATTAATGGCTCTGCAGCAACGGCGAAAACACTAACAACATATTCAATGGCATCGGTGGACAGTAACATAGCTGGACAATGATTTCACTATGCAGTGACTCAAATAGGTCAGACGTGCTATTTAAATCACATTTCGACGGCACACAGTTGACTAATAGCGTCGCATTTTAATCTTAGATACAGTTGATAACGCACGTAAAGCGGCTTAGATAACATTGAACAAGACGCTCAGCTGCGGTAGTACTAAAAGACACGCAGTGTGTTCATCACGTCGGGCGTGCTTTATAATTTGCTGTACAACGCTTGCATGTACTCTATGAAGTGCCAGATAATTGACAAGTCACGTGCATTTAATAGCCCTGAAGTAGAAACAACAACAACAACTTTGCTTTGATGTTATATCTCTTACATACATGATAGAATGTTCACAGACCGCCATGACATGGCATGTCAATCAATACATTTAAATGTCTTATGTATCAGTGTACACTGTATTTTGATAAACACTTCTTGTGTTCTGTGGACATGTAATCATGTGTGTAACATGTATGAATCACCAAAGCCTCTGTTGTTGTTTCTACTTCAGGGCGATTTAACGCAGGTGACTTGTCAATTATCTGGCACCATAGAAATTACACGCAGGTGCTGTACGGTAAATTCTAAAGCACGCCCAGCGTGATGAACACTTCGCCTGGGGTGGGGTGGTCTCCCTCGTACCGTGGGAGGTGGGGGATCGAGTACCCCAGCCTTTCTGATTATACATGTATGTGTATGGCTAATCAACTTGGTAATTACGCCCCAACTATGGCACTTGTAACCAATTGTGATTGTCACTCCTATGTAGGGGCTCTTCGGCATTCCATGCCTATGATTAATGTATTAAATAAAAGGATTGCCATTTTCTTACTCATACATGTTTTTCAGTTATGACTGATATGTACAGAAACTAGCTCAGGCTCCACACCAGTTTATTATATCATTAAGACCAGGCAGTCAGATTAAGTAGGGATATTAAATTCAATGACATAAGACGCAGGCAAGCGAAGAACACATTGCGTGTCTTTTACTACTGCCGCAGCTGAGCGTTTTGTTCAATGTTATCTAAGCCGCTTTACGTGCTTCATCAAATGCGTCTAAGATTAAAATGCGACGTAATTATTAAAATGGGCTCCGACGAAATTTTATTTGAATGGCACGTCTGATGTTTTTGAGTCACTGACAAGCTAAATAATTGACACGCTATATTACTGTCAACCGATGACATTGAATATATTGTTTGTGTCCTCACGGTTGCTGTAAAGCATATATGTGCCACACACAAATATAAGCACCATCTGTTGATGATGTCGGTCACGATATGAGCTCCTTGTTGTCAATGGCGATCGTATATAATAGAGCGACCTCCGTATCGATCTGAATTGGCTAAACAAAAACTTATCTTTATAATTAACTATTCTGTATGCTTAACCGAGTTGGTTGTACACGCCTCCGTGATATATCGTTCAGCGTGGCTGAATGCTTCCCAGAGAAGTCGAGTTGGTGTTGGAATGGTTTGGTATGACAGGTGGTGAAGTGTAAAACGATTTGAGTGATACCGCGCTAGGACTGGATACCGCGCTATGATAATCATGTAATTATTACAAACCTCAAAACGTTACATTTACGTTGTTACTCGACGAGTTTCCCAGACAGTAAGCAGATTGCCACCGCAAAAGCAGTAGTCGCATTACACTTTCTTTGCTGCCAGCAGAACAAACACCGCGCAAATAAACGCGTGAACCTTTCGGGAGAATGACATGTAAATAACCTATTACATGTTGAATACCGTTGCCTCCATGTATTAACATAAGTAGACACAACAGGGGCATACCTCCCTTATCAAGTGAAACCAAACAGAAATAGATCAACGAGTATGTTCAGTTGTCTATCGACAGCCAGACATTGTCAATCAATCTGTTCTCCCAACAGGCGAAGGAAGTATATTGTGCAAATCATTCTTCTTAAATATTGTGGTCCATTTTACAATCATTAGCACTTTCGCACGACACGCACATGCAGTGAACTTCACACACACACACACACACACACACACACACACACACACACACACACACACACACACACACACACACACACACACACACACACACACACACACACACACACACACACACACACACACACACACACACACATACACACTCACACACACACACACACACACACACACACATACACACACACACACACACACACTCACACACACACACACACACACACAAACACACACACACACACACACACACACACACACACTCACACACACACACACACACACACACACACACACACACACACACTCACACACACACACACACACACACACACACACACACACACACACACACATACACAAACACACTCACACACACACACACACACACACACACACACACACACACACATACACACTCACACACACACACACACACACACACACACATACACACACACACACACACTCACATACACACACACACACACAAACACACACACACACACACACACAAACACACACACACACACACACACACACTCTCTCTCTCTCTCCCACCCTCCCTCTTTTTCCCACTCTCTCTCTCTCTCTCTCCCTCTCTCTCTCCCTCCCTCCCTCCCTCCCTCCCTCCCTCCCTCCCTCCCTCCCTCCCTCTCTCTCTCCCTCCTTCCATCCTCTCTCACCCCTCACCCCTCTCTGTCTCTCCCCCTCCACAGGAAGAACATGTATACGATGGATACACAGAAGCAGCGTCACGAAAGATCTGCTGTTGTAAGAAAAAAACACTTCATCGTCTGCAAATAGAGCTACGCTGGAATTAGTGATTAACTCATTACAGCCGTACAACTACGAGTGCACACATCAATACTAGCTAGAGCGACGTGTATCACTGCTGCACGGGTCCGCACGGACGGCAAAATTACGTAGCAATAACTACTGGTGTTTCTGCATATTTATAGGTTTAACCCGGATGCGCCCGTTAAGCGGCGTGTGACGAACTTCAATGTGGACGCCAAACAAGCTGGATCGGCTTTCAACATGAATGGGTGGCTGTGTCAACTGTTTTTGCTTTGTTTTTGTATGTTGTTAGACCTCAGTCGTTGTAGGTCACCCTAATGTTGTGCATGTGGTATTCGGCCTAGTTGGCAGACTCATGTCGCAATGCTGTATTACCCCATGCGTGACGTCTTCGTAGGAGACTCCAGTTCGTGCTGTAACTGCAGCGAAGCTGAATGCTTCCCATATAAGTCGAATTTGTGTTGTAATGAATGGATCTGCCATGATTTAAAATGTAACACACTCTGATGAACACTCCTTCGGACTGGATACTACGCTATATAAGAACGTACCTTTACTCGGATGCACAAAGATATAATGTATATGCATTATGGAAATATTCTTACAAATGATCAAAGGGTCGTGGTCATTCTAATTGAATGTAATTAATAATCCAACAGTTCACATAACACCAATGCATCGCGTACTATCTAAGTTAACAATATTCATGTTGCTGCCGACAAAATATTGATAGTAACACGATAATAAATATCCAGCTGAATGAATAAAAAATTAATAGTATAGCTAATCACTATGCAGAATGTAATTGATCCGTGACGATTTTCACCCCCGTACCCCCGCACCCCTGCACTCACCGTTATCCCCCGCACCTAAGCACCCACCCGCAACCCCCGCACTTCCGCACCCCCCGTGCTCCCCCCCCCCGTCGACACCGCGGATAGCTGACGCAGGCATATGCCTGTAATTGTATAATATGTTTATTTCTTTTGTGTCTTGTTTGTTTATGTTCGCCAGATGGAGTGTTAACATTCGCGTCCGCTAAATGCGTGATCATGACCATTAATTACGAAATGTATAAAAATAATCGCATTTTGCAAATAAACTTTACTAAAGAGGTGAGGTTTGATGAGAAGACAGTTGTGCTTCACAGCTATTCGTTGAAAAGAAGTGACCGCTCAAACGACGGAAAGTTTACCATCATACATACAACAATTTTACCCCAACATTTCAATATCTATATATACACAATTTTTATTGCTATATCTCGAAAACTACTAAACCGTTTTTCGTATATTTCTCTGTGATCTATTCATCAGACACGGTTTCTTCCCTGAACAAAAATTAGATCAATCAACCGGTTAATGAACTGCGTAAACGACTCGACTCTGACGCGAGCTCTTATAATGATCTGACTAGAGTTCAATGCCCCAATATAATCGACTCAGCTAGATTCACAGTTAGCAGGTTACTCGTCTCGTGTTATCATCTTCCTCAATATTAAGCGACTCGATTAAACCGTCGCTGTCGGAAGCGGTTGATGCGCAAAACGAGATTCACAGTCTCTGTCGTGTAGTGTCGTATTGGGACAAAACCACGTGACAAATGATCACCGGATCACCTGTCACTTTTGATACCTTGCCCGTCATCCGTGACTCGTCTGTGACACGGCCGCCAGGCATTGTATCGACAGACTTGATTACATCTAGAAGCCGGATTGAAAAAAATTATACTTACCGTGTCTTTCAAAAGGCTCGGCACCTGTACAAAGCCACCGTGCTTAGTGCAGTACTGCTGCCATGGTTAATACGCATGCTGCTCCCAAAAAGATCCCACAATAAGGTTTATAATTCTAAGTTTATCATCACGGTAGGCTATGATAGGTTTATTGTTCTAACTAATACTAATTCATATAACATGGCATACATATCTACATATTGATGAGTAATTGTAAATATAAAAGTACAGTGGTAGAAAACAATAAGAGATAAAAACGTAAACAGTTAAAATTATATATAATAAAATAATAAATTATAAACGCAAGTTCCCTAAACTTAGAAATATGAAAAGTACTGGAACGTCGTGTCGTAGCCCTGGGAGCTGGAGTCTGCCCCAATATTTCGGGTGGGTATATGTTCAATATACGTTGTTCGCCCCTAATATGCTCGCAAAAATGCTTCGGCCCTTTAATATTCGACAGCTTTCGCTGCTTATGATTAATGTATTCGCTAACATAATAGTTCTGCCACATAGGACGATATGTTCTGCAGTTTGTACGACGTGCTTTGCATGCTAGCGAATTGCATTCTACATATATTAACACGATGTTTCACAGCACCATTCATGCGAACACAATTCCGACGGGCCCACATATTGTTGTTGTTGTTGTTGTTGTTGTTGTTGTTGTTGTTGTGCTCATCCTTGCATTCTACATGATAAGATCATCGACCACGACATTCTACATGATAAGATCACCGACCACGACATTATACATGATAAGATCACCGATCACGACATTCTACATGATAAGATCACCGATCACGACATTCTACATGATAAGATCACCGATCACGACATTCTATAATAATAATAATAATTCCGTTTCTTAATATTGCGCTTTTTAGCTAACTAAATACCAATCAAAGCGCTTCACATTAATATGATGTGTTGACTAAATCTAAAATATAAATTCACTAAATACATAAAGTAAGATAACAATAAATAAGCTAAGATAAATAAGTAAATAAGCTAAGATAAAATAAATAAGAACACATTACTATGACGTGTTGACCAAATCTAAAATATAGACTAATTAAATACATAAGATAAGATCCAATTAATAGTCTAAGGTAAATAAATAAGTAATCTAAGAGAAATAAGTAAGTAAAAATAAATAAATAATCTAAGATAAATCATTATAAAACAATAAATTAGTGTGTAAAAATACGATTTCAAACCGAACAATTTAAAACCAAGCAGCGTCATAGAATACAAATCAGTGTCATCAAGGCAGGTAGTGTGAACGAAATAAGTGAGTTTTTAGTTGTTTTCGGAAAGCTGCCAATGTCTCAGTTGTTCTCACACTCTTAGGCAAGCTGTTCCACATGGTTGGACCTGCCACTGCAAAGCTGCACCTTCCGACCGTTCTCCTCGGCACCGTCATTGCGAGCAATGTTGTGTCACTCGCCGATCGCAATGCACGAGTAGGCGCGTTGCGAGCTATCGCACAATTGAGGTAGTCTGGGGCCAAGCCATGCAGGATCTTATACATGCAAGTACAGATCTTGAATGTTATTCTCATCTTGATCGGCAGCCAATGCAGCGATCGCAGAATCGGTGTGACGTGATCTCGCCGTCTGACACGGTTGATAACGCGAGCGGCAGAGTTTTGTGCTCGTTGGAGTCGGTTTGTCAGTCCATTGTTCAGTCCACCGAGTAGACCATTGCAGTAGTCGAGGCGACTCAGCACAAGACAACGTATTGCGGCATGGCACGCGTCTCGCGTCAGCAGGTGTCGGATTCTGCTGATCAGTCGCAGATTGTAATATGCCGAAGAGCAGTAGCTGGACACGATGCGGTCCAATTGCATATGCCTATCAAAGTAGCAGCCCAGATTTCTCACTGCGTCCGTAGATGTCAATGTTAGCCCAGGTAGCTCCAAGCTGGGGCTGCCATAGACTCGTAGATTGTGCGGTGACTGCAGCACGATAAACTCGGTTTTCTCGTTGTTTAGTTTCAATTGATGTAACAGCATCCATGCTCGTATTTCTGCTATGCACTGGATGATCAGCTGTTTTGCGTTTTCCAGCTCTTCAGACATCATGGGGTTATAGCTGACATATATGTTGGATGTCATCAGCAAAGCGATGGAACAGCACATGATTCTTCTTACATATATCCGCAATGGATGTCGTGTACATATTGAACATCACTGGTCCTAGAACTGAGCCTTGCGGAACTCCATGTTAAATCGGAGTTGTGATCGAAGAAGACGAACCAACCGTGACACACTGTGATCTGCCGGTCAAGTATGACCTAAACCAGTCCAATGCCGTGCCGCCGATGTTGAAACGTGAACCCAGAGTGTTCAACAATATGTCGATGTTAATTGTGTCGAATGCTGCACTCGTGTCCAGGAGAACCAGCATAACACACCGTCCTGAATCGAGGTTTCGCACTATGTCGTGTTGTACTCTCATCAGAGCTGTTTCAGTGGAATGGTGTTGTTTGTAAGCGGATTGCATTTTATCATGCATTTTATCATGCAAGTTATTCGTCGTCATGTGCTGATTAAGGCGTTTGAGGACAACGTGCTCGATCAACTTTCCGATGAAAGCGAGGTTGGAGATGGGACGATAGTTCCCTAGTTCGTTCTGGTCAAGCGAGGCTTTCTTCAGTAATGGTGTCACTAGGGCGGTTTTAAATTGTTTAGGAAATGTTCCTGTGATTAGTGACGCATTTACGATATTGACGAGCGTGAATAGCGTGGCGGTTAAAATAGTTTTAAGTAGCCATGTAGGTAGCACGTCAAGTGGACAGCATTTCGTTGGTCTAGACTTGATGATCGCTTGCAGCTCTTCAGCGTCAGTTGAACAGAGACTGTTCAGACTTTGCAACGCAGGTGGAGCAGCAGGCAGGGTTGGCATCACGATACCTTCTATTGTTACTTTCGAGCGCGTAAAACCAACGACTTTCTGGATCTTTTCTTCAAAGAACTCAGCGAAGCCATTACACAAGATTTCATCGTTCTTGCGATCAGGCAATTTCCGGTCACTGCTTTCGGTTAGTAAATGTAACACCTGGAATGTTGTTTTTGCATCAGCGTTGTTCAGTGCTGCATCGTAGTAAGCAACTTTTGCGTTTCTGATGTGTTGTTTGACGTTGTTTATTTGCGACGTGTATATCTGTTTGTCGATTTCGAGACCGGATAGGCGCCATTTTCTTTCGAGTGCACGTCGCTTTCGCCTCAAGCACAAGGTTTCATCGTCAAACCATGGCTGGCTTTTCTTGGATTTTCTAGTTCGCGACACAACCGGGGCATGGATATCGAGTGTGGCGGACACTGAATGTTCAAATTGTTGTAGGAGGTCATCAACGCCATCGCTGATGTTGTCGTCGTGTGAAGTTATTGCGGCATGAAGGTCAGATTTGAACAAATCCAGGTTCACGTGACGGTAGTCGCGCCCTCGCCACTTGTTGGTTGGAAGGCGCGGCGCGTCTTCTTCAATAGAGAATAGTATTGTGTGATGATCTGAGAATGTGTTCGGTAGGATAACAGCAGGGGATGTGAGGATGGTGTCTTCTTTTCGCGAGATAACGACATCTAGTGTGTGGCTGGAACGGTGCGTGGAACCAGTCATGTGCTGGACGAGTCCTGTCGATGCCATAATGTTCGTTATTCGGCTTACTCCAGGCGATAGTGCATTGTCGAAGTGAATATTGAAATCGCCCAATATCAATAGTCGTCCGGGGATGATCGCAAGTGACGTTACGAGATCTTCGAACTCGTTCAGAAAGTCGGATGTATTGGAAGATGGTGGCCTATATATCAACACAAAGTAATACGATGGCTTGTCACACGACAGTTGTAAAACCTCGAAATGTGTCGGTGTCACTGCAGATCTGCGCACAACCAAGTTCAGTGAGCTTCTGTGTAGAACACCCAGACCACCGCCACGCTTCTGCGATCGGTTGAGTTTCTTAAACTCGAACCCCGGCTGGGTTAGATCGTTCACTATGTCTTGGTGCTCATCTCGCAACCATGTCTCTGTGAAGAAGGTGATGTCAGCAGCAGCATCTAGTAACATTTCACTCACAACAGATACTTTGTTGCAGAGAGATCTGGTGTTTAGCAAAACAACTTTCAGTGATGGTGTTTTTGTCCTTGTGCTGATACTCGTTAGGTGGCGTACTCGAGGTACGGACTTAGCAGGTGCTATTGGTCGTGCAGATACAATTACACGTATCGGTCGTTGTTTGCGTGCACCTCCACGGTAACCTCGATGGGTGGGCCGCTGTAGTGCCACCCCTGCTTCACAAGCAGCTCTCCAGGCAGTATTGTTAAGCCTAAAGTGACTGTGACCGCTGGGCCGTAACCGATACAGGTTGTCACGGGTCAAGGAGGGCGTGCAAGCAATGTCCGCTTTGTTCGGGTAACACATGACTGATCGCCAACTTGTCAATGTCACACAGGTGCAATCACAAATGTAAGTCAGATAAAATAGTAGAAAGACACAAACACTTGATAAAATCACTCACACCAGCGTCCTCCTGGTGTATTCATAAAACACATATACAAAGTTGAGCGCTGTAGACTGGGTAGACGTAGCAGAATCAGCTGTAGTTATGGAGAGCGTCGATCGGTGCTGCCACACAGGCGCAAGACCACTATCACTACATGATAAGATCACGGACCACGACATTCTACATGATAAGATCACCGATCACGACATTAAATCACGCTGCACAATTGCACAAACTATGCCAGCCTTGGAACGGTGCGCATGATATGTCATGTGTCGCACTAACATGAACTGTCATTCAAACCAGCAGTAGTTTCTTAGACAATAACAATACCCATCAATGGGAGATTAAGCGGAGCAGACATTATGTTATCAAATAATGTTACAGAGACGGCTGATAACATCAGTGTCTGAACAGAAATAAAGTTTAAGACACATTTCCAGTTGGTCTTTAATACCTAATGCTACATACGCTGATCCAAGGTGGCGATCTCATGTCAGTATGTTTTCCAGACGTCAAATGCGAGTTAGTAATGGTGATCGACATTTGATCGAAAACGAGGTACAACTGATTATGTCAACGTATACACAACAGTTCAATATAATTGAGTAATGTAATGCTATTATTAATTTCCAAAATGACACTACCGCATTGTTGTAATCGGGGGGGGGGGACGGGGCGAATTTGATGACCCAACAAAGAAGGCCAATCCATCATCCAGACCTTCCTTCTCAACCACAAAACTAAACTATTAAGTTGAACCGGTGAGCACAGCAGCTCTTCAAAATTGGTCTTTATTTAGACAATCAATAGTAAATCTGCTTAATTTTTTACCTTAAAAGTAATTTTCTTTGTCATTTGTATAACATGAAAGATACAGTCACTTTAAGTAATGAAAACCAACAAAGTGTTAACACCCACCTTTAGAGTGGTTGTTGTTCAGCACAATGACCCTGGCAGAAGGTAAGCGTAGAACCTCGTATCACGTAAGAGCAATGCCGGCTAACGATGTGTACAACTCAATAGATTGCATACGTCTGCACCCATTAGTTCGGCTCGTATATAGTTAAACACGTGCTTCACCTTACAATTCGCTGACGTGATATTATAAGATAAGAAAGCGATAATACGAATACGGTCAGGTATACAATGGTGAAACTCTGAAAAGAATATGACAACTATGAGGGACCATCTAATACATGTACGTTAAGGGCGTGGTCGTCGTCATTTTTATGCCATTTCTTTATAGTTACCAACGTTAGTGAACATATTAATAAGCCAGTGACACGACGCCTAGCGACTCCCATTCTAACAACGGTGTTCTAAATATAGCAAGAATAGGGCCCGTTCATCTGCTATTGGTCGAAGCAACCAGGAAGTTTCTTAGGTTCTTTAGTCTCGTGTCATATGCCACTAGTGAATAATGTTAAATTCGCCACCACATCACATAACGTGGAGGTGTTATCGGCGTAAATTGGCTAGAGATTTTCACCGTTGGGAAATTAAATAATTGTTTGGGATTAATCACCTATTCTCATTTATATACAGCCCGTATTCATCTTCTGTGTTTTCATACCAACAGTATTTAGATGAGGTTCCTTGGCGAAAATAGTGTTACTTACCACATGTGTTGAAGACGTGATCGACAAAATACCTCGGTAACGCAGTATGTTATCACCAGTAATGTATACATGATACCTAGACGTTATACATAATATAATGTAGTCATTTTAAATAATGTAAATCTGCAAACATAATGACACTCGCTCACTCACTCTCTCACCCACCCACCCATCCACCCACCCACCCACCCACCCACCCACCCACCCACCCACCCACCCAACCATCCACCCACCCACACACACACACCCACCAACCCACCCACCCACACACCCACACACCCACACACCCACCCATTCACTCACTCACTAACTATCTCAGTCTTCTTCGCTCCCACTCGAGTATAAGGCGACAACAAATCTTCTCCAGCCAGCCCGGTCTTGGGCGAGTCAGCCAAGTTCGATCCAAGATGTTTTCAGCGGTCTTCATCTTTTCTTCACCGTCCTTCTTCAAGTGCCTAGTGGTCTGCCTCTTTTTTCCAGGTAGTGTCCATTTGAAAGTGACAAGGGACATGCTTTCCTCGTCCGTGCGGAGAACATGGCCAAGCCATCTCCGTTTTTTCTGCTTTACCTCATCTACGATGATGACACTAACCGTCATTAAATTGGTGGTACTACGGCAGATTGGCTGCAATAAAACTTCGCACTGTCTAAAACATACAACATTAACAATGATCGCACTAGCAAGCTGTGCACATATTCAGTCTTCGCGTTTAGGATGTAATCATGCCACCAGATTGCAGATTACTTAGTATCATATAGGGCAACAGCACACCATACTAATAATACAAAAGCTTACATGTTCGACTCAATGAACTCAAATAAATGGGATTGGTGCATGAGTCGAAATGCAATTGATGGATCTTCAATCAAACGCGCTCCCAGCGATGATAGTTTACCTAATGTCGAAACAATGTAGGTAATGATTCCTGTTGTTGTTATCCAACGTGCGTTGAAGAAACGCCGGGGGGAGGGTAAAAATATACTATTTTACTTGTTCTTCGTCCAGCAAATTGTGCAACTCAGATGGTGATTCAGGCAGTATATCAGTATATCGCACGGGTACTGTTTAGACACATTATTCTTGTGAACGCTCACTCAATTTAGCTGCGCGTTGTCATGCAATAAGGTGTCGCCCGACAAATTAGGCAACTAATCGCTCGTGTGAACGTGAACACGGCGGTATTGCTTAGCGGTAACGTGCTAGTCGCGTGACTACATATTCTATGCTAGCCTTCGATCCACCCAGTCGTTTCATACAACACTCTACTCCAACTTTTCGATGCTAAGACATAATATTGCAGTCAAACACCACAAATAAATGGAAAATATTTTACTTGTCGTAGTCACACACCTATACATTAGCTACAACATTCACATTGTCGGTAGAGCATCTGCTATGATTCACATCTATTCAACATAGAAGTTGTGCACTATGAATAAACACAAACACGCTTTGCCCCACCACCCGCTATTAATACAGCGACACCCACTACACCACCTCCTTGCTGGTATTGGGTTTATTCACTTGGCTTTGAAGTATGGTGAAATGCGGAAGTCACGCTATGATATTCGTTCGAAATTGACACCAAGGAGCTCAAATCGTGACAGGCAATATCAACTCATGGTGTATATACTCATGGCTTTATCGCAACCGCAAGAACACTAAAAGTGTCTTCAATGACATCGGTTGACAGTAACATTGCTTGACAATGATTTAGCTTGCCAGTGACTCACACACACCACACGTGCCTTTTAATACAATTTCGACGGAACACAGTTTACTAATAGAGCCGCATTTTAATCTTAGATTCAGTTGATGACGCACGTAAAGCGGCTTAGATAACATTGCACAAAACGCTCAGCTGCGGCAGTTGTAAAAAACACGCAGTGTGTTAATCACGCTGGGCGTGCTTTAGAATTTGCCGTACAGCGCCTGCGTGTAATTTCTACAGTGCCAGATAATTGACAAGTCACGCGCGTTTAATCGCCATGAAACAGCAAAAAAGGCTTTGCTGATGCCGTATATGTTATATACACGATTCCATGTTCACAAACCACCAAAATTCTGTATAAAAATATGTACAATCAGAGCACTGTACATGATCTATTTCAGTTGGTGGCCGCGTAAAGTATGACTGGCTCTATCTAGACGAGTACACTACCTTGGCCCAACTCGTGATTTACTGGCAACACCAATGACAACCGTCAAGGACATAAATGAACAACTCTTCAATAAAACAAGTGTAACTCTTAATACAAAACCATGGAACGGAATACGTATATAACACGCACGCACTCACGCACGGACGCACGCACTCACGCACGCACGCACGCACGCACGCAGTCATCGGGTATCTCATACATATTTAAAGTCAGCAAAAATAGAAATAGAACAGGATATTGCCTTATCAGGCGAGTATCATAACGTGGCCGTCGATTCGTTCCGCTGCACGATAAATGAGTCATGCAAGGGCGTAGGTAGCAGGGACTGCCTGCGACATTGGATGTACTTAATAATAACTGTTTTCGGTGAGGCCAGTCACAACAATCTGGTCTTGTTTTGTGTACGTTTATAGCCACCAGACAAACTGTCAAGTCAAGTCTCAAGAATGACCTCCAAGTCAAAGTCATGTCTCTAGTCATATCCTTGAATTCCAGTCAAGTCGAAAATTTATGAAAATGGGCGACTCGAGTCCGACTCGAGACAACCCTTTCGACATGAATCAACCCTTACGACACGAGTCAACCCTTACGACTCGAAACAACCCTTACGACTCGAGTCAACCCTTTCGACATGAATCAACCCTTACGACACGAGCCAACCCTTACGACACGAGTCAACCCTTACGATTCGAGACAACCCTTACGACACGAGTCAAAATGTCTGGTGTTTGAGGCAATTCCGTGTTACAACTCAACTTAACGACCTTTCTAAAACAAAAACATAATTTACAGATAATGTTCATACAAAAATAGTATGCGGTTCATTCTCCAAATAACGCACCTTTTCGATGCAGAAATGTTGGCAGAGGCGTCAAAGTGGGCAGCTATCCTGTTGTTGCTAAGATGACTAATTGACATATTAAACTGGTGGATTGCTTAGATAACACATTGGATATCATGGCTGAACAGTCTGACCTCACGTGTTCCTAATTCTAAATGGTTGCTGCGACCAAATATGACCCGTGACACACAAGAACGAACCAGAGATGCACTGTCACAGCACGACATGTATGCCTGAATTAATACAGTGAAAGTGTGTTATTATTGTTGTCGTTTCACAAAAAAAAAAAGTTTTACCGCCATAAACCGCGTGTACATAAAAACTCCGCCAATCGTTTGGGGCACAGGCGTGTGCCGATATGCCCCAGGCGTGTGCCGATATGCCCCAGGCGTGTGCCGATATGCCCCGGTGTAGTAAGTTCATCTACGTAACGTGACGTCATGGTGTAGATGTTATTAAACAACATATTTTATTTTATTCGCCCGTATTAACGGAAGCATGAGTCATTATAGGAGGTTGTTCCAACAAATGGTGGGAGGTTAGCTTAAAAATTGGTGTGCCTAAGAAATATGTGGGAGGTGGGATTTTGAGGTAGGGTGT